>CM034152.1:602660624-603270860 GCA_019776745.2 Taxus chinensis | reverse complement strand
AAATACAAGACAGGGATCAAATTTTTAAAGGGTTTATTTGTTATTTTCTTCTTCCAAGTACTATAATATTTTCCAATTCTAATCTAACGCATTTATTTGATTCAATTCAACTATTCAAGAACTAAAATACATCTATGATTTCCAATTTTCACATATTTCAAAAGACAAAGTATTAAACTTCTTTTATACGCATTTCTTCCTTTCAAACAAAGATTACAACTCACATCTAGATGATTAAATTCAATACAATGGATACAATTTGAGGAAGGTTATGCATCCTTTATTTATTCCAGAAGACAACTTTACAACTTCCTCTTTTATTCTTTCAAAATCAAATATTATATATAGGTGCAGAATAATACTTTTTCTTCTCACGTGTTTCACTTTTCCACTTTCCAATAGGGATTTCATAGAGCATGTTAAATAAAAATTTCCAATGGAATTCATTCATATGGACAGTAAAAAACTACTTCCATTAATTCAAAGGAAACTCTAACATCTTGCTTTCTATTGGATTGCAAAATACAACATACAACATACGTATCATTCTTTCACATTCCAATTTACACTTCCCCTAAACACTCCAACATATTCCTATTACAAATATATACAAGTTCATCCACTTCAAGTGGGAAAGGTTACAATAATATTTCATTTCACAATGGGAATTTAAAGTGTCTTTATCTCAGCTCCAGAACAACAATATGTAGATTTCTCATTCTTCCAATTTGATCACAATAAGAGTAGGGGAAAGGCAATGCTCTCCACCGAACCAAGACATGAAATTAAGAGGAGAAGCCATCCTTCTTCATTGGCCTTTGAGCCCCAACCACAATACAATAAAAGATGTGATCCAACTCACGGCAACAATAGGCTTCCACAACCACACAAGTAAAATAATCACAATAAGAACACAGTCCAAAATATAATGTAGTTCTACAACAACATTAAAACATGACAAAAATTACTAAGGCTTCCTCAAGCAAGCCAAAGGAGCAAAAAAATATGGGGGATGCTTCTTATGCCTCCCAAAGGGAAAATGGGTATCACCACCTATGAACAAACCACCAAAATTTGTATGTATATATAAATAATTTCAAATCCCTGACATGCCCTTATGCCTCCCCCAAGTACCTGTTATTCCTCACATTTCCTTATGCCTCCCCAACCTCTTATGGAACCCCATAACGAGTAAAGAAATACAATCTATTTCTTTGTAAGGTGGAACCCAAATCCCAACTCCCTCCACTCTTATACTTCCCTAAAACACACTTGTGCCTCCCAAAAAATAACCCCATAGTCTTCTCCAACACCATTCCTAGGCCATCTACCCAACAACCCACAAACATGTCAAAACATTCATACATTAACACTTACATTCAAAAAAGAAGAGTATTTCAAGATTCAATCTCCTACCTCTCCATGATGGATTTGTTCCAAGTTCCAAAACAACATGCTTTATCTCAATGCAAGCAATTCAAATCAGCCAAGCACAAGCATGCAACATGTTGGTACCCAAATTTGTTCTCCTTCTCATACCAAGCAGCAACACTTATTCAACATGGAGCTTAGAGGTAGCCAGATCATAAATGTATGTCGTTTTGTAGCCAGGGAGGAGGTCTGACTGTCCCTTTGTTACTTGGATTTGTGGAGAGATGGGTAGCACCTTAAAAGGATATGATCTTATCCTAACTATTTTAGGTTATGCCTTTCAACCAAGGTAAGAGAACCTATTTTGTAACCTCTATAATGAAAAAGGAGATACAAGTATCCTTCTTTTGCATAAATTTTTTAGAGAAGACCTTAGGGAAAATATGATCAACACACTAGATCTAACTCTCATGAGTTGTCACTTCAAGATCATGGAGATACTTTCACAACAAGGCAAAGGTTACTAAAGACATTTGAGACCCTGATTTATCCTGCATACTTTGGCAAATGGATTTTGGTCTTGTGTGGATATACAAAGAAAAATAGCGGTAGTGTGGATGGGATTGGATGGTTTTTAAATAAATTTTGGTGGGAGGGGAGACAGGTTGAACTTGACTCACCAAATCCTTGAGAGCTTATGCAAAATGAAGGGATTTCAGCCAACAAAATGCCACAAAATTTTGAAATGTCTCTTCAACTAGAATATGTACCTAAATGGAGGCCCAACTTAGCACTCTTTCACACAACCTATGGGATTCTATCACAAAGGATCGAGTCATAAAAATCAATAAAGAACCAAGATTCAAATCAAACCACGCCCGAGGTACACCCAGAGGCTTATAGACTATCTCTATCAAAAAAATGAAACAAAAGTGATTTTAAATCATTTATCTCAATCCCAGATGAAGGATTTTCTGAGAAATGAGATTGCAGATGCCACTTAACTATCACAATGACTGAGACCTGTTGGATTGGACTGGATATCGGTACAAGATTGCAATAGAAACAAGAAAAACTACTTGCATGCATGCAGAGATGAAATAAATACACTTTACTTAAGATTAACATAGAATAACTCAAGTTTGATCAAATTTATCAGCAAGGGAAAGTTTCTAAAATAATCTCAAAGATTTTCAATGGCTATGCACTTGCAACCACCTTGACACAATTGAATTTGATACAAAGAGAGATATACAGGCTTCTTAGACAGCTTCTCAAAAGGGATGGGCTCTGTCAAGCTTTTTCTGCTAGAAAAATTAGTCTATGAATTTTCCAAAAACTCCCAACCATTTGCATGAAAAATTTGTGCTATTTATAACATTTACAATAGAGCCCCTTCTCCCCAAAAAACAAAAAACGTTTAATGCACCAATGTTGGCCATGATTCTTACAATCAAATCTAAAAAATGTATCTAGGTGCTTGAGGTGAAATATTTCATCGAATGCCTCCTGCATTCAACTCCTTGCTCTGGTAGATCACTCTACCTTCAATTTTCCAACTACTTTTGCCCCTGATATGTCAAATTTTGCTCCTTGTGTGCTTGGGAGAAGAAAAATAGAAAATACGATCGGGCACAAAAGTTAGACCATTTTAATGGTGAAAGACACATTCCAGATCTTCCCACCAAACTTCAGATATCAACATTAACTTTCTTCTCTACTTGGCATGTAGAAAAAACAAAAAAATCATGAAAACTCGCACTTCTAGATGTGTTGTAGAAAAATGGAGGGAAAATCAGATTTCGACTCTCAGCTGTCATTGATCTTTTCTTTGAATTTGGGCCATGCATGTGGAATATCTAAACTTAAAAATGGACCTGGGATATTCTTCTGACTTTTTACAACTTTTGGGAAAAATTCATATTTTTCTTCACATCTGCACACTCTGGAAATGAGCCTAACATGTGTCCTAAGGTGGGCCCTAGCGGGACCATGGCCAAATTATGACTTTTTCAGTCCCCTCTTGGAAAAGGTAAAATTTTCCAAGTTTTCCCCACAGCTCCGTCCTCAAAAAAAAGTGGAACCTTCCACGTGTCCTCCTGCGGGGTCAAAGCATGTCCTCCCTGCACTTAAATTTTCTCCAATAAGAGCCTGGCGGGGCCGTGGGGTGAGTTAAATTTTTTGCCAAAGTAGCCATAAAATAACAAATTCAAAAATAGACCCGCCGCACCCCATCTAATTGGAAGAAGCTAGGTAAGCACCAAAAGAACCAATCAGATACAAGTCGGGGCAACGGACCAATTGTTCCTTTTCACCAGAAAGGAAAAAAGTGATAAGTTAAAGCATTGGCCCACCATCCCCTGACCAACCAAAAGAATCCACATCCCCTGTCAATGCAAGGATGTAAATTTGACCGGGAGAAAACGCTCGTCAAACTATAAAATATAGAAAAATGATCATCTAAGTCAGAAAATGAAAATTTCTTCAAGGACAAAGAGTTTAGAAATGTTTACAAGGCTCAGATATGTTTTTCAAAGATACATCCACTCATTTTCTTCAATTATTTAGGGAAGAAATGACAAGGAAGACAAATCTCGACTGTGGAGACCGAAAGGTATGATAAAACCTGATTTTTTTTTTACTTTTCCAGAGGAACAAAGAAAAAAGGAGCAAACCATGGACCCATAAATGATCCACAACCAAGGAACAAATTAAAAAAGGCAAAAATGATTAACCAGGTAAAACACAGGGAAAAGAAAAGTGTCAGAGGACGTAAATTGATATATTTTCAAAGGCAAACTAGGGCGAGACTATTTTGACAACCAATATCAGCTCTGAATCGAGGATGGGCACTCCCTACGAGTGCCACAAGAACAAAGGTAGACCAAGTGCCAAAAATATCCATTGGACAAAGGAGTTATCATGTAACATAGGGAAACACAACCATCTTAAAAAAGAAATAGAGAAACATGGAAAAAACACGTCCCAGAAGACCAAAATGAGCAAAAAAACAGACAAAAGATAGATAACTAACAACAAACTATACAGTGTACTTGAGATTTATGCCTTGATTTAAGGGGAATCAATCCAAGAAATGCTTCAAATTCCTGTCATTAATAGGCAACTTGATTGGTTTGCCATCTAAGCCCTTGAGGAAGAAGGTATGCTCACCAATCCTGATATATATGGAGTAAGGGCCCATCCATAATGAGTCAAATTTGTCATACTTGCCCTTATCCTCATGTATGATATCCCATAACAACATGATAAGTCCAACATTGAAAGCTTCGGGAGTGACCTTCCTTATGAAATAATTTTTTCAATTTCTCTCTGAAATTTACATGCCTCTGGTGGGATACCCTTCTCTCTTCATCAAGCTCAACAATTTGATTAATGCGGGCATCATAAGGACCTATCTCTTGATCTTCTAGTTGTTGCATAAATTGATATGAAGATAATTGCATATGCAGGGGCAACAAGGCTTGAGTTCCATATACCAACTCAAATGGACTCTTTCCAGTGACCCTCTTGATAGTGATCCTATCTTCCCAAACAACAAAATTCAATTGTTCACCCCACTTTCTCTTGTTTTGATTCAGTGTTCTTCTGATGAAATTCAACAAAAAAAATTTACTGGACTCAACTTGTCTTTTTCCTTGGGGATTGTAATTAGAGGCATATGTCAGGTTGATCCCATACTCTTTGCACATTGTCACCAAAGGTTTAGCTCTAAAGCTCACGGCTTTGTCAACAATAATCTTGACTAGCACCCCAAACCTACAAATGATGTTGTTTAGCACAAAATCCATGACAACTTGTTGTTTTGCCTTCCTTGTGGGGATTTCTTCCACCCAGTTAGTAAAATAATCAGTTGCCACAAGGATCCACTTATGGCCAGCACTTGAAGGGTCTAAAATTTCACAAATGAAATCCATTCCCCATTGCTTGAATGGAGCTTCATGTAGATCAATAATTTCCGCACTTGTTACCTATCCAAGTCAGTGTACCCAACTAAACACAAAAACCCTGAAAAATTCAAATGAAATCGATACCTGATAGATAAGACAATATGCAAAGATGTAGATGGAAAAGAAATCCAATGTCAATGAGATGGGCGCACAGGAGCAATCCTGTAAGGAAAATCTAAGAAACCTGTGAGACACAGACACTTGATAGAAAAAGACAACATTAAAATATATTTGGGTGGACTGCCTGAAAAGTGGGTCCAGGAAGCGATAAGCTCCCTCGGTGGATGTCAGTCCATGTTTTCAATTAAAGGAAGAAGCATACATGATAAAATAATGTAAATAAATGTCTAGATTTTATGATCAAAAGTGACAGACAGAATGTAAACAGCGGACAAAAAGCAACAAAAAATAGGAAACTGTGAAAACAATGGTGGATTTGTGTTACCTGAATTCTTTTACCTATCCGTAGGCTGATCAGCATCGATTAGAAAAATCAGTGTCGACTGGGGCTGATCAGTGTCGACTAGGGGAAAATTGCAGGAAGATTGAGAAACGGACAATGAAATTTTGATTGTCAATGTCCACTGGATCTGCAGGAGCCTTTGGGATGGTGATAAAGCTCCACCTTCACCAGATGCAGGAGCAGAGTCACCAAGAGATCAATGGAGGCTTATGATGTCAATGTGGTAGGAGCAGAGTAACGATACTCCTCTCATGGATTGATTTGGATGGAATTAGCTTTCACTCGATAGATAATGCTCAGGCTTGATGTTTAGAACTCTCTGTCATTCTTTCTGTCTAACCAGAACTAAATTCTGGCCTTGTATTTATAATCAGCGCCAACCGAAGTGTAATCTATGCCACTCCTAAAAATTGGCATCGACCGAGTACCAGTTGGCACCAATCAGGGAACAGACTCCCAAAATGGCCAAAAAGGATGCTTGTTGGAAAGATGAGAGTGATCCTTCCACCTCAAATATGGGAAATATCCCACTGCATAGTTTGGGAGGAGGAGAAATATGGGGGATAGATGGATAGAATAGATATGGGAGGTTAGGAATTGATATGGGGTAGATAAGTGGTTAAGATATATGTAAAAAAATATAATTAAATAGTTAATATTTAATTATCCATGGATAAAATACAATGGGGTACAAAAAAACTTAGGATAGATGTTTAATTAGATAGTTAATTAATACCCTAAAGGAAAAGTGGTAATATAAAGGTGCCCCAGGTTACCCGAGAAGGTAAACAAACACATGGGACACTAAATCGGGTAACCAATTTTAGGTGTCTACATTTTGCACCTTTTTGTCGAGTAACTTGCGCTAAGCAAAGTTGCAAGACTAAAACAAAGGAGTTGGAAGAAAGGAAGAAAAAGTGATGATGTGATCCCCCTCAAACTAGGGATGGGATGGGTCCCAAAAGAACAACCGATCCCAAGTTTTAAAAAGGTAGATGAAAATGTAGGATGCCCCAGCTAGATGCTTGGAGTAGATCCGATCATGAATGACACACAAAACTAAAAAAAGGCATCAACTTAAGGAACTCACATTAGTAGGGCAGATTAGATGGTCTTCGCATGAGACAACGTTAATACCTACAGACCCGTGAGTGTAAAGAGGGCTGCAAAATAGTAGCACCTAAAGAATGATACATTGGTAGGGACAACCAAATGGTCTACGAAGCAGACGATGCTAGTGCCTACAAGCCCATTATCTTTAAGCTGCAAAAAATGCGAGTGGCCCATGTACAGGGAACAAACTCAAAAATGGGTGAGAATATTGAAAGTATGTGCCAAAAAGGAAACACTCAGGTCATAATAATGACCAGATAAATAAGCCAAGCATCAACACTATGGCAAAAATATTAGGAGATGGAAGAAAGTGATGTCGAGAAGCAAAATTGCAACCAATCAAAAACGATGGGCGTAAATCGGCGCTGACCGTAACGAGCCCATATAAATATGAGAAAGGAAAAAGTGAACGATTTATTTAGACCGCAATGATTGATTTAGAGAGAATCAAAAATTAGTTTTGAGCAACATGGAAGCCTTTGGGAGTAGTCAGTAGTGGAAGAGGACACGATCTCCTAAACTTGCTATATAGTGTTATCATGAAATAACGTATTATGATGCTAGTTTTTAGGAAAAAACTAGATAAATCAGAGGCCAGAGCATTTAGGGTCATTTGGCCTTTCAATTGGCATCAATTGGAAAAATTGACATTGACTAAAGCAGATCAACGTCGATTTGACTCAATCGACGCCGATTAGAATGTTTATACTTAAGAAAGTGATAGAATGTGTTTTTTTTAATGTTTGGATTTGGATAAATAAGTAGCTAACACCGCTGATGATGTCATGTGATGTAGGCACGAGAGGCTTTACATATGCAGGATGCTATTCCCGATGTGACTGACGCGGATTGGCGTCACCTAGAGCTAGCTGGTCTCGGGGGCTTCTGATACTACCGACATGTACCTCGAGATGTAGAGTTGATGCGAGCACTAGTACGGCAATGGGATAGTAGGACATGCACTTTCTGGTTCAGGACGGGTGAGATGACCATCACCCACAAGCATATATATAGGATCCTGAGGCTGCCAATCACCAGGGACCCAATTGAGATTACTCCATGAGAGCAGCAATAGAGGGCCTTAGTATGATTGCATGGAGACAAGGTAGACGATTCAGAGATAGTGTCAGGGATGGTGAGGATAGTCTCACATTATAGACAGGATGACTCCAGGAGCAGACGGATAGCGCTGATTTAGATGGCGATCTCCTATTTTGCTCTACCAGATTCAGGAGGTGGGAGATTTCCATTACTATTACTAGACTGTGTTTGTGACATCCTGCAGTTCATACAGGTGTTCACATTTGTCGATGCCCTATAGCTCAGATATACTATGAGTTATGGATGTACACCACCGGTTGGCAGACAGGTATCGATGTTACCTTTGTGCTCCATTGTTGGGCATATGAGCACATAGCAGTGATCGGGCCATCCGAGCTTCCATAGATGCCAGCAGCAGAGGGGGCCCTTGATTATGGATTCTGGTGATGGCAGGCCGACATGGCCCCGGGAGATACAGGGAGATCTGTGGAGTGGTACGCTGAGCGCTTGAGGACATTGACACTAGAGGAGGTCATTTGGAGACTATATTGGGTCTACCTGACATGGGCCAGTCAGGAGGCTCACCTGGTGAAGCTGAGACAGAGTAGAGTGGTTAGGGGCCGCAGGCCAGATATGTGGGAGTGCATCCGTTTATACGGGTACTGAGGTAGTTCAGCTTAGTACAGACTATTCTGACCACCTATAGGCCATACATGCAGGATAGCAGAGAGACTGATCTGCCGATTTTGATCCTGGAAGATCCATTGAGAGAGGGCCCACCTTCCATAGATAGTGATGATGATGTCGGAGTAGATGATGGCTATGTGGCATGGTATTCTATAGAGCTACCATGAAACTTGCCAGCATCCATAGATGCAGACGAGGAGGACATAGATGCAGTGCTAGAGAGACTGGAGGGAGAGCATGCTACCCTGACGCAGACACACCAGGCTACCCTCAAGGAGATTAGAGCTTTGATAGAGGAGAGGGATTCACTGATACTAGAGAGAGACACAACACATCATGAGTGAGATACAGTGACCAAATAGAGGGATTACTACCATCGGCAAAGAGAGGCCCTCAGGGCCAAATACGGTGATACAAGCACTATTTTAGAGTCTGGGTCATAGGGTACGACATTAGGAGGGCCACCACCAACAACATTAGCAGTGCCATTACAAGCACCAGGTACGGTGAGTCTGAGCACTTATCAGTCTCTCCTCGCTAGGGTGAGATACTATGAGGACGCCATGGAATAGTATGCCCCTGATGTGCCTCGTTATGGTGCATTGAGGAGATCAGTGATAGATGCAATTAGTGGTGTATCAGAGGGAGGGAGCACCGGGAGAGATCAAGGTGGTGGTAGGCCCCCAGTAGCAAGTGATTCTAGCTTGATAGGTGGTGGCTAGGAGAGACAGCCTATGCTAGAGGAGGGTGGAGGAGACAGTGTCTTCCACCCATCGAATTTTACAATATAGATATGTTATTTTTTTTGTATCGATATATTGATGTAGCCTTGATTTGAAGACATTTTTGATGTATGATATAGATGGCTTGATTGAAAGCCATCCATTTGTTTTTGTACAGACACTCATGTATATATATAGATTCATCATTTTCTATGTTATGTGATTGTACTCATGCATTTAATTTTGATAGATATGGATAGATGTAGCGTAATTGTGATGGATATAGACATATGCTGATAGAGGATAAATAGATGTGATTTGATGGACATAAATATAGAGGATAGATAGATGTGATGTGATTTGATGTGATCGATATGTTTAATATGTTAATTTAATTTTGATGAAAATAGATATAGATAGATGTAGTGTAATTTTGATGGTCATAGACATGTGCTGATAGAGGATAGAAAGATGTGATGTGGTTTGATGTGATTGATTAGACTTGATATGTTTAAGATGTTAATTTAATTTTGATGAAATAGATATAGATGGATGTGTATTTAGACAAAGTAGATAAGATGAGTATAGATAGATGGTAGATTTTCACTAAATTAACATGTTAAGTGGAAATGCTCTTTGTGACAGCAAAGGATGTAATGATATTATCTTTAGAAGATAAGAAGTAATACATTTAGATAGAAAAAATAATGATAAGTTAGGATCCTAACCAACCATAAATAGAGACTTTGATAGAACACTAACATACGATGCATACAAGGCCATATATGAGGTTAAAATAAACTTGACACTAGCTAGTCGCAAACCAGATCGAGGAGGTAAATGGAATGAGAAGTAAGTATGTATCCTATTGAAATATATGAAGGACATAGTATGTGCTCATATTGGGAAAATAGGGTCTCCATATGATCGAAAAAGGTCTAATATCTCATCTTCATGATTTATTTTGATAGAAGAGAAAACTGATCAATGCGGGAAGTTTGCTAGAGAAAGATTGATCGATACGGGAAGTCTTTCAATGATGCTAAAAAGTGAACAGACTGGTCGAAGATGAAGTCTATTACTGCAAAGGCTGATGGATGTGAGAAGCCTTGAAAATTCCATGAAATAAATAGCCATCCTTCAAGGGAGTGGTCTGTATTTTTAATTTGAGGATAGCCATCCTTCAAGGGAATGGTCTATACTTTTTAATTTTTGATAAGACATGAATAGCTGTCCTTCGAGGGATCAGTATATCTTTTGGAATTTTTAGGATAGCATGTTTTTTTTTTGGAGCTTTAAAAGAAGTTGAGTTTAGACCCGATAGATCAGATAGAGGGGAAGAAAACGTATACAAACACATACTCATGCCTCGAGTAGATTCAATTAAGATAAACACTTATGACAGATGGAGTAGTGATTAAGGTGTTCCTACCATGAGGAGGAACATATCCATATGAAAAATGCCATGAGTAGAGCCGCGGTACTCATATTTAAGGTAGAAGAGACATAACACGGAGAACCACATAGTTTCGAATCACTACAAAATATATGACCGGTTGTTGATGGATGAAAGATCTATTTTGCGACCAAGATCATGTAAGATAGATTTTAACAATAGAAGGGCCTTAGATGCAAAGCATTAAGGGGTTCCATTTCAAGCAAACCAGCCATGGAAGATAGATGATAAGCCCTAGACCCATATTTATGAGTGATTACGTATGGACCCATCCAGTTAGGAGCAAACTTACCACGCTAACTCCTTTCTAGTGTAGTGACATTTTGGTTTTCTTTAAGAACAAGATCACCAACTTTGAAGTCACGGTGCTGCAAGTGCTTGTTATAAGCACATTTGACACACTTAAGATAGACTTGATGATGCTCAAGAGAATTGAGATGCCGCTCATCGAGAAATTCAAGCTGTGCTAGACGATTTTGATGATAGTCCTCATTGGAGACAAATTCTCTGAGAGAGACACAAAGAGATGGGATCTAGAATTCCAAAAAAAGAACAACCTCAGACCCATAGACGAGGGAGAAGAGAGTAGCACCAGTAGGATTACAAATTCTAGTCTGATAAGCCCAAAGAGAAAAAGGGATATGTAAATGCCAATCCCTACCAGCTCGACTTGTTACCTTTGTGAGGATATTACGTAAAGTTTTATCGGAAGCCTCGGACTAGCTATTAGCTTGGGGATAGTATGGAAAAGAAAAGTTGAGTTTGATATTGAAAGTGTCACAGAGGTTCTGTAAATCGAAATTCTTGAAATATTTACCATTGTCTATGATGAGCTTGTCTGGGACACCAAAGCGAAAAATGATGTGTTGATAGACAAAATCAACAATGGGTTTAGCTTTTGTTGATGAAAGAGGAATAGCTTCCACCCACTTAGTGAAGTATTCTATGGCAGTAATGATAGAATGATGACACTGTGAAGAGTAGGGATTGATAATACCAATGAGATCAAGACCCCATTGTGAAAAAGGAAACAAATCCACTGCAGGTTGCAAAGCCTGACTAGGGATATGTGTGAGATTAGAATGTTGTTGACATTTGACACATTTCTTAGTGTAGTCGCAACAGTCTCGATTAAGAGAAGGCCAATAATAACCTAAACGTAAGATGTGTTTAGCTACAGCTAAGCCACTAAAATGTCCACCACAGATACCGTCATGGACTTCCTGGATGGCTTTAGATGATTTGGGGGTTTTGAGGAACCGAAGCAAAATACCATTAAAACGACGTCTGTAGAGGATTCCACCCAGAATAGTATAGCGATTAGTGTGCAGGATAAAAGATATTTTTCCATTGGACGTGAGATCAGGAGGGAGAACTGAATGAGATAGATAATCAAAAATATGCTAATACCACTCATCTTGAGTGTTGGTTGCGACGTCGTTGATTGAAGTCAACTGCCTGAGATGAGAGGGTTGGTCTAAACGCTGCATAACCACTGAAAGTCGTGAGTCTTCGGTAAAATGTGGAATAAGAGAGGCTAAAGAAGCCATTGTATCTGTGAATCAGTTCGCAGTGCATGGGATAGCTTGGATAGTAAATTTATCAAAAGCTTGAAGTTGAAAGAGAAAAATATCGCGATATTTTTAAAGAGTATCATTTTTACATTGATAGAAACCCGTGACTTGATTAATGATGAGCTCAGAATCACCAAAGATTTCGATATGGTGAGTGCCAAGATTAATGGAATTTTGAAGACCTAAAACAAGAGCTTCATATTCGGTGATATTATTGGTACAATCAAAGTTAAGTTTGTGTGTGATAGGGATTAGTGCACCTGAAGGAGGAATGATGACAAAACCTACACCTCCCCCTTGCTGACATCTGGACCCGTCAAAGAAGAGTTTCATTTTAAATGGAGAAAGACCGAAATCATATTGTTGAATGCATTCATCTGGGAATTGAGCAAGGGGAATTTGAGTGTCTAGAAGAGGAGTATCAGCTAATTGATCTGCAATGACCTGACCCTTGATATATTTTTGTGAGACAAACTCAGGATCAAACTCTGTCATGAGCATGAGCCAATGAGTAATACGATCATTTTGATAGGGTTTTGTATGCATTGTCTTGAGTGGATTGACACTTGTAACAATATAAGTTTTGTGATTGAGGAGGTAGTGACGAAGCTTAGAGGTTGCAAAGAAGAGAGCACAACACAATTTTTTGGCTTCGGAATAACGTGTTTCATACTCATGAAGATTGTGACTGATATAATAGATGGATTTCTCTTTACTGTTAGCATCCCGATGCGAGATCATGGCTTTTAGAGCATGGTCAATCACAAAACTATAAATATAGAATGGGTCCCCCTCGTGTGGAGGTGTAAGCACAGGTGGAGAAAGAAGATAAGCTTTGAGATCATCAAAGGCTTTTTGCAAATGCTCATCCCATTCAAAATAAACATTCTTATGGAGGAGATGATGAAAAGGTTGACAACGGTTTGACAGTTGTGAGATAAAATGATGCACTAATTGAAGGCATCCCTGAAGACCATGGAGCTACTTTAAGTTAGAAGGGGGAGGCATCTCGAGGATAGCCTTTATTTTTACAGGATCAACTTCAATGCCACTAATAGAAATGATAAAGCCTAAGAGTTTATCAGTGAGAATGCCAAACATGCATTTAGATGGATTTAGGCAAAGACAAAAATGAATGACCCTCTCAAAGAGAGGTGTGAGAATGAAAAGATGATCCTGACGGCGTTTGGATTTACCGAGTAGATCATCGACATAATCCTCCACCATTTTTTGTAAGAGATCATGGAAGATGTAGGTCATGGCTTGTTGATAGGTTGCTCCTGCGTTTTTAAGACTGAAAGGCATGACACAATAACAAAAAGTCCCCCAAGGGGTTATGAAGGAAGTCTTATGCTGGTCCTTTGGTGCGATGAGAATTTGATTATATCCAGAGAAACCATCCATAAGAGAAAACATCTCGTGACCTGTAGTTAAATCCATGAGTTGATCGATATTAGGTAGATGAAAATCATCTTTCGGACAAGCAAGATTAAGATCCCGGAAGTCGGTGCAAATTCAAAATTTCCTAGTAGCTTTGGTTATTGGTACAACATTTGAAACCCGTTGTGGATAGTCAATGGGTTGGATAAAATTATCAGAAAGAAAGTGCTACAACTCTTCTTTAACAAGGAGGGCTACGTGAGGATGCATTTTACATAATTTTTGTTTAACCAGTTTCACATCTGGAAGAGTAATGATATTTTGAACCACAATATCAAGATCTAGTCCTGGCATATCTTTGTATGACCAAGAAAAATCTTGGTGATGGTTGGAAAGAAATGTGGTAAAGTCTCCTAACTCCCATGGATTAAGAAATCGACCGACCTTAATGATGCGAGGGTCTTCAAAATTCCCTCTATTAAGGTTGACAGTGGCTTCGTTGAGAAGCGTAGACGTGTCAGAAGGAATGGTTTTAGGAAGATAAGAGTCCTCTGCCCCCAGATAGGTGAGGACAGATTCATCATCCGCATAGTGAATAGTGTTGATAGTGGGAGAACTGTTTGTAATTATTTCAAGGAAGACTATGGGTATGGAAGTCGATTTTCCATTAGTTTCATAGCTCAGCGGACCTAAGGAAATGGTATTGAATAAAAAAATAAGTTAGGCGGGATGGAAACATGGTGTTATCCACATCAAATGATGCTTCTGACTTGATGAGAGAAGATGGTTCCTCAATTGAAAGAGGCTCATCGAGAACGATGATGGTGGCTTTTGAGAGAGGTTTAAATCCTAAACCAAATTTTTGATGTGGTTTAAGAGTTGGAATGGACGTGAGGTCATGCATACCTTGTTCGTACTTTCCCAGGCCAAAGCCCTTCCACGCACATCGATATAAATAAGTTTTTACAAATGTGGGATTCTGTAGACAGTCAAACGCTGCTAAATAGGGCTTGGACCTAGGGGGAGAATCTGGGTGATAATGAGGTGTATCAAGACCACTGTAAATGAAGCTAGTCCGTTGATTGGGAAAACTGATGGTGACGATGTGACCAAGACGTGGCTGATATTCTGGTTGTTTTTCTGGTTTTCCATACTCATTAGGTTTGAGATGGGCATCAAAAGAGAGAAGAGGAAGCTCTCCTACCGAGAAACACTACAACGTCTCTTCCAGATTTTGTAAATCTGGTAGTTTTGTTACAGGTATGGAAGAGGATGAATCCTCGTCAGGAGAAAAAGCATTCTCCTTTAGAGGGGCAGACCTTGTGGTCATGTCACATTGTGTGGAAGGAAAAGGATCTCCTAGATGAGTATAGATTTTTTCCTCATACTGATATTTTAAGCATCGATGGAGGGTTGATGGGACGCAATGCATTGTAGGAATCCAGGAGCGTCCAAGGATCATATTGTAGTGGAATTTCCCTTCAATAATGTAAAAGAGCTCGTGAAGCAGCTTCATACCTACTCGAATGGGAAAGACCACAATTCCTAAAGTAATTGCCAGCTAATCATTAAATGATCGAAGGGAAAAAGGTGGTGGTGACACTACATTCTTTGGCAACTTAAGTTGCTTGAACATGTGTGAGGAAATGAAGTTGAGTGCAACACCACTGTCAATCATAGTGTGTTTTAAGGTAGTGTTGTTGATTTGACATGTGATAAAGAGGGGAGCCTCCAAATCCTTGGAAGAAAGGGAAGGAATTTATGAATCTTCAAAGGAAATGTTGGTTAACGGTCTATTCAATCCAAAAATCATCTCAAAAGGTCGGGGCTCATCTAAATTCATTGCGATATGGTGTAGATTATCAATTAGAGCTTGGCGATGTTGTGGAGATGATTAAATGAGGTCAAAAAGAGACATTTTGATTGGAGCATGGGTAAGTTGTTTCATAACACTCTCCTCTACTGACATAGGAATCTGAGCCTGAGGTGAAGCACGAATAGAGAACCGAGGTCTCGAGGCTGATGTGGAAGGAGGAACTCCTTCAAGGGCTGCAGAAATGACAACCCGTGGTTGAGATGTTGTAGATGATGATGGATTATCATCCTATTGTGCTCTAGTGACGATATGAATTGTGTTGATTTGAGAAGGTGGAAGATCATTTGGAGTGGATTTAATAGAATTAGAAGTCTAGGTAGACTGTTCAGGCTCAGATGTAGTTGAGATGATAGGAGATACTTATTCCTCCTCCTCTTGCAGTAGGAGATCACCTTCTTCCAAGAGGTTGTTAACGATAGATTGAAGGGCTTTACATCCCTCAGTGTCATGTCTTGGGGTGCGATGGTAAGCACAAATCAAATCAGAGTTGAACTAGGAATGTTTTACTCCTTTAGGATTATAGGGTTTGATAGGAGGAAGAGATATAGATGAATATTGGATAAGTTGGTGAAGGATTTCAGTATAGAATCCCATAGACAAATATGAGGACAGAGATGACGAAGGAGCATCTTTCTCCCTAACAGACTGTCGAGGTAAGAGAATCTACATATCTAGTTTGACAGTATTTTTAGGGATCATTTTGCTTTTCTGGACATTGGGAGAAGCAGCCTTGGGTGCTTGAGAAGGAAGTAAGTGAGACAGGATTGATTTTGGTGGAGGAGGAGCTCCTAAGATAGATTTTTAAGAAGAGGAAGATGTGACAAGTGTCGTGGTCTTCAGAGATGAAGGAGGTTGCTTGGTCAAAGTAGATGATGATTTAGATAATGCTGATTTAGATGAGGGAGGAGCTCCTGAAATAGGTCTGATAGGAGGAAAAAAGGGTGCCTTGGCTTTTGGTGAGGAAGATGATGGTCCCGATAAAAGAGGTGATGCCTTTCTAGTGGGTAAATTCACTTTACTAGGCACTGATGAAGATGGTGTTGGTGAAGAAGATGATGATTTTGATGGTGTTGTAGAAGATGATGCCTTCCCAGTTGATAAATCCAATCTTTTATGAGGCACATAGAGAGATTTTTGAGGGAAAGCACTAAGAGTCTTAATAATCTGAAATATTGGTTTTCCTTTTTCGGGGATGGTGAAAACTTCGACCTCATAAGGTGATTGTAAATTTTTCAGGGGAAGGAGATGGTGAGACACTGAAGATGCAACATCAGACTTTAGTTGTCTCAGTTTAAGTTTAGGAACCGAAATTGTAGGTGTCGGTGCTATTTCTTTAGATTTTTCCATGTTGGTCAAGGCAGCATCGGTGATGGAAGAAGTGGATGAACAAGAAGTGGTTCCCTGTGAGGGAGATACTTCTGGTACACTAGTTGTGGGTGTAACTACTGTAGGAAAGGAAATGGGAAGAGTCAGAATCGAAGATGCTTCTGTGGGTAGAGAAGGTCGTACAACTATAGGTATATTTACCAATGGCATATTCGCGGTGAAAATTGGAGAAACAGAAGTAGATGTATTCGTTGTGGAAACTCAAAGGGATGTAAATGTTTCTAGCATCGAAAGAATGTCTGACGACGAGACAGATGAGGATGACACTGTCTCTGGCATAGATGGAAGATCAGACAAAGAGGCGGGGAGAGATGAATCCATCTCTAACAATGGAGAAATATTCAAAGAAAAATTGTCTAAAGATGGCAGAATTTCAGAATTGAACGGAGTGGGAGGAAGTTTCAATTTAGTAGACGTATTCGTAGATGGCTTAGTTTTAGAGGAAGATTCTTCAATAGAGATGAAGCTGATAGTATGAGTGTTTGGTTTTTGATACTCTGAAGTGTCATTGTTTGGGGAATGATTGGGAAAAGGTTGTTTAAAGACATCAAGTGCCTGATTTGGGGAGCATTTGGGTTATCCAGAATGAGCTCACCTTTATTGATGAATTTTTGGACAAAATTTTTGAAGGTCTAACATCACTCAATGTCAAGGACTTTGGTTCTATGATAACGATAGAATTCATTTTCCCTATACCAGAATGATCGTTCTTGGATTTCATGAAAATTTCTAATAGGGGGAAGATCGATCATGTGAACTTCCAACATTTTTTCTAAGATGGACACATATGATTCCCCCAATTAGGTGAAATATCTAGCTGAGGAGGATCCTTTTCGAGAAGATGAGGAGTGTTTGATTAGAATTTTTATTAGCTCGTGATGTTTTTAATATGATAGCATTAGTAGACCTCTGATTCTTTTCTTTGTTAGAAGTGGAAGGGCTTGATTTTGTAAACCGAGAAAAATTTGGTTTAGATTTAGAGTGAAGTTTTAACTTCCCTTGTTCAATAGCATGGGACTCAAGTTTTTGTGCCATCGTAAAGGCTTCTTCAAATGTATGAAAGGTTTGAATCCTTAAAGTGGAAGAAATATGATTAACGCAAGATTGAGTAAACAACTCGATTTGTTGAGATTGAGGGAGGGAGAAAGATAATTGATTTATTATACCTCTCCAACGAGCGACAAAATCTGCAATAGACTCGTCATCGAATTGATGAATGTTGTAAAGATATGTAATCGATAGCTTATGTGAGATATTTATTGAAATTTTTTCAACAAACATCTGGGCTAATTGAGAGAAAGAAAACATGGAGTTTTGAGGGATGTTATTATACCAATCTAAAGTAGGCCCTGCTAGAGACATAGGGAAAGTAGGGAGCATAAGCTCCTGATCCTGGACTATAAGGTAGCAAGCATGTTTGAATGCTCATAGGTGTTGTTGAGGATCCTCCCAACTATGAAATTTTGAGAACTTAGGAAGTTCCCATTGGGGAGGATAGGGCTTAAAAGCCAATGATGGATGAATTGGTTCATTATAAACCTCTTCAAAAGAGTATGAAGGGCACGCCCCTTTGGTGGAGGCTTCCAGGTCTATAATTTTTTTGAAAAGAATTGGGACCATGTCAGATTGAGGAGGAGGCATGTTAGTATGTCCTACATAAGAAGCGAATGGTAAATTTTGTTGAGGTGTTAATGGGAGATTCATCTACTAATTAATAGGATGATAAGAGGAATAACAAAGCATTCTGGGTGATGCTTGGTGAGATATTTGTTGTGAAGGAGCCTATGTATAAACAGGCTGTGAGATGGAAGGTGGTTGAGAAAAAAGTGGTTGAACAAAATATGGAGCCTGTGATTGGTGGGCTCCTATGCTTGTCGACTGAATCGGAATGGATCGAGGAATATGGGTGTTGATTTATTTGGACATGGTGGGGAATGAAGTTTGAATGAGGCTTTTGACTACCAGATTGGTTATTAAGGGCGCTGATGCCAGAGGATGGGTAAGGGTCACTGTCACTAGAGTGTTGGAAGAAATACCAGCTGGAGGATGAGAAGAAGGAACCATCTGACTCGTAGAAGGGGGTTGATTCATAAAGAGGTACTGACCCTGGGATGTAATGAATGACATAGAATCTGTGAGTGCACAGATGCACCCATCATAGCTAAAGAAGAGGGCCTCTCAAAATTAGGTTGTGGAGTAGCCGAGGTAGCCACGGCACTAGGAATAGGCAAGACCATTTGAGAACTAGTTGACATGGTCGGTGGAAGAGAAAAAGGAGGCACAGATGTGCCACCCTCTTCCGTGGTTTGAGGTGAGAAAAAGTGTGCTAACTATTCTATAAAAGCCTAGGATGGTTCATGAGAATAATCGTAAACTTGTTGGATTGGTGGTCCTTGATCAGATATTCGAACCGACTTATGTACTAGATAGTCCATAAGGGATAACGGATTGTGATCAAGGGGGACCTGAAATTCAGGATCTCTGTGAGGAACATACTCTATATTAGAAGTAGATGATACCTCTAAAGGACTGGGGGAAGCTGGACGTGATGAGATCACTTTAGGATGATAGAAAGTATTATATGACCAAGATGGGGAACCAACTAACAGTGGTCCCGAGGAAGACCCGAGGGGTGCCGAAACATCCACATTAGTGATGGTCTCGGATCAAGAAGGGGTTAGTTGATCCATTTTTATAGATTGTAACTAGGTGATGACCATCATAAACAAATAGAAATATGGAAAAAAAAGGAGATTGTCCTAACTACTGCACAGACAATTCAAGCAGCATAGGTGATTATCTCTTTTAAGTTTTCAAGATTTTAAGAAGGAAAATATTAGGGAAGACTTTTAGAATAGGAACTACTTAGATATCCAAACTAAGGATGGTTTGGGTAATTTTTTTAGTGAGGAGTCCCAAAGGCACTTCAGTAAAAGATTGGTACGTGGCTTTGATATAGGTGCCTACCCCCACACTTCGTACACTGCTGCGATAACAGAGTCGGGTGCATTTCCAATATATACTAGAACTTTCATGAATTTACAGCGCAGCCCGAGTACCACGTAGGTGAGGCCAGGGAAGAAATTTTTGTTTAAATGCTTAATACCTAGGGATTTTGGCTTTGTGTGCAAGGGTGAAAAATAAAAATCAAATAGTGTCACTACCGATTTTGATCAATTTTCCAACCTATTTAGAAAACTAGATGAAGAACATACAATAGAATTGACAAAGAAAAAGTTCTTTTTAAGCACTAAAAATGAAGTGTTTGATTTCGATGAAGACAAGTCAAACAAGTTCTTTACCAAATGCAATTAAATTCTTTTTAAGCACCAAAATTGAAATGTTTGAATGTGATAGAAAACAAGCAAACAAGTATGTTTTACGTTCTTAAAAAGGAGAAAACACTGTAAAAGAAGAATACCTATAGATTTAGCTCTCCAAGGTGTGTGGACTTCAAAAAGTGCATTGTTGAGCTCTTCCCCTCAAACAATCCCGTGAACAAGTAAGGTGCTCCACAAGAAAATGTAAAGCAAACACACAAACAAATCTAGAAAGATATATCCAGATAATAGTAGAATGAAATTTTCTATTTAAGGAACTAGGAAACTTTCAAGAAAATAACAATTTTGCATAAAGAGATGAATAAAAAATTCAATCTTGAAATGAAATGAGATATTTGCTAATATTTGAAATAGAAATTGGGATTTGTAAGAGAGAAGGCAAGACCAAAATGAAGGAAGGAAATGTCTAAGTAAAACTGATGAAAATCAGTGAAGAAAAATAACAAAAGCTCAAAACTGGAAAAGAAAAGAACTTACCAATAGGGAACTTTTGTAGGGTCCCACCGGGCATGCCATAATGCAAATTAAGAATTTCCATGCTTATTACCTGTCTAAAATAATGTACCCAACTAAACACAAAAACCTTGAAAAACTCAAATGAAATCGATACCTGATAGATAAGACAAGATGCGAAGATGTAGATGGAAAAGAAAGCAAATGTAGATGAGACGGGTGAACACGAGCGATCTTGTAAGGTAGATCCGAGAAACCTACAAGACACAAATACTTGACAAAAAAAGACAACGTTAAAAGATATTTGGGTGGACTACCCGAAAAGTGGGTCCAGGAAGCGATAAGTTCCCTCGGTGGATGTCAGTCCACGTTTTCAATTAAAGGAAGAAGCATACATGATAAAAGAATGTAAATAAATGTCTAGATTTTCTGATCAAAAGTGAAAGATAGAAATTAAACAATGGACAGAAAGCAACATAAAATAGGAAACTGCGAAAACAATAGTGGATTTTTAAATTCTTTTACCTGTCCGCAGGACGATCGACGTCGATTAGGAAAATCAGCGTCGATTGAGATTCTAAAATCGACATCAATTGAGATTCTAAGATCGGCATCGACTAGGGCCTGTCGGCATCAACTAGGGGAAAATTACAAGAAGATTGAGAAACGAACAATGAAAGTTAGATCATCAATGTCTGCTGGATCTGTAATAGCCTTTGGGATGCTAACAAAGCTCCACCTTCTCCAGACATAGGAGCAGAGTCACCAAGAGATCAATGGAGGCTTGCGATGTTGATGTGGTAGGAGCAGAGTAATGGTACTCCTCGTAGGGATTGATTTGGATAGAATTAGCTTTCGCTCGATAGATAATGCTCAGGCTTGATGTTCAGAACTCTCTGTTGTTCTTTCTATCTAACCAGAATGAAATTCTGGCCCTGTATTTATAATAAGTGCCGACTGAAGTGTAATCAGCACCACTTTGAAAAATCGGCATAGACTGAGTATGGGTCGACACCAATCAAGGAACAGACTCCCGAAATGGCCAAAAAGGATGATTTTTGGAAAGATGAGAGTGATCCTTCCACCTCAAATATGGGAAATATCCCACTGCATGGTTTGGGAGGAGGAGAAATATGGGGATAGATGGATATAATAGATATGGGAGGTTAGGAATTGATATGGGGTAGATAAATGGTTAAGATATATGTAAAATAGTATAATTAAATAGTTAATATTTAATTATCCATGGATAAAATACAATGGGGTAAAAAAAACTTAGGATAGATGTTTAATTAGATAGTTAATTAATACCCTAAAGGAAAAGTGGTAATATAAAGGTGCCCCAAGTTACCTGAGAAGGTAAACGAACGTGGGGGACACTAAATTGGGTAACCAATTTCAGGTGTCTAGACTTCAATTGATAAAGGCTACAAAAGAAGGAAGCCTGAAACTTTCAGTATTCTAGAGAAGCACTGGAAACTTTCACATCTTCTAACCAACAAGGTTGTATCCAACTTAAGGGATCTCTTCTGGTTCTTACTTAAGTGCTCAGGAAAGCTCAAATGTCTTAGATAAAATATTACATCTTTATACCACCTAGAATTCATCAATGTTTGAAAAACATCTACCCTACCTTCTTCTACCTCATTTACCTCAATAGTTTGCAATTTTCTCCATGCCATAAGCTTAGCCAAGCCCAAACCTCTCACCAGTTTCATGGTTTAGATGTCCATGTCATATACTTACAACTTGTTCACCCACCTACACCTCTTTCTTCAGACTTTCATCTCTGATAAGATATCCTTGACCATGGTGTGGGGAACATAAGCAACAATTTTAGAACTTAGAATATAAGGCCTAAAAACCTTTGTTGCTTTTACCAAGGCAAATGGTTTCTTTTCCATAATAGTGTACTTCAGCTCAACCCCCTGCAAGGCCTTACTGAAAAAGCAAATAGGCCTCTCAACTCCATCATCCTTCTATTGTAGGAAAGAAGCAATAGTGTTCTCTGAAGCAAAGGAAAATAGTTGGAAAGTCTTCTTATAATATGGAGTTTCCAGAATAGGTGCATGCTTTAGTGCCTCCTTAATCCCATTGAAAGCTTGGATGGCAGCCTCCTCCCATTTGATGACCTGGTCTTTCTTCAGCATAGAGGTGATTGGAATGATTATCTCAACAAAGTTTGATATGAACCTTCTGATGAAATTTATTTTCCTAAAGAAGGATTGAATTCCTTTTTTAGGATCAATCATCACTCCTTCTTATGACACTATGTGACCAAGAAAATTTTCCTTCTGCACTCCAAAATGTCAATTCTTTAGATTAATTGAAATGCCATACTCTCTACATCTTATCAACATTTTCTCCAAGTCGAACAAGTGATCACCTCTCTTTTTAGAAAATATAGTTACATCATCCTGATAAACTGTAATAAACTTGTTGATGTAACCAACAAAAGCAACATCCATTGCTCTTTGAAAGGGGGCTCTAACATTCATCAGACCAAAGGGCATACTGACATAGACATAGGTCCCTCAAGGAGTAGTAAAGATTGTTTTGATCCTTTCTGATTCCTTCACCACAACTTGGTTGTAACCAGAGAAACCATCCAAGGTGGAAAGAAACTCAGAACCAGTCACTAACTACAGTGTGTGTTCCATGTTAGGTAAAGGATAGTTATCCTTAATTGAATATTTGTTCAGATTCCTAAAATCCACACATAACTTGATATCACCATTCTTCTTTCTTACATGTCCTCTCTGTATGCTTTTAGCTCAGAATAGGTCCAAGCCATGCAATCTTGGTATCTTCTCAACAACTGGATGTATGACTACTTCTCCTCCTTACTGAGGTTTCTGCCTAACAAAATCTTCCTTGGCTTCTCATTTTTGCTAAGGTCATCCTCCTCAATATCCCTTGAGGCTGTCATGCATCTATTAACAATGCGATCAACATCATCAAAATTGGACTCAAGAGCAACCAATCCTCTAGGAATGGTGTTGGTTGTTAGCTGGATGATGCCTTTGCCAAAAAAAAATTCCTTTCCCTCTGTTGTACATACCATCGGCTCCAAATCAATGCATTGATAAAAAAAATCTCCCTTATTCTGTATAAATCTTTCGATCTGAGCATCATCATAAAAAACTACCAATGCTTAATGTTGTCAAGGACAAAATGTCTTGTCAATACCTCAACCTCATACTCACAATATGAGGACATTGTACAATTGTCAAACCAATACCACAACACTGCAAGCTTGTCTTCCAAGTCATTTAATTTCCTATCATGATGCACAATGTTGAATGAATCAAACATCTCAATGAACTCCCAAACTACATGCTTGTACTTCTTCATTCATTGATTCTTTGTGGCATAAAATTTTCTGACTTGTTTTAAAATTAGTTCTGAGTCTCCTTTGACAATGATGTCCTTGACACCATACTTCTAGGAAATTATTAAACCCAAAAACAATGTCTCATACTCAGCAATGTTGTTGGTGCACTCAAAGTTGAGTTTGAAGGAGATTTTTTTTTTTCCCTGAGCAGGAGACAGTAGAACAACATAAACACCATTCCCAAATTTGGAGCAATCTCCATCAAACAATAGAGTCTAAGGTGAGCCTACTTCTTCAACACACTTGTATTCTTCAATTTTGTGCTCCTTCCCATCACCAAATCACACAAAGTTAGCTGCATCAACACTTGTGTATAATATCTCTTAGGATGCATTGTTGGCATCCTCAATAAGATGCAACATTTTCCTTTCTCCATACAACCTGACAAGGCTGCCCTCCATTGGGATGGTGGCATAAGACATTTCCATTTGGACACTCCTACCAACACTTGTGGCCCATTTTCTTGACAGCAACATACCCCACTTGGTTGTGCAATCAAATATGACAACATCTAATTTTAAATTTTTACCTGGGTAGGCTACAACTTGTACCATTAGACTCTTCGCACATCCCACTACTGGAACCTCTCTAGATTCCATAGCATTACACTTCCCATAGGCTATTGTCACTTTGATGTATAGCTCATTCATTACTTCCAAAGGCATGACATTGCATGATGCCCCTGAGTCAAACATACAGTTATGCAGAAGTCTATCCTTGATGATCAAAGTGGTGAAGAATGGATCCACATTCATTTAAGAGTCCACCAAGGATTTCCCCAAGTAGACCTCATGGGGTTCATCTAGCTCTTATGATGTTTGGGGTGCTTCTGGTTCTTCAATGAAAGGTGGGATCTCCACAATGTTTATGTTTCTTGATAGGGCGGTCTTATCTTCTTTCAACCCCAAGTATTCAAATGATCTCTTTTTATGCTCAGGGATCCTGAGCAGCTCAACAATTAGAACAGAGACTTTGGTTTGAATTAAGACTTGGGAAATATCATATGGGGAATTTCTTGGCAAGGAATCACTGGAAGCGAAGCCAATACACTCATTAGGTGGTGTAGGGTTTTTGACAACTTGGGCATGGGGAGGGGTGTGATTTTTGTTTATAACTACAGGGTTTTTAATAGGTGCATCTTTCCTAGGAGCCTCTTTAGGATTGTTTGAAAGTAAGGGATATTTTGGCTTGGCTTGAGGCCTTGCCCCTTTGACAACCTTACTTCTTGTATTAAATTCCTTCTCTTGAGCCACAACAACATTCATCAGTAACTGTCTATCCTCCTCAGAGGGGATGCCTCCATCATAATTCTTTATCATTAAAGCCCTTAAATATTCAAAGTCATTATTAGGCAATTCAAAAGCTTGTATAGTATCTACTTCTAAAGTATGAGAGTGAGGAGGAATGGGTACCATATGAATGTAATCCCAAATGGTGGCAGAAGTCTGAGAACTTATCACCTCAGTCAAAGTTGCCCCTTGTTATGAGCTTGTGGAGTAACCCATCATGTAGACATCATCATCATTATCATCAGCTTCTTCTTCTTCTTGTTGATCTTCTTCACATGGAGCATGGGGCATGAAACAATTGTCACACCAGTCAACGACATCTATCTCCTCCACCACAAGAAATTTGGTATCCAAAGGATCAAGTACAATTATGTTATCCCTGGCCTGAGACTTTCTATTTCCAAATCCAATAGGTCCTTTGCCTCTGTCATCAGATCTTTGGTGATTTGTGAACCTGTCTTGGCCTTAATGCTTGTTTTGACCTTATGAGCTCTTCCCAATTCCCTTCTCAGCTTGAGATAGCTTGTATGATATTTCTTTGACAGCCCCTACCAAAGTCTTCACAACTTCTTCCAAATCAACAGCCTTACTTGTTTGAGGCTTTTATGGGTTAACCAGCTTTACACCTTAACTCTTTGGAGGCTTTCCAATTGCCTTGATATTATTTTCTATTTGCAAAGCCATGGTGAAGGCCTACCTCAAATTTTTGGGGTTTTTGTCTCTTAAATAATATGCAGCCTTTTTATCAAATGCATCAGTATATTTGATTAAACATGAGTCATCATAAGGCATTATTCTAACATGTAATTTTCACAAGGTCTTATTAAACCTTGTGTTGAAATCATGTATCGACTCATTAGGGTTCTTTTTGATATTTTCAAATTCTGTCAAAAGAAACCTGGAGTCAGTCCTATCACCATACTGTAGTTTGAATGCATTGCTCATCTCAGTCCAGGAGTCAGTAGAATTATCTGGCAATGCTTTATACTAGTCCCTAGCATCCTCTTCCAAGGTATGGATAAACAACTCGATATAAACATCCTCATGTTCAATATCAAAATCCTCCATCATATTGATAAAAAGATTTAGATGCTAATCACTAGTAGTAGCATTGTTTAACTAGAACTTTTGCATTCTATTCCTTACATCTTGAGGAATTGCATTTGGGTAACCATAAATTCCCACAAAATTTATAGGTCCAAAGGTGTTTCCAAAAAATGGAGGCCTGGGTTGAGCCATATTGATTTAAGGAGGTGATCCTAGAGGGGTGACAAGCTGATGGGGGGCAGAAGGTTCTTAGAACACAAGAGTAACATTTTCAAAATGGATACCCCCCAAATGCCTCGCTTCTTGGAAATCTCTATCAACCTCAGAAAAATAGGTGCAGAGTGTGAAGCAAACATTTCAAAATCAAATGAATGTCCCTCTCCAACTGGAGAGTTCAACTCCACAAAGAGGCTACCTCATTCAGATGAACTTGAGCTATAATCTTCAATGATAGGATGCTCACTTTCATCAATGGAGATCCCTCTTCTTGTCTGCCAATATCGAATAGCTCTCCAAGATTTTCTTCCTTCTGATTTTGCTTTTCCTAACTTTGGAAATAGTGTCCTAGAAGGATCCCTAGCAAAGTAAGATCTTCTTCCCTCTAGCTTTGTAAATATTAGTAACAGATCTAATTTTGGCAAAGTTTTAAGACACTAGTACTTTTTAATAATTAGATCAACAGGGAGTCACCACTAAGGATTTCCATCTTAGTTGTGCTTATGCACTAAATGATCTGTCAAAGGTTTGTTAATGCTAGAAATTGTAAATGTAAATATTTTAACCCTTCTTTACCCAGACTTATCAAATGAAAGCTAGTGCACTATGTGTAGGAACTAAAAGAATTGAACACAACACTTGGAGCATACAAGAACTGTTTTACCATGTTCTTGATTTTGTATTGAGAAACCCCAAAAAATAGTGCCACTGATGTTGGTACCAATTTTTTTTCTCCTTTTCAGACCAAACAACACTAATTCAACATGGATCTTATAGGTAGCCAGATCATAAATATATGTCATTTTGTAACCGGGGAGGAGGTCTGATTGTCCCTTTGTTACTTGGATTTATGGAGAGATGGGTAGCACCTTAAAAGAATATGATCTTATCCTAACTATTTTAGGTTGTGGCTTTCAACCAAGGTAAGAGAACCTATTTTGTAACCTCTGTTATCAGAAAGGAGTTACAGGTACCCTTATTTTACATAAATTTTGTAGAGAAGACCTTGTGGAAAATATGATCAACACACCAGAACTAACTCTCATGAGTTATCACTTCCAGATCATGGATATACTTTCACAACAAGGAAAAGGTTACTAAAGACATTTGAGACTCTGATTTATCCTATATTCTTTGGCAAATGGATTTTGGTCTTGTGTGGATATACATAGAAAAAACGGGGTAGTGTGGATGGGATTGGATGTTTTTAAATAAATTTTGGTGGGAGGGGAGACAGGATGAACTTGACTCACCAAATCCTTGAGAGATTATGCAAAATGGAGGGATTTTAGCCAAAAAAATACCACAAAAGTTTGAAATGTCTCTTCAACTATAATATGTGCCTAAATGGAGGCACAACTTAGCACTCTTTCACACGACCTATGGGATTCTATCATGAAGACTCGACTCAAAAAAATCAATAAAGCACCAAGATTCAAATCAAACCATGCCTGAGGTACACCGAGAGGCTTACAGACAATCTCTGTCGACAAAATGAAAGAAAAGTGATTTTAAATCATTTATCTCAATCCCAGATGAAGGATATTCTAAGAAATGAGATTGTAGATGCCACTAAACTATCACAAGGAATGAGACCTATGTGATCGGACTGGATTTCAGGACAAGATTGCAACAAAAACAAGGAAAACTACTTGCATGCATTCAAAGATGAAATAAATACACTTTACTCGAGATTAACACAGAATAACTCAAGTCTGATCAAATTTATTAGCAAGGGAACGTTTCCAAAACAATCTGATAGCTTTTCAATGGTTATACACTTGCAACCACCTTGACACGATTGAATTTGATACAAAGAGAGATATATAGGCTTCTTAGATGGCTTCTCAAAATGGGCTTTGTCAATATTTTTCTGCTAGAAAAATAAGTCTATGAATTTTCCAGAAACTCTCAACCATTTGAATGAAAAATTTGTGCCATTTACAACATTTACAATAGAGTCCATTCTCCCCAAAAGATAAAAAATGTTTAATGCACCAGTGTTCACCATGAGTCTTTCGTGATTCTCAGAATCAAATCTGTAAAAAATTCTCGAGGTGCTCGAGGGGGAAAATTTCATCAAATGCCTCCCACATTCAACTCCTTGCTCTAGTAGATCACTCTTTAATTTTCCAACTACTTTTGCCCCTGATCTATCAAATATGGCTCTTTGCGTGCTTGGGAGAATAAAAATGGAAAATTCGATTGGGCACGAAAGTTAGACCTTTTTAATGGCGAAATAAATCTTCCAGATCTTCCCACCAAACTTCAGATATCAACATTAACTTTCTTCTCATCTTGGCGTGTAGAAAAAACCAAAGAATCATGAAAACTCACACTTCCAGACGTTTTGTAGAAAAATGGAGGGACAATCAAATTTCGACTCTTAGTTATCATTGATCTTTTCTTTGAATTTGGGCCATCCATGTGGAAGATCCAAACTTAAAAATGGACTCAGGGGCTTCCTCTAAATTTAACAACTTTTGGGAAAATTTCATATTTTTCTCCGCATCTCTGCCCTTGGGAAATGAGCCTGGAACATGTCCTAAGGTGGGCCCTAGCAGGATCGCGGCCAAATTTTGACATTTCACTCCCCTTTTTGAAAAGGGAAAATTTTCCAAGTTTTCCCCACAACTCCGTGCTTGAAAAAAAGCAGAACCTTCCCCATGTCCTCTTGTAGGGTCAAAGTGAGACTTTTTCCATGCCCTTAACTTTTCTCCAATCAAAGCCTGGTGGGGCCATGGGGAGAGTTCAAACTTTTTTCCAAAGTAGCAATAAAAGAAAAAGTTCAAAAA
Source organism: Taxus chinensis (assembly GCA_019776745.2). NCBI lineage: Eukaryota > Viridiplantae > Streptophyta > Pinopsida > Cupressales > Taxaceae > Taxus > Taxus chinensis. The sequence goes on along the minus strand of CM034152.1, from coordinate 603,241,288 downwards.
CAGACCCACCGCATCCCATCCAAATGGAAGAAGCCACGTAAGCACCAAAAGAACCAATCAGATACAAGTGGGGCCACGGGACCAATTTTTCCTTTTCACCAAAAAGGCAAAAAGTGATAAGTTAAAGAATTCACCCACCATCCCCTGACAAACCTAAATATGCCACATCTGCTGTCAATGCAAGGATGTAAATTTGACTAGGAAAAAACACCCGTCAAACCGTTAAATGTAGAAAAATGATCATCTGAGCCAAAAAATGAAATTTTCTTCAAGGACAAAGAGTTAAGAAATGTTTACAAGGCTCAAATATGTTTTTCAAAGATACATCCACTCATTTTCTTCAAGTATTTAGGGCAGAAATGAAAAGGAAGACAAATCCCGACTATGGAGACCAAAATGTATGATAAAACCCAAGTTTTTGTGGACTTTTCCAGAGGAACAAAGAAACAAGGAGCAAACCATGGACACATAAATGATCCACGACCTAGAAACAAATTAAAAATGGTAACACAAATTAACTAGACACAACACGAAGAAAAGGAATGTGTCAAAAGCCGTAAATAAATAGATTTTCAAAGGGAAACTGGGGTGAGACTATTTTAAACAAAAACACAACAATATTCCCAAAAATTCATCAAAGAAGGAGCTCCAAACCAACAAAAGAAATCTTGCAAGAATGAAGTATCCAAAGTCAAGCAACCCAAAATAAGGCAACTAGTTCAAATTTTATAGAAGAGGGAAGGGAAGAGAATGAGGTGGGTCCATGTAGGATGTCACATCACACATCCGAGATTCCAACCCCCAAATTCAACTTCATTCACCAATGCATAATAAATAGGTGGGTGAATAATATGACAGTTTACTTACACACTCAAATCCAACCCACACACCAAAGGACTAAAATTAAATCATGCAAGAAAAGTGCAATTAAAACCTTCAATTTGCCTTCTCAAAAAGCATTATAAAAGTCTAATCTCAACTCTCCAACCATAGGTATGCTTGGTAATTAAATTTAAGAGGTATGGGACAAGTTTAACTTGTCCCACAAGCCTCTAAAATCAGCCTCCAAGGATAATTTCGAATTTCCAACAAGGTGGAGTGTTTAACACTCAAACTTTAACTTACACATCACTTACACATCTTTAATCAAGGCCAACAACTCTATTAATTACTTTCTAATGACATATTTGAATTAACCAACTTAAAAACGTGATTACTCACCAAATTACACACCATTTAATAAATAAATAAAGGTGCAAATGCATCTCAAAATAAACACATGCAACATTAAACAAAAGGGTCAAATAAAAGAAAAATACATAAAACCCCTTGGTCACATTTAAAGGTGATCCCTCGCATGGGAATCCCTCTTACACACAAGTGCACAAAAGCAAATACTAGTTGCCATGGTGACCTTATTGAATTCATCTAGAATTCCAATGTGGTTGGTCTCCAATCCCCTGATGTTTTTTGTGATATTTTAACCTGCAACACACGAATACCCCCTTCGGCCTCATGGCCATATTAGAACATCCAAAATAATATAAATATAACTCCCAAAATCATCTAGATGTATAAATCACAACAACATCAAAGCAATCTAAAAATATCATTCACTTTTTTATCGACAACTATATCATCATCCAATAATTTCCATTTCTAGGTCTACTCACAATATCCAAATATCAGAAGTCCAAACAACATCCATAATATAACCTTTTCAAATAGTATATCAACATTAATATCCAAAATGTCTCTTATAATCATCATGCATCATAACTGAATCAAGTCAACAATAATCCATGATCTCACATCTAACATCACACTATAGTAAAGTCTATAATCATGTCCATAATACAATTAGTAGTATCAAAAGGTGTCAAAGGGAAGCGGGCACTACATCCCCCTCCCCTTAGACTCAACTTCCTCCTAGAAGTCACTGGAAAGAGAGATAGGAACAAATGCAATAGAAAAAGGATCACTCCATTATGGGATTGCTTTCTTCAAACAAGTGTGGGACTAAAGAACCTAAGTTTAGTCCAATGCAATTCAGATTGAAGAAGGGAGATTGCAAGGAATGAGCTCTAAAATTTCTTCATGCAAGGCTATGAACACTTAAATTTAGAGAGTAAATTTACGCTATCAACCAAGATACCACACATAATAATATAACTTGAAGAGTTCAAAAGAGTCTTAAGAGTAACCACTAAGTAGAGGAATAAAAAGGATAATTCCATGAGTTTGAGAATGACAACATAGTTTCCCAAGGAATAAAACATACTACAATAATAAAAGTTAAGGTTTCTACTAATTTTAAGTCATGATTTCAAGGTTTGTTGTCTAGACAAGGCTAGGAAAAATCAACTATGACCAAATTTGCATAAGGAACAAGTCTACTGAAGGTCCCACAATTTGAGGATCACATAGGATGAGGTTAAACAACAAGGACACCTAAATCAAAAAAACATTTAAAATCAAGGAACTATTCAAGGAAAGCACTTCTATAACTCGAGAGGGTACAATTAAATTTTCATGGTAATACAAGCAAAGTCAAGACCACAAGTTTTCCTATAGTCCAATTTTTACACTTTTTTTTAAAGAATCGAACACACCATACAAACCAAATCTAGAGACATCCACCATTTATTAGAAGAAAAATATATATATCTCCCTTAGCAACTAACATAACAATGCAAGAGGAACCATGCATTATAACACAATGGGATTTATTTATCTTATTTCCTGCTTAATCTTGGAATAACCTTAAAGAGAGGACAAGAAACCCCAAGGATCACTCAAGGTCACTAGGGAGAATAAAAAATAACACGGGGTCCAACTACAATCCAAGGGTGCATCGTATCAAAAGTGAATAGCATCATCTTGCACTTTCCATCCTAATGGAAAAGGGGCAACAATTACAAGGTGACCCAAGAAAATATGAAGAAAATAAGAATTTTGAAATTTATTTTATATCCTTAACATATGTTTCCTTAAAATTACAATAACCTAGGTCTCCAAGGACAAGACAACATGCAAAGAGGTTGCTTCTTAAACAAGAGATAAGTCTCAATCCAAAAGGGCCACAATTCTCACTCATCGAGCTATGGGGCGATAAGGGTATGATGACCCAAAATTCCCACAAAGAAAGACACATACATCTATGAACAAGAAAGTACTAAGCAACTAGAACACATTACTATCCACCAGGTGTTCCACAAATCTAGGTAGGCAACAGAACTATAGGTCCAACTAAACATTGCACTCAATACACATAAATCATTCCTATTTTATAACTCAACTAATTAAGTCAAAAGTAGTAGTTTTGTTTTCTAAGCACATTCCTTTAAGAGTTTTCTTAATTAAACTTCCTCCTATTATGACATCACAAGTTTGTGTTATAAGGACCACTAAGGGGCATGATATCTTGCCATTCTGTAAAGATGGAAAAGAGAAAAAGTATTTGTTTTACTCCTAGGGGAGGTAGATGGACAAGGTTTTTCCCTTTCTATTCTTCTACATGGTTTTTATTTCTTCTATTAATCTACCAAGGTTAAAGCAAGGACCATTTTCTATTTCTATGTTCCAGTTTATTTGTTAAGCTTCAAGGCCAAATCTCCTCAATTATAGTTTTATGATGTTTGAGCGGTTCAACTTGTCAATTAAAAATTTAATGAGAAGGAAGGATAAAAATATCACACTATTACTTTTATGGGAGACAAAGGTAAATCAACACATCACATTTTTAATTCTAAGGAAACAAGGGACATTCAATAAAAAAGAACACATTATTACTTTTGTAAGGGCTAGGAATCTATCAACCGACATGGATCACAACAATATTTCAAGATTTTTCCACTAATTACAAGTATCATAAAACATTCCTAGTGGGTTTCTACAAGTTCTCAAAATAAGTTACAAGGAAGGCCCATTAAGGAAGCATGATTACTTTTACTGATCCACTAGGGTTTAACTATGTTTGTTGCTTTGGCGAAAACATTTTACTCACATGATAAGACAAGGAAAGTTTTCAAATATAAACCCATATTACCATAGGATACCACCAACCAAGAAATTGAAATGAAAAGGAAATATTTTAACTATGAGAACACCACATACTAAGTATAAAGCATCAAATGTAAGTAGACAGTCAAATATCTATTCATCATGGCTTTACGACCAAGAGTTACATTTTCACAAGAAGAATCACATTATAAAATACCATCGATATTAAATTATCAAGGTCTAATTACACTGACATCACCAATGTCATTGTCCAAAAGACTCAAATCATCCATAAGTGTCTCCACGTTATCCAAGATTAATAGGTCATAAGGTGTTATTCATAGTAACTTAAAAAGTTAAGGAAAGGGTAGACTTATTTATAGGTCAAGAGGGAAAACAAACACACTTAATTTACACACATTACTTGAATGGGATTAATTATGACAATAATTACCAAGATGCATACAACTCTCAATTCACTACTTTATATAATGAAATAAGGACATCTTGATAAAAATATAACATGGCATCAAAGAAAAGCCACTATCGGACAAAAACTTTTCCACTAATATCCACATCCAGCCCAAAAGTAAACCAATCCCACCATAATTCATCAACCCATAACTAAACACCTCTACTCCAATGAGGTTCAAGCACTTATCAGTATTATAAGAGAATCACCACCACTGCTAACAGAGCTGCTAACTAGAATGCACAACACAACGAACTCTCTTCCCAACAAGGTTGAGTAATGAAAATTTCACTCTATGATATTAGAAACACTCAAGGTTCCGTGCATCTAAAACCAAGGCATAACTTTAAGCACCTAAAAGGACATTCAAGACACCTAGGGTGTACCCCAATACTAAAAAATGTATACAATACAAGTAACATAGAACCAGTTCACCATCATGCAAGTGAGAAATCCACGTAACAATTATCTAAGTAGCCAACAACATTACGAGCTCCTGAGTCACCAATCAAAATAAAGTCTAAGAAATATCAAAAATAAAGGAAAATGGATAAGTAGCTGCATTGCAAAGTTTAAAAATTCTCGTAAAAATATAAATAACTAGAAGAGCCTCAGAGCTTCTCAAATCCAATCATTAAATAAGATACTGGTACCTTGATAAAATGACACAAGTTTACGAATGTAAAGCATACAAAACGTTAACACCACTATTCAATTCATTGCTCTTCATGGCCACCAATAGGGGTACTCTACCTCGAGGTTAGTTCTAAGGACACATGTACATAGGATTGGGTCATAAACGACACCTGGACTTAATATCCACTCTCCCGTACAGGTATCAAAATTAAAAACTGACAACCAGACCAACTTTCCTAACTACTGAAGGAAGGAAGCTCTAAACAACTTTTAATTAACTCTTCCTGACCGCCAAAACACAACCGCTATTGTCCAACCACAAGATTCACACCATATAATTTATCATTCCAACAACTCCAATAAGGAAGGAGGAAGGGTCTCAACACAGGGCTTAACGCATAATACAATTAAATCAAGTTTTAGGACTTGTAAAACAACAGATTTTCAAATGGGAACCAAGTTTCCACTACACTAGAAGTTCACCAAACAAAATCAATTTAATTTGACATTCTTAGTTACTCGGGGTTCAGACAAAATGCCACTGAGATAGTAAACCAATTCAAACAACTTATTGTTTTATTATTATTTTACTTTTGACAGTTCAGTTGAATAAAGTAATGTAGTATTTCTTCATATATACATATTTCTTTTTTCTTTTTTTTTCAATTTTCAAGTAAGTTTTTTTTCTAGATTTAAACATGTGCTAGGTTTATAGTTTCATGTCTCAAGTTTTATAATGTACCCAAGGGTCCAAGCTTTGAACCCAAGGCTTTGACACCAAGTGTAACTCCCACTAAAAACAACCCACTTGAGACCCAAGAATAACATAGAATTAGTTAGGAAACGTTATGGAATAATGTTTTTTGTATTAAAAGAGTCTACAACCAGGGTTACATGGCAATAATTTTCAGTAATAAGTTCCAAAAAAATTGTAATCCACTAGAACATAGTTTTCTCTTATTGAAAATTATTAGAGGTCACAAGGTCCCAAAAATTAGGGTTAGAAGAGTTCAATTAGGTTTAGAGGGTAATTCCTCGCCATACCCACTCTCTAACAGGATTTAAATATTTAACTTGATTTTTCTCAAACTTTAGCACCTTCCAAAAATGTCCTTAAATCATTCCCATTGGCTATGAAATTTCCTCACCTTTTCAGTGATATAAAGAATTCCTCCTAACTCCTCATATTTCTCAAGTTATGGGTCGGCGGGCCTTGGGGTGAAAAGTTTCCCAAAGACCGGGCCTGTGGGCCCAGGGGTGAAAATGTTTCCCCAAGGGTGAGTCAGTAGGCCATAGGGAGGAAAAATTCCCAAGGGCAATTCTGCACATGCCGCGAGGGTAAACAAAAAACACTCCCAAAGGGTGGAAAGTCACCATTGCACCCGTCACTCTCTGAAAGTACACTGAGGGATACATGGCACCGCCCAAAGTCAATGCGGGGAGAGCGGGGTGGCGAGAAACATTTTTGATAAAACTTCCCTGTGTGGGGCGAGAAGCCAAATTTGTACCCGCAGCTCCTATAAGTCCACAAGGGACACGTGGTACCTCCTAAGCCACACAGGGAAAGGTGGGGCAGTGGGGATAAAATTATGTTTAATGCCCTGAAGGGCAAAGGGGGTAGCAGTTCACCCATGCCTCCATTGTCGACACCACGCGATGCCACGTGGCATCTCTTGGTTGGTTACAGGCCGGCAGGGCGGCAAGGAAAATTAGGAAAAAGTTTCTTAAAAAAATTTTCCGGAAGCGCTAAAAATGCAAAAAGGGATCCGCCCCTCCATTTCTGACACCTCGTGGTGCCACATGGCAGCACTCTAATTGGGTGTAGCCCAGTGAGGTGGCGGGGAAAATTTGGCAAATTTTCCCAAAATTTTCCAGGAGCGCTAAGCTTAAAAATGGGTCTGCCCCTCCACAGACACCTTGCAATGCCACATGGTAGCCTTTGATTGGCTGTGGGTTGGTGGGGAAATTTCAAGAAAATTTTCCCAATTTTTTTTGATGTACTAAGGGACATTTTCGGGCCCACCAAGAAAATGTTTTCTCAATTATTTTTACGCCAAGTGAAGATAAAACTTTAGAAGGCCATAAATTTTGATATAGAGAACATCAGTTTTGGGCAAGCAAGGACTTTCTTGAAAGCTCTCAACATCCTCTTTGCTCGGGGATCATTAATTTTTGATTTTGATATAATTTTATTGGGTTCAATTTAAAAAAAACGATCTGCAGGATTTTACAGTGCGAGCTGGTAAAAAAATGAACTTATTAAATTTGTCTAAATTTGTTCCTATTCCTCTCTCAACATGTCAAATAGACATGGAGAGTAATTCTTAGGTGGATTTATGATAAATTTTGTGGGGTACATCTATTTGATTGAGTTCTAATTCGAAATTTCACACTTTTGATAGTAAAATGACTGTGAAAGCATTGAACTTGGTTTTGTCCAGGTTTTGAAATATTTCCTTTGAAGTATTTTTGTGTAATTTAATTCGTTTCATGGCATAACTACTTCAATTTAATCGTTTAATTTTGTATTTCATTGTTACAGGTTCAATTTGTGCATTTTTGGATTAAAGTATTTGCCAGTTTGAAAATACAAGACAAAGATCAAATTTTTAAAGGTTTTATTTTCCATTTTTCTTCTCCCACGTATTATGATATGTTCCAATTATAATATAAAACATTTAGTTGATTTAATTAAACTGTTTAAAATCTAAAATACATCTCTCAATTTCAAATTTTCACATATTTAAAAGGACAGAGTATTACACTTCCTTTATACGCATTTCTTCCATTCAAACAGATATTTCAACTCACATCTAGATGATTAAATTCAATACAGTGTTAAAATTTGAGGAAGGTTATGTAATCCTTTATTTATTCCAAAAGACAAACTTTACAAATTCCTTCTATTATTCTTTCCGAAACCATATATTATATACAGGGAAGAATAATACATTTTCTTCTCATGTGTTTCACTTTTCCACTTTCCAAACATGGATTTCATAGTGCATGTTAAACACATATTTCTAATCAAATAATATCATTTCGTACAACACAAAACCACTTCCCTTAATTCAAATGAAACTCTCAAAACTTCATTTCCATTTGATTTCAAATTACAGCATACAAAATACTGTATCATTCTTTCAAATTCCAACTTACACTTCCATAACCACTACAAACATCTTTCCTATTACAAACATATACGAGTTCATCCACTTCAAGTGGGAAAGTTTACAATAATATTTCATCTCAACAAGGGATTGTTAAACTGTCTTTATCTCAGCTCCAGAACAACAACATGCATATTCCTCATTCTTCCAATTTCATCACAACAACAGTACGAGAAAGGCAAACGATCTCCACCCAACCAAGACATCCAATGAAAATGAGAAGCCATTCTTCTTCAATGGCCCTCGAGCCCTAACCATAGTGCAATAAAAGATGTGATCCAACTCATGGCAACAACAGGATTCCACAAACAGACAAGCAGGATTTTCAGAATCACAATAAGACACATTCCAAAATAGAATCTAGTTTATAACTACATTAAAGCATGACAAAAAATTACTGAGACTTCATTAAGCAAGCCAAAGGAGCGAGGAACTATGGCGAATGCTGCTTATGCCTCCCATAAGGGGAAAGGGGTATCACCACCTGAGAAAAAATCTCTAAATTATATATATATATATATTTATATATCATTATATATATATATATATATCATTTAAAATCCCTGACATGCCCTTATGCCTCCACCAATTACCCCTTATTCCTCACATTTTCTTATGCCTCTCCAACCTCTTACGGAACCCCATAAAAAGTAAAGAAATGTAAACTATTTCTTTGTAATGTGGAACCAAAATCCTAACTCCCTCCACTCCCTTATACGTCCCTAAAACACACTTGTGCCTCCCACAAAATATACCCCATAGTCTTCTCCTACACCATTCCTAGGCCGTCTACCCAACAACCCACAAACATGCCAAAAAATTCATACACTAACATTTTCATAAATAAAAAAAAAAGAAGAATTTCAAGAGCCAAGCTCCTGCCTCTCCATGATGGAGTTGTTCTGAGTTCCAAAACATCAAAGCTTTATCCTAATGCAAGTACTTCAAATCAGGCGAGCACAAGTATGCAACAATCTTCCCAAAAACTTCCTCCAAAGTAACAGCTCCCAAAACAGAAAAAAAATTTGCCAAAGAATGAAGTGTCCAAAGTGAAGCAATCGAAAAAAAGGCAAGAAGTTTGAATTTTATAGAAGAGGGATGGGAAGAGGATGAGGTGGAATCCATGTAGAATGCCACATCACACATCCTCAACCCCAACTCCCAAATTTAACCTCATTTTCCAATGTATAATAAATAGGTGGGTGAATAATATGACAATTTACTTACACACTCAAATCTAACCCACAGCCCAAAGGACTAAAAATTAAATCATGTAAGAAAAGTGCAATAAAAACTTGTGATTTTCCTTCTCAAAAAGTATTATAGAAGTATAATCTCAACTCTCCAATTGTAGGTATGGTTGGTAATTAAATTTAAGAGGTATGGCACAAGTTTAACTTGTCCCACAAGCCTCCAAATTCAGCCTCCAAGGTCAAATTTCGAATTTCTAAGAAGGTGGAGTGTCTAACACTCAAAATTTAACTTACACATCTCTTACAACACTTTAAATCATAACCCAACAACTCTATTAATTACATTTTCATGATATCTTTTAATTAATTAAATTAACAACATGCTTACCCACCAATATTAATACACCATTTAATAAATAAAGAAAGGGGCAAATGCATCACAAAATAAAAACATGCAAACATTAAAAAAAAGGTTCAAATAAAAGAAAAATACATAAAACCCCTTGGTAACATTTAACGGTGATCCCCCCCATTGAAATCCCTAACACACAAAAAACGTGCACAAGCAAGTGCTAGTTGTCATGGTGACATTATTGAATTCATCTAGAATTCTAATGTGGTTTGTCTCTAATCCGCTCGATGTTTGCTGTGATATTTCAACCCACAAAAAATAAATACCTCCTTCAACCTCGTGGCCATATATCAAAACATCCAAAATAATATAAATAAAATTCCCAAAATCATCTATATATATGGATCAAAAACAACAACCAAGCAATCGAACAAGATCAGTTACAGTTTTACTTGATAACTATATCATCATCAAATAATTTTCATTTCTAGGTCTACTCACAATATCCAAATATCACATGTCCGAAAAACATCCATTGTATGTCCTTGTCAAAAAATATATCAACGTTAATATCCAAAATGTCTCTAATAATCATCATGCATCATAACTGAATCAAGTCAACAATAATCCATGATCTCCCATCTAACATCACATTATAATAAAGTCCATAATCGTGTCCATAATACAATCATAAGTATCAAAATATCAAAATGCGTCAAAGGGAAGTGGGCACTAGAGGGCAGGTACCCATTTTCATTAGGAGGCATAAGTAGCCTCCCCATAGGTTTTGCTCCTTTGGCTTTCATTTTAAGCCTTGTTTACTTGTTCTTTAGTTGTTTTTCTTTAATTCTTGTGTTGTAGATGATTGAAATGTGGTTTTAATGGTTTTGAAACAATTTTTGTGTTGTGGAAGGTTGTTGTTTCCATGTGTTGGAATCATATCCGATTGTAATGTGGTTGGGGCACCGGGGATAATGGAGAGGATGGCTTCTCCTCTTCGTTGGATATCTTGGTTGGGTGGAGATCATTGGCTCTCCCCCAATTTTTTTGTGAATCCAACAAGCTTGAAGGAGCTATCTTGTTGGTGTTGTGAAGCTTGAATCTTTTCGTGAAGTCCCTAAGAAGATCCTTCTTGTTATAGAATTTCCTTTGTGTTATTCCCACTTAGAGTGGAAGAACTTGTAATATTGTTTTTTATTTTGTCTTGCATTATCGTATGTTTTTCCCACTTCAAGTGGAGGACATTGTATTGATCTTCGGAAAGAAATTTGTATTCAAATAATAATTACTAAAGTGGTATTGTATGTGGAAAGAAACAAATAAGAAAATAAAGAAGAAAGATTTGTACTGTAGATTTAGTTTTGCAAAAAGAAAAGAAAATAATTCTCTTTGGTTGAAATCTTGGTTGTATTGTGAGAAAATTAGTTCTTTGTGTTAAAATATATGAGCTATTTTCAATGGAAAAGAAAGTTTACTTTCATTGTGAAGTTGTTTTATTGTAAATGTGAAATAAGGAAATACAGAAGTTGCAAGAAGTTAAAAATGCATGCATAGTAAACTTGAATGTAAAAGAAAGTTTTTGTAGTTACTTTGGATATTTGAGTTGTAATGAAAATGAAAGAGACAATAAATTTGAAATAGGGAATTTTTGCATTTTGTATTAGAAAAATAACAATGTAAAAGTAGATATAAATCCTTTAGTTTTACTCTTGGAATTCAAAGAAAATTAGTTGAACAAAAAGGAATAGATCTTGTAGTTGTTATTGTTACTGTTGAATTTCAAAATGTTTTAAATGAGTAATTTTAACTAGGAAATGATGAAATGGAAAGAAATCACAAAACTAGAGACTTTAGGTGCATAAAACTAAGCTCATAATTCATCTTAGTACCTTTAAGAAACTTTTGTTTTGGGGAAAACTCAGAATTTTACGTTATGTTTCTAAGAAACAGGACCGCTGCCTTGTGTAGAGTGGTGGTCAGGTAACCACCGCTCCATAGGGTGGTGGTTTAGGGTTTGCCACCCAGGCAGGGAGGCAGTCCTAGGACTGCTGGTCTGCTCTGGGTGGCGTTTCTGTCACTTACGAAAGAGCTTCTCGGATCCGCGCCTATGCTATATTTTAACTGCTTTATAGTAAATTTTAAGTTGTAAAATTTAGCTACTAATCACCAACAAGAAAACAATGAGTAATCCCATGGATTTGAGTAATAACACATACAAACGGTGAATTAAAAACATTCTTTTTATTTATATTTATAGGGGTAGGGTTTGCCCCAAATAGGGAACCCAAATGCACATAGCTTGAACCAGAACCAGATTGGTAGGGAAAATCCCTCCCAATCCTAGAATGGAAGTAATAACAGTAATAAAAATTTAATCTAGACTAATATAAACTAGATCTCATTGTAGAATCGTCCATATTTCTTCCTCTTTTGCTCACATGGCTTCCTCATCTCCAACCTGTAATTTTAGCACAAATAGACCAAATGAGTATAATAGAATGAAGGATAGGCTTTATTAAAAATTCATAAGGATTTCTAGGGATAGTTTGGAACCCTAGGATCTAGTGGCCAAGATTGTTTTGATCTAAGGGTGGAGGATTATTCCTTCCTTTGTTTGGTATAAATGTATTTTAAATGTTTATATTAAATCCTTAAGGGTATGTGTAGATGGGTGAATGGGGCCATTTAATTGCCTTAGAGTATTAAATCTCTTTTAGTTCTTGGCAATCCTTAGGAAGTTAATGGAAAGGACTCTAAGTTAATAGTATAAGAAGTTTAAATAAAGAAACACAAGGTTAACCTTTCTAGGATTAAATATTAACTAAAGAGAAGAAAAAATTTAATTATGTAAATTAATCTATGGTACTTTCCTAATGTATAATGGATTAATGGACCTTAGAGATAAATTTGAGATTATGTTAATCTTTATCTAGATCCAGTTCTTTAATCAAAAAGTGAAGTTTATTGGTGATAGTTAGTTGTTGTACCCTAGGGGATTATCATCCTTGTAACCTATTTCAATCTCTTACCTTGATCTTGTAACAAAAGAAATTAGTCACAATTTTCAGGATAAGTGTTAGGGGTTAGCGTGTTATTAGATCATCATTTTACAGGCATTACACTTGGTATCAGAGCCTTGTGTTCAAATCTTGGAACCTTGGGTACACCTAGAAAACACGAAACATGAAGATTTAACCTAGTGCAAAATCAGTTTCTTTTAATCTAGAAAACAACAATGTCTGATAATTATATAATTTGGAAAACATAGAAAACTGAAACAAGACCTAGAACAATGAACTAACTCTCACCTTGATATGTTTAGGAGGCGTGGATAAGATGAGGGGTATTTTCACATTGAACTAGATATACCACCTCCAGAGTAGGCTGTAACAGCCATTATACCTTAGATTTTATAGACATTTCAGTACATCAATGTCATTATACGCAAAGGGCCCTTCGGAGGATGATTTGCTAGACATGACATGGAGTCATTAGTAGAGGCCCATGTATCCCCTCAACATAGCAAGGACTATATGGAAGAGAACTTCCACACATATTCGACTAGGGAAGAGTCACCATAGTGAGGGCATGGAGACAGGATTTCAGAACATAGGGACAAATCTTAGTGCCCTAGACAGAGGCAAGACCATGCAGAGAGACCTAGGGGTCATCAGACGTCACATTTAGACCATATTAGGGAGATCTTGAAGCTACGACCATCTTACTATTTGGGAGATACAAATGGTTTTCAGGAAGATTCTTGGTTAGTGATCTTGAGCGGATGGTTCAAGCTCTTCCCTTGTACTAGCAACATGAAAGCTCCTGTTGCGATCCATCTTCTAAGGGATGAAACAAGAGTCTATTGGAGGAATGATGAACAGAAGCTCCATGTTGACTCAGAGACACTTACCTGGGAGTTATTTGACGAGCGTTTCAGGAAAAGGTATTTTCCCAGGAGGTTTATTCAACAACGGATAAATAAGTTTCATGACCTCCATAAGGCATATATGACCATAGGTGACATGAGATTTGATTTCTGGACCTACTCCAGTACGTCGACTATATACAGGATGAACAGGTATAGATTCACGGGTTCATCAGGGGCCTAAACTTAGATTTGGGTGGTGCGGTGTGCATTCACTACCCACAGACATTAGCAGAGGCCGTGGAGAATGCCTATATTATAGAGGAGACATGAGGGAAGATGTAACAGGCTACAGACAAAGTGCAGAGCCACATCTAGTAGATGTAGGATAACAGATCGAGGGGATCAGTTCCTCCTCCTCGTGGTGGACAGAATTCGAGACAGTCTTCCTTTGGGTCACCTCAGTAGATGTAGCAGACCCACCCAGCTTACAGACCTCCTCAGAGATTTGATGCATAGAGGGGGGGAGTATGGGGCATCCTCCTAGGGGTCCCATCAGGACATAGGGTGCACCGAGTGCTTAGTTAATAGGATCTCGTCAGCAAAGACCTCAGCAATCCATAGCCTGATTGTTAGGATCCATAGCTTAGACCTCTAGAGTACTAGACGGAGCTACATTGCACTGGAGAGGACCAGACAACTATTATGGTTGTGGCGATGTTGGACATCATTGGAGAGAGTGCCCACAAAAGCCTAGCCAAAAGGGTAAGATGAAAATCTCAGAGCCTACTTTTGGAGATATGGCACTGAGCCATCGGATCTACATAGTAGTCAAGAACTACCAAGCTGAGCATCAGAGTACTGTGATTGAGATGTCATGTAGTATTGGTGGTATTTCTACCTCTATATTTTTTTATTCCAGTTCATCTGAGTATTTTATTGCACCATCCTTAGTAGAGTGTTGCAGGCTGGTGACAGTTAGGCAGGGTCGTAGTTGGTACATTGAGATGACTTCTGGAGCTAAAATTTCTATAGACTCCTTAGTTAATGAGTTTGTAGTGGATTTGGGACCCTTCACCACTACCTCGGATCTTCGAATCCTTCCGTTGGGTTATTATGGTGTCATCTTGGGCATGGACTAGTTATCTGCACATAGAGCTAGAGTGGACTATTACCATAAGACTATTTCTTGTAGAAACAATCTAGGAGTGGAGGTGGTGATAGCAGGGGTTAGGAAGCCCATTTTTATTCACACCATCTCTGCTATGCCACTTAAGCGTTGTTTGCGATGGAGTTGTCAGATGTATGCTTTTACGATTGGTGACATATCTGAGGATGATTCTAGTGGACCATCCCTTGATTACCATCCCATCTTGAGGGATTTTTCTTATGTTTTTCTAGGGGAGCTATTGGGGTTACCTCCCCCATGTGTGATATATTTTCACATATATCTGGTTCCGGGTGCAGAGCCTATCTCACGAGCACCCTATTAGATGACTACCCCTAAGCTCTGTGAGATCAAGTTACAGCTTGAGGGCCTTCTAGGGAAAGGCCTAATCAATCCTAGTGTATCCCCTTGGGGTGCACCAATGATCTTTATAAAGAACAAGGATGGATCTCTATGGTTTTATATTGATTACCGCCAACTGAACAAAGTAACGATCAAGAATCCTTACCCCTGTTCATGCATTGATGATTTAGTTGACCAGATGAAGGGGGCCACAATTTTCTCCAAGATATATCTTAAGTTAGGGTATCATCAGCTAAGGATCACAGAGGAAGATATTCATAAGACCACCTTCCGTATGAGATATGGCCACTACGAGTTCACACTAGTACTCTTTGGTCTGACGAATGCCCCTGAAGTGTTCACGAGCTTAATGAATGGGGTGTTTAGGACATTATTAAATTGCTTTGTGCTCATCTTCCTTGATGAAATTTTGATTTACTCATGTACGCATGAGGAGCATGAGGAGAACCTTAGTCATGTTCTTTAGTTTCTTCGTGAGAAACATCTTTACGGGAACTTGGAGAAGTGTGTGTTCTTTCAGACAGAGGTGCAATATTAGGACCACATCATTTCTGGGAAAGGTATCACAATCTATCCTTCTAAGATTCGAGCTATCATGGATTGGCTAGTACCCACTAGTGTGACTGAGGTACGTAAATTCATGGGTTTGAAAAGATATTACAGGATATTTGTCTAGGAATTTTCTCAGATTACGCACCCCATCACTTCCCTTTAGCAGAAACAGAAGAATTTTGTTTGGTCAGAAAGATGTGAGCAGGCCTTTAGGACACTAAAGGAATGTTTCAAAACAACACCTATTCTAGCAGTGTCACATCCTCAGGGAGAGTTCTACGTTTCCACAGATGCTTCTTCGGAAGGACTTGAAGGTATGTTGATGTAGGAGGGCAGAGTAGTTATTGTTAAGTCTCGCAAACTCAAGGATTATGAGCTCAATTATCCTACTCATGATCTTGAGATTGTAGCAGTTGTCCATGTCTTGGTGTGGTGGAGACACTTTCTTCTTGGCCAAAGATTTACACTCAGGACTGATCACATGAGTCTCCAAAACCTCTTCACGTAGCCCAATAAAAAATGCTCGTCAACGGCGTTGGATAGAGTTACTTTGTGAGCATGATATGGAGATAGAGCATGTGAAGTAGAAGTAGAACATGGTTACAGAAGCCTCGAGTATATGGAGACATGTCGCTATGGCTACTTCAGTGAGCAAAGATTTGTGGAGTAGGATTTTGTAGCAGCTTCATCATCATAGTTTCTACCTTGCAACCAGAGCATAGATTGAGTTCCAAAGTCCCCTTGAGGGGATATTTGATGGATTTTCATTACATTCAGATGGTCTTCTTATAAAAAAAGGTAAGATATATATTCCTAGAGATGGAGGCTTGAGACAAGACATTTTGACAGAGGCTCATCGTGCACCTTATTCAACCCATCCTAGGGTGAAGAAGACACATGCCTCCTTGAGACAATTATACCATTGGAGAGGATTGTGAAGAGATGAGGCTTAGTTTGTGTCATGCTTCTTAGAGTGTTAGAGGGTGAAGGCTGAGCATCAGCATCCAGCTGGACTTCTCTTTCCTCATCCTATACCAGAGTGGAAGTGGGACACCATTTCCATGGACTTCATTGTGGGGCTATCGACGTCAAGATATCACCATGAAGCCATCATGGTCATGGTGGAAAAATTGATGAAATTGGATCATTTTTCTTTGGTGAAGACCACCTATACTACCAGTGTTGTGGCATGGGTATATCTTGATAATATTTTCAGATTACACGGGGATTTTTGGAAGCTCATTTGTGACCGCAATGCTTTATACACTTCCCATTTCTGGACCACCTTGTAGCATGCTCTAGGCACGAGGATCAATTTCAACATGACATATCACCCTGAGACAAATGGACAGACTGAGTGGGTGAATCAAATCCTAGAGGACATGCTTAGGATGTATGTTATGGATCACCAGTCGAGATGGGAGGAGTATCTATACTTGGTGGAGTATTCCTACAATAATAGTTTCTAGAGTTTGATAGGCATGGATCCTTTTCAGGCATTATATGGCAGAGAGTGCAGGAAACCTCTATGTTAGGACATGTTAGAGGACAGTGTCTCTCTTGGGATAACATTACTGTAGGATATGGAGCATTATGTCATCTTGATTAGGTAGAGATTGCAGGAGGTATAGGATAGGCAGAAGAAGTATGTAGACAAGCATAGGACAAATTGTAGTTATGAGGTGGGAACAAAGGTGTTTCTTCATGTCAGACTGCATAAGAGCCCTATCCATTACGGAAAAGGTTCTAAGTTTTCTCCTAGGTTGTGGGTCCTTTTGAGATCTTGGAGTGCATCGGTCCCTTGACATATCGTCTAACATTGTCACCTAGCTTGTCTCACATCCATGATTTGTTTCACGTTTCTATGCTCAGGAGATTTTTTTATCCTTCTCACATGCTAGATTGGACCTCATTGTAGGTACAGGATTAGGGGCAAGTGAAGGTGGAGCCCATCCGCATTATAGTTTGTAGGATCCCAAGTCTTCACAGTAAAGAGATTGACCAATTTCAGGTCTAGTGGGATAGATACGATGAGATTGTGGCTATATGGGAGGATGCTACATTGCTATGAGTTCAATTTCCACAACTGTTCCAGTGACTTCCAGCAGGAAGTTGAGTCTAAAGAGAGGGCTATGTAGCGCCCACTTCCCATTGACATGTTTTTTATTATTGATTTCGATACTGTTTACTAGAGTTATGGATATTATTATAGCTTTTGTTTTAGCATGATACTAGGTATTAGAGATATTGGACTATTGTTGATTTCGACTCATGTATGATGCATGTGGATTATTAGAATTCTAGATGAATTCAACAAGGGTCACCATGGAGACATGTAATTGTGTGTGTGTTAGAATTATTTGGTTAGGGGAAAATTGTGACCAAGGGGTCATGTGTTGTCTTTTGTTTTAGTTTCCCTTCTATTAATGTTAGTATGTATTTGCTTTGAGTGATTTAACTTACTTGTTTTAATTATTTAGATTTTGATGTTTTTCCCCTTTATCTTAATGGGTCTAAGTGTCTTATTAAAGTTAATAAATATTTTCCTAAACTAATTAAATATGTCACCAAAGGAATTAATTTATTAGAGTATATTTCTCTTGTATTTTTTTGTTGTAAGTTGAGTACTTGGGGATCTTGAGTCTTGTACACTCTAATCCTTCATGGAAATTCGAATTTGGCCTTAGAGGAAAATTTTGGAATATTTTGGGACAAGTAAAACTCATCCCAAACCTCTTAAAATTCTATTCGAACCCTACCTATGGGTTGCGAGGTCAAAATTAGACACCATTAGGTGTTTTGGGAAGATAAAAAGGTAAAATGTTTTTTGCACTTTCTTTCTTGTAATTATTTTTGTCCTTAGGGGGTGTGGGCTTAGATCGTGTGTGTAAGTAAAATGTCTTTTCTTCAACCACTTATTAATTTTACTTTGGAATATGAGGTTGACAAGGGTGATGTGAAGTGGAAAGGAAACGAGGTGACATCCTACTTGGATCCACATCATCCTCCTCTCTCCCTTTTCTATTTATTGAAGTTCTTTTGCTAGTTTGGGGGTTACTTCATCATTTTGTGCTCTTGCATTTTTGGGTAGAGTTAGAGGATTTTTGGGAGTGCTTATGGATTGTTGGAGCTTGTGGATGATTTCTTGGTTTTGAGGAGCTTTGATATTTACTCTTGGAACAAGATCTACTATGGAAAGGTAGGATCTTTACCTTTTCTTATGTTATGCTTTTTTTTGTGTTTATGTGCTTGTGTTGAGTATTGTTTTCTTTGGAATGCTTGTTGGGTGTGGGTAGATTTCCTAAGTTTGGAGTAGGAGGAGACTATGGGGAGATTTCACGTAGGGAGGCATAAGCGTTTACCTTTTTTTGGATGGATTTTTAGTTTTTTGCCCCACCTTGTATAATGAATGCTTGCATTTCATTTTTGTTTCTTTTATGAGGGAGGCATAAGAGATTGAGGGAGGCATAAGAGTGTGTGGGAGGTATAAGGGGTACTTGAGGAAGGTATAAGAGTATGTAGGGTATTTGAGATATTCATGGGAGGCTTTAGGGTGGGCACCCATTCCCATTTTGAGGCATAAGTGGTGTCCCCATAGGTCTTTCTCCTTTGGCTTTCATTTTAAGCCTTGTTTACTTATTGTTTAGTTGTTTTTATTTCATTCTTGTGTTGTAGATGATTGAAATGTGGTTGGAATTGTTGTGAAACAATTGTTGTGTTGTGGAAGCTTTTTGTTTCCATGTGTTAGAATCATCTCCCATTGTAATATGGTTAGGGCTCGGGGGCCGATTGAGAGGATGGCTTATCCTCTTTATTGGATATCTTGGTTGCATGGAGAGTGGTTCCTCTCCCTCCATTTTTTTGTGGATCCAACAATCTTGAAGGACATATCTTGTTTGTGTTGTGAAGCTTGGATCTTTTTTTGGATTCCCTAAGAGAATCCTTCTTGTGATAAAATTTCCTTTGTGTTATTCCCACTTAGAGTGGAAGAACTTGTAATATTTTATTTTATTTTATCTTGCATTGTTGTATGATTTTACCACTTCAAGTGGAGGATATTGTATTGATCTTGGGAAATAAAGTTGTATTCAAATAATTATTATTAAAGTGGTATTTTATGTGGAAAGAAAAAAATAAGAAAAGAAAGAAGAAAGATTTGCACTGTAGAGTTAGTTTTGCAAAAAGAAAAGAAACTAATTCTCTTTAGTTAAAATATTGGTTGTATTGTGAGAAAAGTAGTTCTTTGTGTTAAAAGATATGAGCTATTTTGAATGGAAAAGAAACTTTACTTTCATTGTGAATTTTTTTTTATTGTAAATGTGAAATAAGGAAATATAGAAGTTGTAAGAAGCTGAAAATGCATGCATAGTAAACTTGAATGTAAAAGAAAGTTTTTGTAGTTACTTTAGATATTTGAGTTATAATGAAAATCAAAGAAACAACAAATTTGAAATAGGGAATTATTGCTTTTTTTATTAGAAATATAACAATGTAGAAGTAGATATAAATCCTTTTTTTTACTCTTGGAATTCAAAGAAAATTAGTTGGACAAAATGGAATAGATCTTGTAGTTGTTATTATTACTATTGTATTTAAAAATGTTTCAAGTGAGTAATTTTAATTAGGAAATGATAAAATGGAAAGAAATAAAAAAATTGTAGACTTTAGGTGCATAAAACTAAGCTCAAAATGCATCTTAGTACCTTTTAACAAATTTTGTTTTGGGGAAAACTTGAAATTTTAGGTTATGTTTCTAAGAAACATGACCGTCGCCCTATGCAGAGTGACGGTCACGTAATCGTCACTCAGGCAAGGAGGAGGTCTCAAAACCACCTCTCCACATGGCGACGGTTCATGGTTTGCCACCCAGGTAGGGTAACGGTCCTAGGACCATCGGTCTGCTCTGGGCAGCAGTTCTGTCACTTACGAAATAACTTCTTGGATCCATGCCCGTGCTAAAATTTTAACTAGTTTATACTAAATTTTACATTGTAAAATTTAGCTAATAATCATCAACAAGCAAACAATGAGTAATCCCATGTATTTGAGCAATAACACATACAAATGTTGAATTAAAAACATTCTTTTCGATTATATTT
This sequence comes from Taxus chinensis, assembly GCA_019776745.2. Taxonomy (NCBI): domain Eukaryota; kingdom Viridiplantae; phylum Streptophyta; class Pinopsida; order Cupressales; family Taxaceae; genus Taxus; species Taxus chinensis. Next base: position 603,220,416 of record CM034152.1, on the reverse strand, counting down.
ATGGGGGTAGGGTTTTCCCCAAATAGTGAACCCAAATGCACATAGCTTGAACCAAAACTAGATTGGTAGGGAAAATCCCTCCCAATCCTTGAATGAAAGTAATAACAACAATAAAACTTTAATCTAAACTAATATAAAGTAGATCTCCTTGTAGAATCCTACATATTTCTTCCTCTTTTTCTCCCACGGCTTTCTTCTCTCCAACCTGTAATTTTAGGAAAACAAATAGACCAAATGAGTAGAATAGAATGAAGGAGAGGCTTTATTAAAAATTCATAAGGATTTCTAGGGCTAGTTTGGAACCTTAGGATCTAGTGGGCAATATTGTTTTGATCTAAGGGTGGAGGATTAACCCTACTTTTGTTTGGTAGAAATGTATTTTAAATGTTTATATTAAATCCTTAAGGGTATGTGTAGATGGGTGAATGGGGCCATTTAATTCCCTTAGAGTGTTAAATATTTTTTAGTTCTTGGCAAGCGTTAGGAAGTCAATGGAAATGACTCCAAGTTAATAGAATAATAAGTTTAAATAAATCAACATAAGGTTATCCTTTCTAGGATTAAATATTAACTAAAGAGAAGTAAACATTTAACTATGTAAATTAATCTATGGTACCTTCCTAATGTATAATGGATTAATGGACCTTAGAGATAAATTTGAGACTACGTTAACCTTTATCTAGATATGGTTCTTTAATCGAAAAGTGGAGTTTAGTGTTGATAATTAGTTGTTGAACCGTAGGGGATTATCATCCTTTTAACCTATTTTAACCTCTTACCTTGATCTTGTGACAAAAAAAATTAGTCGCAATTTTTGGGAGAAGTGTTAGGGGTTTGTGTCTTTTTAGATCACCATTTTTACGGGTGTTAAATATGATACCTTGTGTCCTTTGGATTCAAATCCCATGGATTTTGATGGGTCTCTCTTTCATACTCACTTTACTACTTAATTATTCTGGTTAATATATTTTAAAATATCTCACTAACCAATTAACCACTATTGCCATGATTCTTTATTCTAATACCGTCAATGCTTTAGAGTCTATTTTCTCCTATGGTTATTTCCTCATCCAGTACTCTTGGTCATAATGTCAATGAAGGAGAGGATTTATTAAAAATTCATAAGGATTTCTAGGGCTAGTTTGGAACCCTAGGATCTAGTAGGAAATATTGTTTTGATCTAAGGGTGGAGGATTAACCCTACTTTTGTTTGGTAGAAATGTATTTTAAATGTTTATATTAAATCCTTAAGGGTATGTGTAGATGGGTGAATGGGTCCATTTAATTGCCTTCGAGTGTTAAATATTTTTTTAGTTCTTGGAAAACGTTAGGAAGTCAATGGAAATGATTCCAAGTTAATATAATAATAAGTTTAAATAAATAAACATAAGGTTATCCTTTCTAGGATTAAATATTAACTAAAGAGAAATAAACATTTAACTATGTAAATTAATCTATGGTACCTTCCTAGGGTCAAAGCATACAAGTGTGTCCCACTTTGTGGCCATAAATATTTTAAAATCTGACTAGTAAATAAATAATTAAAAAATACTATAAAAATTTAAAAAATCAGGTAAATTCTGGATGCCCTGCACCTTGGTATTTATAGCCTCTTAAAAATGCATGTTTGGTCATTTTATATGTGTTTGGTCATGTTTTGGTTGTCAGACATAGTTTGTTGAAAGTACAAAAACTACAAAAAATGGGACATAGTTATATGCTTTGACCCCCTAATGTATAATGGATTAATGGACCTTAGAGATAAATTTGAGACTACGTTAACCTTTATCTAGATATGGTTCTTTAATTGAAAAGTGGAGTTTAGTGTTGATAGTTAGTTGTTGAATCGTAGGAAATTATCATCCTTATAACCTGTTTTAACCTCTTACCTTAATCTTGTGACAAAAAAAATTAGTCGCAATTTTTGGGAGAAGTGTTAGGGGTTTGTGTGTTTTTAGATCGTCATTTTTGCGGGTGTTAAAAATGATACCTTGTGTCCTTCAGATTCCAATCCCACGGATTTTGATGAGTCTCTCTTTCATACTCACTTTACTAATTAATTATTCCGGTTAATATATTTTAAAATATCTCACTAACCAATTAACGACTACTGTCATGATTCTTTATTCTAATACCGTCAATACTTTAGAGTCTACTTTCTCCTATGGTTATTTCCTCATCTAGTAGTCTTGGTCACAATGTTAATATTTCCTCTTATCCTATGACTTTTCCTCATTTTGACTAGTTTACTTGCACATTATATGTAGTGCCCACTTCTCTTCGACACTTATTATATTTTTATTTTGATTATTGTTGTCTACAGACATAGATATTATTGTATCATTTTGGTTTAGCATGATGTTATATGATAGAGATATTCTGACTATTGATGGATTATGATTCATAGTATTATTTTTTTGGATCCTTAGAGCCATAGAGAGACATTTTATATTGATTATGATGATGTGTTGTTAACATATATATTACTAACATTCATAATTTTCATCATGTTGATTATGATTTAGTATTGGAACTAATCTCATGATCTTATTGATATTGATGAAATGGTAGATTTGAGATGTTGTTGAAATTATAAACAAATGATAAAATTGTTAGTCTAGATGATGATTTAATTATATGATGATTTTTATTGATTGATGTGTGTATATTTTATTCTGGATGTATTTGATGTGGCCACATGGCCAAAGGAGGTATTGTGTGATTTTGCAAGTAATTATATCACAACAATCAAAAGGGGGTTAGGAGACCAACCACAACGGAATACTGGATGGATATAATGATGGTCACCATGGCAACTTATGTAATGTGTTATGTTTTCTTGTTTGTTGTTTGGGGGTCCCCATAGGGGGATGACCTCCAATTGTGACCATGGGCTATGTGTGTATGTTACCCCTTTAAAAAAAAAAATAATTATTGTAGAGTATGTGATTTATTTTGTGATGTAATTATTTAATCATTGATGATTAATGTGCCTTAATTAAGTGAATCGATCATGTTTATTAAGTCATATGGGGATGTGAAAAAAGGGTTCATTTATTAGAGTAGTTGGTATTTTGGACTTTTTGTTTTTGATTGAGTGTAAGTGACTTTGAGTGTTGTACACTCTACCTTACTTGAGAAATTTGGATTTGTGTTTAAGGGAAATTTTTGAAAGCTTGTGGGAAAATCTAAGCTTGTCCCACACCTCTTAATTTATTATACCAAACCTACCTATGGATTGGGTGGGGTCAAAAATAGACCCCATTATGGTTTTTGTAAGACAAAAAGTGATATTTATTACACTTTTCTTACACGGGTTTTAAATAATGTCCTTAGGGAGTGTGGGTTTAGATTGTGTGTGTAAGAGGCTTGTAATTTCCCTGAACCACCAATTTATCATGATTTGGGGTTGAGGTTTGAATTGTGATGTGGAGTTGAGGATAAGTGATGGCATATCCTACATGGAGCCACCTCACCCTCCTCTTCCCTTTTTCTATACATGTAAATTTATTTGTTTGTTTGAGGGTTACTTCATTTCATTTTTTGCTCTTGTATTTTTGGAATTGGAGAGTTTTGAAGTGATTTTTGAATATTTGGAGCTTGATGGAGTTGAATTTAGCTTGAAGGAGCTTGGTTTATGACTCTTTGATCAATTTATACCATGGAAAGGTACGAAAAACACCATTTTTTAATTTTTTTCTTGTATATGTGTATATTTGTATGCAAGTGAATTGTTTGCATGATTATTGGGACCTTGGGTAGAAGGCCTAAGTGTGGTGCAGGAGAAGGCTATGGGGATTTTATATGTTGGGAGGCATAATATTTTATTTCATGTTTTGGGAGGGAGTTGGGTTGGGTGCCCCACCTTTGATAAGAGAATGCTTACATTTCTTACTTGGTTCTTTTGAGGGAGACATAAGAGATCATATGGAGGCATAAGAAAACATGGGTGGTATAAGAATACCTTGAGGGAGGCATAATTTTTGTGTAGGGGTTTTGAATTATGTTTTGAAGGGTTTAAAAATGCGCACCTAATCCCATTAGGAGGCATAAGTGATCTTACCATATATCTTTTCTCCATTGGCTTTGCATTTCAAGCCTTGTGCATTTTAAAAGTTAAATTCTTGTGATTGTTTTAGCATGTTGATTGTGTCTTAAATGGTTGTGAAATTTGGTATTGTGATGTGGAGGCATTGTGTTATTTTCCACAAGCTGTATACATTTATTTTGGGGCTTGAGGGCCAATGATGATGATAGATTCTTCTCCTCGTTGGATTATTTGTTGGGTGGAGAGTGTTTCCTCTCCCCCATTTTTATTGTTGTGATTGAAGTGAATAATGGTGGAGCTTTTGTTGAAGAATTGGGACTTGGAGAATTTGTTGAAGTCAAAAGAAATCCTTCTTTGTAGAAACTTTTCTTGTGATTCCCACTTAATGTGGAAGACTAAAAGAGTTTTATTTGAAAGAAAAGTTGTATTGTATATTTTGATTAAGCTGCAATATCATATTTGAAGAAATCTCATTAAAGAATGTGTCTTTCATTTCTCTTAAAATTAGTGTTATGTAAAGGAATGAATTAAGTGGATATCATGTTTAAATTTTACCTTGTGTTTAAAGAAAATAAAGTTACAAATATTAATGTTTTGGTCATAATGTGAATTGAGAGGTTGTCATAGCCTTATTCTGGGTTGAAAGAGTTACACACTCTCTGGTTTTTATATATTTAAAGTTAAATTTATCCTTTGATATCTATTTCCTTTTATACATTCATTTTTAGAGTTCTCTATCATACACAGTGACCAACACCGGTCAATCTTAACCAGCGTCGATGTACTCGGTACCGACATCAGTCACTATTCCATATTGTAGTATTTAAAATGCTAACTCCAAGTTTAGTTATGAACTAAAATGATATCATGACTTGGACAAAAACCTTAAATTCAAGGAATAATTGTGGAAAATTCATTTAGATAAGTGTGCAGCACAAAATATTTAAGATATGTCAAAATTTATAAAATGTACTCATTCGACGGTAATCGGGATTGGTGACTGAACCATCATCGGTATTCCTGTGACCTACATCGGTCAGTGAATACTGTACCAATTTTATTTCTGAAAATTTGACAGTCATTTATTGTGTCCTTGTTTATATCGGATGCTTGTGAGACTGCTATGCTTTCTTAAATTGAGTAAGAATTTTCTCATGGAATTAATCTCTTACCTTTCCCCCTGTATTTAAAACAATATTCTAAAAAACATACCATTAACACAGGAACCGGCACCGGTAGTGGAACCGACATTAGTAACAAAATGGTTACCGTGTTTGTTCAATAGCCTACTGTCAGTCACCTGTGCATGGACTATTTTTGAAAGAAAATGTCTTTCTTGCCAAACCGGTAGCTCTTATGGATCTAGACATCACCTAAATTTAGATCCAACCTTTAAGGGATATTTATGCTTGTTTGGAGCCATACTCCAACCTGTATATAGGTATTTAAATACATTAAACTCTTGATCTACAAAATGGGGTTTTCCCCCATCAATGAAAACAAAAAAATATAACTAATCAATAAGAGATATCAAACCAGATCTAGGATAGATGCTTGCAATGCAATAAATATTTAAGAATACATGATTAAATTCAAGATTCAAATATTCTAAAGGAGGATCCAATTGGATGGAATCCCCTTCTTCTTACACATTGGATCCAAGAAGAATCCTTCATGATTTTCCATTGATCCATGGTATCCACTCCTTCAAACTGCAAACCTAAGAGAAACAAATGAATGAGCTTAGGGTAAGAAATGGTTAAGAATACACCCTTAAAGAAGATTAGGGATTTTTTTGGGTAGATCTAATGTTTTGGTCCCTATTTATTTGATCCAAGGGTTAAGAATGAACCCTATAATTATTAGGTGAAAATATTCATATTATGGTTGTAAATTTTAAATAAATCAAATGTATGTGTAAATGCGTGAATCGGTCACTTAGGGCTATAGTGTGTTAAGTTAAAAATGTAACCCTTCTAGTAGTTTTAGTGAATAATTCAATGGAAATTAAAGAAAATAATTTAATAGAAATAAGATAACTATGAATAAGGGTTTATTAAATGTGGACTGAATGTTAAATCCCAAGAGGGAAACTATGTAACCTAGTAAGAGAAAGTAATGAAAACTTATTTGGTAATGATAATTAAATTGACATGAGAAATGGATTAAGAATACTTAATTATTAATCTAGATTGGATCTATAATATGATATGTAACATTGTTGGTAGGATTTAATTAAACGTATATTAGGGTTTGACATCCTTGTAACCTTTTTAGAACCAAAAGCAATTAACGTAACTTTCTAGATAGTTATTAAGGTGTAATGTGGTTTTAGAATGTTGAAAATTGTGGGTGTTAAATTATACATTAGTCATATGTATTGGAAAAATGTCACTTATGGTCTTACTTGCAGTGAAAATGTTTGCATATATGATGGTCTCACCCAATTATCCTTTACTCCAACTGATATCATCCATTTTCTTACAGCTCACTATTAATATCAAAGCTATATCTTCCTATTAACATCTTCTAGTACACATGTCTTCCACATAAAATTTTAGGTTTCATTAGATCCTTGTCGCTACCCCATTTCTCTTAGATATTCTTGGCTTTGTTACCTTCGTAGTACTATTGATCGGCATAAGACACTTCTCACATTTCTAATTTCTTTCAATTCTATTAATATTCATAATGATTCCTCCTCTAAGTACTCTCCTAGTGTGACATGATGAAATGAAATAATGTTCCCTCCCATACCCTTCATGGATGAAGAATATGCTTTAGGTATGTATGATCTCCATCTCTCAATATTTTTCATTGGAAAATCCAAATGCTTTGTATAGAATTCATCTCAACCAACCCCTTTTGGCTTTGTTTGAGGTTTAGATGATATTATTGGTGATATCACATATGTGATTTTTACATTCACACTTGGGGGCATCCTAAATCACCAAAACCACTCGATGACACACTCTTGTTTCAGTTCATACTTTACTATTGAGGGTTTTTTCATATGAACCTCACTGTGCACATAGTAGAATTAGGGGCATCATTATACCTCTCTTCTTTCTGATTTAACAAATATTTAAAATAAATGTTAAAATTTAATTTCAAAGTAATAATACAATAGATATGTAGTAAATTACAGATATGAGTTAAGAAATAAGCAATTGAATTTAAAACCCTAAGTGTTAGAGAAGGGATAAGATACTTAGCTTATTTTTCAATAATCCTGACATTTTGTCGAGTTAGAAGACTGATGGAATAGAAATGTAGAATGTTGTAACTCAGCCAAGAAAAATGTAGAATTGTCAAAAATGTCGAGACTAGGGCACTTGGAGTAGGTCAGGCATGCCTTGGCATCGTAGACCTTCTCTGGGCTAGAATAAGTTGTAACTCCTTTTACTATGGATGAATAAATAATTAAATGACATTTGACTATAGGGAATTATTTAAATAAATGATATTGTGCATGGGTAATTAGATAATGATTTAAAAGAATTAAATTAATTAGAGTTAAAATGTATAGTTAAATAACTATATAATGGAAATGGATGTTAGGTTTAAACCAAACTAGGAGATGACCCTTTTATAATTTAAGAGGTTTTTCTTTAAATGGGTAAAATAATGGGATTAATTAGACAATATTATAAAATAAAGATTAATGAAACCCTTAGAAGGGGGTTGGATTCCAAAATGCATTTAAAATTAAATTAATAATATTTAATTATTAATCTAATTCCGATTACCTTATGAATGTGTAGAGTTAATTAAACATCATTAAAGTGTATTGAATTGGTAACTTTTAAATTAAAAAAAATCTATAATTTTCCTAAGTAATTAATGTGGTTTGACATGGTTTTGGTGTGTCGTAATTGTGGGTGTTACACTTGGTATTAGAGAAAAGGTTCAGATAGTCGAACCTCTAGGATTAAAACAATAATAGTAATAATAAAATTTATTTGTATTGTTGTATTCGTTTATGTGGGTGTCATGTCAAATTCAATTTGATATTCTTATGAGACTCCTGAGTACTATAAATTTGTTTCCTTGCAAAGATATTGTATAATGGGTTCCTAGCTCAAGGTTTTTATTGTGTGGTGGTGTTGACCCTATATATACCGTCCCTTGTCTAGATTGCTAGTTTGTTTTGTACAGCTCATGTGAATTAGTGCTAGAGATAAAATTTAGGATCCATTTTGGATAAGATCTGAAGATTGATTAGATGTTCAGAACAACCTTTTTCTACAGTGTTTGGGCAAGTTAGGTATGGTTTTTGATTTTAGGATTTAGCCCCATATGGGTGAGTAGATATCAGAACATTATGTCATATTAGATCCATCCTTGTATGTATATTCTTAGATGTGATTTCGATGTACAATATCCCTATCGTCGGGGTTACTTGAGATCTAGCCTTGTATGTATATTTTTTGGGGGTTACTTGATTTCATTATACACTTACATACTTTAGGGACTTTGGCTTGAGTTTCTTGTTGGGGAGCTTAAAAGCTTACTTTTGGATTTGGGATTAGAAATTGAAAATATTGGAGATTGTTTCTTGCGGATTGAAGGTGTTGCAATGACAAGGTAGAATCTATACCTTGCATTTTGTTTTCTTTTTTGTGTGTTGTGTTAAAATGTGAATGTATGTATGTGTTCTTGCATGGGATTGGGCAGATTTTAACCTTAATAATGGAGTGGGAGATGGAAAATTAGACCATTGGGGAGGGAATAAGGAGTTGTGAGGCATGCATTGTGGAGGGACTGTGATTGGGGTGTTCCACCTATGGGGAGAGAAAAGGAAAATATTGCTACATTTTATATATTTTGAAATGAGAGAGATAAAAATATTTTGAGTGTTTTTAATGTGTACATGGAGGTTATTGGGTGGAACCCCTATTTAACTTGGGAGATAAAAGGAGGTGGTTCCCATTTTTCTCTTCTCACATGGCTTAGATTTTAAGCGTATGTGTTAGAAATTTTATATTGTTTCAATGAATGTTTCTTCTGCTTGTCTGGGTTACATGTTTTGTTGGCATGAATGTATCTATTGTAGAAACCTTTGCAGAGAGTTTCCATGATTTCTTAATGTCCGTTATTTACCTATTGTTATGGCTTTGGGGCCAATAAAAAGGGTGGTTTCCCCTTCTCATTGGAATAGGTTGGGAGAAGAGCATTCCCTACTCCCCTTCCTTGTTATTGTGATTTGGTGATGAAGAAAATATTTGGAGATGTAAGTAGTTCTTTGGAAGAGGGCTTGTATAGAAGACAAAGAAGGAGAAATTTTATTTTTAAAAATTTTACCATGTTTTTTCCACCTCAGTGGAGGATTTTTTGTAAATTTCATTTTGATGATTTAAATCCTTGTAAATGTATTATTGAAATATGGTTTGTATTGTTTATTCAACAAATGTATATGTTACAAAAGAAGCATGTGAACGTTGCAATTTATTTTTTATTGTATCTCCTTCAAACTTAAAATTTAAATCAAGTGTGCATTGATCTATCAATGGAAATTATATTTATTAAAATGTAACTACAAAAGAGTGTAGGTTTGGCTTTTCCTTTAAAATGATCTTATCATACTTCATTGTATTCTAAAATAGAAGAAGTTTAGAATTGGTTGAGTTATCATTCTTGTTTTCCCTCTTTTAGTATTGCTTAAAATAGTGATATTATATCATTATTGTATGTTTATACAATATTGCAAACACAACTATCAATACATCTAGTTACTCCTTAACAACTTAAAGAAACAGGTTCCTCTATACCTTGGTTTAAAATTTGAGACAATTTTACTATAAGGTACATCTTATTTAAATATATTTTTTGAATGGAATGACGTAGGCATTTGACAAATAAGAAAGGAGAAGAGTAAATAACCAATTTTTGTCTGTTAAAACCAAAATATACTTATTCTTTATCCTTGTAATTATTCTAAATGGAAAGAATATAAAGCTCAACTACTTGAGAAATATAAACATACATATAATTATATAAATTACAAATATATTGTATATCCAAACACATTCCTTAGTACAATTAAATATGGCTAATATTTTGTTTAAAACAAACAAGTGATATATATATATATATATATATATATATATATATACTATAAAATATATTAAAAAACAAATGCTACGACGAGTTGTTAGAAAGGATTGTTTTATATAAAACAAACTATAAATTAAAAAAGGGTATGTATTTTGTTGCAAGCCATAGGGACCTATGCGGTAACACCATTAAATGATATATAGTGGGGTGGGGGATGAAGCCCACATGCCAATCCTTATTAAATACTACAAATTGGGGTGGGATCGGTGCCGCCCCCCTAAACACAAACCCCAAACATAATATATGCCCATTTCGAACTTGGGATTACCTAATCAAAGTCAACTTACAAGGCTTGCATTTAGAAATAAAAGTTTTTACACACACACACACACACGCATAGAAATCAATATATATATCCTACAATTTTACATCGTACCCTTCCATGGTCTAATAGGCACATTTTTGGATCTACAATAAAAATAAATGTTAATAATAATGAAATATATAAATACGTAGATGTGTGTGTGTGTGTGTGTGTGTGTGTGTGTGTGTGTGTATATATATATACAAACCACAATTCCATGGGCATATCATCGTTTTAATAATTTAAAAACAAAGAGAGGAATAATTGTATATATATATATATATATATATATATCCTAAATTGTGATTATATCCAAGCTGAAACAAAACAAAATCCTTCATAGTTTTCCCTTAGCTCCATGGCCTCTATTCTCCCAAACCTGCAAATCTAAAATGTGCAAGTAAGAGGATGACAGTAAACAAAAGGAATAAAAGATATCATAAGTATCTTTAGGGATTTTTGGGTCAACCCTAGATATAAGGTATTCTACAAATCTAATCAAATGGTTGAGAATTGTCCCTACAATTTATAATTAATGACATTTTTATGGGAATGGGCTTTTAATAAAAGGTATGGATATTAAATAAATGGGTCCTCTTAGTTGGTTAGGATAAAGTGTGACCCATTTTATTATAGTTTGATAAATAAATAAATGATTTTTGATTTGTGGATAGAACCAATAATATTGTGAACTCGTAATTAGATAATGATTTAAAAGGATTAAATTATTTAGAATTAAAATGAATAGTTAAATAACCTTATCATGGTAATTGATGTTAGGTTTAAACAAATTTAAGGGATGACCCTTTTATAAATTATGAGGATTTTCTCTAAATGGGTAAAATAATGGGATTAATTATCCAATATTATAAAATAAAGATTAACATAACTGATAGAAGAGGGTTGGGTTTCGAAATGAATTTAGAATTTAATTATTAATTTTATTCTGGAAAACTTGTCAATGTGTAGAATAATTAGATGAGAATTAATTAAACATAGTTAACGCTTATTACTCTTGCATACTTTTAAATAGATTTTTATTTCCGTAATTTTCCTAAGTACTTATTGAGGTCGGATACGGTATTAGTGCGTTGAAATTAGTGGGAGTTGCACTAACCTCGGGGCCTGTGTCGAAATGAATTGGGTACAAGTGTTTAATATTAATACCCACTGAAGGTTTGTACTATAAACAAATATTTATCCATATCATTAGAAAGGTTTCCTTATAGATTTCTAGGTATAGGGCCTTCAGCTAAGAAATTATTAAATTATGGAATATTACATCGAATCTCTCTGCCAAAATTTGGCGGCTTTTGTTTTATAAAAACCAAATCTTTGGTTGTGAAAGATAAACATAATATCCCTACCTTATATCCTTTGTCAGGATAGAAGTGTGAACAACAAAATCACTTTTACTAAGACCCAACATGTAGTGGCAAATCTAAGGATGGACCCCCCCTTCCCCTTCTAGAAGAATTTATTTATGATTAGAATTATTTTCACAAAAAATATGATTTTTCAATTAAAAAGGTGGAAGAAAACGAACAATATTTAAAAATAATTCAAAGTTTTTTCTTGTGAAAATTAAAAAAACTATTTCAAAAATTTTCTCTCTCAAAAGAGGTGTTTGTGATTTTTAAAAACTAAAAAACAAATTTTTAATTTTTTTTAGAGGGGGAACAATTTTTCTTGTATTCAAATATTGGATTGTAAATTTCTAAAATTCCTAAAAATTGTAAAATTTATTTAATTTGTAAACTGTATTGAATTTTTATTCCTATCCTTATTTTTTAGAGACTATTAGGAGAATTCAAGTTTTTTCAATAAATATTTGTAAGCCTTTTATTATGATGAATCACATAAATTTTCATTACACGTTTATTTTGTTATAAGAGATGTCTTAGCTTGGAATGTAATTTTTATAAAGAGAGTAAGAAATACGGTTTTTACAAGAGAAAAAGGAGGAGGATCCTCGAGGTAACATCAATTCAAGTTTCATCTCCATTCCCTATAGAAATTGTATTATAGAGATTTTTTGATCTAAGGTCCAATTACATTGTTAAGGTATACAAAATCATGCATTTCTTATATTCTTTCTCACCCTAAAATTTTCAACATACTTATTTTACATTGATCCTAAGTGAATGTTTGAATTGGCTAGGTTGAGTGCCCATTAGATCGTTTCCTTTACACAACAATCCCTACAAAATAAGAGCTTAAGTCTATAGTGGGAAATATATTTTCTACTTCATATATATAGGGAATAAATCTTGTAAATTTCCCTCTTAACCAACCCAATAAATAATTGAGCTACCTCCCTAAGAAATATTATTTTTTCTGTGAGCCCTAATCAATTATTCTTCCCTCAGCTAACTGGCATGGTCAAACATTAAATTAGGTAAAATCTGCCCAAAAAACCCATTCCAAAAGTAATGTGAAAATATTAGGTGAATAAAAATCAAAACACATAAGCTACAAATAAGAATCAAGTGTCAAAGATTGATTCAAATCCTTAAGATTAAACTTTGGGCCTGCGCTGAAATGAATTAGGTACAATTTTTTAATATCAATACCCACTCACAATTTTTAGTATAAATATATATTTCTCTATATCCTTAGAAAGGTTTCCTTATAGATTTCTAGGTATAGGGCCTTAAGCTAAAGAATTGGTAAGTTGTGGATTATTTCATCAAATATGTCCCACCAAAAGTGGGTAGTATATATATTGTTAAAAATATATCTTTTGTTTTGAAAGATAAAAATAATATTGCTAATATATATCCTTTTCAGGATAGAAGTGATAAAAAAATTCATTTTAATCAGACCCAAAATGAAGTGGGAGATCTAAGTAATGACCTCATTTCCCTTCAAGAATAATTTATTTGTTAAAAAATTATTTTCACAAAATATAGATTTTTATCATATAAAAATGTGGAACAAAATGTAATATTTAAAAATATTTATTTTATTTTATTTTTAAAATTATAAAAACTATTTCAAAAAGCTTCTATTTGAACAAGGGAATTTATGGTTTTTTATCAAACAAAAATATCACTTTTTTCTAATTTTAGAGGGGTTTTTTTTTTTCTTGTATTGAAAAATTACATTGTAAATTTGTCAAAGTCCCCAGAAAATGTAAATTTTTTTTCATTTATAAAAATTATTTCCCAAAAATGATATTTTTAACACAATAATAGTATTTGATATTAGTGGTTCCATTGAATAATTCTTATGGGTCATACCATCGCATTAATCTATTGTATCCATAACCTAATAGAGCTACAAAAATGACATCTGAGTGTTATCCTTGAGAATAGTTAGGGATCAATAAGGTCGTATTAATTCAATAAACCCTCACTTCTTCACCCAGTCACCACGATCATTCAATGCAAATGTTGATGTGTGGTTGTAGCCACTAAATTGGTGATATTGATAAGACCAATCCCTTTCATGTATCATGTAGCACTTTTCCCTTAGGTATGTTAATGTGAGTTGCATATACTCATCAGGTATATTGATACAAATAGTTTTTTTGATATACCTATAGGCATATGAAAAGGGTACATATATTAAGAGGTGTGGTTTATAATATTGACAACGAATAGAAAAGTGTGACCTATTGGGAGTGATAGATAACCCATAAATATTTCATAGTTCATAATAAAGCATGTGAAGTTTCTAATATTCATTTTTTATATTCACAACTCCTAATAAGAGATAATTATTTTACATGTAATAAAAATATTACAACTAAACTTAATTTAAATACATTTGGAATGAAATTGATTACTCCTTCATCAGACTTGAAAATGATGTTGTTTAATTATAGTACTGTGATAGAGAAAATTAAAATGTAAATTTGATCATATTGATTGGTGTTTTAAATGAGGTGAAAAAATACATTTATTATGCTTCAACACCTAAGGAAGTATTCGATAAAATACACAGTGTATGAGGATAATAACCAAAATACAATTCTTTACCTCTAAAGTCAAGTACACAATCTCAAATTGAAAAGTGGTGAAACTTTTGAAGTATGTTTAAGACATGTTGAAAATTTTAGGGCATCAATCATAGCATTGGAATTAGAAGTGTTAGATTATTCTCTAATAAAAAATATTTTGAGAGTAGTAACCCCTTTTAACCGATCTTTAGGACAAATTTGAACACCACAAAATAAATAATTAAATGAGATTTGACTATAGGGATTTATTTAAATAAATGATATTGTGCATGGGTAATTGGATAATGATTTAAAAGAATTAAATTAATTAGAGTTAAAATATATAGTTAAATAACTATATAATGGAAATGGATGTTAGGTTTAAACCAAACTAGGAGATGACCCTTTTATAACTTAAGAGGTTTTTCTTTAAATGGGTAAAATAATGGGATTAATTAGACAATATTATAAAATAAAGATTAATGGAACCCTTAGAAGGGGGTTGGATTCCAAAATGCATTTAAAATTAAATTAATAATATTTAATTATTAATCTAATTCCGATTACCTTATGAATGTGTAGAGGTAATTAAATGTCATTAAAGTATATTGAATTGGTAACTTTAAAATTAAAAAAATCTATAATTTTCCTAAGTAATTAATGAGGTTTGACATGGTTTTGGTGTGTTGTAATTGTGGGTGTTACACTTGGTATTAGAGAAGAGGTTCAAATAGTTGAACCTCTAGGATTAAAACAATAATAGTAATAATAAAATTTATTTGTATTGTTGTATTCGTTTATGTGGGTGTCAGGTCGAATTTAGTTTGATATTCTTATGAGACTACTGAGTACTATAAATTTTTTTCCTTGCAAAGATGTTGTATAATGGGTTCCTAGCTCAAGGTTTTTGTTGTGTGGTGGTGTTGACGCTATATATACCGTCCCTTATCTGGATTGCTAGTTTTTTTTGTACAGCTCGTGCGAATTAGTGCTAGAGGTAAAATTAAGGATCCATTTTGGATAAGATCTGAAGATTGATTAGATGTTTAGAACTACCTTTTTCTACAGTGGTTGGGAAAGTTGGGAATGGTTGTCGATTTGAGGGTTTAGCCCCATATGGGTGAGTAGATATCATAACATTATGTCATATTAGATCCAGCCTTGTATGTATATTCTTAGATGTGATTTCGATGTACAGTACCCCTAACGTCAGGGTTACTTAAGATCTAGCCTTGTATGTATATTTTTCGGGGGTTACTTGATTTCATTATACACTTACATGCTTTGGGGATTTTGGTTAGAGTTTCTTGTTGGGGAGCTTAGGAGCTTACTTTTCGATTTGGGATTAGAAATTGAAAATATTGGAGATTGTTTCTTGAGGATTGAAGGTGTTGCAAGGACAAGGTAGAATCTATACCTTGCATTTTTTTTTCTTTTTTGTGTGTTGTGTTAAAATGTGAATGGATGTATATGTTCTTGCATGGGATTGGGCAGATTTTGACATTAAGAATGGTGTGGGAGATGGAAAATTATACCATTGGGGAGGGAATAAGGACTTGTGAGGCATGCATTGTGGAGGGACTGTGATTAGGGTATTCCACCTATGGGGAGAGAAAAGGAAAATATTGCTACATTTTATATATTTTGAAATGAGAGAGATAAAAAAAATTTGACTGTTTGTTATGTGCACATGGAGGTTATTGGGTGGAACCCCTATTTAACTTGCGAGATAAAAGGAGGTGGTTCTCATTTTTCTTTTCTCGCATGGCTTAGATTTTAAGCGTATGTGTTAGAAAGTTTATATTATTTCTATGAATGTTTTTTCTGCTTGTATGGGTTACATGTTTTGTTGGCATGAATGTATCTATTGCAGAAATCTTTACAGAGAGTTTCCATGCTTTCTTAATGTCCCTTATTTACCTATTGTTTTGGCTTTGGGGCCAGTGAAAAGGGTGGTTTCCCCTTCTCATTGGAATAGGTTGGGAGGAGAGCATTCCCTCCTCCCCTTCCTTGTTATTGTGATTTGGTGATGAAGAAAATATTTGGAGATGTAAGTAGTTATCTAGAAGAGGGCTTGTGTAGAAGACAAAGAAGGAGAAAGTTTATTTTTAAAAAATTTACCATGTTGTTTCCACCTTAGTGGAGGGTTTTTGTAAATTTCATTTTGATGATTTAAATCCCTGTAAATGTATTATTGAAATATGGTTTGTATTTTTTATTCAACAAATGTATATGTTACAAAAGAAGCATGTGAACGTTGCAATTTATTTTCTATTGTATCTCCTTCAAACTTAAAATTTAAATCAAGTGTGCATTGATCTATCAATGGAAATTATATTTATTAAAATGTAACTAGAAAAGAGTGTAGGTTTGGCTTTTCTTTTAAAATGATCTTATCATACTTCATTGTATTCTAAAATAGAAGAAGTTTAGAACTGGTTGAGTTATCATTCTTGCTTTCCCTCTTTTAGTATTGCTTAAAATAGTGATATTATATCATTGTTGTATGTTTATACAATATTGCAAACACAACTATGAATACATCTATTTACTCCTTAACAACTTAAAGAAACAGGTTCCTTTATACCTTGGTTTAAAATTTGAGACAATTTTACTATAAGGTACATCTTATTTAAATATATATTTTGAATGGAATGACGTAGGCATTTGACAAAAAAGAAAGGACAAGAGTAAATAAACAATTTTTGTCTATTAAAACCAAAATATACTTATTCTTTATCCTTGTATTTATTCTAAATGCAAAGAATATAAAGTTCAACTACTTTACAAATATAAACATACATATAATTATATAAATTACAAATATATTGTATATCCAAACACAATCCTTAATACAATTAAATATGGCTGATATTTTTGTTTAAAACAAACAAGTGATATATATATATATATAATTTTTTATAAATAAATTCAAAAAAAAATGCTACGACGATTTGTTTGAAAGGATTGTTTTATATAAAACAAACTATAAATTAAAAAAAGGTATGTATTTTGTTACAGGCCGTAAGGACCTATGCAGTAATACCATTAAATGCTATATAGTGGGGTGGGGGATGACGCCCCCATGCCAATCCTTATTAAATACTACAAATTGGGGTGGGGGCCGGGGCCGCTCCCCAAAACACAAACCCCAAGCTTAATATGTGCCCATTTCGAACTTGGGATTACCCAATCAAAGTCAACTCACAGTGCTTGCATTTAGAAATAAAAGTTTTTACACAAAAACACACACACACATAGACAACAATATATATATCATACAATTTAACGTCATACCCTTCCATGGTCTAAAATTTTTGGATCTACAACAAAAATAAATGTTAATATTAATGAAATATATAAATGTGTGTGTGTGTGTGTGTGTGTGTGTGTGTGTGTGTGTGTGTGTGTACAAACCATAATTCCGTGGGCATATCATCATTGTAATAATTTAAAAACATAGAGAGGAATAATTGTATATAAATATAAATATATATATATATCCTAAACTGTGATTATATCCAAGCTGAAACAAAAGAAAATCCTTCATAGTTTTCCCTTAGCTCCATGGCCTCTATTCGCAAATCTAAAATGTGCAAGTAAGAGGATTAGGGTAAACAAAAGGAATAAATCATATCATAAGTATCTTTAGGGATTTATCGGTCAACCCTAGATCTAAGGGATTCTACAAATCTAATCAAATGGTTGAGAATTGTCCCTACATTTTATAATTAATGACAATTTTGTGGGAATGTGTTTTAAATAAAAAGGTATGGGTATTAAGTGAATGAGGCCACTTGGTTTGCTAGAATAAGTTGTAACTCCTTTTACTATGGATCAATAAATAATAAAATGAGATTTGACTATAGGGAATTATTTAAGTAAATGATATTGTGCATGGGTAATTAGATAATGATTTAAAAGAATTAAATTAATTAGAGTTAAAATGTATAGTTAAATAACTATATAATGGAAATGGATGTTAGGTTTAAACCAAACTAGGAGATGACCCTTTTATAAATTAAGAGGTTTTTCTTTAAATGGGTAAAATAATGGGATTAATTAGACAATATTATAAAATAAAGATTTATGGAACCCTTAGAAGGGGGTTGGATTCCAAAATGCATTTAAAATTAAATTATTAATCTAATTCTGATTACCTTATGAATGTGTAGAGTTAATTAAACGTCATTAAAGTATATTGAATTGGTAACTTTAAAATTAAGAAAAATCTATAATTTTCCTAAGTAATTAATGAGGTTTGACATGGTTTTGGTGTGTCATAATTGTGGGTGTTACACTTGGTATTAGAGAAAAGGATCAGAGAGTCGAACCTCTGGGATTAAAACAATAATAGTAATAATAAAATTTATTTGTATTGTTGTATTCATTTATGTGGGTGTCATGTCGAATTCAGTTTGATATTCTTATGAGACTCCTGAGTACTATAAATTTGTTTCCTTGCAAAGATGTTCTATAATGGGTTCCTAGCTCAAGGTTTTTGTTGTGTGGTGGTGTTGACCCTGTATATACCATCCCTTGTCCGGATTGCTAGTTTGTTTTGTACAGCTCGTGTGAATTAGTGCTAGAGGTAAAATTTAGGATCCATTTTGGATAAGATCCCAAGATTGATTAGATGTTTAGCACTAAGTTTTTCTACAGTGGTTGGGCAAGTTAGGTATGGTTGTCAATTTGAGGATTTAGCCCCATATGGGTGAGTAGATATCATAACATTATGTCATATGAGATCCAACCTTCTATGTATATTCTAAGATGTGATTTCGATGTACAGTACCCCTACCGTCGGCCCAGGAAGGGCTATAAAGTGATTTTTATGTGGATATTTCTTGTGTTTTATATTTGTAAAATTAAATTTTTTTATCAAGGAGCAACATTCTATTTTAATAATTATTGAAAATATCTTTGGCTCTTCTTATTCTTTTGTCATGTTGTAATATTTTCAAGGATTGAAATGCGGTTAATTCACCATTTCTTTTGACTGCCAAGAGTTCTTTGATTTTATATTTTTGGGTGACTCAAAGCTTGTTTTCCTCAAAGGCAACTTAGCAAAATGTTGTCAAGAATGTTACGTGATGTATTTCTATGTTTGCTGGAGATTTGGTTCCATCTTGTTGTGTGGTGTTCTGTAGTTGTATGGGGTAACACCCTATGTGTCTTGTTTATTATCCTAGGTGATTCCAGTTTGAGATTGATTCACAAGTTTTGAGTGTGGTATGTCTTGTTTGACTCCTGATATAACAAAAAAATGGCTGGAGTATTTTCCTTACCATTTGGGTATTGGGTACTTGTTTTGTATACCCTTTTATTTCCATTTTGGCTATGTCATAGAATGAGAGAACTTGGTCCTAGTGGACCGTTTGACTTCTTAGAACACCCTTAGAGGGTGCATGATTTGATAACATGATTTCTATGATTTTTTTCATGTATTCTAGGTAAATTTTATAACCCTAGTAAATTATGTGCTATGAGAAATTATGAGTGCTACTTGTTTTGGTATAATGGGTCTTTTGGACATCGTAAATGTATAGTTTTTGATTTTAGAATAAATTTCTATAGTCATGTTTGTGTCACCAATCTCAAAATTATAACCCTTTTTTATAAAGGAAAATTTACCAAACAACCTTATAACCTTATCCTTTTGAAAGTGTATTCTAAATTTAGAATACTTGGATGAATTTTTTTTGTTAAGATAAACTCCTCTAACTTGTCTCTAAAAAAATATATGATAAGGGAAAAGGAATTCCAAGTTTCCGTTTTGTATACAATGGCCTTATATGAAGTGATGTTTTGTGTTCTTCTAAGGAAACTAAGTACCTCTTGAGCTATTGAAAACCAGATCTAGTTTACACAATTTATAATTCTTATCAAAGCCTCAACATAACTTTAGGATTAGCTTCAATAATGTTCAAATTATTTTAACCCTCCTGTAGCTTGACAAGACCTTTTCCATACTATGATCCCTTATTAATTTTTGTTGTAATGTAACTCGATTAAATCCTTCCACCTTCAAGATACACTTGTAATAATAATCCTTCTCAAATTGATTTAAAATACTCCTAATTTGGTTTCCTTTATGACACAAAGATTATTGTGTTAAAATTATGGAATCAACCTCTCCTTATAACCTTTTCACGTGGGTCAAGAAGAACATTTATCATGCAAAAAAAATTATATAACCACAATCTCTCATTCTCTTTCCCGGCAAAGATAAAATAAAATAAATTAGTGTCGATTACTCTCTGTGTAGATAATTGAGGTGTACCAACAATGGTGTTGACTGTGAAATGACAAGTAATATGGTGCAATAATGGTGAATGAAATGTTTCATAATCCACAAAATATATATACCTAAACCTTTAAGCAAAATTGTGTACTTATATATATCTTATAAACAACAATTGAACCGCGTTATTTTATGTAATTGGGGAAAATACTCAAATATATAATTAAACAACCTTGGTTGGCTAACAATGTTATCCTGATTACCCTAAAATATAAAATTGAGGTAATCGTAAGTTATTTTTCAAATGGAATAAGTAGTGTTTAATAATCTTAGTTATTTGATATTCATATAATATGGTTTCTCATACATAAGTAACTTAAGCAATGTGTTTTCATTCCTAAGTTTAAGGTGAGTAAGTAGTGCAAATAATCGAAGGTTGTAATGGTCTCACAAATTTAATATGCATTTCGCTACCTAACTCTTAAGAGACTTGTGGATAAAATATCCTTCACATTGGAAACTCTTGGTAATTTACTATAAGATAAATGATGAAAACCCTTACGCTAAGGATTAAGAATGATGAATTTTGACTCCTTCCACTTACGTTGGGTGAATAATTCCTTGACATAAGTATAAACACTAATTAAGCAATGTAAATTTGGAGTTGTTTCTAAAGCTATGCTATATAAGTACTCATTGAGACATGGTCGTACTATTGTTACCACTCAATAGGGTGGTGAAATTTAAAGTTCTTTGTGTAAAATGGATTCTCCCTCTAGTTAATAAGAGTATCCAGTGAGCTAATGGGTCTTTTAGCATCAAATAAATTGTCGAGTAAGAGTTAACATAAATTCCAAACTTTGAGTAGTGTTAGACTACACTTTCCCTTAAAGGAAAATGTGTGTTGATCTCTTCTACTGTTGAGGAGGGTATGAGCGGAAAAGTATTTTTATTTTGTCCATGTGATAAAATTGTAATTTACATAGTAGTTTGATAGCTTTGTGAAACACCCCCTTTGAATGGATTTAGTTTCACCTAACTCGTTTATGTTTTCTTTCGATTATAGCAATAAAGAAAAGATAAAATTTAAGTAAAACCTTTCATATGTCCTTTTGAATTAAAAATCGTTGTTTGTTTTTTTTTATTAAGTAAATGTGACTTCAAAGGATATAGATAATGCAGAAATTATTCTATCATGGTGGGGAACTTAGTTAATTGATAAGAAATAATAAATTAAACCATCCCTTATGAGTTTTCTAATGAAAATTTTGAACCAAAAATGATATGTTCTAGAAAATAGTACATGCTATGAAAATATGAAACTAAACTAGAAAATCAATCCTAACTTGATGGTCAACTCTATATATTTAAATCACAAATAATTGGTGCTATCATTTTTTGAAAAAATTAAAAATAAATAAATGGCATCGAGTAAATATTCATCCTTGAGCCCCCTTAACAAATAATCCAAATATTAGAACCATATTCGAGAGGCTTGTGAACATTTAAAAAAAATCTAAAGTAATTGTGAGCCATGAGGTGAAACCACATGTAAATTTGGAAACTTTTTCTCACTCCTTGCGTGCTAATTTTGGCACCCTAGATGGTTTCTAAGGGTGGGATCATACACAACAAGTATGAAAAAATTTATTACTCTTCAAACAACAATTAGGTTTCTTTGGCTCACTTATCAATATATCCTTTAAAAGTGAACCTTTTGTTTTTTCAATCCACTTATGTTGAACTTTGTAGGAAAGCTAGACGATGAGACAAAGGAAAAGGCTTGGAAGCTACTATTCCCTTGAACTAATATTCTCCTATTTGAAACACCCTTGATATTAAACCATAATATGCTTGTCGAAACATGTTTGTTAAGAAAAAATACTAATAAAATAGTTTCCATAAAGAAACATAAATGTTGGACCTGCACTAACATATAACCATGTAGAGGTTCTAAACAATTATGTTAGTAATTAACTCCTTTGAAGTTAAAAATTTATTTAATTAAATTACTCTATGTAAGAGAAACACTTAGTACTTGCCAAAATTTAGATTGGTGGGACATGCTTGTAGTGACTAATAACAACGTGATATGACACGTTCCGTCATGGGGTCATATCCATATCTATCCCAGTGACTTCCAGGAGGAAGTCAAGTCTAAGGGGAGGGGGATGTAATGTTCACTTCTCTTCGACACTTATTTTACTATGATTTTTATTATTTTTTATTAGAGACATAGACATTATTATTGTATTTTTTAGCGTGTTGATAAACAGTACTGACACTTGTGATTTTCAGTATGTTATCACTCATATTATAGATGGTATGGACTACAAGCAGACACTAATAGATGATGATCTCATGTTGTTTAATTTTATACATGTGTTTTTTATTCTTGACCATTTTTATAACATTTAGATGTTTGGACTGACCCTATGATCTTATTGATGTTATGACTTATAAAAATTGAGATGTTAAGTGATTACAAATAATTGATAGAACTTCCAAATTTTGATGATGATGATAAAGATACGTGTATGATGTTGCTATATGAGATGTATACATGTTTTATTTATTTTTGTATTTGATACAGCCTTGAGGCCGAAGGGAATATGTGTGATTGATTGCAATAAATTATATCAAAATAAATAAAAATGGGCTAGGAGACTAACAATGGAGGAATCTTGGATATTGGAAACAAGGTCACCTTGGAACATTTGTGTCATGTGTATTTTTGTGTTATATATGTGTATTTTAGGATGCCCCTTGGTGGGTGACCTAAAATGTGACCATGGGTTTATGTGTTTCTTTTCCTTCTTTTATTTATTTATTTTGTTGTGTATGTGATTTAATTATTGTGATCTATGCTCACTTTATTATTGCTTAATTAACAGGCCCTTATTTAGTTAATTAATCTTGTTGTTTATGCTAAGTTGGGATGTGACAAAGGGGTAATTAGTGTCATCTATAGTCCTTGTGATCTTATTAAATTTTTTTGGATTTCTTTTTATTTTGAGTTGCATACTCAACCCCATCCTTAAAATCTTGAATTTTGGATTTGGACGCTTGTGGGAGAAGTTAAGCTTGTCCAATACCTCTTAAAATCACCCACCAACTATACCTATTATTTGAGGGCTTAATTTTTATCTTTCATTATGTGTTTTTGAAGGAAAAAGAGGTAATTATTGCACTTTCTTACTAACTCTTTTAATTATGTTCTTGGAAGTATGGAATAGTGGTTTGAGTGTCGAACGAAAATTGTCATATCCCAACCCATGCATTTATGATTCTTGGTACTTTTGTTTGAATTTTTAAGGTGGATTGGATGAGAAGTGATGTGGTATCATATGTGGAGCCGCCTCACCCTCCTCTCCACATTTTCTATTTATGTGATTTCTTTTTTAGTTTTTGGGGTTACTTGATTTCATTTTACACTTTCATATTTCAGGGATTTTGGATTCAGTTACTTGTTGGGGAGCTTAGAAACTTTATTTTGGATTTTGGCATTGGACTTAGAAAATATTAGAGATTGTTTCTTAAGGATCGAAGGTGTTTAAATGACAAGGTAGGGTCTATACCTTGCATTTTATTTTCTTGTTTGTGTGTTTTGTTAAAATGTGAATGGATGTATGTGTTATTGCATGGGATTGGGTAGATTTTGACCTTAAGAATGGTGTAGAAGATGTAAAATGAGACCATTGGGGAGGGAAAAGGGAGTTGTGAGGCATGCATTATGGAGGGATTATGATTGGGGTGTTCCAGCTATGGGCAAAGAAATGGAAAATATTGATACATTTTGTATATTTTCAAATTAGACAGTTAACGATATTTTGAGTGTTTGTGATATGCACATGGAGGTTATTGGGTGGAACCCCTATTTCACTTGAGAAGTAAAATGAGGTGGTTCCCATATTTCTCTTGTCCCTTGTCTTAGATTTTAAGCCTATATGTTGGAAATTGTATATTGTTTCTATGGATGTTTTTGTGCTTTTATGGGTTGCATGTTTTGTTGGAATGAATGCATGTATTATAAAGGCCTTTGTAGAGAGTTGTCATGGTCACTTAAAGTCATTTATTTCCCTATTATTGGGGTTCAAGGGACAATTAGAAGGGTGGATTCCCATTCTCAATGGAATAGGTTGGGAGGAGAGAATTGCCTATTCCCCCTTCCTTTTTATTGTGATTCAATGATGAAGAAAAGCTTTGGAGTTACAAGTAGTTCTTGGGATGACGGCTTGTGTAGAAGACAAAGAATGAGAAAGTTTATTTTTTAAAATTTTACACTGTTGTCTCCACCTAAGTGGATGGATTTTGTGACTTAAATTTTGAATATTTAACTCCTTGTAAATGTATTATGGAAATATGATTTGAATTGTTTATTCAAGAAATTTATACGTTGGAAAAGAGACATGTGAAGGTTGCAACTTTTTTTTTATTGTATCTCCTTTGAACTTTAAATTTAAATCAAGTTTACGTTATTCTATCAATAGAAATTATCTTTATTGAAATGGAACGACAAAAGAGTATGGGTTTTGATTTCCTTTTAAAATGATCTTATCATACATCATTTTATTCTAAAAGAGAAGTTTGGAATTGGTTGAGATCTCATTTTTTTTCCCCTCTTTTAGTATTGCTTAAAATAGTGAGATTATTATAGACACCTATAATTACGCGCAAGCAATTTAAATACTTAAATTGTGCTAATTATCCCGTTTCTCACAAATCAACGACATATCGTCAAAAGCACTCATTTTCCCTCATATCATCATTAATTAATTACACTAAGCTAATTAATTAAGTTTCCTATCCAACAAATACCCTAATTAACAACCTTCCGTTAATAAATCACCCCTTCTACCTAGACTAGTTAATTATTATTAATTAATTAGCTTTCCCTTCCATTTAACCAATAAATCAATATTTAATTGATTTAATCCCCTTATAATAGCCTAAATCACACTAATATTCCTCTAATTGGCTTCTATAAGCTTACACCTACCTATTAATTAATCACCTTTGATTAGTTAAAATACCCCCAACTCCCATGACTTGCTAAACATGTATTAAATCCTTCTAAAGTAAGGTTACCTTTAATAAAGCAACCTTATCCATTCCTAATCATGTTTTACCTTTATCCCACATTCATGAGAATGTGTTGAATCCTTTATCATTTGGGCTATATAAAGAGCCCTCCACCTACCTTTTTACTTACACCTAAACTCCTTAGAGAGCAAATGCAAAGCATATAGCAAAGAGACTAAGAGCTTGCACCCTTGCCCTTTTGAAAGTTCATCATCTTGAAGAGTTAAGCCTCTTTCTTAAAGTGCTTGGGTCATATGGGAGGGTGTCAAAAGGGTCTTGTAGCCCAACTTTATTAGCCCTCATTCCTAGGTTACTTGGCATACTAAGGACAATATTTTGATAGCCATGGAGCTTACTTAGGTCCATTTATTTATTTTTTGTTAGAGAATAGAGGAGTTTAGATATTTAGCATTGTTAGTTTCAAATTTTGTATTGATGAATGCTAGCATCTAACCCTTGTTTAATTCTTATCATGATGGTGTTTATGCTTTGTTTTACTAAATTGTAGAACTATTTTAGGTGGTATTTCTTGCTTCATTTGATTTAGCATTAAGCAAAGTATACATGCACACATTTGGAAAACCCGGTGGGACATACTCCATTGTCCTTTGCACTTAATTTCAAGTTTTTGTAGTTAAGTTTTATTTTTGGTTACTAACCCTCTTTTACACATGTTGATCTAACTTGTTTTTCTTAACATGTTTTGTTGAGTTTGCATGTGTTGGGTCTTCCTTGTAGCTATGAAGAAGGTGAAGTGCTGTAAAAATTGGAATTGAGGGGAAACTTTCAAGATTTCTCCACGTTTTCATTTTTAGAGCTTACTTTTTCAACATTTTACATGCTAGTTTTGTCAATTTCTTGAAAATTTTCAATTCTTGAGCATGTAGGTTAGTGTTTGATAGTGTTGAGTATTTTATTTACATATTAATGTGGTGGGTTGCTGTAAAAATTTAATCTTGGTGAGAAAACTTCAATATTTCATCATGTTTTCATTTTTACAGCTTACTTTTTCATCATTTTACATGGTAGTTTTGTCAATTTCTTGAAAATTTTCAATTATTGAGCATATAGGTTAGTGTTTGATAGTGCTGATTCTTCTATTTACATATTAATGTGGTGGGTTGCTGTCAAAATTTAAATCTTGGTGAGAAAATTTCAATATTTCATCATGTTTTCATTCTTAGAGCTTACTTTTTCATCATTCTACATGCTAGTTTTGTCAATTTCTTGAAAATCTTACATTCTTAAGCATGTATGTTAATGTTTGATAGCGTTGAGTCTTCTATTCATATATTAATGTGATGGGTTGTTTTCAAAATTGAATCTTGGTTGGAATTGTTTTCCCATTTTGTAGATTAAGGGACGTTTTTTTTGACATTTTTTGAGTGCATGTCAAGTGCACACCCATGAGCATAAGAGCATATGCGTAACCCATCTTCTGAAGGCCATAACTTTTGCTCCCGAACTCGAAATGACTCAATTTTTTTTGCGTTGCAAAGGTATTGAAGTTAACTATGCAATAAAGACATAAATTTTGGATTTATATTTACAGAAATTGCAAGTTTTTCTGTTATTTTAAAACTGGTAATTTTCTAACATGTCTAATGTTTTGATGAATGTTGTATCTCCATGCTTACTCGATTTAGACCAAAGCGTGTGTATGCTCTTCTATTGCATTTTTTGGTGATCTTGAGAATCAAAAACAAATTTGATCTCTATTTTTTTAACATTGGGATTAAACTTGGAAACTTGATTATTCATTTTGCTTAAGGGAATGAACCTTTTACAAAGTATTTTTCAATGGTCCTTTGATTTGAAGTTTTCAATTTCTATATAGTTGGGATAAAGTTTGTGTATGCTCTTTTCTTGCACCTTAGGGTGATCTTGAGAATCAAAAGCAACTTTAGTCTTCATTTTATAACATTTGGTAAATTGGAAACTTCATCTTTCACTTTCGGTTTAAAGGAATGAACATTTATCAAGAATTTTGTATGGTTCATTGATTGAAATGATTTTTTTTACTTTTTAGTTGGCTTATTTGTTGTGTATGCTCTTCTCTTGCATCCTTGGATGATCTTGAGAATCAAAAGGAACTCGTAATCCTCTTTTAAATAATGTGATTTTCTTGGAGAACTACTAATGCTTAAGTGCGAAACCTAAAAACGCTTTTCAAAGAAAGGAAGAATAAAAAAGAAATCACAAACTACTAATACAGTTGTTATACAGGTTGCCAAAAGGTGTTCAATCAAACTACACCTAATTAAACAACATATTCAAAACACTGTATTGCAAGTTTCAGAAAAGGGTACGTCCCTCTCCGTTTAACTGGAACATAACCCCTTTGGCATAACACCTTAAGCTACAACAATGGGGGTGGTTCCACAAACCCCAAATTAGTCCACGTAAGAGGGAACCTTGTGGACGAAACGGGAAGTGCTCTGCACTACCTACTTGACTAGTGATTCCTTTGTGAGATAGCGTTACAAGTTGTCTGTTGTGGCAACCCCAGTGATAGTACACATAGACGCAGTAGTTTCCTACTGTTCTTGAAGGGGGTAAAGTAAAGCCGAGATACTCCCAAACTAGTCAGTGTGACTTTTTGGGTAAATCGCGCTCGCTCATAGAAACTTTGTAACACCTAGGTCAAAAAAACCACCTAGGAGAATATACTTTGGCCAGGAGCCCACTTTGACCATTTTAAAACAGTGTTGAGTTGTGAACCTTCTTTTTGAGAAACGTGTGACGTATTACTTTCGCCTAGTTTTTACATGCCTTAGGGCGAGGTGAAACTTTGTCGAAGTGAGGCTAGCATTTTTTGTCATTTTTTCTTGATTTATTTCCTTCATATTCTTTTGACACTTTGTTGATCAAAAGACATGTGATTACCTTTGTGTTGCCATTCGAATGTTTCTCTCACTTTTATGTCCGTTTACGCCCATCCATGTTTACGGCTGGGTTAGTTAAACGTCTAAAGTGAGTGGAGGTATTTTCAAGTCATTTGGTAGCCATTGTGATCTTGATACCCACGTCAAGATCGTCATTGTAGTTAGGCGTGGTTCATCACTGCAGACTTCCATAGAGGAGTTAGCTTGTTTGTCTCGCATCATTACAATTTTGATATTTACGTCTTGTTTCTTGTAAACTCGACATAAATACCTATATTGTATGGTTACGCTGCACACATTCTTAACTATTCCTAGCTATACTTTGAGCATTTTTTTTGTTCGGTTTTATTATTACCTCGATTTCAAAAGGTGCTAGGCACTACCATTTGTGCATGTTATATCAATAACACCTCGATAACAATACTTCACTTTCTTGTAAAGTGGGTTAACATATCTTGGTGATATTGTTGTGTCATTCACAAATTGTAATTGACACTTTTTGAGATATAGGTCTTAATCAGACTTGAGCTTGCTCATCGTATATCTTGATTGGGAGATCGCATTTAACTTCATGTATTTACTTACGTCTTGTTCATTCCTTTGAACTTGGCATAAGTGGAGACATCTTGTTAATCATCTGGCATCACAAATTACTTTAAAACCTAGTCTAGGAGGTACTTCATTTGATTAAGTTTTGATACCAAATGATTGTTTCATTGGTGACTTTATCATTCTATCACATTGGTATTCTCACACTATAAATTTACTCTTAACACATACATCTTGTGTTTCACTTAGGGGTAGTCATTGAATTTTAAACAAATCTACAACTTACCTTAGTGAAACTTATCATGAAAACATGGCTCCCAAGATGCGTCTAGGTTTAAAGAAACAAACATATGAGGAACAATAGGTGCAAGCTTGGGAAACCTCTAACAAACAAGGGTCAAACCCATTTATTAGACACAATCTAGGACCACTATTTTCTGCAAAAAAGGAAATAGAAGAAATGGTCGATCATAGTGAAAACGAATTAGAATCACCACATGCAAACTTTGATTTTGACCCCACTCTACTAGATGAGTTTCTCCTTAGAAATAAAGATAGAGTTTTGGCACGGGTCATGGAATTAGGGGCAAAATTGCCGACTGAAAATAAACCAATATTACCTACAAATGACACTACTAAGGAAGTATGCCCCCTTATCAATATGGAAGATACTTTAATAGGTGGGCATGCTTCCACTTCTTACGCAGAAAATGATAAAGTGGTAGGGCATAGAATACCCCTCATCAAAGTGCCATGAAGAAACAAGATAGAACATGAGACAGGGGAAGAACCTCCACAATACGAAGAGGAATAACCTTTAGAAGAAGAAGACACAAACCAAGTCACAATCCAACAACAACGTAGTAACCTAAGCCGACAACTAGCTTTGCTTACTTTCCAAGTATAGAAAGACACAAACAAGAATGTTCAAAAGTCAAAGCCTAAGTTTAGGATCCACGAACTTCATCGAGAAAACCAAGGAGAAGAAGACACAGGGTATCATCGTGTACACATCCCCACTTCTCCCACTAAAGAACAATTGCTCGCACAAGAAGTGTAATCTATGAAAGCAACACTTGTGAGCATACAAGAAAGCAATATAGGGAGTATTAGGAAATACCAATACGAAGAACTATGCCCCTATCCTTTTGACAAGACAATGACCCTTCAACCCTTTCCAAAGAAATTTGATATGCCAAAGTTTGACAAATACAAAGGAAAGGGAGACCTAAGGGATCATGTTAAAGATTTCTACATGGCACATCAAGAGGTGTCTTATAGTTATAATTACCTCATCAGACATTTTCCTAAGAGTCTCAGAGGTCAAGCATTGGAATGGTTTACACGCTTACCACGAGGATCAATTTTCACCTGGCCAGAATTGGCGGAAAGATTCGTGCGTCATTTCTCATATAACATAGAGAGTGACATCACCATGGTAGACTTGTGCGGCACAAAACAACGCCTAAATGAGACCTTCGCTAGCTTCCTCCAATGATGGAGAGGGATAGCTAGTCGCTTCCCTTGCGCTTTCCCTGAGAAGCAGCTGGTTAGTATTTTCGTCCCTAATCTCAACCCAAATATAACTTTCCACCTCCAAATGCATTGTGTCCACACCTTTGAGGAGGTTATCGAGAAAGGGATTCAAATAGAAAAGGCTCTCATTGCCAAAGGCACCCTCAAAACCCAATCTAAAGACAACCAAAGTGTCAAACCCACTAAAAATCCAAAGATCTTTAGCAAAAACAAAAACATGGTGGGAGATGGAATCACTGATTCCAAATGTGTTCAAACAGTCCAAACCAGTCAACCTTTTAAACTGACCAAGGGCCCAATTCAACCACCACCAAAGCGACGAACATTCACCTCCCTCAATGAGCCGTTGTCCGTCATACTAAAACAGTTGGATGCGGCCCACATGATGACCTATCCTACAACGCAACCATTTGATGACAATGCTCCTAAACCTTCATGGTATAAGGAGCGTGAATACTATGAAATACATCGCGTTAAAGGTCATAAAACAGACAAATTTTTGCGACTTCGCCACTATATTCAAGACCTCATTGAAAACGGGGAGATAGAGGTGGATAACCCTAGCCACATGCAAACACCTAATGAGAAAATGGGGATTTATAAGGAACCATTCCCCAAGCATGATAAGTCAGAAAAGGAAAAACCGGATCGAGGAGAGTCATCTCAAACCTATAAAGCTGCGAATTACTTGTATACCAAGAGAGATAACAATCATTACGATTCACGTATCGGATGTATTCGCTCCCCTGCTGACCGTGTCAACACCACTCAGATTAAGGGAAAGGCCTATGCTGCGGTAACAAGGTGCACCCACCTCGTAATTCCGAACCCCTCTCCATCGAACCTGCATACTGGTAAGTATAACCTTTTAGAACAACTTGAGAAGATGTCTGCTAAGATTTCGATCTTAGACCTTCTCAAGATTTCCAATGTACATAAGGACATCCTGTATCAAACTCTTCAGGGGTCAGGAGTGCCTTTAGAAGTCGATCATACGTACCTTCAAGCCACGGTGGAAAATATTGCACCAAGTGAGCATCTCACTTTCAACCATAGGGAGGTCCCTACCGAGAATCCTACACATAATCTTCCCTTATACATTGAGGTAGTTGTTACCCGTACGAAAATCAAATGGGTGCTTGTGGATAATGAATCTGGATTGAACATCTGCACGCTTAAATTAGTCAAATAATTGGGACATACAGAAGAAGATCTTGAGTCCCATATCATCACTATCACCGCATACGACAACGTGAAAAGAGAGTTAGCAAGCACCATTATGCTGCCAATGGAGGTGGGCCCCACTTGCCATCAGACAAAGTTTCATGTCTTAGACTTTGAACTTCCATATAATATGATTTTAGGCCGACCATGGATCCATGCCATGTAAGCAGTTCCATCAACATTTCATCAATGCATCAAGCTGAAGCATGAGGGACATACAATAACAATACCAGGAGACTCAGAGCCCTTTACTCATTGTAGAGCTCTTAATAGCTTTGCACGAAAGGATACATACGCATGTCCCTCCACAGATATAGTTGTCGCTCTTCATTCTGAGGCCATGGAATCTCGAGTAGATTCAAATTCTCTTAGTTCTTGCACTCATGGGGCATCTAATTTAACATCTCCATTTAATACATGGGAGATGAAAATTCTGGAATATGGTTGTGGGGAGTATAATGTACAACAAGTGCTCTTGGTTTCTGACCTCTCCTTGTCACCCAAGACTAGAGGTCGACCCAACTACCACTTCAGGAGACCTAGAGAGGAACACACTATTGGGTCGTTCCTACTTGGAGGCTTGTTAGCTGAGGAAAAATTACTTGATCCACCTACTACTTGGGTCCCTGAGGACACTCAGCCATCTTGTTATCAAACCCTAGAATATGAAAAATATAGCAGAATGATGTACTCCATGGGCTACAAAGGCCTAGGATGTGGGAGGAATGAACAAGGACAAAGAGAACCAGTCCCTCTTCCACATTTCAAAACAGAAAGATATGGCATTGGGATTCACCCTTATGGAGCACACCCCAACGATCAAGATGCAGCTTGTTTTGAGCATGAGGATAGCTTCGATTATCTAGACAGTGATACGGATTCCTGTTGTAGCCAATATGAGGATCTGGCCTCCACGAACCTTTTCATGAATAACGCTTTCCTAACCATCACCCCCACTGAACCAACCCTTGACCTTGTATACCCCTCCCTTGTTAAATGGGACAAACAATGTCACGTGCCACTAGATTTATTTGAGAACGACGAGGATATTGTAGAGTTCATGGGCATAAGGGATAAAATTCCCATTGGAGATCATAAGAAGGGTTTCTTTATCAACTTAGACACCTGCGCCTACTTCGGCGAGGAGGCTGAACTTCATGGTCAGCAAAATTTAAAGAAAAGCGAGCACAAGAGTTCTAAAGAAAAGCCTCGGAAAAAAACGAAGTCCAAGTCACACAGTGAAAACCTCTTTGAGGCATTGTCTGACAAACAAATAAGAAAATCAAAGGACAAACAAAGTGACCATGCGAAGGATGAAAATCTCGTAGAGACATCCTTGGATGAAGATCTCAACCTACCTCCCGATCCTACGTGTATGGAGGATTTATCAAAATTGTTAGTTGAAGAACCATTGATGTCAATATTGGTACTGAAGAAGATCCCAAGATAGTAAAATTGGGACCATCACTCTCAGCCAGAGAACAAAAGACATTCACTATGCTACTACGAGAGTTTATTTATGTGTTCGCATGGTCTTACAAAGACATGCCCGGCTTAGATCCAAATTTGGTCGTGCATAACCTGGTTATGTATGTAGACACTAAGCCTATCAAACAGAAGCTTTGAAAGATGCACCCAAGAGTGGCCTTGTTAGTTAAAGAAGAGTTGGAAAGGTTTCTTGCAGCAGGATTCATCAAGCCAATTGATTATTCTGAATGGATATCGAACATTGTTCCTGTCCAGAAGAAACCTATTGGTATCCAAATTTGCACAGATTTTAGGGACATCAATAAAGCTTTCCCTAAAGATGACTTTTTGTTGCCCAACATTGACATGATTGTGGAATCAACCACAGGGTACTAAATGCTATCACTTATGGATGGCTTTTCAGGTTATAATCTAATTAAGATCACTGAGGAAGACCAAGACAAAATAGCTTTCACAACTCCTTGGGGCACCTTCTATTATTACGTGATGCCATTTGGCCTTAAGAATGCGGGAGAAACTTATCAACGAGCCATGATAGTAATTTTTCATGATATGATTCATGACATCATGGAAGACTATGTAGACGACATCCTGGGAAAGTCCAAAACAAGAGAGGATCATCCTATCATTTTGCGGCGTATCTTTGAACGCCTGTGTGAATACAAAGTCAGGCTAAATCCAAAGAAGTGTGTCTTCGGTGTGCTATCTGGGAAACTATTAGGCTTCATCATGTCAAGACGAGGTATTGAGGTAGACCCTGCTAAAGTGTCTGTCATCACAGAAATGCTTCCACCTGAGAATATCAAGCAACTGCATAGCTTGCAAGGGAAAATTCAAGCCATTTGCCACTTTATCTCCCAACTTATAGATAAATGTCACTCATTCACTCATTTGATTAAGAAGGACATCACTTTCATCTGGGGACCTGAGCAACAACAAGCCTTTGCTTTGCTTAAACAGTACCTGGCTAATCCACCTGTTCTCATGCCTCCCACTCCGGGAGAACCACTTTTGCTCTATATTTCTGCTACGCAATACACTATTGGTGCACTACTTGCCCAATATGACCTTAGCCATAAAGAGAAAGCAATGCACTATCTGAGTCGCACCCTCATCGCCTATGAATGTAATTATCCTCAGATTGAAAAGGCTTGTTTGGCTGTTGTTTTTACCTTTCAGAAACTTCGCCATTACCTACTAAATACTAAGACCAAGCTCATATCCAAGGTCGACCCACTCAAGTATTTGTTGTCCAAACCAGCCCTCACAGGTAGAATGGCTAATTGGATCATTCTACTAAGTGAGTTTGATATAGAATTTGTCCATCAAAAATCAATTAAAGGACAAGTACTTGCTGACCAACTAGCGGAATCACCTTTGCAAAGCACAGAACCTTTAAGTCTGGATCTGCCAGATGCATCTTTGCTCTACATTGAAGAATCTTTCATATGGAAGATACATTTTGATGGATATTTTACGTTTCATGGTTCAGGTGCAGGAGTGGTCCTTATTACTCCTTTGGGTGATCCTATACCATAGGATTTCCACCTGGCCTTCCCTTGCACGAACAACATTGTGGAATATGAAGCACTCATTGCAGGGATGAAGCTAGCCATCAAGTGGAATATTCAACATCTTAAGGTTGTAGGTGATTCACAGCTAATCATCAAACAGGTTAATGATGAGTATAAAGTTAAGGATGACAAGCTCATACCTTACAAGAAGTTGGTGGAAACTCTGAAGGAGTATTTTGTGCACATTACCTTTGAGCAGATCCCAAGAACGCAGAATAGATCGGTAGATGCTATGGCAATGGTGGGATCTATGCTTCGTATTCCACCAGGGAACAATGATATGCCATTTTTCATAGAAAATTTACACCAGCCCGCGTATGACGTACGAGAATATTACCTGGCTTGTGAGGTTTTTGGTCCCTATTCCCCGTAGTACGAACCCATTTTCACCTATCATAAGGACAGTACTTTCCCACCCAATATCTCCCATTCTAAAAAGCAAAGCCTGATTCGCTAGATAGCCCGTTACACCCTTTTAGGAGGTACACTTTATCGTCGTGGCTACGATGTGAATCTGTTACGTTGTCTGGATGTGACAGAGTCAATCCAGGCAATTAAAGAAGTATAAGAAGGAGTATGCGGAGCACATACAAATGGAATGGTCTTGGCTAAGAAACTATTAGGAGTAGGTTACTATTGGCCCACCATGGAAACTGATTGTTGTACTTATGTTAGAAAATGTGTGCTTTGCCAAAAGTATGGAAATTTCATCCATGCTCCATCGCAACCATTGCAACCAATCACTACCCCGTGGCCATTCTCCAAGTGGGGACTTGATCTAATAGGGAAGCTTACTCCTACCTCATCTGATGGTCATACACATATCATCACATCTATAGAATACTTTATAAAATGGGTGGAGGTTGTCCCTTTAACCTATGTCAGAGGAGCACAGATTTCTAAATTCATCATGAATCACATTATTTGCCGATATGGTATCCCTGCAGCCATTGTCACAGATAATGGGAAGTCATTTAAGAACAAAACTGTGAAAGGTCTTTGCTAATGGTTCCAAATCAGACTGAAATGTTCCACACCATATTACCCTCAGGGTAATGGACAAGATGAGGCAACAAACAAGACTTTGG
Organism: Taxus chinensis; assembly: GCA_019776745.2. NCBI lineage: Eukaryota > Viridiplantae > Streptophyta > Pinopsida > Cupressales > Taxaceae > Taxus > Taxus chinensis. The sequence continues at coordinate 603,184,334 of CM034152.1, read as the reverse complement.
TAAGGATAATGGAGAAGATGGTTAGCAAAACTGGTCGAAACTGGCACCTACAAATCCACCCAGCCCTTTGGGCCTACCGAACATCAATTCGCACTCCTACGGGTGCGACACCATATTCCCTAGTGTTCGGGATAGAATCTATCATCCCTTTAGAGATTGAACTCCCATCCCTGTGAATTTCTCTTCAGGACTATTTGGATAAGGATGAAGATTACCGAGTGGCAAGATTGGCTGAGTTAGAGCTACTGGATGAGAGGCGCATTCGCGCTCTTAATCACCTGAAGGTATATCAACACAGAATCTCCCACAACTACAACAAGAGAATCATCCCTTGCCAGTTTGAGGTGGGTGATTTAGTTATGAAGGAGAACCAGTTCAACACCAGAGCAGAGTGAGAAAAGAAAGGGAAGTTCGAACCACATTGGTTAGGACCCTATGTCATAGTTTCCAAGTATGGCATAGGGGCATACAAGTTAGCTCACCCCAATGGTGATGAGCTCCGGGAGCCCATGAATTCCATGCATCTTAAGAGGTTTTATGCCTAAACATGGCACAAGAAAGTCATAAAAATCACAAAAAATATAAAAACATAAAAAAAAAAAATCAGAAAAAGAAAAAGAGAAAATAGGTCGTCCACTAGTGAAAACCATGCAATTGTGGTACTTTGGACAAGTCCTTGGGTGAAAACCGGTTTCCAGTGCCTCGGGAGGATTTGTTGTTCACAAGCATTCTGTATTAGAAGGGTAGTTGTCTTTGTCCTGGACCTGGTTCTACCTTCAAGTTTCCTTGTGCACACCATCTAGTCCATCCTTGGTTCGGCTTTGCCTTCTTCTATTCGTCTATAAGGGACGTGGTCTTTCGTTATTTCCCATCTTATGCTGGGGGAAACTAAACGACTTCACCTCTTGTTTATAATCACATGGTTTCTTCCCTTGTATATTCCCCACCTAATGATGGGGGCATCCATGCTTTCTTGGTTACCTGCACATAGCTTTAGAAAACTGTTAAAAACACTAAAACAATAGAAAATTGTTTGAGTAAACACAAAAACAATAGAACATTGTTTTGAGAAAACACAAAAACAATAGAACATTGTTTGAGAAAACACAAAAACAATAGAAAATTGTTTCAGAAAACACAAAAACAATAGAAAATTGTTTCAGACAACACAAAAACAATAGAACATTGTTTGAGAAAACATAAAAACAATAGAAAATTGTTTCAGAAAACACAAAAACAATAGAAAATTGTTTCAGAAAACACGAAAACAATAGAAAATTGTTTTGAGAAAACAAAAAAACAATACAACATTGTTCTGAGAAAACAAAAAAACAATAGAAAATTGTTTCAGAAAATAGAAAAACAATAGAAAATTGTTTCGAAAAAACACAAAAACAATACAACATTGTTTTAAGAAAACACAAAAACAATAGAAAATTGTTTCACAAAACACAAAAACAATATATATATATATATATATATATAAAATCCAAAAACAAGGAAAATTTTTTAAAAAAAATTCCTAAAAAGTAAAATACCCTACAAAATGGTAACTTGCTTCTTACGGCTAAAACTTGTGTCTTGCACATGGTATTTTCTCCACATCCTGTTGGTTTGTCTCACATCTTCCTTGATTAATATGACTCGTGGATCGTTGGATTCACAACCATTCACAAAAGCTATCTACTTGCTTTGTCTGTACTCTGGGGCACTTTTGGTTGCCTAGTGCTATTTCGTTGCGCACAAATGCTTTTCATGGACCTCGTGTCCATTTTCATTTCCCCTTGCATGTATCCTTGCTTGGGGCATCATTTTTAACCATTGTCATCAATCAAAAACTTGTGGATCTCTTCAGCACTGATAACAAAACATTTGTACAACTGTCTTGACCGTTATTGGGTTAGATATGTACGATCGTACTTGTTTTCCCTGTTATATGAGCTTGTTTCCTTCTCATATTGCATTGCATTATTGTATGTTGCGTGGAGTTGGTACTTTCAGCAATGGACAATTGTTTGTAGTATGGCTTTTCATGTCATTCTACCTTTGTCGTATGCTTATATTTTTCATAAGGACCGATGATGTAGTTCTTATGACAATATGATGACATCAAATTTGTTCCAAACAAATAAGTGGCTAGAGGTTAAGATCTTCTCTCCCCTCATCCATATTTCTTCTACATGACTTCCCTTTCACCCCTAATTCTCCATCTCCTCGGGGCATCCTACCTCTTCCCCATTCTTCTGCCTACTTCTCATATTTTTCGATTGTCGATCGGCTTCCTTCATCACCCCATCGACACCCGAGGGGGCATCTTTCCCTCCTACTAATTTTTCTTCTATCCCTTCAAAATCTCTTCTGTCTACTATCTTTGAAGTGGCATCACTTATGCCACCCCAAAGAGGGGAAAATGTAGACACCTATAATTATGCGCAAGCAATTTAAATACTTAAATTGTGATAATTATCCCCTTTCTCACAAATCAATGACATATCGTCAAAAGCACTCATTTTCCCTCATATCATCATTAATTAATTACACTAAGCTAATTAATTAAGTTTCCTATCCAACAAATACCATAATTAACAACCTTCCATTAATAATCACCCCTTCTACCTAGACTAATTAATTATTATTAATTAATTATCTTTCCCTTCCATTTAACCAATAAATCAATATTTAATTGATTTAATCCCCTTATAATAGCCTAAATCACACTAATATTCCTCTAATTGGCTTCTATAAGCTTACACCTACCTACTAATTAATCACCTTTGATTAATTAAAATACCCCCAACTCCCATGACTTGCTAAACATGTATTAAACCCTTCTAAAGTAAGGTTACCTTTAATAAAGCAACCTTATCCATTCCTAATCACGTTTTACCTTTATCCCACATTCATGAGAATGTGTTGAATCCTTTATCCTTTGGGCTATATAAAGAGCCCTCCACCTAACTTTTTACTTACACCTAAACTCCTTAGAGAGAAAATGCAAAGCATATAGCAAAGAGACTAAGAGCTTGCACCTTGCCCTTTTGAGAGTTCATCATCTTGAAGAGTTAAGCCTCTTTCTTAAAGTGCTTGGGTCATATGGGAGGTGTCAAAAGGGTCTTGTAGCCCAACTTTGATTAACCCTCATTCCTAGGTTACTTGGCATACTAAGGACAATATTTTGATAGCCATGGAGCTTACTTAGGTCCATTTATTTATTTGTTGTTAAAGAATAGAGGAGTTTAGATATTTAGCATTGTTAGTTTCAAATTTTGTATTGATGAATGCTAGCATCTAACCCTTGTTTAATTCTTATCATGATGGTGTTTATGCTTTGTTTTAGCTAAATTGTAGAACTATTTTAGGTGGTAGTTATTGCTTCATTTGATTTAGCATTAAGAAAAGTATACATGCACACAATTATATCATTTTTGAATGTTTATAAAATATTGCAAACACAACTCTGTGTTTCACTATTTTCTTTACCTTTTTGAAATGACGAAATAGATAAGGGTAAGGGCCAAGGAGGAATACCTATTAAATGTTGGTCAATTGATGGTTGTTGTGTGTCTTCTGACTTCTTGATCCACAGCTGAATGTGAGAGCTTCCTTTTGGCTAGGAGGAACTACATGTAATAGAAAACAAGAACATAAGAGGATAGTTAAATGATATATGATAGTGGAATGCCTAGCGTATGCTAGTTCTAGGAAGTGTGATACTCCATAGATGGCTTTAAATCCATTGTTTAAAATAAATTAATGCAAGAAAAAAGTGAATTTCTAATGTAGTTCATATGATTTAGGTATTTCATTTAAGTACAATAAGAAAATCCAATCACAACAGACTAAGCTATAGTCAGATCTGAGAGATGAGGTGTCTGTCAAGGTACTAAGACTGGTCAGGGACTGATTTTGGGTTATTTAGGTCAAATGGTAGAATGATTTTTGGGTTTGTTCTTGGTCAAAGAATAAATAACTGAGACCGATGTCTATCAGGTGTGATCGATGCCAAATTAGGTAGAACCAATGACGGTTGCGGATAACCGGCGTCAGTATGGCCGAGGTAAAACAAACTCAAATAGATCAAATGGTAGGGGCTGATCTGAGGTCAAATAAGGTTAGGAGATTGGATGAGAAGGTATGTGGAGATCTCAAGCACACTTAGAAATGGATATTAGGTTAGAATGGAGATTTGGTGGTGTGGGTAAGGGAAATGGTGGGATTATAAGCTATTAAGCAATGGAGGAATGAACATGCAAAGTATAAACTAATGACAAGAATAACAAGAGTTAACTATGCTGAAATAGACAATGCTGGTAAAGATGTACTTACTTTGATGTAGATTTTGATGACTGAATGGAGGTGACTATTGATCAGAAGAATGGCGTTAGATATCATAGCAGTGATTCCTAGAATGATTCCGTGAGTGCAATGCTTTAATATCTATCATGGTGATGGGTTTGGATGTCTTGATATGTGAAAGGATGCTGGTTTTTCTTGCATGCAAGTTTGATCTTGTTTCCTTGCTCTCAAAATGTGCCAACCTAAAAAAAAAATTGTTTGGATGAATAAATGTTAACTAACGATGGTTACAGGTTGACCGGTGTCGGTTTAAGGGTGACCGGCGTCATTTAAGGCGGGATTCCCTAGGTTTACTAAATTGGGCAGATCTTTTTGATTTCTTTCTTGCCCAGTTTGTTCATTCTCATGGATTAGAATGGAAAATTCCCTTATAATCAGCAGGAATGTGGTTAGAGATATTTTAGGGATTTATATTAGGGTTAGACCAAATCTTAGCTCATTAAGGAAAGTAAGACTTAGTTATTTTTGGTTATGGAAACATTCCAAGAATAGGTCTAGGGTGAGGTGGCTGGATAAGGTGTCTAGGTGAGGTTGTTACGTGTGGTGGTGGGGTAGAAATTAAGGTAATTAGATATTAAATATTGTCAGGATAAATATTAATTTAATTAAATTAATTAAATTAAAGTTGATGTGGGGTTGAGGGGGCCATGGTTAAATGACTATGATTGAGTTGGTTATTTGACAAAGGACCAAGGGGAGTGTGACTCAATTTTGGTATCTACATTTTGCCCCTTTTTGATGCATAGGTTGTATTAGTAAGTGACACTAACAAAAAGAAGATGTGGTTGCCCCATGTCTGGGTGAAGGTGATCCCCCTCAAACTAGGAAGTTATGTGGTATAAGATAGAATCGGTGAGTGGTTTGATAGAAGGTGAATGTGATGAAGAGGAAGGTTGAAAACGGGGGTAATGGGGTAAAGGTCCAATCGGGTAATCAAGGTAATGGGCTAAGGTCATAAGGTAGTAACAGTCAAATGCACGCACGCATATAAACTACAACAGGATACTAGGTTGAAGAGCATACAAACTATACACCGTGTAAGGTTGATAGGTTTATCCAAACAAATTTGAGGTGATTCCGGTATCCAAGGTATAGGATATGGTGCGGAAGCACATCACAGATTAGGTGTAGGACCATTTAGGTATGTTCTGGTACACCAAAGGTTAGGTGAGGATAAATGACACGACAATAAGCAAGGTAAGGTAATTAGGTCAAACAACATGGGTAATAGTGTCACAAGTTATAACGAGAACATGATGTCATAGGTCATTAACAATGTTTTAGGTCCATGTAGCAAGGTCATGGTATGGCTAGGTCTGAGGTCCGGGTAAAATAACAAGTCCCTAAATGTAATTAAATATAGGTATAGGTAATCTAGGCTTGGAGGTAGGTTGTGATAAGGGTGGGTAAGGCCAAACTGTGGCTTAGTTGGTTAAGTTGGATCAGAAATGGGGAAAGGGAAGTTGACAAGAGAATGACAGGTAACCAATGCCAGTCATACAGAACCATTGATGGTCTAGCTAGACCGACCATGGTTTTCTCAGGCACATGACTAATGTCGGTCTGGATATAACTAACCACGGTGTTCTAAGGCACAAAACCGATGTAGGTTTAGGTATAACTTACGTCGGTCAAGTTGACGTGGGCATATAAAAAGAAAAAAGCCGTATAATATGGATTCATTTGTACATTTTTGCTTTTGTGAAAATGATAGAGAGCTTAACAAGTTGTGATTTTTTGGAAGGACGAGGGACAATATCTTGCTGAGGTGGAGAGATCTAGTTGGTTAGAGGAGCCAAGTAGATGGGTCCACGAGCACAGGGGGATCGATTATGATTAGTTGGAGGTCAGGAGGATTGGATTTTGTGATTGGACATGGTAGAGGTGGAAGAGGGAACAAGTGGACCACCGGTGTAGCAGCCTGATGTGCCACCATGGAGATGGTAGTGTGATGAGGTAAGAGTTAATCCCTTACATTATTTTGTGGGGTACATTTGGTATATAGGTCAGGTAAGGAAAACAGGTTTTAGGGGGGAGGGGATTTTGAATTTGGGAAGGCAAATTTGATAAAATAGGAATGGGGAGAGGTGTGGTTAGGTGAATGAGGGGTGTGGAGGAGTTGAGGGTAGATTTAGGTAGGACTGGGTGGGTAGAAATGTAAAAGAAGAGATTTTTTAGGAAGAAAGGGGTTGGGTGTCACGGATTTCGGTGTGATAGTGACCAGCATCGGTCAATGGATGGCCGACATCAGTGGTGTCAAGTCAGTATCGGTCATGGATAAGGTGAGTAATGCTAGTTTGGTAGATACTATGGTCAGTTAGGAGTAACCGATACCAGTCATCATGTGGATAAAAATGGTCCAAAAGAGCCCTAGGGTGGGTGGGTGAGATAGATTATGGGAAAAGAAGATGTTGTTCATGAAAAACATAGCATGGGTAAGAGGTTGAAATAGGTATGGTTTGATTGATAGTGCGTGAGGGTTGGGGTGGGTAGATAGAATATATGATACAAACATAAATTATGAGGGGAAAAAGAGGGAGGGTAATAGGTGAAGGTGAGATGTCAAGAATGCTTGTGGGTATGATCAAGGTATATTAATATGATGTTTTGTTGGATGAAGGTGAGAGATCAAATACGGATGCCAGATAGAGTGTTGCCCTTACTTGTGACGGTTTGCGGAGGTGCGATAGTTGAGGATTGGCGGCATGTTACAGAGGTTGGCATGATTGGGGTCAAATGCTACTGGAATATAGTTTGGCCACCTAGTTTTATGGTCGCCCTCATCGACAGATGGGATTCAGTGACCAACACATTCCATCTACCAAAGGTTTAGATCATAGTCACCTAGGAGGATGTGTACAAGATCTTGTGGTTACTGATAGTGGCGACACAGATATATTTGATCTCCTTAGAGGCATCTGAGGAGTTGATGCTGACAGTATTTGGTGAGGAGTTGGTGAAGTTGAGGTTCCACAATGCCAGCCTGAGTTAGGAAGAGATGTATCAGGCATGTTTATAGGAGACTAGGCTTGTTGTGTTCTTGATGGAGGCAGTCTATTGTTTTTCACTACCAGATGTAGAGGGTGTGAGGTTCCCATGATCATTAATGGGGTGTTGCATGATATTGTGATAGACCAGACCCATTTTGCATGGGCACCAAAATTCTTGGTGTAACTATACAAGGAGTTATGGGCGTATGGGTGGCTATAGAGGTTCAGCTTATGCTACACTTTCCTACTTCATTGTTGGGCATATGAGCACATTGTGTGTGTGCACCTAGTTGGTATGGCCTGGGCTAATGCATTCGAGCCATGTTTGGTTTGGGTGGCTTATAGACGATGTGTTCTTGTTATTGGAGAGCATCGAGTGACCCAGGAGACTCATGATGTTGCTTATTATAGGCATTTATTGGAGGGGTTATCCGGCATGGACATCATTTGCAGACCATATGTGGGTTTTCCCTCATACAGAAAGATGGATGATGAGTTAGATGGATTAGAACTACTTCAATGGATAGAGGGGTGTCGTGTACGAGAGCACGAGATGATACCAGTAGAAAGGGTTAGACAGTAATTTGGTCTGCTTCAGGGTATACCACCACCTTTCCCATAGTAAATGAGGGATGACATGGAGAGGCCTCTACCTCTACCATAGCCGACAGTGTCGATAGGGAAGGAGCAGGTGAGAGACCGACAGATTGATGATACCGGGGTTACAGATGGATATAGAAAGTGGTGGGATGCACAGTTACAAGTAGTACCGTGGAGGCCGGGGCAGATAGATTTCGCCACCATCACAGTAGAGAGGGACTCCCTATAGGGGTAGGTGGTGATTCTGATTACATAGTTGGGTATAGTGCAAGGGCACCTGATAGACTAAGAGGCATAGGTTGCTATTTTTCAGGCACAAGTGGCCACTTTACAGGCCCAGGTAGTGTAGGGATAGGTACCTGGATAGGGTGGAGAAGAAGATGGGGTACAGATGGCCGCCCTACAGCCACAGATTATAGGTTTGTAGGGCCATCTGGCCACTGTACAGGCCTAGCTATAGGCAAGGGCAAGAAAGGGTCCCTCAGCATAGGTACAAGCACATGGATAGGGACATGGTACCTCTTTACAGGTACTAGCGAGATAGGGTCCCGCGATACAAGTACAGGGGCTGAGGCCGATGGCACCACCAAAGACAATACTGATAGGTAGGTTGAGAGATGCTTTAGGTGAGGTATGGTATTATCAGGATATTTTGATGGCCGCAGGGATATATTTTCTATCCTATAGGGAGTATAGAACATAAAATTCCTTGAGTGAGAGGATGAGGTCACACACCCATTGTGTGGAGATCACAAGGGGCCATTGAGCCTCTTGAGAGGGTCAGGGTGAGGCCACTGGTTCATGGAGGCCAGCCCCAGGTGAGGTACCAACAGAGATCCATCCAGGATTGATGATGGGTGGTGAGCTACTAGGTGAAAATCGTACGGGGGCAAAGGAGGAGGAGGAGATAGGTGAGATAGATATGGAGAATATCTAGGAGGGTGATATCTGTATCCATATGTACCTCATGTTTTGTATATTTATTTATTTTTGATATATACTGGCCTACGTGCTGAAGAGAGTGATGTTGTACATGAGAGTTTAAGAGATTCTTGATGATATAGTGGCCTGCGTGCCGAAGATGGTGAGGATGTACATGAGAGTTTTGGAGATTCTTGATGATATACCATCCAGTATGCTGAAGATTTTGAGGACGTATCTAAGATATTCAAGATGATTTTGATTATTATTGGGATATATGTTCACATGTATTTTTATACAAAATTTCAAATTTATAGATGATGGTGTTTATAGTATGAATGGTGTACATGTTTTAATTTTCATCATTATATATATAGGTGGAAATTAGGAGGATTAAGCATGCTAGATTTACGGTCGTGTAGGTATGGTGGATTCAGGTTGGTTGAAGCATGATGGAGTTAGATCATAGGCATGGATTAAGTTAGGTTGACTTAGGCATGGATCGAGTCAGGTTGACTTAGACATTGTTGAGTTTAGGTTGTAGGTATTGTTGAGTTAGGTTGGTTTAGGCATGGTTGAGTTAGGTTGGTTTAGGTATGGTTGAGTTTCTAATCCATTAATTTATGTAATTAATGATGATGTGGATTGTGTTAAGATGTTTTGTAGGAAAATGTATGATAATGGTAAAGAAATGGTAGACAAGATGAAATGAATGTATGACTGATGATGGAAAATATGTTAAGAAATTGTTGTTTGTGTGATTTAATTTTCAATTATTGCTATAAAAGGAAACTAAAAGGGGTAGAATGTGAATAGGAAAGGGGAAGAGGGAATTGGTTAGGGTAGAAAATGGCTGAGCTAACCTCCAAGGGCTACATGCCCTCGAAGTGTTTCCTACATAGTCCCGATGAAAAGGGACCTCAGGCTGATGTAGTTCTCCCATAAGCTAGGGAATATTAGGGTGAAATAGTAGAATGGGTTGATAGGTGCTAGGCATGGGTAATGTAGGTCATAGGCATGATTGAGTTTAGGTTGTAGCCATGGTAGATTGATTTTTAAATACAAATGTCGAGGATCTGGTCCTGTATAGGATAATCAATAAGTAATGAGGAAGGTGAATGGTAAGAGATGGTAAAAGAGATTCTTAATTGATAAGAACCCTAATGTGTCTTCCATACTCCAGATGGGCTTATAAACATAAGACCCTACAGGCCTTGCATAATGGACTATTCTAAGGGTGAAGAAAAGTCACATGATCATGAAATGTCGCGTTTGTGGCAAGTCCCTTGAGTAAGGAAGAATTTAGGTGATAAATGTAAGGACGTGAGAATGGGAGGTTTAGCACAACTTAGTGTATGGCGACATGTATTTCGGAACAAGAAAACCATAATCCAAAATAAGAAAGTCCATGAAAAAGATTAACTATAAAAGAGGTGGTTTCGAGTGATGAATGACCATGGGATTCCAACTTGAAGAAGACAAAAAGTATCCATGAGAACCATGAAATGAGCAGAGTGATGGTACCCATATTGAAGACAAGGCTAAAAGGTGATGGGTAATCACATGATTCTTGTTTATTTGTGGATCCTCGAAATGGGTAATTATGGAAGGTGAACAATGCTCAAAGAATGAGTGATCAATTGATTGAAAGTGATATTGGACTCGATATAAACAATAAAATGGTGGAATATGCAAGGCATTAAGGGCCTTAGATTTGGGGAATTGTAGATGTTTGAGAAAAAATGATGTCATTCTGCACTAACACATGTTTTTAGAATTAAATTTCCTCGAGATAGGGACTAGTGGTTTGTTTAGGATGGAAACTCGCCTAATATAAAATAGGTTACACACTTAATTAAGAAAGGCATATGAACCTAATTAGGGAAAACCCTCTTTGTTGGACGTAAACGATACTTAGAGAACCTAATTTAGAAATTAAAATAAGAAAGTATGTTACAATGTTAAGAGCCTTCAAATCCTTAATTAATTGTTGGAGCATAACCATAGTAAAACTATAATTGAAGCTTGGCCTTGGGGAGCATAATCGTGAGATGTCATCCCACAGGTAAACTAAAACATGATTTTCTTGTACTGTGATTAATTTCTCTTGCAATGAATAAAGAACCTATTTCCTATAATAATTATTGTGTACTAACTCAATTATAAATTTATAAATGAATGAAAGAAATGAGGCCCTAAATCCTTAAGGAAACAAAAAGGGTGAACTTCAGATCGTTTGAAATCACAATCGTTTTATTGTATAACATAAGTCTGATATAAGATTAATATGCATTCCCTTATGAGTGAATCCTAGGGATAAGGCCTAGTAGTGTTATGTCAAAGTAAATACCATATTAACAAATGAGCGAATTAAATAAGTAATTGAAATAAAGTAGATGATCCTTATTTAATGAGATACACTAAAAGTTAAATGTTAAAAAATATAAAGGAACTCTAGCAAAGGGAAAAGGAATGTATGAATCACATATTATGAGCCTTTCTAGAACTTAAGTTACAGATTGAAACATAATTGTAATAAATGTGTAATCCTAAAATATCGTGCCATACGAAGACCCTATCTGTAAGTGCATACTGTATTTGAATCGTTATGTTGTGCCTTCTTAGGAAAAAAATTGGCCTTGAAGTGCATAATGTGTTTTCACATTATCTATGTGGGTTAATTTTTAGCAAACATATCATGTGTTGTACGTAGTCCTTAGTGATCTATTGTAGTGCCATGTGTACTATAATGTAAGTTGAAAAAATAACTTTCAGTATTTTTAGCGTTGTTTTTGTGTTTCTAAAATATGGGCATTACATTTGGTATTAGAGTAGACCTAAATTCTCTCGAACCTATGGGATGGATTGGAGTTGTGATGATTCTGGATGGTGGTGGTGGAGATTGGAAGAGTAATGTGATATCTATTTTTATGTGACCAACGTTGTAATTGTGATATTATGAATGCACATGTTGTACATGTCACGTAGTGCATATTTGTTATCTTGTTGATGTTATTGTGATGAGAGTATTGATTCCCATTTTTGTGGATTCAATGAAGATTTCAAGTGCAATGTACTATGTTGGTGTGTGTGAAAATAATGTTATTGTGGATTGTAGAGTGTTGGAGTTTCTTGTTATTCTATGGTTTGTATGTGTTGATGTGTTGCATGACATAATTTGAGTATAGTGTGTTGGTATCCAAATTGATTCTCCCCTAGAAACCGAGCAACATCACAGATTTAGCAAGACACTAAGAGAAGGATATATCATATTATGAGTCATTTTTAGCCCAAGAGGGGAATCATCTGACTCTTTGTCACTCAGGCATCAGATAAATGGATAGCACCTTCAATAAGGATTTGATCTATCCTCACTACTTTAGGCCATGCCTTTCAATCAGTGTGAGAGAACCCATTTTGTAACCTCTATCGGTGAAGGAGAATGAAGATATCCTTCTTTGGAAAAATTTGAAAAGATATCCTAAGAAAATATGATCAATGCACCACAATTTAACTCTCACGAGTTGTCACTTCTAAATAATGGTGATATTTTCTAAACAAGGCTAAAGGTTACTAGAGACATTATGGGATCCTGATTGCTTCTGCATATTTTGGCAGTAAAATTTATACATTTGTGGAAATACAAAGAAAATAGGGGTAGTTCATGTGGGATTCATTATTTCTTCAATAATTTTTGTGGGAGATTATGTAGGATAAAATTGATTATGCCAAATCTTTGAGAACCTTCACAACATTTGGAAAAAAAAATTTACAAAATGATTCAGCATAGCTAAGATATTCCTTCAACCAGAAGGTGTGCATCAATGGAGGCCCAGATTTGCCATGGTTTCACATAATCTCTAAGAATTTAACAAGAAGGCTTGAGAAAAAGACTCAATTAAGCATCAAAGACCCCTGGTTTCCTCACACCTAAGATACACTCAGAGAATTACAGATAATCTTTATCAACAAAATGATAGTAAAGTGAGTTTAAATTTTTTTATCTCACCACAGGATGAAGGATCTTCTCGTAATGAAATTGCAAATGCCACTAAATTTTCATAGGGACAAGATCCGATGTTATTCAGAGTGAATTTAACACAAGATTGTAATAGGAACAAGAAAAACTACTTGCAAACATTATGGAATAAAACACACATAAATTGGTCCAAGATTGACACAAATTAATTCGAAATTAATTAGATTCATCAGCAAGGGAAATTTTATTTGAACATTCTCAGAGCTTATCAATGTTTGTACACTCGTAACCAACTTAACGTTATTGAACTCTAAAACAAAGGAAATTAACAGGTTTCTCGGATTGGTCTCTAAGGAAGATGGGGCTCTCTTAAATAATTTGTTAAGAATTTCAACCCTAACCCTTTACAAGAGTATTATCATTGCATTTATACATTTCACTCATTCACTCATCCTAAATTTTACCCCCAAAAAGGAATAATATTCGAGGAACCTTTGCTTCTTACCAGGTTGTCTTGGAAAGTGACGTTTAACAAATTTACACCCGTAGCTGCCATTAGGAAAAATCATGACCTGATCATGTTTCTCAAACCCTCGAACGATGACAGGGATGCCATGCCACAATGTTTTGACACTCCTTCTAATCATTCTTATTCTATCCCATAAAAAATCCCCCATTTTAATCATTTTCTAGTGGCTCTACATGGCTAGATATGACAAGCAATCCTTTTCATTGTCTAGAAAATACCTTGAGAAATGAATTTCCACTTAATGGACGCGTAAATTTGTGCCTCTGAAAAATTAGTGTCCCGTGGACAAATTTTTCCACCTACATACACTATGAGTCCAATTTGCAAGAAAAAACAATTCATATTTGCACCTTCTGGAGTCTTGTAAACAAAAAAAGGTGGCAAAATCATAAGCAATGCGTAGCAAATGTCGATTATGGCCCTACTGAACTTTATATTAGAGCCATCCACTTGTTTCCTTGGTGTAAATGCAAAGGATAAGTATACGGGAAAGTTTCCAAACTAGCGTGACCCTTCCATTTTCCCCCGGGCCCAAGAACCCTGCCTTTTGGCCTTTAAAAAGTCTGAGTAAAAAAGGATCTAGCAGAAGCCTCCACGTGTCTCATTGGCACAATTTTGACATGGTGCCAAAAAACGGAGACCCTAAACAAGAATGGGCTCACCACATGTCTATGTTATGACATAGATATTGAAAATTTTTAAGGATCAGCAGAAGGCATCATGTTTCTAGGGTCCGAGATAGTTTTCATTAGCCGTTGAAAATTCCAAGCAAGGGAAGAGTGAGCGGAAGCTTCCATGTGTCTTCATGATAATATTTCAATAATAAGATTCAATGGGCAGGTCCCCAAATAGGTGTAGTCCCACCAGGTGTCGTAGGCCTTAGAAAGTTTCTTGAAAAGTGTAAGTATAGAGGGGAGCTAGTGGAAGCCTCAACGTGTCTCCCTGGTGTAACTTTGAGATGGTGCGCAAAATCAGTGACCCTGAACAAGCACAGGATCACCACGTGTCTCCTTGGTGTAACTTCTAAGGTAGGAGCCTAAGGCGGATCATCAAATGAGTGCCATCCCTCCACGTGTCGATGGTCTTACCAAGCTACACGAACCACATGAAAAAAATGTCTAAGTCTAGGCATTGGTAGCAGAAACCTCCATGTGTCTCCCTGGCGCAAATCCAAAGGTCAAACCAAGAGGTGATGTTTCATATGAGCGCCGACCCTACACTTGGACAAACTTTCATTTCATTTTGGTTACCTGTGCATGGTGTTGTATTGCATTCTTGTGGTCTATGTTAAGTTACAGAATGTGTGTCTAACATTCCTTTGGTACATCACCTCGTTAGCTTAGGTTTATTTTATTGCATCTTCTCAACCATGTATCCTTGGTAAGATAGAGTAGATTTAGAGTAGATCCTCTACGATTTATTTGTATGCACCTAAATAGAGGAATAGGAACTGGCCTTGATCCGTAAATATCTCTCAACATGCAAGGTCCCACACTTTGAGAGATGCTCCATGTTGTGCAACCACACTGATATTCTTGACTCATCTAGTTTTAAGCACTCAAGGGTGCTGTGATGTCTGTACTAACACATGTTCATAGAGATAAATTTCCTCGATATAGGGACTAGTTGTTTGTTGAGGATTGAAACTCCCCTAATAGAAAAAAGGTTACACACTTCATTAAGAAAGGCATATGAACCTAGTTAGGGAAAATCCTTTCTGTTGGACATAAACGATACTTAGGGAACCTAATATAGAAATTAAAATAAGGAAGTATGTTACAATGTTAAGAGTCTTTGAATCCTTAATTAATTGTTGGAACATAACTATAGTAAAACTATAATTGAAGCTTGGCCTTGGGGAGACATAATTGTGAGATGTCATCCCATAGGTAAACTAAAACATGATTTTCCTTGTAATGTGATTAATTTCTCTTGCGGTGAATAAAGAACCTATTTCCTATAATAATTATTGTGTGCAAACTCAATTATCAATTTATAAATGAATGAAAGAAATGAGACCCTAAATCCTTAAGGAAACAAAAAGGGTGAACTTCAGATCGTTTGAAATCACAATCGTTCTATTGTATAACATAGGTCTGATATAAGATTAATATGCATTCCCTTAGGAGTGAATCCTAGGGATAAGGCCTAGTAGTGTTATGTGAAAATAAATACCATATTAACAAATGAGCGAGTTAAATAAGTAATTGAAATAAAGTAGATGATCCTTATTTAATGAGATACACTAAAATTTAAATGTTAAACAATATAAAGGAACTCTAGCAAAGGGAAGAGGAATGTATGAATCACATATTATGAGCCTTTCTAAAACTTAAGTTAAAGATTGAAAAATAATTGTAATAAATGTGTAATCCTAAAATATCGTGCCATGGGAAGACCCTATCTGTAAGTGTATACTGTAGTTGAATCGTTATGTTGTGCCTTTTTAGGAAAAAAATTGGCCTTGAAGTGCATCATGTGTTTTCACGTTATCTATGTGGGTTAATTTTGTGCAAACATATCATGTGTTGTGCGTAGTCCTTAGTGATCTACTGTAGTGCCATGTGTACTATAATGTAAGTTGAAAAAATAAATTTTGGTATTTTTAGTGTTGTTTTTGTGTGTGTAAAATGTGGGCATTACATTTGGTATCAGAGCAGAGGTAAATTCTCTCGAACCTATGGGATGGATTGGAGTTGTGATGATTCTGGATGTTGGTGGTGGAGATTGGAAGAGTAATGTGATATCTGTTGTTATGTGACCAACATTGTAATTGTGATATTATGAATGCACATGTTGTGCATGTCACATACTGCATATTTTTTATCTTGTTGATGTGCTTGTGATGAGAGTATTCATTCCCCTTTTCATGGATTCAATGGAGATTTCATGTGGGATGTGCTACCTTGGTGTGTGTGAAAATAATGTTATTGTGGATTGTAGAGTGTTGGAGTTTCTTTTTATTCTATGGTTTGTAGGTGTGTTGATGTGTTGCATGACATAATTTGAGTATAGTGTGTTGGTATCCAAATTGATTCTTCCCTAGAAACTGAGCAGCATCACAGATTTAACAAGACACTAAGAGAAGACATATCATATTATGAGTCATTTTGTAGCTAGGGAGGGGAATCGTCTGACTCTTTGTCACTTGGGAATCGGTGAAATGGATAGCACCTTCAATAAGGATTTGATCTATCCTCACTACTTTAGGCCGTGCCTTTTGACCCGCGTGAGAGAACCCATTTTGTAACCTCTGTCGGTGAAGGAGAATGAAGATATCCTTCTTTGCACAAATTTGAAAAGAGACCCTAAGAAAATATTATCAATGCACCACAATTTAACTCTCATGAGTTGTCACTTCTAAATAATGGTGATATTTTCTAAACAAGGCTAAAGGTTACTAGAGACATTATGGGATCCTGATTGCTTTTGCATATTTTAGTAATAGAATTTATACATTTGTGGACATACAAGGAAAACATGGGTAGTTCAGGTGGGATTCATTATTTCTTGAATAATTTTGGTGGGAGATTATGCAGGATAAAATTGATTATGCCAGATCTTTGAGAACCTTCACAACATTTGCAAAAAAAGTCACAAAATGCTTCAGAATAGCTAAAATATTCCTTCAACCAGAAGGTGTGCATCAATGGAGGCCCAAATTTACACGGTTTCACACAATCTCTAAGAATTTAACATGAAGGCTTGAGATAAAGACTCAATTAAGCATCAAAGACCCCTGGTTCCTCACACCTAAGATACACTCAAAGGATTACAGACAATCTTTATCAACAAAATGACAGTAAAGTGATTTTAAATTGTTTATCTCATTACAGGATGAAGGATCTTCTCGTAATGAAATTGCAAATGCCACTAAATTGTCACAGGACATGAGATCCTATGTGATTCAGAGTGAATTTAACACAAGATTGTAATAGGAACAAGAAAAACTACTTGCAGACATTTTGGAATAAAGCAGACACAAATTGGTCCAAGATTGACACAAATTAATTTGAAATTTATTAGATTCATCAGTAGGGGAAAGTGTCTTTGAACAGTCTCAGAGCTTGTCAATGGCTGTACAATTGCAACCAACTTGACGTGATTGAAATCTAAAATAGAGGAAATTAAAAGGTTTCTCGGATTGGTCTCTCAGGAAGATGGGATCTCTTAAATTTTCTCTTAAGAATTCAACCCCAACCCTTTGCAAGAGTATTATCATTGCATTTATACATTTCACTCATTCACTCATCCTCAATTTTCCCCCCAAAAAATAAGAATATTTGAGGAACCTTTTCTTCTTACCAAGTTGTCTCAGAAAGTGACGTTTAACAAATTTACACCCGTAGCTGCCAGGTGGACAAATCATGAACTGATCACATTTCTCAGACCCTCGAATGATGATAGGGATGCCATGAACACAATTTTTTGACACTCCTTCTAATCATTCTTATTCTATCCCATAAAAAATCCCCATTTTAATCATTTTCTAGTGGCTCTGCATGGCTAGATATGACAGGAAATCCTTTTCACCCTCGAGGCAACACCTTGAGAAATGAATTCTGCCACATGGATGCCTACATTCGTGCCTCTGAAAAATGAGTGTCCGTGCACAGATTATTCCACATACCTACGCTATGAGTCCAATTTGCAAGAAAAACAATGCGTATTTACACCTTCTGGAGTCTTGGAACAAAAAAGGCAGAAAAATCAAGAAGCAATGCACATTAATTGTCGATTCTTCCCCTACTCAACTTTAGATTAGAGCCATCCACATGTTTCCTTAGCGTAAAACTACAAAGGAGAAGTACAAGGGAAAGTTTCCAAACAAGCGTGGCCCTTCCATGTGCCCTGGGACTAAGAAACCTACCTTTTGGCCTTTAAAAAATCTCAGTAAAAAAGGATCCAACACAAGCCTCCACGTGTCTCATTGGCGCACTTTTGATATGGTGCCCAAAAGCGGAGACCCAAAAAGTAGCATGGGCTCACCACGTGTCTCAGTCTGGCATAGTTGTTGAAAAATTTTAAGGATCAGTGGAAGGCACCATGTGTCTAGGGTCCAAGATAGTTTTCCTTGGCCGTTAAAAGTCCAAGCAAGGGAAGAGTGAGTGAAAGCTTCCACATGTCTTCATGACACTCTTTCAACAATAATATTCAAGGGGTAGGTCCCTAAATAGGTGCAGTCCCTCCACGTGTCCTAGGCCTTAGAAAGTTTCTTAAATAATTTTAAGTACAGAGTGGAGCTAGTGGAAGCCTCCACGTGTCTCCCTGGCGTAACTTTGAGATGGTGCCAAAAATTGGAGACCCTGAACAAGCACGGGCTCACCATGTGTCTCCTTGGCACAACTGCTAAGGTAGGACCCTAAGGCAGATCCTCAAATGAGCACTAGCCCTCCACGTGTCGATGGTCTGAACCAAGCTGCATTGACCACATGAAAAAATTTCTAAGTCTGGGCAATGGCAGTAGAAACCTCCATGTGTCTCCCTAGCACAACTCCAAAGGTCAAACCAAGAGGTGAGGTTTCAGATGAGTGTCGGCCCTGCACGTGGAAAATATTTGATTTAAAGAGGGCCTTAGAGTTTCAAAGTGCCCCACCTAGCCACATCCAATCAAAAAGGGCCACGTTTCCATAGATGCTGAGATATAAATTGACGTGGAAAACACACCTGTTAAACCGTAAAATGTAGGGAAATCACCATTTGTGCCTGGAAATGAATCTTTCTTTAAGGAAAAGATTTTGGAAATGATATAAGGCCCAAATATGATCCATCGAGCTGCCATATCCAATCAGAAAGGACCACACTTCCACACATATTGGGATAAAAATTGACAGGGAAAACAAAATGTGACTGTGGAAAAATGGAAGGAAGGGAAAAAACCTGAAATTATGCCCAAGTTACAAATTCTTTCACATGGATAGAGGAACAAAAAAAAAATTCTGGACTTAATGTGATCCTCATCCAAAGGAAAGGACTGATCATGGAAACCAAATGAAGGATATATATTTCACACATCAACATGGGGAGATAGAAAACATGACAGAGTCTGTGAACTGAAGAATTTCAAGGACAAACAGGGTGAGATCAAATTGAGCAGTAACATCGAGCTCCAACTTGGGGATGGGCACTCCCTGTGAGTTCCACAAGAAAAAATAGCAGACCAAGTGCCAAAAATAATCCATTGGAAAATAGAGTCAAAGAACAAGCTTGCAGAGAAGAAAAATAATAACCAACTCCCCCAAGGACAGAACTGAGAAACGAACAAAACGACCGCCAAGGACCAGGATGAAACAAAATAGAAAAACATGAAAGTAGAAAGAAACCAAAATACTATACACTGTACAATGGTGTATACCTTGATTCTAAGAAATCAATCAAGGAAATGTTTCAAATGCCTGTCCATTAATAGGCAACTCAAGAAATTCCCCATCTAAGTCTTTTAAGAAGAAGGTATGTTCACCAATTCAAATGTCAATTGAATAAGGGCCCATCCATAATGCATCAAACTTTCCATGTTTTCCCTTATCCTCATGCCTACTATCCCATAATAGCACAAGATCTCCCACACTAAAATATCTTGGAGTCACCTTCTTATCAAACAAATTATTCAATTTCTCTTTGAATTTTACATGCCTCTGATGGGATGCACTTCTTTGTTTATATAACTCAACAATCTGATTGATGTGAGAATCATAGGGACTAACCTGTTGATCTTCCAGTTGTTGAAGAAATTGAAATGAAGACAATTGCATATGCAGGGGAAAAGGCTTGAGTTCCATACACCAACTCAAATGGGATTTTTCCAGTAGCTCATTTAACAGTGATTCGATCAACCCAAACAACAAACTTCAACTACTCACCCCACTTCCTTTTGTTCAACTCCAAAGTTCTTCTAATTATCTTCAACATATTTTTATTACTGGACTTTGCTTGTCCATTTCCTTGAAGATTATAATTAGAAGCATATGTCAGATTGATCCCATATTCATGGCACATAGCCACCAAAGGTTTAGCTCGAAAGCTCATGGCATTATCACCAACTATATTAGCAGATACCCCAAATCTGCAAATGATATAATTCAGGACAAAATCCATGACAATTTGGTGAGTTGCCTTCTTGGTGGGGATTTCCTCCACCCACTTAGTGAAGTAATATCTGGCCACTAGTATCCACTAATGGCCTGCACTTGAAGGATCAGAAATTTCCCTAATGAAATCCATTCCACATTGCCTAAATGGGGCTTCAACTGATATAGGATGCAAAGGAAGGGAGCGTGAAGCTTTCAGTCTTCTAGAAAAGTATTGGCAACTTTCACATTTTCTTACCAACAGAGTTCTATCTTTGAAAAGAGTTGGCCACCAATAACCAGCCCTAAAGATTTTATGGGCTGTGACTCTACCAGAAAAATTCCCCCCACAAACTCCTCCATGGAGATCAGCAAATTATTTTAGGGGCTTCATCTTCAGTAATGCATCTTAAGAGAACCCCTTAGGATTCTTCCAAGCTAACCCAAAATTAGTAATGACATATTTTTTGGAAGCTAACTTAAGTTTTATTTTCTGATTCTTTCTCAAATGTTCAGGGAATTGTAGATGTTTGAGAAAAAATGATGTCCTTGTACCATTCAGAATTTATCAAATTTTCGAGGACATTCAACCTTTCTTTTTTCAACTTCATTTACCTCAATTTTCTGCAGATTGCTCTCTGTCCATAAGTTTTTCTAGGCCCAAACCTCTGACCAATTTTTTTGTTTGGATATCCATATCATACTCTTGCAATTTGTTTACCCATTGGCATATTTTTCTTGAAACCTCCATTTCTGATAGAATATCTTTCACCATGGTGTGGGGCACATAAGAAATGACTTTGGAACTCAGAATATATGGCCTGAAGACCTTTGTTTCCTTTACCAAAGAAAATTCTTGCTTCTCCATGATATTATACTTTAGCTTAGCTCCTTGTAATGCCTTACTGAAAAAGGCAATTTCTCTTTCAGCTCCCTCATCATCCTTCTGCAACAACACATATGCAATAGTAATTTATGAAGAAAAAGAAAACATTTGGAAATCCTTCTTATAATTTGGAGCTGCTAAAAAAGGGGCATTTTTTAATGCTTCTTTGATCCCAACAAAAGATTGAATAGTTTCTTCTTCCCATTTGATACTTTGGTCCTTCTTCAACATGTTAGTGATTGGGATAGTTAGTTCAACAAAGTTGGAGATAAATCTCCTAATAAAATTAATCTACCTAAAAAAAGGATTGAATTCCCTTCTTGGTTCTTAGAATAGGGACTTTGCTAATAGCTTCTACCCTCTCATGATCAATCATGACCCCTTCCTTTGACACAATTTGTCCAAGAAACTTTTCCTTCCAAACTCCAAAATGACACTTCTTGGGATTTAGTGAAATACCATACTCCCTGCATCTTAACAACATTTTTTCTAAGTGTTGTAGGTGGTCACTCCTTTTTATGGAGAAAACAATCACATCATCTTGATATACAACAATGAAATCATTAATATAGCCAGAGAAAACTACATCCATTGCTCTTTGGAAAGAGGCCCCAGCATTCATTATACCAAAAGGCATTCTGACATATACATATGTTCCCCAAGGAGTGGTAAAGGTAGTCTTGATTCATTATGATTCCTTCATAACTACCTGGTTATATCCAGAAAAACCATCCAAGGTGGATAACAATTCCGAACCAGTAACCAATTGTAACATATTTTCCATATTTGGCAAGAGGATAGTTATCCTTCATTGATGATCTATTAAAGTTTCTAAAGTCCACACATAGCCTTATATCTCTGTTCTTCTTTCTGACAGGTACCAAGTTAGCAACCCATGATAAGTACCTTGTGGGCTATATGATTCCTCCATCCCTCAATTTTTTCAATTCTTCTTGCATATTCAGGGAAAGGAGTGGATTGATTAGCCTTTGTTTCTTCCTAAATGGCTTGGCAGAAGCTTCTAAGGGAATTTCATGCTGAAAAGATCTTCTTTGTATGATTTTAGTTTAAAATAAGACCATGATAAGCAGTCATGGTATTTCTTCAACAATTGGACATACGACTGCTTTTCTTCCTTGCTCAGATTGCTACCTAGCCAGATCTTATGTGGTTTATCCTTCGTGCCTAGGTAGTGCTCTTCAACATCCCTCGAGGATGACATGTGTCTGTTGAAAATGCAATCAGCATTATCAAATTTTGATTCAAGTGCTACCAAGCCTTTGGGAATAGTATTAGTCTTCAATTGAATGATGTCTTTTCCAAATAAAGTCTCCTTTCCATCAGCTGCACAAACCATTGGCTCCTAATAAATATGTTGATCAAAAAATTCTCCTTGGTTCTACAAAAACCTTTGCACCTGAGCATCGTCTTCGAACACTTTCCAGTGTTTAACATTGTCAAGAGTAGATGGCTTAGTCAATACCTCAATATTATACTCACAATAGGGGGATATAGTATAATTTTCAAATCTTGACCCCAATATGGCCAATTTTTCTACTAGAGTATTGTACTTCCTATCATGATGTATTATGTTGAAGGAGTCAAACATCTCAATGAAATGCCATACTGCATGTTTATACTACTTCATTATCAGATTTTTTGTTGCATATAGTTTTCTAACCTACTTGACAATTAGCTCTGAATCTCCTTTAACAATGATGTCTCTAATACCATATTTCCAAGCAATTCTTAAACCCAATAACAGTGCTTCAAATTCAGCAATATTGTTAGTGCACTCAAAGTTGAGTTTAAAAGAGAAAACAAACTCTTCCCGGCCGGGAGATATCAGAACAATACCAACACCATTTCCAAATTTAGAGAAAGCCCCATCAAACAACAAAGTCCAAGGAGAACCTACTTGATTAAGAGACTTGCATTGATCAATTTTGTGCTCTTTACCATCATTAAATTCAACAAATTTATCTGCATCAGTGTCAGTGTATAACACTTCATAGGAAGCATTATTGGGATCCTCAATGAGATGTAGCATCTTCTTTTCACCATACAACTTTACAAGGCTTCCCTCAATAGATATAGTGGAAAAAGACATATCCATCTGCACACTACCACCCACACTAGTAGCCCATTTTCTTGATAACAACATTCCCCATTTGGTAGGGCAATCAACAATAACAACATCTAGTTTTAAGTTCTTTCTTGGTGAAGCTGCAAGTTGCACTATCAGACCCTTGACACATCCAACCACTGGAACCTCTCTGGAATCCATGGCAGCTCACTTCCCATAAGCTGTTGTCACTTTTATATCTAATTCATTCATGACCTCAAGAGGCATAACATTGCATGATTCTTGAGAATCAAACATACAGTTGTGTAACAACTTGTCTCTAATAATCAAAGTAGTGAAAAATGGATCTATATTCAGTTGGGACTCAACCAAGGATGTTCTCAAATATACTTCAAGTGGTTCACCCAATTCTTCCAACACTTGGGGTTTTTCCAACTCTGTAATGGTAGGAGGGTCTCAAAATTATTTACATTTCTTCCTTGGGTAATCTTTTCTTATTTCCATCCCAAATACTCAAAGGCCCATTTCTTGTGCTCAGGAATCCTAAGCAGCTCAACAATTGGAACAAAAATCTTGATCTAACTCAAGACTTGGGAAATGTCATAAGGAATGCATTTGGGCAAGGCAGCATTTGGAGGAAGACTGAGAAACTCATCTGACAGCAAAGGATTTTTCATGGTCTGATCATGGGCAGGGACACTAGTTCTATTTGCGGAAACAAGGCGTTTGCCAGATGTATCTTTCTTAGGTAGTTTATTTTGAGATATTAGTGAGAATTGGAGTTTTTGGTTTGACCTGAGGACCTTCCCCTTTGAAAAATTTACTCCTAGTGTTATATTCCTTTTCATGGCCAACTACAACATTTATTAACAACTTCCAATCCTCCTCAGAAGGGATTCCTCCATCATACTTTTTAATCATTAATGCCCTTAAGTATTCAAAATCATTACTAGGAAATTCAAAAGCTTGTACCATATCTATTTCAAAAGTATGAGAGGGAGGAAGGGGTAGTACGTGGTGGATGCAATCCAAGAAATATGTAACAATTTTGGCACTGATTAATTCAGTTGAAGTTTCTCCTTGCTGTGAGCTTGTAGAGCACCCCATCATGTGCACACATCATCACCAGTGCCATCATCAACTTCCTCAACTTATTTTTCTTCATCACATGGGGCATGTGGTAAGAAAAATCTATCACACCACTCAATTTCATTGGCTTCTTCCACAATAGTAACTCTTAGCAGTTAAAGGATCGGGCACAATACTATTCTCATAGGCTTGGGGTTGTCTATTTCCTGATCCCAATAGTCCTTTGCCTCTGTCATCAGATCTATGATCAGCCCTAGGATGATTTGTAAATATTTCTTAACCTTGTGCTTTATGATGACCTTGGGAACCTTTTCCAATCCCCTTCTCTTCTATGGCTAGTTTATAGGATAGTTCCTTAATAGGTCTAGCCAATGTTTTTACAACCTCTTGTAAATCCACAAACTTACTTGACTGAGGCTTCTCTGGATTGATCAGCTTAATACCTTCCCTCTTAGGAGGCTTACCAACTTCTTTGATATTATTTTCAATCTGCAAAGCCATGGTGAAGGCCTACCTCAATGTTGTTGGGTTCTTCTCCCTTAAATAATAGGCATCTTTCTTATCAAAAGCATCATAGTATTTTATCAAACAAGAAACATCACTTGGCCTCAAGATCACAGGTAGCCTATTCAGGATCTTATTGAACCTTGTATTGAAGTCATTAACATACTCATTAGGATTATTTTTTATATTTTCAAATTTTTATAAAAGAAATCTAGGGTCTGTTTTATATCCATACTACAATCTAAAAGCATTATTCATTTCTATCCATGAATCAATGGAGTTGTCTGGAAAAGATTTATACCAGTCTCGTGCATCCTCCTCTAGAGTATGAATAAACAATTTTATGTACACATCCTCAAATTCGATCTCAAATTCTTCCATCATATTGATAAAAATATTTAAGTGTTGATCCCCAGTAATGGCATTATTTCCTTGAAATTTAGGCAATCTATTTCTAACATCTTGGGGCACAACATTTGGATATCCAGCCATACCTCTGAAATCTATATCACTAAAAGTGTTCACCACAAACAGAGGTCTCGGTGGGGCCTGGACCATGTTGTTTTCAAGAGGTGATCTTATAGAAGAAACAAAATGATGAGGAGTGTGGGGTGTGTGGGGCACATGAATGCAATTCTCAGAATGAATGTTCTCTACAAACTTTGTTTCTTGGAAGATCCTATCAACTTTGGAGAACATAGGGATAAAATGAGACACAAATTTTTCAAATACAAAAGAAGTCCCCTCTCCAAATGGAGAATTTGGATTTACAAAGATACTACCTAATTCATGAAGCACTTGAGGAAGTATGGCAATATTCACTGACAGGATGATTAGTTTCCACAATTGATAACTCTTTTCTTGATTTTTGATCTCCAACAACTTTCTAGATTCTTCTTCTTTCTGAATTCATCTTTCCCAGCTCTAGAAATAGCTTTCTGGTAGGGTCTCTAGAGAAGAAATATATTCTTCCTTCCATCTTTGCAAATATTAGTGATAGATTGCAATTGAAAGAGGTTAAGACACTGACATTTATCAAAAATTCATTCAATACGGAGTCACCACTAAGTATTTTAACCTTAGTTGTGAAAATGCACTAAAAATGATATGTCAAATGTCTGTCAACACTGAATTCATGCAAAGCTTCATAGATTTGACCTTCCTTTACCCATATTTAACATTGATGATGTAAACTTAGTGCAAAAAACCACAGAAACTAGAAATATTGCATGCAAAACTTGTAACTTTTCTTCATTCTTACAAATCTAGACATAGGATGACGTTTTAACAACGTATTTACACTTTAAAATTTGTAAGAAGAATTTACCAGGGTCTATATGCATTGTTGATGGTGTTCAAACTTTACACACAAACTTCATGTCCTTGGAAACGATGCCATTTTGGTGTTGTTTCCACACAAATAGATCCTGGAGCTCAAATAATCCTCGACAATGAAAATCAGATCCCCAGAAACAGTTGCCATTCTAGTGTTGGTATCCAAATTGATTCTCCCTTGGAAATCGAGAAACATCACATATTTAACAGGAAACTGAGAGACAAGGAAAATCATATTATGATTTGCATTTTTAGCCGGGGAGGGGATTCATCTGAATCTTTGGTACTCAGGCATCGGATAAATGGATAGCAAACTTCAATAAGGATTTGATCTATCCTCACTGCTTTAGGTTGTTCCTTTCGATGAGGGTGAGAGAACCCATTTTGTAACCTCTTTCGGTGAAGGAGAATGAAGATATCCTTCTTTGCACAAATTTGAAAAGAGACCCTGAGAAAATATGATCAATGCACCACAATTTAACTCTCACGAGTTGTCACTTCTAAAAAATGGTGATATTTTCTAAAGAAGGCTAAAGGTTACTAGAGACTCTATGATATCCTGATTGCTTCTGCATATTTTGGCAGTAGAATTTATACATTTGTGGACATATAGGGAAAACATGGGTAGTTCACGTGGGATTCATTGTTTCTTGAATAATTTTGTTGGGAGATTATGAAGGATAAAATTGATTATGCTAGATCTTTGTGAACCTTCATAACATTTGGAAAACTAAATGATAGAATGCTTCAGAATAGCTAAAATATTCCTTCAACCAGAAGGTGTGCATCAATGGAGGCCCAGATTTGCATGGTTTCACACAATATCCAAGAATTTAACACAAAGGCTCAAGCTAAAGACTCAATTAAGCATCAAAGAACCCTGGTACCTCATGCCTAAGATACACTCAGAGGCTTACAGACAATATTTATCAACAAAATGACAGTAAAGTGATTTTAAATTGTTTATCTCATTATAGGATGAAGGCTCTTCTCATAATGAATTTAAAAACACCACTAAATTGTCATATGGATGAGATCTTGTGTGATTTATAGGGACTTTAACACAATATTGTAATAGGAACAAGAAAAAATACTTACAGACATTCTGAAATAAAGTAGACACAAATTGGTCAAAGATTGACATAGATTAATTCAAAATTGATTAGATTCATCAGCAGGGGAAATTTTATTTGAATAATCTCAGAGCTTGTCAATGGTTGTACACTCGTAACCAACTTAACATGATTGAAATCTAAAACACAAGGAAATTAATAGGTTTCTTGGATTGGTCCATCAGGAAGATGGTATCTCTTAAGTTTTCTCTTAAGAATTCAACCCCCGACCCTTTGCAAGAGTATTCACATTGTATTTATACATTTCACTCATCCAAAATTTCCCCCCCAAAAAATAAGAATATTCGAGGAACCTTTTCTTCTTACCAAGTTGTCTCGGAAAGTGACGTTTAACAAATTTACACCTACAGGTGCCAGGTGGAAAAATCATGAACTGATCATGTTTCTCAGACCCTCGATTGATGACTGGGACACCATGCCACAAATTTTTGATAGTCTTTCTAATCATTCTTATTTTGTCATGTAAAAAATCCCCATTTTAATCATTTTCTTGGTGGCTCTACATAGTTGGATCTGATAGGAAATCCTTTTCATCCATGAGGAAACACCTTTAGAAATGAATGCCCCTACATGGACACTTACATTTGTGCCTCTAAAAAATGAGTTTCCGTGTGCAGATTATTCTGCATACCTACGTTGTGAGTTTGATTTGTAAGAAAAACAATGCATATTCGCACCTTCTGGAGTCTTGGAACAAAAAAGGGGGAAAAATCAGAAGCAATGCAGAACAACAATCGATTCTGCCCACTAGTCAACTTTAGATTAGAGCCGTCCACATTTTTCCTTAGCGTAACTACAAAGGAGAAGTACAAGGGAAAGTTTCCAAACAAGCTCGGCCCTTCGACATGCCTTGGGCCCAAGAAACATACATTTTAGGCTTTGAAAATTCTTAGTAAAAAAGGATCTAGTGGAATCCTCCACGTCTCTCATTGGCACACTTTTGATATGGTGCCCAAAAGCAGAGACCGCAAACAGGCACGGGCTCACCACATGTCTCATTCTAGCAAAGTTATTGAAAATTTTTAAGGATCAACAAAAGGCACCATGTGTCTAGGGTTTGAGATAGTTTTCCTTAGCCATTGAAAATTCTAAGCAATGGAAGAGTGAGTGGAAGCTTCCACATGTCTTCATGGCTCTCTTTCAATAATAAGATTCAGGGGTAGGTCCCCAAAATAGGCGTGGTCCCTCCACATGTCCCAGGCCTTAGAAAGTTGCTGAAAATTTGTAAGTATAGAGAGGAGGCAAAGGAAGTCTCAATGTGTCTCCCCGGTGTAACTTTGAGATGGTGCCCAAAAACAGAGACCCTGAACAAGCACGGGCTCACCATGTGTCTCCTTGGTGCAACTGCTAAGGTAGGACCCTAAGGTGGATCCTCAAATAAGCGTTGGCCCTCTACGTGTCCATGGTCTAACCAAGCTGCACCGGCCACATGAAAAAATGTCCAAGTCTAGGAAATGGCAGCGAAAACCTCCACGTGTCTCCCTTGTGCAACTCCAAAGGTCAAACAAAGAGGTGAATTTTCAGATGAGCGCCGACCCTCCACGTGGAGAAGCTTTGAGTTGAAGTGGATCTTAGAGTTTCAAAGTGCCCCACCGAGCTATATCCAATTAGAAAGGGCCACATTTCCACATATGCTGAGATATAAATTAAGGAGGAAAACACACCCGTCAAACTGTAAAATATAGGGAAATCACCATTTACGCCTAGAATTGAATCTTTCTTTAAGGACAAATATTTTGGAAATGATATAAGGCCCAAATGTGAATCACCGAGCCACATCCAATCAGAAAGGACCACGTTTCCATAGATATTGGGACAAGAATTGAAAGGGAAAACAAAACGTCACTGTGGAAAAACTGAAGGAAGGGAAAAAACCCAAAATTACGCCAAAGTTACAAATTCTTTCACATGGAAAAAGGAATGGAAAATAAATTCCTGACTTAATGTGATCCTCGACCAAAGGAAAGGACTGGTCATGGCAACCAAATGAAGGATAGATATTTCACACATCAACACGGGGAGATAGAAAAGACGGCACAGAGTCCACGAACTGAAGAATTTTAAGGACAAACGGGATGAGATCAAATTGAGCACAAACATAGTGAATTGGATTGTATCGTTATGTTGTCATCATGTTGTGATGAATTGTGTGTGTCACCATGTTATATAACAATTGATTTTATGTCATAATGACACTCAATGTATTCATCATACCTATAATTCATGTAATATGTGATGGTTCATGTCATGATTTAGGGGAATATGGTGAAATTATGTCCCCTATTGTAATGTGATGTATCGTAACCCATGAAAGTAATGATTTTACTATACCTTGTATATACACCATGCGTAAGATGCTATGGTTAATGTGTGTGAATCACCATTGTGTTAGTGATGTTCGTTATGTGTTATGTTTTCAACCCTACACTAACCGACCCTAAGGGAAATCTGTAAAAGGTGTATGTTTGGAGTGAGGAAATGTGTACCATTGACAAGTTCCTTGAGCTGAGTATGAGATAGGAAGTGGAGTCTTACATAGGATGAAAACCCATTTTTGTTCATTTAGTATGTATTGCACTTTCTCAACGGGTGTCATGCATATTGTGTTTCACAGAAACCATAGGCTCAATAGATGATGACCTGTACTCCTTTCTCTCTCCCTACATGGTTATTGTGTGGATTTAACATAAGTATAGCTATGACTATGTTGAGCCTTGTGGAAGCGTTGGAGGGATGATTCAAACAAATATGATGATAGTTGTATTATTTGATATGTTATTTTATGAGTTGAGTCTCGATGCACGAGTTCCAGAAACTAGTTGAGTTCCCATTTGGTGACCATATAAGGCCACATAATTATTGTGATGTGCTATTTCTCTATACGCATTTTATTCGTAAATTGAACATTTTGTTTTTTCCTGCTAGAATCAATAGTTTTCTTGATTGATGTGTTCTTATATATTGGGAATTTAATTTTTTTGTTACACTAACATGTGGATTTTTTGCACTAACTATGGATAATTGCCCATTTTCTTTACTTAGATTTAAATTTACTTTTCATGCTTAAGGGTTTTATATCCTACCCCAAGGTTTGGTATTTTTTCCACTTGGTGTTTGAAACAAATTTTTATGCTGGTTCTAATTTCGTAATGTGTGGAATAGGGTCATGGGATGCACCATGGAGTGGTTGAACATATGGACCTAGTTCGTTGTATGGGGGTATGACCCAAGGAGTTACAGATAACTAGCAAGTTTCCAAACCGTGAGTTATTATGTCACTTGTGTTAGAGGGTTCTGTACTCTATGCGCCTATATTTATTTTATTTCTTGGGAGGTATATGGAGTTGTTTTGTGATGCTTTGGGAGGTATATGAAGTTGTTATGTGATACTTTTGGAGGTATATGGAGTTACTTTGTGATTCTTTGGGAGGTATATGTAGTTGTTTTATGATGCTTTTGGAGGTATATGGAGATTGTTTTGTGATTCTTGGTAGGTATATGTAGTTTTTGGTTATACTTTGGGAGGTATATAGAGATGTTTTGTGATATTTTTAGGAGGTGTGTGGAGTTGGTGTTATGATTTATGTGTATTCATGTGAGTCTAGTTATGTTTTTGGATGTTGATAATTGATTCTCTTAATTTATGGTAAGATGTTGACCCCCTTTTTTATACTATGTAACTATAGTTATCATCCCAAGTTATTTGAAACCCTTATCTGTGTACCTGTTAAAAATTCCATGTTGTTGTAGTCTACTTATGTTGCGAGTACTATTGTGTTAAGGGCATGTGTAGTAAGTACTATATTGAGTGGGTCATGTATGTTCTTTCAAAGGTTTGGTTAAGTTCTTGCGATGTGATATAGTCATGAAAGTACATATCATGATGTGTTGTGGACCATTATTGTTGTGTTTGGCCCTTATGTGATATTTTGATGTCAGTTCTATTGGGCACCCAAAAACATAAGACAATTAAAATCTTAAAACAATGACATACTGAGAGTTGAGATTAATAAATATTTTAAAGGAAAATATTAAGTAAGAAAGAAAAATAGAACTACAAATATTCACAGAACATTAAAATATAATATATTGCAAAATTTAGTTTTCTTCCTTGTGGCCACATTGTACCAATAAGTTGTTTTGTCAAATGACATGTGTCGTTATTAACCTTCTTGCATATGTACCCTTCAAGCTGCAGTGTTGTGTTACATCGAGGAAGATGTTCTTATAAGGGGAGGGAAATGTAATTCCTGATAATAAATATAATACAAAATTCAAAAAAACTTGGTATGTAATTGGGTGGGCTGGTGGGTGAGATGGAAATGCGGGAGGAGGAAATGTTCTTTAACTATAGGTGTTCTATTGAATAAAATTTACATATGGTAAAAGGGGGTTAGATATATATGTTAAGTGATATTTTAGAGGATAGTTTATCATTTGTGAAGTATTGAAAGGTTTTATAATGAAGTTTTGTAATATTTTAAGATGCCAGTGTTTAAGGGGAATGCTCATATAAACATGGGTGTTATTTTTATCCCCAAATTTATATTGTAAAATTTGAATATATATATATATATATATATTAAAAATAAATTTGAATTTAATAGCTTATAGTGTAATTCCAGTGTGTCATTGATGATAAAATAATTGGTGTTTGTGTATCTTACTCTGAAAATGTAATTAAGAGATATAAATGAAATAGTCAACCTTAGTATAAAACTTGTGTATAACTACCCTTTGCTATGTGATTTTATTTTAGTATATAAGTCTAAAACCTTAGAATGAACTTATATATTTACACTCGATAACATCTCCTAGCTTAAGTAAATAAGATCCAAATTTTGAGTTGTCATCATAATCTGCATGCTTAGCGACATCATCGTGAACTAGATGATTAGGATGACATGGTCAAACATTATCTAGAGTATGTTGTTATCTTTTAGGATTGGTAATCATGTGGTAGTACTCCTTAAGGTAGTACTCCTTGGGAACCAATATTAAACATAGTGTAAAACACGGTTGGACCGACACACGTGTTAAGTGAAGGATGTGGGGTGGAAAGAACCATCGACTAACCTTGGAATCCACATTTAAGAGTTGGAATAATAAATGAACTCGATACCCAATCTCAATCGTCATTTGGGTTCTATGGTGCAATACTAAGAGTCAGTTGCAAAACTTGACAACATTTTAGTGTATAATTAGTTGTGAAAACTTAACCATTAGATGATGTCATTGGAGAAATGTGAAATTTAGGTCATTTTCATATTATGTTTAAATCATCTTGTGGGGAGAAATGAGATCCATGTTGTGTAAAATCTAATGTGAACCTTTACCCTTTAACAGATGGACTATTCCATCTTGTCCTCCCACTTGTCTTTCTATGTAATGGATGTATGATGTAGAACTGTGATCATGTTCTTAGAGATAAATTTCCCTAAGACATGGAAAATTTGTTCCCCAAGGATTCAAATTCCCCTAATAGAAAATGGGTTACACACTTCATTAAGAAAGGCATATGAACCTCGTTAGGGAAAACCCTCTTTGTTGGACATAAACAATACTTAGGAAACCTGATCTAGAAAAAAAATAAGGAAGTACGTTACAATCTTAAGAGACTTCGAATCCTTAATTAATTGTTGGATCATAACTATAGTAAAACTATAATTGAAGCTTGGCCTTGGGGTGTGTAATCATGAGATGTCATCCCACAGGTAAAGTAAAACATGATTTTCCTTTTAGTTTGATTAATTGCACTTACGGTGAATAAAGAACCTATTTCCTATAATACTTATTGTGTATTAACTCAATTATAAATTTATAAATGAATGAAAGAAATGTGGCTATAAATCCTTAAGGAAACAAAAAAGGCTGAACTTCACATCCTTTGGATTTTAATCATTTAGTTGTGTAATAGAGGTATGATATAAGATCATGATGCATTTCCTTAGGAGTGAATCCTAGGGATAAGGCCTAGTAGTCTTGGGTGCAAATAAATACCATGTTAACAAATGAGTGAATTAAACAAGTAATTGAAATAAAGTAGATTATCATTATTTAATGAGATACAATAAAATTTAAATGTTAAACAATATAAAAGAAATCTGGAAAAGGGAAAAGGAATGTATGAATCACATGTTGACAATTTTTGCACTTGTGCAAAAATGGCCAACTCAAAATTTCGTTATGATGGATAGCATTGGTGAAGTATACCTAAGCTAGTGGAGATTATTTCAAACAATACTGTTACTATTGAATTAATTAATGAGTACATGAAATCTACAGCTATGTGTGCTATTACAAAACGTAACAGATCACATAGTCTGTAATTTCATGACTATCTTCAGCAAAAGAACAAAAATCCCCAAAGGACAGCTATATTCCCTTGATGAAGACACTGAATTACATAATAGATGAAGTGTTAGGTTTTTGAGTATTAATCATGACTACAAATTACAGAAATCAGAGTTCATTACTGGATGTTACAGGTATTCTTTAATGTTCTTTCCTTCATGATTAAGACATTCAATTATATTATTGCGTTGTTTATTTCATCATACAATCCATATCAGGAAGAAGAAATGTAGAAATAAATACACAACTCAATATCACAATTCAATGTTTTATTCATAAGGAATTTCAAATGTTCCCACACAAGCCATGGGATGTAACTGAAAAGTAAAGTATAGCTACTGAAATAAGAGGTACACATGCATGAAAGATGAAATAAAGGAGTATGAATGAACCCATCATTGCCTTGGGGTTTATCCTTTGGTTGATGCATCTTCATCTTCAGATTTGTTCCCTCTTCATCTTCACTTCTGAATGCACTGTACCTAAAAAGAAGAAAAGAGGAAAATCATCAATTACGAGCTCAAGGTTAGTCCATATTCCTATACTATCCTAATTCATGCACATGGATCTCTTAATAACAGGAGATATAGATTACTTGAAGATCAAACTACATACATGATTTACTCACTCAGAACGAAGGAAAGAGAAGAAAAGAAAAACCATGGACATAAGAGAGGCAAAAAAGCCTAAATATTTTCTAACTATTTTCTCAAGTGTGTAGGTACAGGTTGTAGCCAAGAAAAATAAATCATATCTTACAATCCTCACTATAGATAAAGATTGTAGAGTTCAATTACTTCTATCCTATGGTACATGAAGCAGATGAGTCATAAGTACATGCTGGAAAGAAGGAAGAATGCAACTCAAAGTTCAACAACTATTCTAGGGATAAAATAAGTTGCAGTACAAAACAAAGGAGAATTGCAGAAAAAAGTACATGTTTCAGATTGCAATTGAAGAAGAAGAATCAGAATTTAAAGGCTGAAGTTAAATCAAGATAAGATTACAGCTGAAACAAAATGAGAAGGAAATATGAGAAAAATTTGACACGGCTTCACCATGAAAAATGGACATTTACAAATTTCCATCATGTTGTTTTTAACTAATACATGCTTTAAAAGATGAATGTAAAATCAAATAGTAATACTGAAAGCAGAAAATATTGACATGATCAAAATAATAGTTATCAGATTTCAGCTTCCAGCAACAAGCCATGATTCAATAGATGAAGGATACATTTACCAACTCAAAGAAAATAAGTATTGTAGCTTAATTGAATACAACTAAGGAAAATAGACTAATTTCACATTTCCAGGTAGTATTTTAAAATTTTCATCAAGACAGATAGAGAAAAGAGTATCTCATAGTACAGTTGAAACAAGATCAAGAACAAAAAAGAATTGTAGCAGATTCTGAAAGTACAAATTTCTCAAGAAGATGGAAAAGAATCAGAAGAAGATAAAAAGTACACCAGTGGAAACTATAGAGCCTCATTCTCTTGACACAAGATTGTAAAATCAAGCTAAAACTACAAATCAATGGATACCTTTATGGTCACATGAATATAAGTGCATCATTACAAGTTTGAATCCTAAAGAGAAATCTATGCACAATAATGATTCTACTCAGCTGACCAATTTTACACATAGACCAAGCACATTCTCTCATTCAATTTAAGTGAGAAATACATAAAGTATTGTAGGGTGCTGCATGTTTTAAGAAGACTATAGCTATTATGACACATTTTAAGAGTTAATCATTCAAGTGACTCAACAAAGAATAGATGTTTTGAAGTCTCAAGAATACAGTCAAAGAATGAAACCATTATAGCCTTCAAATGGAAAGGAGGTTGTTAATCAAAAGAAGGTTGTACCCTATAGCAGATGGAGCAGTAATAAATGGAGTTACTAGTCATCCTTGACATTGACATGTATATCCATTTTCTATCAAGAGTAGAAAATGATTATCAGATTGAAAATAGTAGCTTGATATCAGAAGCTCGAATGGAGAAAACAAACCATTATGTACAAACTCAGGATGATACAAATAAAAGATGGCCAACTACTGACTAAGGAAACAAAGTGCAATAAAATGTTCATGGCCGAGCCATTCAAAGTCATTCAAAAAGTACTTGAAATATGGAATACAAAACATAATGAAGAATATCTAGGGTTTCCTGAGAAGGCTCAAGGATTGACCGAGAACAAGCTTCGAATCAGAGAGACACAAGCATACCCAGGGCCAATAGTCAAAACCCTCACCATAATATTCAAAATAAAAATAAGAGAAAAATGTGAGCTTCACCTCTAAATATGGCAGCTAAGGTGCCTTTTGCACAACAAAATATGAGTACCCAAAATATAAACCAAAAATAAAAGATGGCAGTTTAAAATAATAGATCAGAATCTCAATAGCTCGAACCTGAATAATCAAATCAGAGAATAGAGGTGAGTAAAGTTGATACTCCCATTATTTTAGTTTATCACCATTCAACAGAGAAAAAAATACAGAAGTTTAAACTTTGAATCAGAAATGCATTCATATCCAAGCTAAAGAAATATTGAATTATTTCAAAAATTCATTATTCCATTTGAAATCAGTTTCAAGTTGCAGTATCAGAGTGAGAAGGTAATAGAGTCCTGGCCAGAGACCAAAAACCCATTAATGGGTATCAAGAAATCAGAGTAAAAGACAAGAACTCATCATTCATAATCAAACAATCAAAACTTTTGAGAAACTAAATGATGAAACAAGAAATCCATATGCCCATGAAAATTTTCAAACTCGGGAGTCAAGCAGGAGCAACCCAGAATGGTTTTCAGCTCAAGAATCCCCAAAGGAACCACATGACCACAAAAAATGCAAAGAAAAATGATTATCAGTTTTGCAAGTCAAAATGGAAAAGACCAAGTAACAACGAAACTCAGGAGATCAAGAAACTTACCATCCTCATCAAACAATGGTGCCAGTTGCACAGTCCAAAACTAAAAGTATTCAACATTGGTGGCCACTCCAGATGGAAAGCTAATGAAAGCTTGTAAGTGACCAAGGCTCAGCCATAAAATAAATCAAGAAGCTCAAGATCATCGACCCCACAGATAGAGGCTGAAAAATGAAGTTCATTCCCAGAAATACAAAGAAAGTGAAACCTACAGAATCCTCACAGAAGCTTCACAAGACACAAAGATATTTGTGAGGAAAATCCATGCTGGAACCCACAAAATGGGGGCCACACATCGAATATTTCCACATAATTCCTTCCATAGAAGCATCTGACAAAGAAACAGAGGTCCATAGACCAAGCAATGCTCAATATGCCATGAAGAAATCTCAGAAAATACAATGCACAGAGCCCAGAAAGGTTAAAAAATCATAGAAGAATCATAGATATGCTTGCAAAGTTCACTATAGAGACCGAAAAAATGAACTAAATCGAGCCCAAAAGCTTCAACAATGGCGTCGAGCCAAAAAATAGGTCAAGTGACCTTTACCACGCAAACACAAGAGGTGAGTTAATGAAATTCAACCACAGTTAAAAGATTCATGTTTTCTTTGTCAATTTTTGTCCCAACGTCTGTGGACACATGGGTCATCTTTAATTGGATGCGGCATGGTGGGTCCATTTTGTGAACTTGTCACTTTTCATTATTGTTGCAAAATGTTAAATTGGTCAGGTGGCCCGATGAATTATAATTGGATAGTCAAACTATGAAGCTTGCGGAAGGCGGGCCCTTTTTGTGTTTTGAGACATTTTGGTGAAAAGTGTAAAAGTATAAAAAGAATGCCAAGACCCACAAAAGGATGCGTGGCCTATTTTTATTATAAAGGCGGATCACTAGGCACTTTGAAAATTTGAGCTTTGATTTGAAAAAGAGTAAATTTATAAAAGTGACCTGCAAATCCGCTGAGCACCAAATAAACCCACGTATTGAGCCTTTTATCAAAATTTAAAAGTGGATAGGTGGGTAGTCGGAGTATTTTCTGAACTTTGAAACTTTAAGCTTTTTTTGTAAAAAGGAGTAAAGTTGAGCCACGACCCCTTGATGCTCAGGTAAAGACACATGTGGAGCTCGTATCAAAAGTGAATGGGTGGGCCAAAATGTCTAAAATGCACAATCTCCATAAGAATAAAAATGTGAAGGATGCCCCCAGGCCCATGTAAGTTAAAATTGTTCCACATGAAATGACTCTTTTTCGAGGTTGCAAAAAAATAGATCCTCGACATTTGGATTCGGTAAAGAGATCGGTAATAACACAGAAATGTCATTCAGTTCATAATTTTAAAAATTAGAAGTTCCATCTCTCTTCATATCGAGCTCGCTAAACAATACCGTGAACCCAACAGAGATGCAAAAGAACAGTGCTAAGCCGAGCATCAAGAACCTTACCAGTTTTTACAGAGAATTCAAATCAATGACTCCAAGAAAAAATAAGCAAGCCCAAATCTAAGAAAAATGATGGCAAGTTCACAATACAAATATAGAAAATAAGCTCAGAAAGCTTTAACAGACAAGAAGATAGAAATTGCATGCACAAGGAAGGAGACTTGCTCATCAAGAAAAAATTATTTTTAGCAAATTATTCACCCATGCTTTTCTTAAAAATAGAACAGTCGACTGTAGTTGACTGAGTTGTAATCAAAGGCTATTAGTGCCTTTTTGTATTAGTTTTCTTTATTTTATTCCTATTTAAAAATAAAGGATAAAAATAAGATGCATGGGCGAGTACAATTTTAGCCTATTTTTAGGAAGGGTGGGAAATAATTTTGCTATATATTATGTGCCTTGGCAAAGCACAAGGAGTTAGTTTTAAGGAGGAATTTTTTAGATACATGAGTGCTGAAGCAATTTTTCTGCTAGTTTTTCCCTTTGAATGTGAAGTATTTTCTTCCTTTCCAATTATTTGTAGTCTTGTGTATGTTTCCATTAACCTTGTGAATGTTGAATTCCCTGATTAATCATCTTACCCTGTTACAAATTCAGTAATTTCTGCATGACATTAATGTGTATGTGTAACTTAGCAGTATTGTTGTGATTTTATCCCTCAATACATCAAAGTGTTTACCCTTAATTATCTTCAGAAAACTATTGGCCTGTGCATCAGAAATTCATTCCATATCAATTGTGCATGTACTCAGTCAAAGACCTCATACAAGTTTGGTGTATCACCTCAGTTTTAATTTCATTTTACAGTCATCTTTTACCCTTAAACCCCAGAAAATCAGTTTAGGATACATCAATAAGGAACTGACCTTGATACCAGAGACTCACCTCAAAATAGGTATACCCATAGACCTAAGGTGTTTCCATTGTATCTACGAAAGAGAGAGATAAAATTTGCAAGCTTAGAATACCTGCAGCCATCTCTCTACAGGGTGCACTTTTGAGAGATAATAGTTTTTGGTATGCGGGGTGGGACCATGAATTAGATCTGCATGCAAGTTACAGATATTCACAATAGATTTACAGCAGATAAAAGTAACTTTCGGGACAACAAGCTGCAACAATTTATTCTAAAATATTTAAAGATATATTTGGAGACTCCGTAGGGCTGATTTCAAACCAGTATTGCAGCATGTTCCATGCCTAAAGTAACTACAACATCATCGGTAAGAGGAATTCCTTCTGAGTTTATTTCTTTACCTTTGAATTATGTAAGAAGGAGAAGATTTGGTAATACTTTACCTTATAATAGGTCTAGTTTTGATAACCCTCCTCCTAATATTCCTTCACCACATATCAATTTCTCTATTCAGATCCTAGTTTTTCAAATGGCTATTCAACCACCTAGGAATTTTGTGACCTTTAATAATGGTAGCCCATTAGTAATCCCAGTTTATCATGACATCCCTAATGCTGCCATGAAAAGTTTTGCCATCATTCACTGGTGAAAATTAGGTTACACCTAAAGAGCACATTAAATATGTTGCAGCCTTATGTGCAGTTCATAATATCACTCATGAGGATGTAGCTTTGATACTTTTAGTTGCATCCCTTAAAGGACAAGCCTTGCAATGGTATAGAAATGTAGAGATTGGATGCATAAGAACTTGGGATGATTTAGGTGGTAAATTGCTGAAACAATTTCAAGATAATTCAGATCATTTATCTCTCATAGAACAATATCTACCATTAAGAGGGATCCCAATGAATTTATGTCTAGTTTCAACATCCATTTTTCCAGAACTTGGGAAAGAATTCCAGCAAGTGTCAAGCCTCAAGCTGATCATGCTTTTCTTTATTATCTTAGGGCATTAAACAATGATATTTCAACTATGATTCATCTATACAAGGAGGAGAGACTCTCCCAACAGGCTATGATATCACCATCCGAGCTGAAAATAGTCTTATTCAAGCAAGAAAATTAGCACCAAGGCCTTCAATTCCTTTTTTGGTAGATTTAGCTCCTATCCCACATGCCTATCACAATTATAGAACCTGTTGTTGCATCCCCATCAGATGATGTTTTTAAATATTTGCAGACTATGGGGAACAAGATGACTTCAATTCAAGAATAGGCTTGCATTACCTAGAAGACCTTATCAAGCTCCTTATCAGCAAAACCAGCAAAATAGGCAGCCTTACCAAGCAGAATCAAAATTATAGGCAGCCTTATTAGCAAAGGTAGTTTGACCCAAAGGCTCCTAGTTCATCTAATGCTTTAGTTCTAGTTAATATGGCTATGGAAGAGTGGTGTCAACCTCGTAATCAACCTCAGTCAGCTGCAAGTTTCCCAAATGATTTTCTGAACATAAGTCTGGTTACATAACCTCAATCTGAGACATTGTTCATGCCTCAAATGGAGGGTGGGCAGCAAGATACTCAGGCTTAGAAGGCACCTGAGCAGAACCTAGTCAGTTTCAGTGAGGATGATTTCATTGCAGTTACTACTAGGGCTCAGGAAAAGGCTGCAGAGAGTAAAAAACAATAGAATAGGTCTGTTCTACCTACTGTCACTAATAAAACAACAACTATAAGCCCAAAACTAGCTAACATTGTTGTTGTTCCTAAAAAAACAGCAGGTGTTACAGCTAGTAAAGAATAGCAAAAAAAACTACAGCCTGATCCAAGAAGGTTATTTATACCTCAGATATCAAAAGCAACCGAAGTAGAATCAGTTTTTCGCCAAAGCCTATGCTAAAATAGTAGAATCTGTCTCTAAAATTGTTGCTTCTTTTAACATTGTTGATGTAATGAAAAAGAATAATGTTAACATCTCAATATGGGATGCTCTAAGTATTCCAGGACAACAAGATTTACTTTCTCATGAACTAGCTAAGCTGCATATTTCTTCTAAAACAACAGAAAAGGAAGTCGAGAAAGCAGACATGGTCCTTGGAACAATGGAACAAGACCACATCAAAGAGGTTAAATGGATGGTTCAGAAATTCTTAAATGCTCATGACATCAAGAAGCCACCACCATTTTATCTATCACTAATTATTGGAGAACATATTGTTCATAGCTTTATGGTGGACAGTGGTGCAAGTAACACAGTTATGCCAAAAGAAATTGTAGAAAAATTGGGCTTGCAGTATGAACCTATAGAAAAGAGTGTCCTACAGTTGGATGGAACTGCAACTAATAAAGTTGGTGTTATCAGAAATCTAGAGGTAACATTGCATGCTTGCCCAAAGGTTTCCATTTTGCAAGATATTATTGTTGTAGATTTACCTCCTTACTTTGCTTTATGTTTATCAAAAGATTTCATAGCTAAAATAGGAGTTTATCTCTCTCTTCAGATTGGTCTTTCTTGTTTTTTCACTACATGTTATGGGACCAAGGTTACTATTAATTCAGAACCATTGGCCAGATTTCACATTGAGCCTCACGCTTCTAATGCATTAGCTAATTATGCAGCCTTAGACCATAGTCTGATTTTGATAATACAGTTCATATTTCTAGCATTGGATGGTGTTTCTAACTTGTTTATGGATGAAAAGACACATGAAGAACATGCTCATGATCCTTTCAAAGAAGTTGAAGAACATCTATTTGGTGTGTATTGTTTGCATGAAGAAAACACACCAATTCCCTTGCTGTCCAAAACAGAAAATATAGCAGAAGGGACTTGGAAGCTTCATTTTGATGGAGCTAAGAACAAGAAAGGACAAGGAGCAGGTTTGATGCTCACTTTCCCAAAAAATGAAAGGTATTTCTCATATTTGAGTCTCCAATTTTCATGCACTTGTAACGTAGCTGAATACAAAGTATTAATTCATGGCTTACTTTGGGCTAGAAAGAGAGGTATTAGCATGCTACAGATTTTTGGTGATTCTAAGTTGGTTATCAATCAAGTAAGAAATTTTAATGTTTGTAAGAATCCATTAATGAAGTCTTACAGACATAGAGTTTCAGACTTAATGGAATATTTCAAATCTATTAACATATAGTCCATTCCTAGAATAGAAAATAAGCATGGAGATAGACTTGCAGCAATTGGTTCCAATTTTGAAGTGCTGGAACAAATTGAAAATAACAAAATTCAGCCTCATATAAAGCTGATTGTCAGGCCTTTGATACCTTATAATGATTTGAATTGGAAGGTTTTTGAAAATGATGATCAAATCTACAGGTTTTTGCAGCAAGCATCTGAATTTTATGTAGTAAATCAAGATAAATTATAGCACTTATATAGTGACCAGATTGTTCAATTAAAGACAAATAAACTACCTCAAGGTCTGGTCACATTAGAAGACATCTTCAACACTGACGATTAGTTAAGGAAGGTCAAGACTAAGATGTCAAACAATGCTGATAATTATGAGGAGATCTCAGTTGATGAAGGTAAAAATTTGTTTCTCAGAAAGGTATGTTCTTTAGCTGAAAAACATTCTTTTATTAATCTTTGCAAGGAATTCAAAGATGTTTTCACTTGGAAATATCAAGACCTGAAAGGCTTTGATCCCAGTTTAGCACAACACACTATTGAATTATAGCCAAATTCCAAGCCAGTTAGACAAAAACAGAGGCCTGTAAATCCCAAAATAGAGCCTCTAATGAGGAAAGAGTTATCTAAGTTGATCGAATCAGGTATTATCTTTCCAGTTAAGCATTCAAGTTGGGTAGCCATTCTTGTTCCAGTTTGGAAAAAGAATGGAGAAATCAGATTATGTGTGGGTTTCAAAGATCTTAATAAAGCTTCATTAAAAGATCACTACCCACTTCCAAATATGGATCAGATTTTGAGAACAGTTTCTTTTTCAGATAGACTATCTCTTCTAGATGGCTATAGTGGATACAATTAGATTTTATTCTGAGAAGAAGATATGTACAAAATAACTTTCACCACTAAGTGGGGTACTTATGCTTACAAAAGAATGTCTTTCGACCTTTCAAATGCTAGTGCAACATTTCAATGCGCAATGGACATGGATTTTCACAGCTTGTTAAATAAATGCATCCTTGTTTATTTAGATGATGTTACTGTATTCTCAAAAAAATCATGAAGAACATCATCTAAGGTAGACTTTTCAGTTATAAAGACAGTTTGGAATATCTTTGAATCCGCTAAAGTCTATCTTTTTTAGTACATCAAGGTAAATTGCTTGGTCATATTGTTTCTAAACAAGGTTTAGCAATTGAACCTTCCAGAATTGAAGCTATATCACAACTATCATTACCTCATCATAATAAGGCATTACAGAGTTTTCTTGGAAAAATCAACTTTGTTAGAAGATTTGTTCCAGATTTTGCAACATTGGTGAAACCATTGACAACTATGTTAAAGAAAGAGAAGAATTTCTCTTGGACCAATGAAGGGAGAGAAGGGTTTGAAGAAATTAAGGCAGCCATCTCTCAAGCTCCTGACTCTTGAAATCCAAATTTTGATAAAGATTTTACAATGTATGCACTTGCAGGAGCTGAAACAATATCAGCCATATTAACTCAAGTTAATGATGAAAATGTTGAGCAGCCAATTGCTTTCTTTGGACATAGCTTGCACGATTACGAAACAAGGTACACATTTCTTGAAAAACAAGTACTTTCAGTAGTCAGAGGACTA
Organism: Taxus chinensis; assembly: GCA_019776745.2. Taxonomy (NCBI): domain Eukaryota; kingdom Viridiplantae; phylum Streptophyta; class Pinopsida; order Cupressales; family Taxaceae; genus Taxus; species Taxus chinensis. The sequence continues at coordinate 603,140,500 of CM034152.1, read as the reverse complement.
AATAATTTTAAGTACATGCTTTCAAACAAAAAAATTCATGTTCTTGTTTCTCATCCAAGTGTGAAAGATTTCTTGTTAAATAAAGAATTGAATGAGAAAAGAGTAGGTTGGATAACGAAGGTCATGGAATATGATGTTGATATTCATGTTGTAAAGACAATTCAAGGAAAAGGTTTGTGTGAACACCTAATTGCTGATATGGAAAAACATCAAGCTGCAAAACCTGAAAATTCAAAATAGCATGCTAAAATTGCATATCAACAATCAGACATCATGGTTCAGCTAGAAAATCAGTAACCTGAACTTGCTCAAGAAGTTTAGGAATCAAGATGGATGACTGATTTAGTTAACTATCTATAGGATGACATCTATCTAGAAGGTATGGACAAGAATAAATGAAGGTATTTCAGATTATAAGCTATACCCTATGTTTTCATTGATGGTGTATTATTCAAAAATGGATATAAATGGAATCTTGTTGCGATGTGTTGACTATGATAAAATTCAGCAATTATTATCAGAATTCCATGAAGGACCTGTATATGAGGTCATTTCTCAGCACGTACCATAGCCTTAAACATTATGAAAGCTGGTTAATATTGGCCTAGCATATTCAAGGACTATTTTGAATGGATTAGAAAGTGTAAGAAATGTGCTTTCTTTGTTGGAAAAGAATGTTTAGCTTTCACTGCCCTTACATCCTGTTTTAGTTGATCATCCTTTTATGTAGTGGGGCCTATGATTTTATTGGCATGATAAACCCACCTTCATCACAAGGAAACAAGTGGATTTTGACTGCTACAGATTACTTTACACATTGGACTAAAGCAATAGCCTTGAAATATGCTAATGAAACTTTGATACTATCCTTTTATGAAGGTATAGTTTGTAAATTTGGTGTCCCAGTAACTATCATATCAGATAATGCTTTAGCATTTCTTGGTGCAAAGGTAACAGATTGGGTTGTTAACCATGGAATTTATCTAAGTTCCTCATCTAATTATTACCCATAAGGTAATGGGTTAGCTGAAAGTACTAACAAGAATCTTTTAAGGATCATCAAAAGAACACTCAAAGATAATCAGAGAGCTTGGCATCTAATGTTGAATTCAACACTTTGGATTGATAGAGTGACTCCTAAAAGATCAGTTGGCAATTCACCATACAAGCTTGTTTATGGAAGAGAAGCAAGAATGCCTATTTTAGTTGAGTTACCCTCATTAGATTTGCTACATCAAATGGAGTTGCTTGAGAATGAACCATTATAGGTTCGCTATGTAGAATTAATGGAATTAAAAGAGCTAAGAGATCAATCTCATGTAAACATGGAAAAGAATCAGAAACAGATGAAGAAGAACTTTTGATAAGAAAGCCAAATTCAGAATCTTCAATGAAGGAGATATTGTGTTAAAGTGGGATGTTGATCGTGTAAAGCCAGGAAGACACACAAAGTTTGATACAATCTGGAGTGGTCCTTACATGATTTCAGCTTGCAAAGAACACAATGCTTTTTAGCTTCTCAAGGCTGGATGGAGAGGAACTTCCCATTCCTGTGAATGGTATGTTTCTCAAACATTGTTATTGAAAATATCCTACAGTGTCTGTTTAGAGTAGGATTTCCCTTTAATAAGTGCATTTCCTACACATTGCAATGTTTTTCAATTCAATAAGTGCATTCATGCACGTGATCTAGTTTACCAGATCTTTTCCCAGTTTAGTTCATTTTTGGAAGGGTTAGACCTTCAGAAATGGAAGATTTTGGTTACATGCTTTAGACTCCATGCCCATGGATGAAGAGCAAGGCACTAGTTTACAAGTTAACTGACAACTTTCTCCATAGGATCACCAGAAATGTTGAAAATTTTTTGCACTTGTGTAAAAATGGGCAACTCAAAACTTTGTTACGATGGATAGCATTGGTGAAGTATACCTAAGCTAGAGGAGGTTCTTTCAGATAATATTTTCCTGTTGAATTAATTAATGATTACATGAAATCTGTAGCTATGTGTGCTGTTACAAAACATAATAGATCACATAGTCTAAAATTTCATGATATCTTTAGCAAAAGAACACAAATCCCTGAAGGATAGCTGTGTTGTCTTGATGAAGACACTGAATTGCATAGAATAGATGAAGTGTTAGGTTTTGGAGCAGCAATCATGACTGAAGATTATAGAAATCAGAGTTCATTACTGGATGTTACAAGTATTCTTTAATGTTCTTTCCTTTATGATTAAGACATTTAATTATATTATTGGGTTGTTTAGTTCATCATATAAACCATATCAGAAAGTAGAAATGCAGAAAGAAATACACAACTCAATTTCACAATTCAATGTTTTATTCATAAGGAATTTCAAATGTTCCCACACAAGCCGTTGGATGTAATTAAAAAGTAAAGTACAACTACTAAAATAAGAGGTACATATGCATAAATGAGTAAATAAAGGATTATGAGTGAACCCATCATTGCCTTAGAGATTTCTCTTTTAGTTGATGCATCCTCATCTTCAGTTATGTTCCCTCTCCATCTTCATTACTGAAAGCACTATACCTAAAAAAAGAAAAGAAAAAACTACCAGTTTATGAGCTTAGGGTACATCCATATTCCTAGACTATCCTAACTCATGCACATGGATCTCTTAATAACATGAGATATAGATTACTTGAAGATCAAACAATATACATTATTTACTCACTAAAAAAGAATGAGAGAGAAAAAACAAAAAACCATGCACATAAGAGAGGTGAAAGTCTAAATAGTTTCTAACTGCTTTCTTAAGTGTGCAGGTATAGGTTGCAACCAAGAAGAAATAAATCATATCTTATAGTCCTCACTATAGATAAAGATTGCAGTGTTCAAATATTTTTATCTTATGGTACATGAAGCAGATAATTCACAAGTACATACTGGTATGAAAGAAGAATGCAACTCAGAGGTGAGGTAGAAGAATCAGAATTTAAAGACTCACATTAACTAGAAAAAGAATATTACAGCTGAAATAGAATGAGAAAGAGTTCTAGGAAAATTTTGACAGTGCTTTTCCATGAAAAATGGACATTTACAACTTTCCATCATTTTGTTTTCAACTAATACATGCTTTAAAAGGTGAATGTATATAAATCAAATAGTAATGCAGAAAGTAGATAATGCATGGCATGATAAAAGATAACAGTTAGCAGATTTCATCCCCAATAACAAGCCATGGAGCATCTAAAATAAACTGTTATGGTGCTAGATCAAGTTACAAGTTCACACTTTTAGATTGCATCAGAACAAATACTAGATTGCACTATGCTCCAAATATACAACTATGAATAGGTGAGAAGAAAGCATAATGCATTGAGGATCCCAACAACAAAAATCCATATTTTGATTTAGTTTTAAAGGAATTCCCAAAAGTACAGTTCTCATCAGAAGTTTAAAATAGTGATAGTCATCATGAACACCTCCAACTACTCTCAAAATAAAGCTAAAGGTATCAACAGATAAATATTATTAGAAATAACGAGGCAATTAATGGTGTATATTTTAAAACAACATTCTATGCAATAGAGCTTAATACTTGTTTTCAAACAACAAACACAAATTCTTAGACATCAAGCTATGCAGGGTGTTGCAACTGTTTAAAATTGGAGAAAAAATTAAAGAATGAGCAAGGAACCCAACAAGGCCAAGTTTTTTAAAACACAAAAACCACAAGTGCCACACATTTTCAGTATCAAGCTGCAACAAGTTAGAGATTAACTCATACATGATCCATTAAAATATAACACCTCGTGAAGCTTTAGAACCCAAAGATCTTACTTGGAAATTTTGCATGGATAAGATAAATGTCATTTCCAAGAAATTACAACAAGCTTACCAAAAGCATACATTCATGTTTAAACACTGAAATATTTTTTGTAGAGATTATAGTATCATATTGCAGTCATTTTTACAACAACCATACAATTATACAAATGTGTACACTATCTCAAAGAGTTTATGAATACAAAAAATAGTTCATGAACTTTATACCCTGGGAGCCAAGAGTAGAATGAATCTAAGTGCAAAATGATTTGAAATATCTAGGATGGTATAGATCCAAATCATTAATCAAAACACCCATTGATGGGTATCAGTAAATAAGAGATCAATCAAAGTATCAAAGGATAATACCCATATGAAGAGTAGAATTCAAGCAAATTAGGACCTGAAAATCATGCAAACCCAGGTGATGTCGTGGGTTGAAAAGGCTCAATGAAATTGTTCTCCAAATGAATTGTGTTTTAAAATTTTTGCAAAGGACAAATATAGCATGGTAGAACTTGAATACCCATATCGTAAAATATGTACATCTACAAGTTTAGAGAGCCGTATCATAAATAATGGAAAGTATATATGAAGAAACTAAAACTTCAAGTTGCAAGCTCATCAAATATTTTATGTAACAATGAAAAGGAAAGATGGAGGAATGACTTTCTCAAACAAGAGGGAAATGATGACGTTATTCATGCATGCTCGTTATCAAGCTAAATATCAATTCTAGAATGCACATCTGAGCTCAAAGGAAAAATTCATGGTGTTCCTCTCAATAGCAAGAACTCAAAAAAGAAACAGAATAGCTTGAATCAGAGCTCGAAGATGGTGACCATTGTTTTGAAAGAAACTCCAAATGACCAAAACCTTCAAAAGATCTCACATAGAACAAGAAGAACGGAAGTTTTTTAACCACCATGAACATAGATCTCACAAATCCCTTATTGAAAAAGAAGACAAGCTCCAAGATTTCACCATTAGTGCTAAGACATTACCGGGAGTAAGAAAATAGATTCAAAAAATCTCATGAGAGTTAACAGAAATTGAGGAAAGGAGCTCAAGAAATCAAGAAATATCGGACATGACCACAATGAGCACACTCTGAAGGCTCTACTTTCGCAAGGATAAACATTTCTATCTAGAAGGGGTTTGAAAAAGGATAAATTGATCACCATTAAAGTAGAATCAAGGATTAAAATGTCTAGGCCAAACTTTTAGATCAAAGCCGAGGAAAAAAAATCACACCCATCGTAGCAAATGAACCAGAGACAAAAGCTTGAAGATGATTAGGAATGGTGGCCACACATCGAATATTTCTACATAATTCCTTCCATAAAATACTTCGACAAATATATAGAGGTCCATACACAAAGCAGAGCTCAATATTCCAAAGAACTATCAGAACATACAATGCGCAAAGCCCATAAAGGTTAAAAAATCACAAAAAGAATAAGATATATGATTGTAAAGTTCACTATATAGACAAAAATAGGAACTTAATCGAGCTCAAAAGCTTCAACAATGGTGTACGAGCCAAAAAATAGGTCAAGTTACCTTTACCACACAAACCTAAGAGGTGAGTTAATGAAACTTAACCACAGTTAAAAGATTCATGATTTATTTGTCAATTGTTTTCCTAACGTCCACGAACATGTGGTCATCTTTAATTGGATGTGGCACGTCGAGTCCATTTTATGAACTTGTCACTTATTATTATTGCTGTAAAACGTTAAATTGGTCTGAAATCCTAAGTAATTATAATTGGATAGTCGAAACTATGAAGCGGCAGGAAGGTGGGCCCTTTTAGTGTTTTGAGACATTATGGTGAAAAGTGTAAAAGTATAAAAAAGAATGCCAAGACCTGGAAAAGGAAACGTGGCCTATTTTTATTATAAAGGTGGATTACTAGGGCACTTTGAAAATTTGAGCTTTGTTTTAAAAAAAGAGTAAAGTTTTAAAAGTGACACATGAATCCACTAAGGACCAACTAAACCCACACATTGATCCTTTTATCAAAAGTTAAAAGTGGATAGGTAGGTCATCAGAGTATTTTTTGACTTTGAAACTTTAAGCTTTGTTTTGTAAATGGAGTAAAGTTGAGCCGCAACCCCTCGACGTGCAGGTAAAGACACATGTGGAGCCTACATCAAAAGTGAATGGGTGGGCCAAAGTGTCTAAAATCCACAATCTCCATAAGAATCAAAATGTGAAGGATTCCCCTAGGCCTGTTAAAGTTAACATTTATTCCACGTAAAACGACTCTTTTTCGAGGTTGCAAAAAAACAGAGCCTCGACGTTTTTATTTAGTAAAGATATCAGTAATAACACAAAAATGTCATTCAATTCGTAATTTTAAAAATTAGAAGTTTCCAAGATGGCAATTTAAAATAATATATGAAAATCTCAATAGCTTGAACCTAGATAATCAAATAAGAGAACAGAGGTGAGGAAAGTTGATACTTCCATTATTTCAGTTTATCACCATTCAACAAAGAAAACAATATAAAAGTTAAAACTTTGAATCAGAAACACATGCATATCTAAGATAAAGAAATTTTTTGAATTATTTAAGAAATTCATTATTCCATTTGAAATCATTTTCAAGTGATAGTATCAGAGTGAGAAGGGTATAGCTCTTGGCCAGACACCGAAAAATCCATTAATGGGTATTAAGAATTCAAAGTAATAGATAAGAACTCACCATTTATGATTGAAAAGTCGAAAATTTTGAAAATCTAAATGATGAAACAAGAAATCCATATGCCCATGAATATTTTTGAACTCGGGAGTCAAGTAGGAGCAACCTATAAATGTTTTCAACTGAAGAATCCCCAAAGGAACCACATGACAACAAAAAATGCAAAGAAAAATCAGTATCAGTTTTGGAATTTGAAATGGAAAATACCAAGTAACAGTAAAAATCAGGAGATCTAGAAACTTACCATCCTCGTCAAACAATGGTGCCATTTGTACACTTCAGAACTAAAAGTATTCAACAATGGTGGCCACTCCAGATGGAAAGCTAATGAAAGCTTGTAAGTGATGAAGGATTTTCCATAAAAGAAATCAAGAAGCTCGAGATCATCGACCCCATAGATAGAGGCTGATAAATGAAGTCCATTCCCAAAAATACAAAGAAAATTAAATCTACAGAATCCTTGTAGAAGCTTCACAAGACATAAAGATCTTTTTGAGCAAAATCCATGCTCGAAACCATAAAATGGCAGCCACACATTAAATGTTTCCACATAATTCCTTCCATATAAGCCTCTGATAAAGAAACAGAGGTTGATAGACCAATAAGAGCTCAATATTATGAAGAAATCTAAGAAAATACAATGTGTAGAGCCCAGAAAGGTTAAAAAATCACAGTAGAATCAGATATATGCTTCTAAAGTTCACTGTACACACCAAAAAAGGAACTGAATTGAGCTCAAAACCTTTAACAATGGCGTCGTGCCAAAAAATAGGTCAAGTGACCTTTACCACGGAAACCCAAGAGGTGAGTTAATGAAACTCAACCACAGTTAAAAGATTCATGTTTTCTTTGTAAATTTTTGTCCCAACATCCATGGACACATCATCATCTTTAATTGGATGCATCACAACAGGTCCATTTTGTGAACTTGTAACTTTTCATTATCTTTGCAAAATGTTAAATTTGTTCGACTGTCCGATGAATTATAATTGGACAATCGAATGTATGAAGCTAAGGGAAGGCGAGCCCTTTTTGTGTTTTGAGACATTTTGGTGAAAAGCGTAAAAGTATAAAAAGAATGCCAAGACTCACAAAAGGACATGTGGCCTATTTTTATTATAAAGACAGATCGCTGGGGAACTTTTAAAATTTGAGCTTTGTTTTGAAAAATAGTAAAGTTATAAAAGTGACCCGTGACTTTGCTGAGGACCAAATAAACCCACGTATTGATCCTTTTATCAAAATTTAAAAGTGGATAGCCGGGTCATCGGAGTATTTTTTGACTTTGAAACTTTAAGATTTGTTTCGAAAAGGAGTAAATTTGAGCTGTGACCCCGCGATGCCTAGGTAAATACACATGTGCAGTCTGCATCAAAAGTTTTTTTTTTAATATTGGTAAATAGTTTTTTGAAAGGGACTATACCCTTGTGTACAAAAGGAGGCCTAAAAGCCTGAATAAGAGAGAGGAGCAGAGAAGTTGTATCAAGCACAAAAGTTACAGCAAAGAACACCGAAAGCCTAGAAACAGCAACACAACGAGACTTAAACAGCAAACAACGGCAACAAAACAGCAAGTCTACAGCCAAGAAGCAGTAGTAAAACTGGACTACTTCTTGGCCCGCTTGATCAATACTCATCTTACTTTTTTCCAAGCATGGTACATACCCAGCGTGGTCATATGAGCAGCATCCGTCTTATCGAGCTCCTCTCTGGTTCTTTTACTCTCTTTCTCATTGCCCCAAGAGTCATCGGGACACCGCTGAGATGCGAAACACTTCTTGCATGACCTTCGATGAATTCCTCTATGGCCCTGAATGCTGCAATATTATACTCATGCCTAGTCTTCGTTTTCCCAAGGCGGGAGTCTAGGGAGGTCATTTTTTTGTATATTTCATCAAGCTGGCTATTGCCAATGCTCCCTTCTCCCTCAATGCTTTTTTTTGCCTTTTTGCTTAGCAAAAATTTTTTACCTCACCTTCAGCAATTTAAGCTCAGCCTCTAAGGCCCTCCAATCTTCTAGAAGGGTTATCCGTTGGTGCCGCCTGGGGACTGGCACTACTAATGTTCAGCAGATCACGAGCAATCTCCATAAGAATAAAAATGTGAAGGATTCCCCAGGCCCGTTTAAGTTAAAATATGTTCCATGTGAAATGACTCTTTTTCAAGGTTACGAAAAAATAGAGCCTCGATGTTTTTATTCTGTAAAGAGATTGGTAATAACACAGAAATGCCATTTAGTTCATAATTTTCAAAATTAGAAGTTCCCAAGATGGCAGTTTAAAATAATAGATCAAAATCTCAATAGCTTGAACTTGAATAATCAAATCAGAGAATAGAGGCGAGCAAAGTGGATACTTCCATTATTTCATTTTATCACCATTCAACAGAGAAAACAAATACAAAATTTCAAATTGTGAATCGAAAATGCATTCATATCCAAGCTAAAGAAATATTGAATTTTTTCAGAAATCCGTTATTCCATTTAAAATCAGTTTCAAGTTACAGTATCAAAGTGAGAAGGGGATAGCTCCTAGCTAGAGACCAAAAAACCCATTAATGGGTATCAAGAATTCAGAGTAACAGAAAAAAACTCACCATTTATAATCAAACAGTTGAAACTTTAGAGCAACTGAATGATGAAACAGGAAATCCATATGCCCATGAAATGTTTCAAACTCGGGAGTCAAGCAGGAGCAACCCAGAAAGTTTTTTCAGCTCAAGAACCCCTAAAGGAACCACATGACCACAAAAAATGCAAAGAAAAATGAGTATCAGTTTTGGAAGTCGAAATGGAAAAGACCAAGTAACAACAAAACTCAGGAGATCGAGAAACTTACAAATAATAAAATAAAGCAAAACTTCTACCACATACCTGAGGTGTTTCAGTAATAACAACAATTTTTTGCCAGTTTTACCCTTTGAATGTGAAGTATTTTCTGCCTTTCCAATTATTTACAATCTAGTGTATGTTTCCATTAACCTTGTGAATGTTGAATTCCCTGATTAATCATCTTACCCTATTGCAAATTCAGTAATTTCTACATGATATTAATGTGTATGTGTAACTTAGCAATATTGTTATGATTTTATCCCTCAATACATCAAAGTGTTTACCCTTAATTATCTTCAGAAAATTGTTGAAGTGTGCATCATAAATTCATTCCATATCAATTGTGCATGTACTCAGTCAAAGATGTCCTCAGTTTTAATTTCATTTTACATTCATCTTTTACCCTTAAACTCTAGAAAATCAATTTAGGATACATCAATAAAGAGCCATCCTTGATACTGGAAACTCACCTCAAAACCGGTATACCCACATACCTGAGGTGTCTCCATTGTATCTACGAAAGAGAGAGATAAAATTTGCAAGCTTAGAACACCTGCAACCATATCTCTATAGGGTGAAATTTCTACAGATAACATCACATATTATGATCCTTTCTAGAACTTAAGTTAAATATTGAAATATAATTGTAGTAAATGTGTAATCCTTAAAGATCGTGCCATGGGAAGACCCTATCTGTAACTGTATACCATATTTGAATCATTATGTTGTGCGTTGTCATAATATAATTATCTATGAATTACATCATGTGTTTTCACATTATATATGTGGGTTAATTTTGTGCAAACATATTATGTATTGTGGAGAGTCCTGAGTGATCTCCTGTACTGCCATGTTTACTACAATATAAGTAAAAAAAAATCTGGTTATTTTAGTGTTATTTTTGTGTGTGTAAAATGTGTACGTTACATAAACACTCCACTGGTTGGATCCAGCGAGGGAGGATCCACTTTCCAACCATCATGGTCAGGCATATGCATATGGAATGGGAAAGCAGTGATGATAGGAGACCACCAAAGAATCTGATAATTGAAAGAGAGCCCAGTGTGAGCCCAGTGTGAATGCCATTTCCAGTCCAATGCAACAATGGTTTCACCATCTCAGAGGATTTCCAGATACTTATGGCAAAAAAATTTGCTATGATTATGATAGGAGCCCTATTAATAATAATGGTGTGCAAACCAATATTATTCCAACATTTGTTTCTACATGGTGCACTAGAAGCAATGCAATGCCATAGAAGAATTTTCCAAAGTAGATAGCCTGTCGGAAAACAAATAACCCATTTTGAACATAAGGCTACAATTTATCAGTAAACATTAATGATTCATATACCACCTTGATCACAAGGAAGACATCATACTTCCCAGGCCACCCTATGGAAACCAGATGAACCATAACTTTTACAACAAAGATAGTCTTGTAGCAAGCTTGGAAATTTTGGCAAATGAAACATGTGAAGGGCACCAACATGTAGAATAACACACATGGGTGGAAACAAGAATCCTAGTACATACTTGGAATTTTATAGCAAGAGATAGTGGTTTGGAAGACCACCGAGAAACCTTATGCTCAACTCTCTTAATAAGATACTACCATAGTGTGTTGGAGTCGCTATTCAAGGAAAAATAAATTCCCAATAATTTAAATTCAGTGCCTCTTCTAATTCACTTCTAGGGGTAATATTTCTACTATTCTAGGAAAGGAACAATGGGTTCAATAGCTAGGCAATATCCTAGCACATTCATTCATATTGAGGTAGTTAAAATTTATAAAATCATAGTCAATATATCAATATACATTAGGGATCAAAGGGGTTAATTAATTAATATTTTGAATTAGGTATTTTGGGTAGGTTATAGAGGTGGACCAAAGGAGAGGTGAGTTTCATTTTAATATAAAAATTAAATATTTGAACCCTAGTTTTTAAAACTAAATAACTTAAAATTACAAAAGGAGTGTGGTCATAAAGTTAAATTATATTGTAGTTTCGAATAATGAAATCTCAATTAGGATATTCTTGACCATGAAATAATAATATGGTAAAAAATGGATTGAGTGTGGTTTTGAACACAAATTATATTATTTCAGTATCCTAATTATTTGAAGAAATATTGATAATTGATGAAATTTTAACAGTAAGGTAATTGGTAAGATGTCTCGAATGACTTCAAACTCTCTTTGTAGAGAAAAAGTGTATTAATAAACTAATCATTGAGTGGGAAACATGATATATTTTATGTTTCTTATATTAGGGAAGAAATAAAAAGGGGAAAATAAAATTGTAATGGAAAAATGGGTAAGTAAGGTACATGGAGAAAATAGGGGGTATTTTCATTCTAATAATATAACAGGAGGGTATATTATCAATTGACTAATTAGAGGTAAAAAAAAGCATGAAGGGTATATTTAAATACCTTTAGAATGAACATTATTTACCATACTTTTACTAATTCAATCCTGTGTGGGGATAATTAAGCAAATTTTCCGATATCCAAACTTCTTGGTCATCTGAATACTACATCCTGAAGTAAGGAAAAACATATTAAGGGAAGTCAAAAACCGTAGCCACATTCTATTTGGATTCAACAAAAACAAGATAGGAATCATGAGTGAAATGACAATCAATAAGTTGTGTTGTATGATTAGGAAGAAAAATCACCCAAATGTTACCTTAAGAAGTATTATGGGAAATAAGATATCCTAAAACATCTGTACTAAGAAAAAAAAGTATGGTGTAAGAGGACACCTCTGTCTGATAGAGTGAAAGAGGCTAATTACACAGAATATTGATGTCCATTGATGGTGAGGTGAGCCAACGCATTTGAAACTAGAGTTCTTATTGCCGACTTGAAAAAATCGCCAAAGCTAAGGGCCTTGAGCATAGCCAAAATAAATGGCCATTTGATATGGTCATAATCCTTTTCAAAGTCAATTTTGATAAATAGAGGCCTTTGTAGATAAACTTGGGGCAATTCCAGCCATTCCCAAACTGCAATAAGATTATTCACAATGTACTAACCTTTGACAAAATTGGTTTTATTTGGGTGAATAATTTTAGGCAAAACATCAACTATTCGAAGAGCCAACATCTTAGCAATTTTTTTATAAGAAACATTTAGTAGGGTGATAATCTACCAACTTGTTTTTTTCACTATTGGTAAAGGATTTTTTGGGAGGGACCATACACTAGTACAAAAAGGGTAAAAAAAAGATACAAAAAAAGAGTAAAAAAAGGGTCTAAAAACCTATATGTTCAACAAAGCTCAACATACAAACAAAAAATCACAAATCTGTAGCCAACCAATGACCTACTCATAGGAAAAAGTAGCTAAGAAATTATAGGCCATCATCCCAGATACAAAAATGATAGCATAAATTGGGACAAGACTCGAGCCTTTCCAGAAGTGTTGGAGTCATTTTGTTTATTTTATCCTTTCTTCCTTCACTCTACCACCATCCATTCCTCATTAGCTTCTTCTGCATAAATCGAAAGAAAAACTTCAAGTATCACAATTTTTAGGAATGAATTTTATGTTTCCTTGATTGACGAAACTCCCCAAGAGAATTAGATTGAAGAGCTTCATTATAGAGACAAAGTAGATCAAATCCCACAAAAACACTAGGTTGCTTTGAAAAATTCACACGGGAAATGATCATGTCCTGGATATTTGTCATAAGATAAGCACAACATGGCAACAAAAAGTTCTTCCAAAGAAAGAGAAGCATTGCAATGGTCCCATTCTTCAAGAGAGAGCTTATTCGGCACCACATTGATTATAGGGCAGAATCTTACTCATTAATATCTCGTTGAGCTTAAAAGAAAAGAAAATAATGATCGACAAAGGCAATTGATATCTCTGACAATTCCATGACCCTCTGTTGTGAATCATAGATATATTTAATCTGTTAACAAGCATTCTTAGCTCATAGGGATTTGAATAAGTATTTTTAGGCTTTTTCTCCCACCTTAAGCCAATGTAGCCTCGACTAGATCTACGCAAAAAGGGCCGAATGAGAATCAATGAGCTTGAGCTTGTGTCGGGTTTTAGCATCCTATATCAAGAGATAAATGTCGAAGGGATTGGACTCAAGAAATAAAAAGATCCTTCTAAATTATTTGTGCATAGTCGATTCAACACGTTTACAAACTTGAAAAAAATTCTTGCAAAAACAACAGAGGAAATGGGTTTTCCATTGAATAGCCACTTCCCACCATGCGATATAACTGGCAGAAAATGACAGACGTGGCGCCATGTTCCAATCTTTGGAAAGAAGAGGGACCACTCTCAGATGACTCAAAAATAATACATTAAGAAGGAACTTATTAAATGAGACTTTGGGAGAGGCCCCATGCCAAAAAAACTTAAATGTGATCGGGTGGTGATCTGAGAAAAGAACATCTAACCATACTAGGAAAATAGAGGAGACTTACGCATCAAAATAAAAAAATATGTTGTGAAAGAAGTACACAATCAAGTATTTTTAAAACCCAATCATATCATTCTCAAAGATTGGTCCAAGTATACCAACCTTGGGCTTTAAATTCCTTCCATGGGCTATACAAAGGATCGAGGAGTTTCCAATGAATTTTAAAGACATATCAAGCCGCACGCTCGACAACACACTAGCACATAAGAAGGGGGTGACATTTATCATCATGATCCTCTATCATATTAAAGTTTCCACACACCACGTAGTAAAATAAAGGTGAGTTATCACATAACTATTTCCATAAGACTGTTCTTTCTGAGCCATCATTAGGAGCATAAACATTAAAAATACCAAAAGAAATATCATAGCCATAATCACCCACATGACCTGATTTGAAGGATCTTGGCCTGATGAGGTGATTAATACCAAGAAATTTGACACTATGGAAATGCTTGCACCACCTTTTCCATTAATGTGATGAGTATGAAAATGTGAAAAAATGGGGCAATACAAGCTAGAGAAGTTTGAAGTAAAAAAATAGAAATCTTAATTTCCTGCAAACAAATAATATCAAGGTTGTCGATATGTTGAAAAGCTAAATGAACCTAGTTTTTTCATGAGGGATCTATCAAACCCTGTACATTACATGACATTAAATTCATGAAAAATATGACATATCAAACTCCCCTTTCCTATCTAGTATACCATCCTCTGAGCCAAGAATGGAAAAATTATTGGCAATTGGGATCTGGTCCAAATCAGAATGCTCAACTTAAATGGAGCAATGTTTTTCCCCATTATCCCCTCGCACACTGTGGGACACCTCCCCTGGTGGACTACGAGAGTGTTGCAAAGGAAGAAAAGTTGAAGAAATATTCATAGTATTCTTTAAACTAGAAGGAGGAATCTGACTTTGTGAAGGTTTTGATGGAATGGAAACTGAAGGGCAGGGTGGGGATGAACCCGACTCATCCTTTGACAAAGAGAGGGAGGGAGAGGGGGTAGGATTTTGGGAGACATTTTTATGACCAGTTTCAAAAATCATTGCAACGAAAGGAGAGTTGTCCATTTATAAGAAAATCACCACCTTAGCGGTAGGAAAATAGTCAGAATTCACTATGATACAACTGACGGGATAACCCAAAAAAATCTAAGTAGACACAGTTCTTGCAGCAGTGTATGGAAATAAAATGCATGAAAAAACATAGCAGAGCCGAATTATGTTTGTCTACATGTCTTATTACATCTTCTAGCTATATTCAAAGCCTCATGAGGTCATTGTCAAATTCTGATTTTAAAATTTAAGGATAAACAAGAACAAATAAATAATTTCAATATTAAAAAGAGAAATAATGGATCATATAGAAATTTGATATGTTGGAAGAGCTAGTTTTAAAACCTTAAGAATTGACTTTATATAAATTGCATATGACATGTTAAAAATTCTATAAGGATCTATATATAATTATGAAACGGAAGAAAATAATTTTTGAATTAGATGTAATCTATTGTATAGTGGAAAAAAAATTCATAACGAAGGGTATTAAAGACAAAATTATGAAATAACACTAATTACATTTATTACAAGATGCAAAAAATAAATTGTTAACAATTCGATACTATCATATTGAAAATGAGAGACTATATGAAGCTTCTCAAAGCATTGTCATGATATTTTGAGACAAAAAATAATGATCTAAAATTCAGTTCTAAATGGCTATGAATGACTCAATATCTTAGTAAACATTATTATTTTGATAAAAAAAATAATGAAAAAATAACTTTGTTCGATGATCAAGCATTTTAAGCAGACCACATTTAATTTGAAAAAGAGAGCACATATGTATGACTAATACAAAACAAAATAAAATGAAGAAAGAAAGTTATAATATTGTGCAGGAATTAGTTTGAAATACAAATAGTTGAGTATAATCTTAAACAAAGAATGCTTTTGAAAGTAGCAAAAAGATAGAGTACTCTTTAAGAAAAAGACACTATAAGTGATTTATTAAGTCTAACATTCTCCAAAATGCAAAGAAAACAAAAAAGGAAACTGAAAACCCCAAAGTATGAAGCAATTCACTTATATATAATGAAAATGGTGCCATCTATTTTCCGAACAATTTTGAGGTTGAATTCTTGAGGAATAAATTATTTAATTTTTTTTCACAATAATTTAAAAACGCGAGTGACCTTACATCTTCACATGAAATTTCATAAGACTTAAATCCAAACAACTCTTTCAAAATTGTATAAAAAGCACAAGAACTAATAATACACAATCTAAAAAAGGTATAAAAGAGTTATCATCTCAGTAAACTTTAGTACATTATGCAGATGAAAAATTAATCAAATGATATATTTATATTAAGGAAGTATTTTAAACACATGTTCAAATTTGACAAGCTTGGAAATTCCCTTATGAGAATTCAAATAATATAATTGCATTAGCTATGAGTCATGACATTTCGTAATATTGTATATTATAGAAACAAACTATCATAATTATACCCATTTTGCATATAGATAACATAATGGTAGATATTTAGAAAAGAGATCTTTAATATATTATCATGAAATATGGTTCATATGTGCTCTTCGAATCTTGAAAAATATAAATTTTAATGAACATAAACCAAGTGAAAAATTCCTATTTCTTCTCAGCATTTGCACAAAATTTCTCTTTTGAAAATAATTTGACTAAAGAGAGTAATAAAGGAGATAAAAATATATTTGAAGAATAAAATGTTTCGGGATGAATCCAAATAATTTATCTTGACCATTAAAATTCATTGCAATATCTTTAGGAAAAATTACACCAACAATCTACAAGAAAATTATTATTTATTTAGACATGTTTTAAGATGTCATAAGCCTTATTCAATAGAATTTCATGTGGTGATTATAGAATAAAATTTCTTATGAGTTATTGCAACCAAATTATTACTAACCAGTAACTCTATTGAAGGCTTATAATATATTAACTACATGTGTGTATTCCCTATTGTATCATCCAATTTCTTTCTCTCCCTTATCAAATCAAATCTAAGTGACTCTGTAGCTAAAAATGTTAAGAATAAATAAACACAAATTAATAGTTGAACAAAAACATTAAATATCATAAACAATTTTTCTATGTTTCAAATCTTATGTTCTGATAAGAATATTATCTAAAATATATGAATGGCCAAAATGAAACATAAAAGTGAAGGAACAAACCACTTATGTTATAAAGGGTATTGTGAAACCTTTAAAATTGAGTGTAATGTTTCCAAAGACATGATATTCAAAATGTCATAAATATCTAGAGCTCATTGCCAATGAAACTAATTTTCACTCAGTCTCCCATATAAAATTGACTATAATAATGCCAAAGACATGATTTTCAAAATTTCATAAATATCTAAAGCTCTCACTGGAAATGAAACTAATTGGTACATTTGATTCGATCTTGCATACGCAAAGAGAATCATGATTCATGTCTAAGATGCAAAGTATTAACCGAATTGCTAAATTTTATAAAATATGTCCTTCATTTCATTACCGTGACCCAAAATTGTATCTATTTCCATGAATGGTACAAAATGTTTGTATTTGTAATTGGTTGTGCTAATGAATTGGAAATTGATCTTATTCATTTTACAGTTAGATAGACATTCAAGGAGATGGATAAGCTAATGATGTTATCTTTATAGTGATTGATCATTTCAAGATTTTAATTCATTGATTAATATTTTGGTTTGAATAAGATTACAATGATATTGATTCATTTATAATTTTTTCACATTGTATTTTGCATGCAGTTTTGCAATTTTTGATGGTTTTAAGCATCTTTTTTATCTTGGAATCATAACATTTTTTGGAAAAGATTTAAACAATATTACAATTTAAAATCTTATTAATTTTTTATTTTCTCTATTTTATAAGAGATGGATTAGGGTATTACCAAAACTTTGATCTCCATAGTCTCAACTTCAAATCATGATTGTCTTTGCATTGTACCAAAAATAAATTGTATCTGTTATAGCTTAATCAATTTATTTTCCTTTTAGAATATTAAATGTTTCTAACATTTAAGAAATAATGTCTTATGTAATATTATAGGAAACTCTTTAGGTTTTTTCAAAAATGTTGACAAGCCATTAAAGCCATCCCAGAAGACTCCCGTGCTGAAGATAAAAGAGGATCTACTAAAAAAGATCATCAAGGAGGAGGAAATATATCTGAGCTTGGAATGATTTGTAAGTTTCATAAGTTTTGGCCTAATCTGTCTTAGCTCTATGATTGGATTACACAAATATGGAGGGAAAAGATCGTGGGAAAGATTGAACTTTACCCATGTGCAAAATCCTATTTTATTGTTTCTTTTGAAACCCCTAAGGAAATGGATTTAATTTTTAATCAATATTGGGTTTTAGAAGAACATAGATTCATGTTCAAACCATGGTATCCATCTTTTGACCCCCTGAAAGAATCCTTTTATACCTACCATGTCTAGATCCACTTGCCAGGAGTTCTTGTAATGCCCACATTTTACAAAAAAAACTACAATAGTAAAAAGACGAGAATAATTTTTTTTTGAATTACATTACAGTACACATGACACTACAAGAGATCACTTAGGAATACACACAACAAATTTTTATTTTTCACAACATTAACCCACATAGATAACATGAAAACACATGACGCACATGAAGAACATTTTTTTTAATAAGACACAACATAACAATTCACTTACAATATAAACTTATAGATAAGGTTTTCCCACAACATGATATTTTAGGATTACACATTTATTAAAATCATGTTTCCCTCTTTAAATTTAAGTTCTAGAAGGGATCATAATGTGTGAATCATATGTTTCTTTTCCTATTTGCTAGATTTGTCTTTATACATATTAACATTCAACTTACAGTATATCTTATTAAATAAGGATCATCTTCATTATTTAAATTACTTTCTTAACTCGTTCGTTTTTTAATAGGATATTTATTTATACACTAGAGTATTAGGTCTTATCCATAATATTCACATATAAGGGCATGAAACTTCATCCTGTATCATACCTCCATTACACAAAGGAACAAGAGTAATTCCAAAGGATGTGAATTTCACTTTTTTTTATCAAGGATTTAGGGTAGAATTTCTTTCATTATTTTATAAATTGATAATTCAGTTAGTACAAAATAAATATTATAAGAAATTAGGTTCTTTATCCATATTGAGAGGGTTTATTTACATTACAATGAATATCATTTTTCACTTAACCCATGGAACAACATCTCACGATCACACTTCCCAAGGACAAAAATCAATTATAGTTTTATTATAGTTATGTTATGATAGTTAGTTAAGGATTCAAAGGAACGTAACATGGAAATATAGTTCCTTACTTTGTTTCTAGGTTAAGTTTCCTAAGTATTGCTTTCTTCCAACTGGAGAGGATTTTCCCCAACTAGGTTCATATCCATTTTGTTCTGAAATTGTATAACCATTTTGTCGATGGGGCATTTGAGTCGTCAGTCACACCACTAGTATTTTTATTAGGGGATTGATCTCTAAGAAATGATCACACAATTTCACATCATGCATCCAATACATAATAGGACAAGAGGGAGGACAATATGGAATAGTCCATCGATTAAAGGGTTAAGGATCACATTAGGGTTTACACAATGTGGATCCCTTTTCTTACCACAGGATGGTTTAAACATGTTATAAGGATAACCTAAATTTAACCTTTATCCAAGCACATCATCATATGGATACATTTTCACAAACTAATCGTACACAAAAATGTTGTTAAGCTTCACAATTAAATTTTTCATATTGCATCACAGAACCCAAATGACAATTGAGATTGGGTATCGAGTTCATCTCTGATCCCAACTCTTAAAGGTGACTTCCAAGGTTAGTGATATATGTTCACCATTCAACATGTATGTTGGTCCAATAGGATTTTACACCATGTTTAAAGTTGGTTTCCCAAGGGGCACTGCCCTAGGAGAACACATTCTCCTTACTACACACACGTTTACAAAACCTAGGAGGGAAATTACATTCTCAAGATAATCTTTGGCCATGTCGTTCTTAGATGTGGGGTTCACGAAAATGTCAGTCAAATTTCAAGCTATGAAGATAAACTCAAACTTGTGATCGTATTTATTAAATCTATAAGGTGTTATCAAGTGTAAGGATTTTAGTTCATCCTAAGGTTTTAGTTTTCTTTTCTACAAAGAGTCACACAGGAAGGGTAGTTATACATATAGTTTCAGCTAGGGTGGACTACTTCGTTTAGATCTATTTATTACATTTAAGGTAAGAAACACAACACACCAACTATTTAATCATCAATTACACAATGTAATTCCACTATAAGATATTAATTTCATTTTAATTTAACACATTTATGCAACTTATAAAACACCAATTTTGGCATCAAATAACACCCATGTTTAGATGAACGTTTCCCTTAAACACTTCGCATCTTTAAAATGTTATAAGACTTCACTGATACACCATTCAATACTTCAAAAAATGATGAAATATCCTCTAAAATTTTACTTAACATATATATCCAACCCCCTTTCTACGATATGTAAAATTCAAATCAAAAGAAAACATATAGTTAAATGCAAAATTCCCAAAGCACCCTTAATACTAACATCTCATACATATTACCAAATCTCAGTAACAATTCTTTATTGTAACATAGAAATGAATGTGTGTGTGTGTGTGTGTGTGTGTGTGTGTGTGTGTGTGTGTGTGTGTGTTTGTGTGTGTGTGTGTGTGTGTGTGTGTGTGTGTGTGTGTGTGTGTGTGTGTGTGTGTGTGTGTGTGTGTGTGTGTGTGTAATTCATTAACAAACATAAATTAAAATAATACACAATGAGTTATAACCACGTCATTTCACCATCCTATTGGCATCTTCTAAACCATGTGAGCATGAAATTAGTGATAAATCGATGGCATGGACATTCACCTAGATCTAGAATAATTAATTTTTTTAGTTTCCCATTTACATAATAAGAATAATTTTCATTTGAAAGGAGACGGTTCAAGACACATATTTCTTTCATTTCTTAACTAGAGAGAGAGAAAAAGATAGGGAGAGAGAGAACCACTATTTTTCCAAAAGTCCAATTTGACACAGCTAGTCATGTGATAGAGTTTCAAAAAGTTAGCTACAAGTGTCAACAAGTTTCCACATAGGTTTGGTAACCTAGTGGGGGTCCTACAACTTTCTTTTTACATTTTCCTTTTAGTTGTAAAAACATTCAATTTAGGCTCGGAGGCTAAGAAACCACTTTCAAATGTTTCATTCTAATGATAAAATACACCACGGGTAAGTTTCTACATGTCCTCATATACACCAAAAATTCATAAGAAATGATGGAGTACAGAACTGGTGGACAATTTCCCAATGACGGTGGGTTTTCTTGAGCGACTAGTCGTAATTGGTCCAGTTTGACCTAGTCAAACTATGACCGGAGGCCTAAAAAATGCCTTTGGAAAACTATCAAGAAGAGTGTTTTTCCCTATTTTAAGGTTTTAGGAAATTTTTTAGTAAAAATACTAGAGATTTGCGAAGGCCGACAATCATTTCATTGTTCAGGGTTCAAATGGCAAGTTAATACGAAACCCAAATTTTTAATTTTAACAACTTCCTAAAAGTGCAACACGAGGTCATAGGGATCCTAGAGGAGCTTCGAAAATATCATAGATGATCAAATCGAGATTCATCCAAGGATTGAAGTGACTCCTCACATAACTATGTATATGAAGGAAACTTAACATCTCCTTTACAGAGTTACAAAGGTTGTGTTATCATCGAATCACAACACCATATGTTTTGCCACAAGTTTGTGTGCTTGAGCTCACAATGTGATTGGATAACATGGGTACTATCTCCAAGTTGTGGGACTTTATACTTGAGATAGACCTCCAGAGAAATTTGGTTCTTACTCCTAAAATACCTGCCAAAATCTACTCTACTGCAGGAAAAATTGTCTATCCTAATCTAAATTTCCAAGGGACTAGAGAGATATAACGAATGAAAACAAATCCTAAACTAAAACGGTGATACACCAGAAAAGGAGAGTGTGAGAGTAGTCTTCCAATGTGTGGAAAGTCGAAGCAAAGTGCATACTAGAAGGGGTGATAACAGTTCTCCACAATCTAGCAAATACATTTAAAACAACATTCCATACATGCACAATAAAATGAATCCCTCCAAGAGAATAACATAGACACAATATATTTGCATGATATTCAAAGGGAAATAATAATGCCAACACAATATATTCACAAACTTGTATCTGGTGCTTTCATAGAAATGAACAGTTCAATATATTATATAATAAGGGTGTAGATGACCATTCAAGGAGTCCACCAAAAGGGCCTACAACATATTGGCTTCAAAAAAAAAATTGACAGATTTTTGCTACTTAGAAACTACCTTCCTTACAATGACCCCAACACTTCAATTTCTAGGATTCTGAGAGGAAAGAGAGAGAGCAAAATGAAAATCCTAAAATATGTCTTCTCACCACTTACAAGAGGTATTAAATGAAGGAAAATAATCTTTTGTTTATTGACAAAATCTCACCATGCTTTCCCATGAATTTTAGCAGTGAGAAATGTCTAGCCCATGCTTCATTTAATGCACCCCTAACTAAAAAATAAAAAATTGTTCTAAACTAAGTGTGTTTTCTATGAAGTCACCATCAATTACTTGTCAAATCCCAAATTATTTATTTTTGTGCATGGGCCTTGGAGCCATGATTCGAATGGTACCAATTTTTGTGATTTCGTCTAGAAATGCAAAAGATATGGCAT
Organism: Taxus chinensis; assembly: GCA_019776745.2. Taxonomy (NCBI): domain Eukaryota; kingdom Viridiplantae; phylum Streptophyta; class Pinopsida; order Cupressales; family Taxaceae; genus Taxus; species Taxus chinensis. The sequence continues at coordinate 603,117,877 of CM034152.1, read as the reverse complement.
TCTGAATGGAGGCATCTATTTTAGGTATTTAATTGACTAGGAATACGTTTCTTCAATTTTCATATATCTAATCAAAATTAATAAATTTTTGTGGCATAGAGGACGTTGTGCCCGTTCTTAAAAGTCCAATTTTGTGAAAATCGGAGCTTTGGATCAAAAGTTATGGCCTTTTGAAGTTCGGGGATCAGGGGCAAGGCACAAAAGAGAAACAGAGATAAGGCGTGTGCTTAGGTGCATGTACAAGAATAAGGCATACCTACATAAAGCATGGAAATAGGTTAGGTGTGCATTCAACTGAAGGAGGGTGCATGACACAATAGCGTGTATGCGGGCACACAAGAGGAAGATCAGGGACAACCAATTTTAAGCTATCCGCAGAAGGGTGTGTGATGAAGGTGCAATGGGATAGAAAATGGGAGTGCAGGAGGAAGGTGGTAAAGGGGAAGATGGAATGAGATCATAATAGAAATGGAGAAGAAATAAGGCATGTAAGGGCGCACGGAAAAAAGGAGATCAAGAAGTAAGGCACGCGGCAAGATACAAGCGTGTGAGAGGAAAACCGAGAGAATGTGCATGCATAGGTACGCATGTTGCCAAAAAAGAAAAAATGCTTGAAAAAGACAAGTATGGATACAAGGCATGAATATCCAACTAACGGAGGGCATTTGGTGGTAGACAGAAAAGGGGGATGCATGACAGGAAGACCTAGAACTTAGCCTATTTGAAAGGCCTGTAGAGTGATGTGGGGAAGAATTTCAAGGTACGGGGAATATGTGGAAGGACTACAGTCTATGCAAAGTTCCAAATGAGAAAGTGTTTAGGAACATGACCTAAAATGTGAAGCAGTAGAGTCAGAATGAAGATACAATTTATCAAAAATAACTAGGAGATTTATTTGAACAATAGGTTGTTTTGTAAGTCTCCAAAAATCATGATTTATCTATTTTAACAAGGAAGTGATCAACATATTTACAGGGAACTCATCTTCAAATTTTCAATAAAAAGGGATACTGTAGAAATATATTTTGTTCAGGAAGTTTTATATATCATTACAAATGAGGTTTTGAGTTCATGGTTGTATACTAAGGAATATTTGAATTGTGTAAGTTATGATATGTCATCTTATTGTTTTGAAAAAAAGTTTATTTAAAACAATCAAATCTATGATAATCCTAAGTTTGAATATTTTATTTTAGGAAAAGAGTGAATGAAAGGAACGATAACCAAATTGTACCAAGCCAAGAACACATATGCTAATCAAACACCATGATCAATAAGATGAAAGTAATTCTCCATAAGAGCTTTACATAAAACCTTTGCAAACAAATGAGCAGCAATATCATATATTATTATGGAACTCAATTCAATACATTGAGAATGAGCCTTGCTTAAATAGGCAAGGAATAACAATCTAAGAACTAGTCAAGGTCGTAGATCAAGCCATAAATAAACGAAATAACTAGTCATCAAAGAACTAGTCAAGACCATAGATTTAGGAGAGAACTAGACATCAAAGATCTAGTTAATACCATAGATCAAGGAAAGAACTATACCTAACAACGAGATAATATCTCCTAATATCTAAATAAGATAAAATAAATATCCACACACATAAGTGGGTGAGGATAAATACTATAAAGGTAAATAAAGTACCTAGGTGAACATGAGCTAAGGTAAATACGTACTCTAACATTGACTAAAGAACAAGAATTATGAAATATATGGAGATATTGACTATGCATGTTATATATTTGTGTCCATAGGGAAAGAGGTGCTCCAGTTGGTTTCGTGTCAAGATCATGGTTCTAAATTTTGCATACATGTCCTCCCAATAGTTGTAGATACAAATACTTACTAGAATACTACCCATCCTCTAATACACTTTGGCAGATGTCCATACTCTATCCAAAATATCCCATTATAGCACAAGTTGAGGCATTGATGGGAAGTTATTTGGAATTGGATTTACTCTAGCCACCAAAAATTTCCAAAAATAACAAACTAATAGTTGATATAGTGAGAGTTTCCTAGAAACAAGAGAAACCTCATTGAGTTGTGCATAGTTTATAGAAATTTACATATTACAAAACCCATGACAGAAGATCATAATAAGGACAAGCCAACATAGCAACACCAAGAAACTAAACATGAATGGAGAGTTTTTAACAAAGTAACCCACCAAACCCACATCCAATTTAAACTCCAAGTAAGTTGATACAAAACACAACAATGAGCTATGGGAGAACACTAACAAATGTTCTATACCAACAATGGTTACCTAGATGTGAAAGCGTGCCTAGATCATGAGGTGAAGCCAACTGGTGCCTAGGGGACTACAAATATAGCTCGCATAGTAGAAAGCAACTAAACATCTTCCAAACAGAGATTAGCTAGGCCATTAGAAAACATGAACCTGAACTTCAATAGAATATGAAGCAAATCTCAAAAGTAGATCTAACGGTAGAAAGACTAAAAATTTATAGAGTTTACTCTCAAAACAATTAATATTAATTTAGGTATAGATTCATATCTAGTTCAAACATTCACATTTTTGGCACACACTGGGAGGAAGCTCGAAAGAAAATCATATTTTCATTATCCTTTGATGGATGTCCATTCCTTGTTCTAAATCCTCCATTTCGACACGGGGTGGAGGATGTTGATAAAGGATGTGAAGCCTGTCTTTGAATTTTATTGAAAGGTTCGAAGGCCTTTTCAACAAACCCATTTTATACATATCGTGCTATCATTGCAGTCCATGAAGCCAAATTTCAGGCATTTAGCCAAATAATTCACATGCCAAGAACATGTTTCCATAATTTGTATACATGACTTCTAAAGAACTTGCAAATAGATTACCTGAAAAAAATCCTCTATCTTTATTCTTTCTTAGACATCCATAACCTGTTCTAGGATTGTATTTTGACACAGACTAGGAGTATGAAGGTAAATGTAAACTGCTCTGGTTGGAGACCTGTTTGTTGCATATGTGAAACTATGTGACTATCTCATTAGGAAACCCATGTCTTTTGTGCACTGTCATCCACACACCAAACAAATAATTTGATGAGAAGTTTTCTCGTTCTTTGATTCAATCAAACATTGCAACATTGCTGATTAATTCAAAATTTATGATGTGAAATTAGGTTTCCAGTGGGGTTAAAGCCTTTGGTTCACAAAAAAAAGTGCTTAAATTATTGTGAAAGGAAAATGAAATGTTGGAATGGTTGCTGAGGAGGATTTTCCCATACCAACTAGATATCCTTCCACATTAAAGCCCTAAGAAAACCAACCATCCTTGAGCAAAAATTATTTGAATTTTACCTACTCTATGGTATGTATCCAAGGATGTCAAATGACTCATTCATTTTTTATTTAATTACATTTTATTAAAATTTATGGTATCAATGCACTTCCAATGCAGCTCTGGAACAAATCATACCTTATTTCTATAAGAGATACCCTAGGATCTTCTGTGGTAGTTGATGATAAAATGTCCCATCAAACACATACAACTTATGCTAGAATGTTGGTTGATATTGACACCTCTCAAGCCCTACCAGCAGATATTCACCTATAAATAGATGACAAGAAGTCATTCTAGAGGATTGAATATTAGGGTTTAACTTTCAAATATTGAAGATTCTTTCAAACATGGCATCTTTTTGTTGAATGTTAACAAACCGAACACAAGGAAAAAATAGCATGGTGGAAGGACTTTCTATCAGACCATTTGATGATTAGCCTCCATTCGAAACCGGTCATGGATTCATCAAACACATAAAAGGTAGACGCTTCCTCTACTATTGAGATATCATAAGGTTTTTCTACCCCAGAGGTGGATGCTAAAAATATAAAAGATTGCACCTCTTTGCCCCTCACTGAGGGCCACACTCCTTTCACGAATCTCGAAGTTTTTTTGTCACTTTTCACATAAGATATTAACACAAACTAGATGGTGGCAGAATGATGGAAGAAAGGACATAACAAATTAAAATCCAACATTGATTCGAACATGTAATGATAAAGTGTGCAGGTTGGCTGCGGACTTGCTATATTGCTGATGTTTTTGAGTTGTTAAGCTGCTATTTTTTTGTAGTTTTTTTGGCATTTTATTTTTCTGTTGCTGGGATTTCATTTTAAATCTTAATTTTGATCTTTTTTATTTTTATTAAATTATAAAATATGGATTTTGATCCTTTCTATACAAGGGTATAGTCCCTTTCAAAAAAACTATTTACCAATAATTAAAAAAAAACTCTTTAGGTTTTTTCCTACTCTACTTTGTGTCAACTTAGTAATTTGTTATGGTTTCCTCTTCTTATGTTTTCGTTGCAATTTGACTAAGATTTTATGAGGATGTACAATCTAGAACATGCAATAGGTCATGCAAACACATATACTTTAGATAATGTAAACATATCAAGAGAACATTTTAAACATAGATAAAGACAAGTTTAAATCAAATGAATTTCATTCACATGATGAAAGTACATTATTTTTTATGACATCATATCTACAGTGTTCCCCTAATTTTCAAAATATCTATGTCTCCTTCTCGTGACCCCTTCTCAAAACCTCATGCTATTAACCCTAACCCTTGCAAGGCTATCTGCGGTGGTGATGGTGGTCTCTCCCCTATGTTGTGTGAGGCAATGTGTGTCATCAAACATTTAGGAGATCTACTATGTGGTGGTGGGTTCTGGGGGTGGTTAGTATGGGATCGGGCCCTACCGATACTAGATCTATCCTCCTCTTTCCTTCCCTTAGTGTCACAACCTTTTATGTTGAATGATATTTTCCCTCAAGTAAACTAGTTGTGGTTACGAGATCCGTCTCTAGCAGTGGTGTTGTTCTGCCCCCTTTGGGGCTGGTTGATTCTAGATTATTTTCTTTTTACAGCTGTTACCTTGTGAAAATGAATGTTGTCTCTCCCATTTTTGTCCCATTTTTTACAGATCATACTACATTTTGGTATCCAAATTGACTCTCCTACGAGGAATAAGAAGCATCATGAAACTAGTAGGATTCTTAGAGATAGAAAAATCATGATATAAGTCATTTTGTAGCCGGGGAGGGGATTCAGTTGACTCTTTTTCACTCAAGCATTGGAGAAATGGATATCACCTTACTAAGGGTTTGATCTACCCTCACTACTTTAGGTTGTGCCTTCATATAGGATGAGAGGAACCAGTCTATAACCCATTTTGGTGAAGGATATCAAGAGATCCTTCTTTGGACAATTTTCAAGAAAACATAGAGAAAATATGATCAATACAACACAATATAACTCTCACAAGTTGTTACACTAGAGAGCAGAGATATTTCCTTGACAAAGCTTGAGTTACTAAAGACAATAATTAAAACCTGATTATCTCTGCATATTTTGGTAGTGATATTTTTTAATATTTTTGGATACATATTACAAACAGGGGTAGTTCATGTAGGATTCATCGTTTGAGAATTTTTTTAGTGTGAAGTTAAGAAAGTTAATTATACCAGATGTTTCAGAGCCTTTATAAATATTGGAACACTCACAAAAAAAATGGTTCAAAATAGCCAAGATATTCCTTCAACCAAAAGGTGTGTATCAATGGAGGCCTAGAGATGCATGATTTCATACACTCTTCAAGAATTCAACACAAAGGCTCATGTTAAAGACTCAATTAAACATAGGAAATCCCTAATTAGTCATACTTAAGATACACTCATAGGATAAAAAACATAACTTTTTCAACATAGTGGAAGTAAGATGATTTTAAATTGTTTATTTCTTTACAAAGATGAAAGCTATCCTCAATATGAAATTGTAAATGCCAAAATACTACCACGTGGATATGATCTTGTGTGATTGAAAGGGTTTTTAAGATAATATTGCAATAGGAACAAGAAAAACTATTTGAAAAAATTATGAAATGAAAACAAACATGATAATGATCACGATCAACACAGATTCATTCAAGATTGACTAGATTCATTAGTAGGGGAGAGTTTCTTGAGAAAATCTCAGACCTTGTCAATGGCTGGATAGTTCCAACCATCTTGACATGATTAAATTAAAAACGCATGAAAATAAAATTGTTTTTTAGACATTCTCTTCGGAAAAAATGGTTTTTCTCAAACTTTCTCAGAAAAATTAACCCTCGTCAATTTGGCATCACTCATGCGTATGCCTTTTATATCAGTTATTTTACATCAAATCTTTTCCCACCAAAAAAATAGAACATTACGAGGAATAACTTTTTTTGTTACATATTTGTTATAGAAAGTGATATTTAACAAATTTGCACCCAAAAACAACCAGGGGTAAAAAAGAAAAGTTTTTTTGAATTATTTCCACCGGTTGTTTTTAACTGGGGCATGTCTGGTTGTCGCTTCTTGCAGTATGTCCATCCTATTTCAAGTCTGTAGCTTCCTTCTCTATAGAATTTTTCTCTGCATATTTCTCTACTTCATCCTTTTCCATTAGCATCTTGCTCTGTTTCATCCTAGTTGTTTTGTACAGGTACCTCGAGCAATTCTAATTGAAAATAAATAACTTTCACACTTCTCGGGTTGAAAAATTGAGCTCCACAACAATTCCATGATTGCATTTCACTGATAAAAAATGACAAGAAACAATGAAAATAACAATAAAAGATGAAATGCATTTGAATATCTTGAGGTCATAGAGTGTTAATGGAGGCAGAACTAAATGTCTTGTATCATAGTCATTAACTCTTGTCTTTCACAACTTCAAAATTGATCCATCCAGGTTGAAAAGATTTGAACTGAAGCAGGCCTGGGGGTACTTTTTTGTATTTTTTGTCACTTAAAGAAACTTTTCATTTTTAGACAATTTGGCCTGACCAACTATCTTTTCATATGGGCTCAACACGTGGATTTACTTGGGAGACAATGGGGTCGTGGATCACTTTATAAATTTACTCCTTTTAACAAAAAAAGTCCATAAATCCCAAAGTGCTCCGGTGACCCACATACCTGCTTTGACTTTTCCATGCGGACTCAAACATGTGAAATTATTTGGTCCCCAATGGATTCACTTCTCATTTTATAACTTTGCTCCTTTTCACACAAAGGCAAAAATTCCCAAAGTGCTCTAGAGACCTGCCTCTCCACTTTTACTTTTCAACGCTAACTAAAACATGTGACATTATTTGGTCATGAGCGGAATCGTGACTCACTTTGTATAACTTTTTTCCTTTTCACAAAAAGGCCAATTTCTTCAAAATGCTTTAACGACGATGCACCTCTTTGCCTTTCACTTTTCAAATCACCACGTGTCCTTTTATAGAGCCTCAGGAATTCGATTTATATTTTCATTCCTTTCACCATAATTCATCAAAACACAAAAAGGGACCCACATTTCTGCAATCGCTTGATTTATGATAGGTGTACATCTTTTGGAGTCAAAGTAAGAAATTTGCTTTGCTGCTTCTTGTTCTCGAGTAGCCAATTAGAATTCATCAGAGCCATATGAAAAATTTGGCATTTTTTACAATTGTAACAAAAGTGAAAAGTTTATGAAATAGACCTGACCTGCCGCATCCAATTAAATACGACCATGTAGCCACAGATGTTGGGACAAAATTGACATAGAAGACACAGCTGTGGAAAAATAAAATGCAAGGGGAAACCCCAAATTCACACCCAAATTACATTTTGTTTTTCTCATTGAAAGATAAACTGTAACCAATACCTGGATCATCAATGATCCACGACCATAGAGATGGATTTACAATAATACACCCCAGTAAAGATAATTTTTTTATGAATCCACACAGGGAGAAAGAAAATACTTCAATCCGTACAAACTGAAGAATTTTGAACAAACAAGGCGAGATGGAACTGAACACCAACATTAGCTTTGACTCGGGGATGTGAACTCCTAGCAAATGCCGCAAGAACAACATAACATACCACGCTTAGAAAATCCATTGGGGAACGGAGACAAGAACCAACCTCCAAAAAAAATAAACAATAACCAACACTCCAAAGATCGAACCAAGAAACCGTAATGACCTAGTCACCAGGCACTAGGATAAAACTGAAATAGAAAAATGCAAAAATAGAATAATAAACAAAATACTATACACTATACAATGATGCATACATTGGTTCTGAGAAATCAATCAATGATATGTTTCAAGTTCCTTCCATTAACAGGAAACTCAATCAATTCCCCATCTAAGTGTTATAGGAAAAAAGTGTTCTTTCCAATTCTAATATCAATAGAATAAGGCCCCATCAATAATACATAAAACTTTCCATGCTCTGCCTCATCCTTGTGTCTGCTATCCCACAACAACACAAGATCTCCCACACTGAAAACTCTTGGAGTTACCTTTTTATCAAACAAATTCTTGAATTTCTCCCTGAACTTCTCATGTCTTTGATGGGATTCTCTTCTCTCTTAATCTAATTCAACAATTTGATTTATACGATCATCATAGGGACTGACCTCCTTGTCCTCCAATTGTTGAATAAATTAATAATAATATAATTTCATATGCAGGGGAAGTAGAGATTGACTTCTATACACCAACTCAAATGGACTTTTTCCAGTAGCACTTTTAACAATGATTCTATAACCCCAAAAAAAAAACTCCAATTTCTCACCCAACTTTCTGTTTGTTTACTTCCAAGGTCCTTCTGATTATCTTCAAAGAAATTCATGTTGCTTGATTCTACTTGTCCATTACCTTAGGGATTATAATTTGAAGTATACATGTTAAATTAATCCCATACTCATGACACATGGCTACTAAATATTTGGCTCGAAAACTCATACCATTTTCAGTAAACTATCTTAGTAGGCACTCCAAACCTGTAAATTATATGATTCATAATGAAGTCCTTAATAATTTGGTGGGTATAATTCTTGGTATGGATTTCCTCTACCCACTTGGTGAAGTAATCAGTGGCCACTAATATCTAGTTATGGCTTGCACTTGAAGAATCTGAAATCACAACAGTGAATTTCATTCCCCACTACTTAAATGGGGCTTCAATTGATACGGACTGCAAAGGGAGGAAACTTGAAGCTTTTGATCTTCTTGAAAAAAGTTGATAAATCTTAAACTTTGTTACTAATAGATTTATGTCTTTAAAATGAGTTCACCACCAGTTACCAGCCCTTAAGATTTTATGTGCTATAATACTTCCAGTAAAAATCCCTCCACAAACTCCATGGAAATAATCAATTATTTTTGTGGGCTTCATCTTCAATGATACATCTCAAAATATCTCCCTTAGGGTTCTTCTGAGCTAAATCGATAATAAGTGATTATTTATTTTTAGGAGGCTAACCTAAGTGCTCTCTTTTGATTCTTACTTAAATACTCAAAGCATTGTAGATGTTTGAAAGAAAAAATAATATCATTGCACCATTAAGAATTTTTCACTTTCTCAAGAATATTGAATCTGTCTTCTTCAAACCCATTTATCTCAACTGTCTGTAGGTTTTTTTCTGCCATCAGCCTTGCTAGGACCAATCCTCTAATAAATTTTGTAGGTTGGATGTCCATTTCATATTTTTACAATTTATTTTCCCATCAACATATTTTACTTAAAATTTCCATCTTTGATAGAATATCCTTAACCATGGTATGGGGAACATAAGCTATAGCTTTAGAGCTCAAAATATATGGCGTAAAGATATTTTTGTTGCCCCGACCAAAGAAAATGCATGTTTCTCCATGATAGTATACTCCAGTTTTACTCCTTGCAATGCTTTACTAAAGAAAGCAATTGGTCTTTCAGCTACTTCATCATCATTTTGTAACAACATAGATTCAATAGTATTCTCTGAAGCAAAGAAAAACATTTTGAAAGAGTAATTTTATAATCAGAAGCTACTAAAATAGCGGAATTTTTCAATGCTTCCCTAATCCCAATAAAGGCTTGAATAACTACTTCCTCCCATATGATACTCTGATCTTTCTTCAAGATTTTGGTGATTGGGATAGTTAATTTAAACAAAGTTGGAAATAACCCTCCTAATAAAATTTATCTACGCGAAAAAGGATTGAGTTCGCTTTTTAATTCTTGTAATAGGAACTTTTTTAATGGCTTCCACTCTCTCGGGATCACTCATGACCCCTTATTTTGACACAATATGTCCAAGTAGCTTTTCCTTTTGAAAATCAAAATGGCACTTCTAAGGATTCAGTGATATAGCATATTCCCTACATCATAACAACATTCTTTTCTAAATGTTGTAGGTGGTCACTTATTTTCCTTTAAAATACTGTCACATCATCCTGATGCATGGTAATGAAATCATTTATATATCCAAAGAATGCTATATCTATTGCTCTTTAAAATGTGGCTCTAGCATTCATCAGGCCAAACAACATTCTGACATACACATAGGTTGCCCATGGAGTGGTGAAAGCAGTTTTGATTCTCTCTGACTGCTTCACAACCACTTGGTTATACCTAGAAAAACCATCCAAAGTGGATAACAACTCTGAACTAGTAACTAATTGCAACATGTTATCCATATTTGGCAAGGGATAATTGTCATCGAATGATGCCTTATGTATATTTCTGAAGTCAACACACAATCTTATATCCCCATTTTTCTTTCAAATAGGTACCAGGTTTACTACCCATGAGGAGTATCTTGTAGGCTGTATACTTCCTGCATCCCTTAACGTTTTCAACTCTTCTTGCATTTTAAGATAAAGGAGTGGATTAATTGGTCTTTTCTTCTACCTAAATGGTTTGGCATTAGCTTCATGTGGCATTTCATGTTGAAAAAGGTCTTCCCTATATGCTTTAAGTTTTGAATATGAGAAAGCCAAGCAGTCCTGGTACTTTTTTAGAAATTGGACATATGATTGGTTTTCTTCTCTGATCAATTTGTTTCCTAGCCATATTCTCCTAGGTTTATCCTTTGTGCCCATTTTAAATTCTTCAACATCCCTCTAGGCTAATATGTGTCAAATAATATTGCAGCCAACATTATCAAAATCTGATTCCTGAATAACCAAATATCTAGGAATAATATTAGTTTTCAATTGGATAATTTCCTTACGAAATAAGGTCTCTTTTCCCTCTCTTGCACAAACTATTGGTTCCCATTCCATAATTTGATCGGTAATTTATCCTTTTTTCTGTAGAAACCTTTTGACTTGTGCATCATATTTAAATTCTTGTCCAATAGTTGATATTGTCAAGGACAGACGGCCTGGTGAATATTTCAATATCATATTCATAATAGGGAGACATTGTAAAATTTTCAAACCTAGATCCCAATATTTCCAATTTGTCTGCTACAATATTATAGCTCCTATCATGATGTATTATATTGAAAGAATCAAACATTTTAATGAAATCCCAAACTGCATGCTTATACTATTTCATTCTTTGATTATTTGTTACATACAATTTTCTAAATTACTTGACTATCAGCTCCAAATCCCATTTAATAATAATATCCTTGACACCATATTTCCAATCAATCCTTAAACCCAACAACAGTGCTTCATACTCTGCAATATTGTTTTTTCACAAAAAATTGAGTTTAAAAGAAAAGTTAAAAACCTCTTGGCTTAGAGATATCAAAAAAACACCAGCACCATTAAAAAATCTAGAACATGATCCAACAAAAATTAGAGTCCAAGGAGAACGTACCTACTTAGGATACTTACACTCATTAATTTTATGCTCCTTACAATCAACATATCCCACAATGTTCTCAACATCAACATCTATGTAAAATACTTCATAAGAAGCATTGTTAGGGCCAACAATGAGATGTAACATTTTATTATCACCATACAACTTCACAAGGCTCCCCTCAATTACTATGGTTTCATATGACATGTCCATTTGTACACTTCCACCCACACTAGCTACCCATTTTCTAGACAATAACATCCCCCACTTGGCAAGACAATCCATAATAACCACATTAATGGTTATGCATTTTCCTGGATATGTTGCTAGTTCCACTAACATTACTTTGACATATCCAATTACTGGCACTTCTCTTGAGTCCATAGCATTTCATTTCCCAAATGCTATTGTTACCTTGATATTCAAGTCATTCATTACCTCAAGATGCATTACATTACATGAGGCTCCTGAATCAAACATGCAGTTATGTACCATCCTATCTTTAATAATCAAAGTGGTAAAAACTGGATCGACATCCAACTGAGATTTAACTAGGGAAGTTCCCAAACATACCTCAAATGATTCACCTAGTTTCTCCAATTCTTGTGTTATTTCTGATTTTGCAATAATAGGAGGAATATCTACATTATTAACACTTTTTCCTTGAGTAATATTTTCTTCCTTAAACCCCAAATATTTGAATGTCATTTTCCTATGCTCAGGGATCCTGAGTAATTCTACAATGGGAACAGTGACCTTGATCTGACTCAAGATTTAATCTATGTCACAAGGAACATATTTGGGTAGGGAAGTATTAGGAGGGAGATTCACCACTTCCTCTTATAGTATAGGAGTTTTAAGAGTCTGGGCATGGGCAGGAGCACAAGTTTTATTTGGGGTAGTTAGCACTTTTCCAGATGTATATTTTTTAGGTATATCCAATAGGATATTGGTAAGAACTGGAAAATTTTGCTTGGTTTGTGGCCCTACCCCTTTGACAACCTTGCTTCTAGTGTTATACCCTTTTTCCTGGGCCACTACTGCATTCATAAACAATTGTTTTTCCTATTCAGAAGGAATCCCTTCATCATACATTTTAATCATCAAAGGCCTTAAGTATTCATAATAATGATTCGGTAGATCAAATTCTTGCACCGTATAGATTTCAAAAGTATTAATAGGAGGAAGGGGTAATACCTGGTGAATCCTAGAAGTTTTCAAAATTTATGTCACTTATCAATTTAGTTGAGGTTGCCCCCTATCGTGAGTTTGTAGGGAATTCCATCATGTACACATCATCATACCTCTCATCATCATTTGCTTTGTCAAATTTTTGATCTACATCACATGAGGATTTTGGTAATAAACACCTATCACACAACTCAATAAAACTAGCCTCCTCCATAGTAGCAACCCTAGTTGTCAAAGGATTAGGAACAAATCTATTCTCCCTAGGTTGAGGCTATTTATTTCCTTATCCCATGAGCCCTTTCCCTCTGTCATATTCTTTGTGATCACCTTTGGGATGATTTCCAAATCTCTCATGACTGTGTGGTTTGTGTCAACCCTCGGAACTTTTTCCTATTCCTTTTTATGCTCTTACCAGTTTATAGGATATCTCTTTAGCTGCTCCAGAAAAAGTTTTTACAACCTCTTCCAGATCCGTAGCTTTGTTTGATTGAGGGTTTTAAGGATTGATCAACTTAACACCTTCCCTCTTAGGAGGCTTGCAAACTACCTTAATATTATTCTCAATTTGTAAAGCCATAGTGAAGGCTTGCCTCAATGTTCACGGGTTTTTATCTCTTATGTAATAAGAAGCCTTTTTATCAAAAGCGTCAGAATATTTTTTCAAATAGGACTCATCACTTCGCCTTAGGATTATAGGTAGCCTATTCAAGGTATTATTGAACTAAGAATTGAAATCATGGATATATTCCTTTCTATTTTTCTTTATATTTTCAAATTCAGATAGAAGGAACCTGGTGTCTGTGTTATCTCCATATTGCAATCTAAAGGTATGTTTTATCTTGGTCCATGAATCTATTGAATAATCTAGTAAATCCTTGTACCATTCATGTGCACCCTACTCAAGAGTATGATTAAATAGTTTTATATAAAATTCTTCAAACTAAATTTTAAAATCTTCCATCATATTGACAAAGAGTCGTAAATGGTGGTCACCACTGATGGCATTATTCTCTTGAAATTTTGGCAACCTATTTCTGACATCTTGCTGCACCATATTGGTATATCCATCCATACCTCTGAAATCTATAGGTCCAAAAGTGTTGACAACAAAAGGAGGTCTAGGTGGAGGTTGGGCCATATAGCCTCGAGGTTGTGAATTTACAGGAGAAATAGAATGATAGGGGACGAGGGATCTTTGGAGCATAGGAATATAGCTTTCAAAATAGATATTATCTAATGACTTAACTTTGTGGAAAACCCTATCAACCTTAAAATAAACAGGGGAAAATTGAGAGGCATGCTTTTTAGACACAAATGATGGCCCCTCTCTAGTTGGAGAACTCAAATTTATATAAAGATTAATTTATTCAGAATAACTTGAAGACTTATTGTAATATTTAATCATAGATTGATCACCTTTCAGAACTGATATCTCCCTTTTTGATTCTTGAATTCAAACAACTTTCTAGACTTTTTTTCTTTCTAAATTTTCCTTTCCTAGTTTTGGAAATAAATTTTTAGTAGGATCCCTGGTGAAGAAATACCTTCTTCCCTCCATCTTTGCAAACATCGATGAAAAATTTCACTTGACATAGGTTAAGACACTGGTAATCATCAAAATTTCAATTCAACACGGAGTCGCCACTAAGGATTTTCACCTTAGTTGTGCATATTCACTATAAGTAACCTACCAATTGTCTATCAATGATTAATTTATACAAAGCTTAACAGATCTGACTTTCCTTTATCCACATTTATCAATATTAACACAAATTTAGTGCAATAACCTATAGAAACTAGAAATTCTACACAATGAACTTATAATCTTGCACAAATCTTAAAAATCTCAACAAAGGATAACGTTTAAACAACGTATTTACACTTAAATCATGTGAGAAACATTACAAGGGTTAGTATGTATATGTATTTTTACAAATATTCCCCAAAAACGACACCACTTCGGTGTTGTTGCAACACAAATAGGTCATGTTATTCAAATAATCCCTAACAATGGTGCCACTTTGGTATGAGTATCCAAATTGATTCTCCTGTGAGGGCTGAGAAGCATCACGAAATGGGCAGGATGCCTATAGAGAGACAAATCATGATATAATTTGTTTTATAGTTGGGAAGGGGATTTAGCTGACTCATTATCACTCAGACATTGGAGAAATTTATATCACCTTACTAAGGGTTTGATCTACCCTCACTTCTTTAGGTTTTTCCTTCAACCAGGCTTATAGGAACCATTCTGTAACCCCTGTTGGTGAACGATATCAAGAGATCCTTCTTTTCACAATTTTCATGAAAACCTTGAGAAAATATGATCAATACCACACAATCTAACTCTCACGAGTTATCAGACTAGAGAGTGGAGATGTTTCCTTGACAAGGTTTGAGTTAATAGAAACAATAATTGAAACCTGATTGTCTCTACATATTTTTGCAGTGAAATTTGTTAAATCTTTGTAGATACATAATACAAACAGGGGTAGTTCATGTAGGACTCATTGTTTGAGAATTTTTTTGGTGGGAAGTTAAGCAAGATAAATTTGATTATACCAGATATTTGAGAGCCTTTACAAATATTGGAACACTCACAAACAAAATGCTTCAAAATATCCAAGATATTCCTTCAACCATAAGGTGTGTATCAATGGAGGCCCAAAGATGTAAAATTTCATACACTCTTTAAGAATTCACCAAAAAGGCTCATGTTAAAGACTCAATTAAATGTTAGAAATCCCTGATTACTCATGCCTAAAATGCACTCATAGGCTAACAAACAATCTTTGTCAACACAGGTGATGTAAGATGATTTTAAATTGTTTATTTCATTACAAGATGAAATTTCTCCTCAAAATGAAATTGCAAATGCCACAATACTACCACAAGGAGATGATCTTGTGTGATTAAGAGGGATTTTAACATAAGATTACAACAAGAACAAGAAATACTATTTGAAAACATTCTAAAATAAAAGAAAGCATAATAATGCTCTTGATTAACGCAGATTCATTCAAGGTTAACTAGATGCATCAGCAGCGGAGAGTTTTTTAAGACTCTCAGAGCTTGTTAATGGTTGTACACTCTCAACCATCTTGACGTGATTAAATTTTAAAACATAGGAAAATAAACTGGTTTCTCAGACAATCTCTCAGGAAAAAAAAAATTCTCAAGCTTTTTCACAAAAATTAACCTCTGACTATTTTGTATCACGCACTCATGCCTTTCATATCACTTATTTTACATAAAATATTTCCCCCCCGAAAAAAGAGAGTATTTCGAGGAATAATTTGTTCCAGAAAGTGATATTTAACAAATTTACACCCGAAAGCTGCCAGGTGTACAAATGATAAGCTTTTTCAATTATTTCCACTGGTTGTTTCTAACTAGGGCATCTGGTTATCACTTTTGGAAGCATTTCCATCCTCTTTCGAGCTTGTAGCTTCCTTGTCTTCATCCTTTTCCTCTACATCTTGCTCTGCTTTATAATTTTCCTCAGCATATTTCTTTGCTTCATCCTGGTGGTTTTCTGCAGGTGTCTGAGCAATTCTGATTCAAAACAACAACTTGCACACTTCTCAGATTCACAAATTAAGCTCCACAATAATTCTAATTGCATTTCACTGATAAAAATGACAAGAGACCATAAAATTAACAATAAAAGACAAAATTCATTTGAATCTCTTGATGTCTTGCAACATTAATGACGGAAGAACTAAATGCCTTGTATCATAGCCGTAAACTTTGTCTTTCACAACTTCAAAATTGAGCCATCCACATGGAAAAGATCTAAGTTGAAGCGAGACTTGGAGTAATTTTTATATTTTGTGTGACATAAAGAAATTGTGCATTTTTAGACAATTTGGCCC
Organism: Taxus chinensis; assembly: GCA_019776745.2. Lineage (NCBI taxonomy): Eukaryota > Viridiplantae > Streptophyta > Pinopsida > Cupressales > Taxaceae > Taxus > Taxus chinensis. The sequence goes on along the minus strand of CM034152.1, from coordinate 603,101,186 downwards.
ACCCACTCACTTTTGATACGGGCTCAACACCTGGCTTTACCTAGGTGACAATTGGGTCGCGTCTCACTTTATAACTTTACTCCTTTTCACAAAAAAATCCAAAAATCCGAAAGTGCTCCAGTGACCTGCCTCCCCGCATTGAATTTCCAATGCTGACTCAAACATGTGACATTATTTGGTCCCCAGTGGAATCACGACTCATTTTATATCTTTTCTCCTTTTCGCAAGAAGGAAAAATTTCCCAAATTCCTCCGGCAACCCACCTCCTCTCTTTGAATTTTCAATGCTGACTCAAACATGTGACATTATTTGGTCCCCAGTAGAATAACAACTCATTTCATAACTTTGCTCATTTTCAAAAAAAGGCCAAAATCTTCAAAATTCTCTGATCATCCGCCTCTCTTCCTTTGAATTTTCAAACTGCGACATGTCCTTTTGTGGGCCTTAGGCATTCCTTTTATATTTTCATTCCATTCACTATAATGCCTTAAAACACAAAAATGGCCTACCTTTCCGCAACCTCTTGATTTATGTTAGGTGTACATATTTCGAGGTCAAAGTAAGAAATTCGCTTTGCAGCTTCCTATTGTTTAGTAGCTAATTAGAATTCATCAGAGCCACAAGACCAATCTTGCATTTTTTACAATTGTAACAAATGTGACTAATTCACCAAACAGACTCACCATGCTGCATCCAATTAAAGATGACCATGTAGCCACGGACATTGGGAAAACATTGACATAGAAGACATGACTGTGGAAAAATAAAATGTAGGGGAAACCCTAAATTCATGCCCAAATTATAATTTTTTCTCATGGTCAGAGAAACTGTAAACAATACCTGGCTTAACGTGATCCATGACCATAGAGACGGATTGAAAACAACACCCTGGTAAAGATAAAAAATTTACACATCCACACAGGGAGATAGAAAATACTTCAAACTATGCAGATTGAAGAATTTTGAACAAACAATGTGAGATTGAATCGAGCACCAACATCATCTCTAACTCGGGGAAGGGCACTCCTAGTGAGTGCCGCAAGAACAACATAGTAGACCATGTGCCAAAAATCCATTGGGCAATGGAGTCAAAACCCAACAGCCAAAAAAAAGAAACAATAACCAACCCTCTCAAGATCGAACCGAGAAACTAGAAAGAACTGGAAAACAGGGACTAGGAGAAACCAAAATAAAAAAATGTGAAAACAAACCAAAAATTAAAAAGAGACTATACACTTTACAATGTTACATACCTTGATTATGAGAAATCAATAAATGAAATGTTTCAAGTGCCTGCCATTAACAGGAAACTCAAGCAAATCCCCATCTAAGTCTTTTAGGAAAAAAGTGTGCTCGCCAATCCTAATATAAATATAATAAGGGCCCATCCATAATGCATCAAACTTTCCATGCTTTCCATTATCCTCGTGTCTACTATCCCACAATAGCACAAGATCTCCCACACTCAAAACTCTTAGAGTTACCTTTTTATAAAACAATTTCTTTAATTTCTCCCTGAACTTCACATGTCTTTCATGGGATTCTCTTCTATCTTCAACTAATTTAACAATTTGATTTATACAAGCATCATAGGGAATGACCTCCTGGTCCTCCAATTGTTGAATAAATTGATAATAATATAATTACATATGCAGGGGAAGTAGAGCTTGGTTTCCAGACACCAACTCAAATGGAATTTTTCAAGTAGCTCTTTTTATAGTGATTTTATCAGCTCAAACAACAAACTTCAATTGCACACCCCACTTCCAGTTGTTTGCTTCCAAGGTCCTTCTTATTATCTTAAACAAATTCTTGTTTCTTGATTCTTCTTTTCCATTACCTAGGGGATTATAATTTAAAGCATATGCTAAATTAATCCCATACTCATGACACATGGCTACCAAAGTTTTGGCTCGAAAAATCATAACATTGTTAGCAACTATCTTAGTAGGCACTCCAAACCCGCAAATTATATGATTGAGAATGAATTCCATAACAATTTATTGGGTAGATTTCTTGGTAGGGATTGCCTCTACCCACTTGGTGAAGTATTAGTGGCCACTAATATCCAGTTATGGCCTGCACTTGAAGAATCTTAAATCACATCTCAAAAGAACTCCCTCAAGGTTCTTCCAAGCTAACCCATAATCATTGATGATGTATTTCTAGGAGGCTAACTTAAGTGCTCTCTTTTTATTCTTTCTTAAATACTAAGGGAATTATAGATGTTTGAGATTAAAAAATATCGTTGTACCATTTAGAATTTTTCACTTTCTAAAGAATATTCAATCTGTCTTCTTCAACCTCATTTATCTCAATTGTCTGCAGGTTGCTTTCTTCCATCACCCTTGCTAGGCCCAATCCTCTAATCAATTGTGTAGTTTTTATGTCCATATCATATTCTTGCAATTTATTTTCGCATCATTATATTTTACTTGAAATTTTCAGCTCTGATAGGATATCCTTAACCATGGAATGGGGAACATAAGCTATACCTTTAGAGCTCAAAATATATGGTAGAAAGATATTTGTGTGCCTAAACAAATAAAAGGCTTGTTTCTCCATGATAGTATACTTCATTTCTGCTCCTTACAATGCTTTAATAAAGAAAGCAAATGGTCTTTTAGCTACTTCATCCTCCTTTTGTAACATCATAGATGCAATATTATTCTCTGAAGCAAAGTAAAACATTTGTAAAGTCTTTTTATAATCAGAAGTTGTTTAAATAGGGGAATTATTCAATGCTTACTTAATCCCATTAAAGGCTTGAATAACTTATTCTTCCCATCTAATACTATGATCTTTCTTCAACATACTGTTGATTGGGATAGTTAATTCAACAAAGTTTGAAATAAACCTCCTAATAAAATTTATCTTCCCGAAAAAGGATTGAATTCCCTTTTTGATTCTTGGAATAGGAATTTTACCAATGGCTTCCACTTTCTCGGGATCAATCATGACCCCTTCTTTTGAGAAAATATGTCCAAGCAACTTTTCCTTTTGAACCCCAAAATGGTACTTCTTGGGATTCAGTGATATACCATATTCCCTACATCTTAACAAAATATTTTCTAAATGTTGCAGGTGATCACTTATTTTCCTTGAAAAGACAATCACATCATCCTTATACATGGCAATGCAATAATTTATATATCTAGAGAATGCTATATCCATTGCTCTTTGAAATTTGGCTCTATCATTGACTAGGCCAAATGGCATTTTGACATACACATAGGTTCCCCATGGATTGGTGAAAGTGGTTTTTATTCTCTCTCACTGCTTCACAAACCACTTGGTTATACCTAGAAAAGCCATCCAAAATGGATAACAACTGAGAACCAGTAAATAATTGTAACATGTTATCCATATTTGGCAAGGGATAGTTGTCCTTGAATGATGCCTTATTTAAATTTTTGAAGTTAACACGCAATCTTATATCCCCATTTTTCTTTCGAACAGGTACCAGGTTTGCCACCCATGAGAAGTATCTTATAGGCTATATAATTCCTCCATCCCTTTACTTTTCCAACTCTTCTTGAATTTTTAGAGAAAAGAGTGCATTAATTGGTCTTTTCTTCTACCTAAATGGTTTGGCATTAGCTTCCAGGGGTATTTCATGTTGAAAAAGGTCTTTCTTGTATGCTTTAAGTTTTGAATATGACAAATCCAAGAAGTCTTGGTACTTTTTTAGCAATTAGACATATGACTACTTTTCTTCTTTGTTGAAGTTGTTGCCTAGCCATATTCTCCTAGGTTTATTATTTGTACCCAGGTTATATTCTTCAACATCCCTCGAGGATGACATGTGTCAATTAATAATATAGTCAACATTATCAAAATTTGACTCCAGTGCAACAAAACCTTTGAGAATAGTATTAGTTTTCTATTGGATAATGTCCTTACCAAATAAGGTCTCTTTTCCTTCTCCTACAAAAACCATTGGTTCCCATTCCATACTTTGATTGGAAAATTATCCTTTATTCTATAGAAACCTTTGGACCTGAGCATCATCTTCAAACACCTGTCAGTGCTTGATATTGTCAGGGACAGACTGCTTGGTCAATATTTCAATATCATATTCATAATAGGGAGACATTGTACTATTTTCAAACCTAGATCCCAATATCTCCAATTTTTCAGCTACAATATTATAGCTCCTATCATGATTTACTATATTAAAAGAATCAAACATTTCAATGAAATCCCAAACTGCATGCTTATACTGCTTCATTTGTTGATTCTTTGTTAAGTATAATTTTCTAACTTGTTTGACTATCAGCTCTGAATCCCCTTTAACAATAATATCCTTGACACCATATTTCCAAGAAACCATTAAACCCAACAACAATGCTTTATACTATGTAATATTGTTTGTACACTCAAAATTGAGTTTAAAAGAAAAGTTAAAAACCTCTTGGTTTGGAGATATAAAAACAACACCGATGCCATTACCAAATCTAGAACATGCTCCATCAAACAACAGAGTCCAAGGAGAACCTACCTACCCAGGATACTTGCACTCATCAATTTTATTCTCCTTACATTCAACATACAACACAAAGTTATCAACATCAACATCTATGTACAGTACTTCATAAGAAGCATGGTTACGATAATCAATGAGATGTAACTTTTCCTTCTCAACATATAACTTCACAAGGTTCCCCTCAACTGGTATATTTGAATATGAAATGTCAATTTGTACGCTTCCAACCACACTAAGTGCCCATTTTCTAGACAATAACATCCCCCACTTGGTAGGACAATTGACAATAACCACATTCATGGTTAAGCATTTTCCTTGATAAGCTACTAGTTGCACTACAATTCCTTTGACATATCCAATTACTGGCACTTCTCTTCAATCCATAGTAGTACATTTACCAAAAGATGTTGTTACCTTGATATTCAAGTCATTCATTACCTAAAGAGGCATTACATTACATGAGGCTCCTGAATCAAACATGCAGTTATGTACCATCCTATCTCTAATAATCAAAGTGGTAAAAACTAGATCGACATCCAACTAAGATTCAACTAGAGAAGTTCCCAAATATACATCAGATGATTCACCTAGTTTCTCCAATTCTTGTGGTATTTCAGAGTCTGCAATAACAGGAGGAATCTCTACATTATTAACACTTTTTCCCTGAGTAATCTTTTCTTCCATAAATCCCAAATATTCAAATGCTTTTTTCCTATGCTCTGGGATCCTGAGTAGTTCAATAATGGGAACAAATTACCTTGATCTGACTCAACATTTGGGGTATGTCACAAGGAACATATCTGGGTAGGGTAGTATTAGGAGGGAGATTCATCACTTCCTCTGATAGTATATGAGTTTTCAAAGTCTAGGCATGGGCAGGAGCATAGGTTTTATTTGGGGTAGTTAGGCCTTTACCATATGTATCTTTCTTAGGTATATCCATCAGGACATTGGTAAGAAATGGAACTTTTACTTGGTTTGTGGCTGTACCCCTTTTACAACCTTACTTCTAGTGTTATACTCTTTTCTCTGAGCCACTACTGCATTCATCAACAGTTGTCTTTGCTCTTCAGAAGAGATCCCTCCATCATACTTTTTAATCATCAAAGGCCTTAAGTGTTCATAATCATGATTCGGTAGATCAAATTCTTAAACCATATCAAGTTCAAAAGTATTAATAGGAGGAAGAGGTAATACCTGGTGAGCACAATCCCAAATGTTTTCAATAGTTCTAGAACTTATAAATTCAGTTAAGGTTGCCCGTACCGTGAGTTTGTAGTGAATTCCATTATGAACACATCATAATATGTCTCATCATCATCTTCTTTCTCAACTTCTTGATCTACATCACATGGGGAGTGTGATAATAAACACCTATCACACCACTCGATAAAATTATCCTCCTTCATAGTAGCAACCCTGGCAGTCAAAGGATCAGGAGCCAATCTATTCTCCCTAGGTTGAGGTTGTTTATTTCTCGATCCCATGAGCCTTCTACCTCTTTCATTCGGTATGTTATCATCTCTGGGATGATTTCCAAATCTCTTTTGACCATTTGGTTTGTGTTGACCCTAGGAACTTTATCCTATCCATTTTTCTACTCTTGTCAGTTCATAGGATATCTCTATAACTACTCCAGCCAAATATTTTACAACCGCTTATAGATCCACAACTTTATTTGATTGAGGCTTTTTAGGATCAATCAATTGAACACCTTCCCTCTTAGGAGGTTTTTCAACTACCTTAAAATTATTCTCAATTTGTAAAGCCATAGTAAAGGCTTGCCTTAATGTTCAGAGGTTTTTATCTCTTAAGTAATAAGGAACCTTTTTATCAAAAACGTAAGAATATTTTATCAAATAGGACTCATCACTTGGCCTTAGGATTATAGGTAGCCTATTCAAGGTCTTATTGAATTGAGTATTGAAATCATGGAGAGATTCATTTTGAATTTTCTTTATATTTTAAAATTCAAATAGAAGGAACCTGGGATTTTTCTTATCCCCATATTGCAATCTATAGCTAATTTTCATCTCATTCCATGAATCTATTGAATTATCTGGTAAAGCCTCATACCAATCATGTGCATCCTCCTCAAGAGTATGAATAAACAATTTTATATACACGTCTTCAAACTAAATTTCGAAATCTTCCATCATATTGACAAAGAGTCTTAAATGGTGGTGACCACTGATGGTATTATTCGCTTGAAATTTTGGCAACCTATTTCTGACATCTTGTTGCACCATATTAGGATATCCATTCATACCTTTGAAATCTATAAGTATAAAAGTGTTGACAACAAAAGGAGGTCTAGGTGGAGGTTGGGCCATATAGCCTTGATGTGGTGAATTTACAGGAGAAATAGAATGATAAGGGATGAGGGGTATTTGGAGCATAGGAATATAGCTTTCAAAATAGATATTCTCTAATGAATTAGCTTTGTGGAAAACCGTATCATCCCTAAAATAAATAGGGGAAAACTAAGAGGCACGCTTTTCAGACACAAATGATGGCCCCTCTCTAGTTGGAGAACTCAAATTTATATAAAGATTACTTTGTTCAGAATCACTTGAAGAAGCATGGTAATCTTTAACCATAGATCGATCACCTTTCAGAACTGATATCTCCCTTTTTGATTCTTGAATTCCAAAAAATTTCTAGACTTGTTTTCCTTATGAATTTTCCTTTCCTAGTTCTGGAAATAAATTTTTAGTAGGATCGCTGGTGAAGAAATATTTTCTTCCCTCTAGCTTTGCAAACGTCAATGAAAATTTCACTTGACATAGGTTAAGACACTTGTAATCATCAAAATTTCAATTCAACACAAATTCGCCACTAAGGAGTTTCACCTTAGTTGTGTAGATGTAGTATAAGCAACCTACCAAGTGTCTATCAATGCCTAATTTGTACAAAGCTTCAGATATTTGACCTTCTTTTACCCACATTTATCAATATTGGTGAAATTTATTGCAATAACCACTAAAAGCTAGAAATACTACAGAATGAACTTTTAATCTTACACAAATCTTACAAATCTTAACAAAGGATGATGTTCAAACAATGTATTTTCACTTAAATCATGTAAGAAACATTACAATGGTCACTATGTGTATACATTTGTACAAATATTCCATGAAAATGGCTCCACTTTTGTGTTGGTATCCAAATTGATTCTCCTACGAGGGCTAAGAAGCATCACAAAACTAGAAGGATGCTTAGAGACAAACTAATCATGATATAATTCATTTTGTAGCCGGGGAGGGGATTCAACTGACTCTTTGTCACTCAGGCATTGGAGAAATGGATATCACCTTACTAAAGGTTTTATATACCCTCACTTCTTTAGGTTGTGCCTTCAAATAGGGTGAGATGGCCCGTTCTGTAACCCGTGTTGGTGAAGGATATAAAGATATCCTTCTTTGCGCAATTTTCATGAAAACCTTGAGAAAATATTATCAATACAACACAAACTAACTCTCACAAGTTGTCACACTAGAGAGTGGAGTTGTTTCCTTGACAAGATTTGGGTTACTAAAGACAATAATTGAAACCTGATTGTCTCTACATATTTTGGCATTGAAATTTGTTAAATCTTTGTGGATACACAATACAAAAAAGGGTAGTTCATGTGGGATTCATCATTTGAGAAGTTTTTTGGTTTAAAGTTATGCAATATAAAGTTGATTATAGCAGATATTTGAGATCCTTTACAAATATTGGAACACTCATAGACAAAATTCTTCAAAATATTCAAGATATTCCTTTAACCAAAAGGTGTGTATCAATGGAGGCCTAGAGATGCATGATTTCATACACTATTAAAGAATTCAAAACAAAGGCTCGTGTTAAAGACTCAACTAAAGTTTGGAAATCCTTGATTAGTCATGTCTAAGATACACTCATAGGCTCACAAATATTCTTTGTCAACACAGTGGAAGTAAGAATTTAAATTGTTTATTTCGTTACAAGATGAAAGCTCTCCTCAATATGAAATTGTAAATGCCAAACTACTACTGCGTGGATAAGATCTTGTGTGACTCAGAGGGATTTTAACATAAGATTGCAACAGGAACAAGAAAAACTATTTGAAAATATTCTAAAATAAAAGAAAACATAATAATGCTCATGATCAACACAAATTCATTCAAGGTTGACTAGATTCATCAGCAGGGGAGAGTTTCTTCAACAGTCTTCGAGCTTGTCAATGGCTGTACACTTGTAACCATCTTGACGTGATTAAATAAAAAAAAAACTTATTTGTCATCACTCACTCATGCCTTTTATATCACTTATTTCATATCAAATCTTTTCTCCCCGAAAAAAGAGAATATTTCAAGGAATAAATTGTTTGTTAGAGATTTGTTCCAGAAAGTGATATTTAAGAAATTTACACCCAAAAGCTGCTTGGTGTACAAAAGATAAGATTTTTCAATTATTTCCACCAGTTGTTTTTAACTAGCGGTCTGGTTGTCACTTTTGATAGCATGTCCATCCTCTTTCAAGCCTGTCGCTTCCTTATCTTCATCATTTTCCTCTACATCTTGCTTTGCTTCATCCTTTTCCTTAGCATCTTTCTCTACTTCATCGTGGTGATTTTCTCCAGGTGCCCAAGCAATCCTGATTCAAAACAACAACTTTCACACTTCTTAGGTTCACAAATTGAGCTCCACAACAATTCTGATTTCATTTCATTGATAAAAATGACAAGAGACCTTGAAATTAACAATAAAAGATGAAATGCATTTGAATCTCTTGAGGTCCTAGAGCATTAATGGCATAAAAAATAAATGCCTTGTATCATAGCCATTAACTCCATCTTTCACAACTTCAAAATTGATCCGTCCATGTGGAAAATATCTTAGCCAAAGCAGTCCTTGGGGTATTTTTTTGTATTTTGTGTCACTTAAAGAAATTGTGTATTTTTACACAATTTGGCCCACCTAACTGCTTTTGATACGATCTCAACACGTGGCTTTACCTTGGCGAACGGGGTCGCGGCTCACTTTATAACTTTAGTTCGTCTCACAAAAAATCCAACAATCCCAAAGTTCTCTGGTGACCCAACTCCCCGATTTGAATTTTCAATGCTGACTCAAACATGTGACATTATTTGGTCCCCAGCGATATCGTGTATCATTTTATAACTTTGCTCCTTTTAACAAAAAGGAAAAAATTCCCAAAGTGTTCTGGTGAGCTGCCTCCCCACTTTGAATTTTAAATGCTGACTCAAACATGTGACATTATTTGGTCCCTAGCAGAATCGCGGCTCATTTTATAACTTTACTCCTTTTCACAAAAAGTCCTAATTATTCAAAATGCTCCAACGATCCTCCTCTCCACCTTTGAATTTTCAAACCACCACATGTCCTTTTGTAGGCCTTATTCATTCCTTTTATATTTTCATCCTTTCGCCATAATACCTCAAAACAAAAAAGGGGATCACCTTTTCAGAACCACTTTATTTATGAAAGGCGTACATATTTTAGGGTAAAAGTAAGAAATTTGGTTTGCTGCTTCATATTGTTGAGTAGCCAATTAGAATTCATCGGAGCCATGGGACCAATTTGTCATTTTTTACAATTGTAACAAAAGAGACAAGTTCATGAAATAGACCTGTCATGCCGCATCCAATTCAAGAAAACCACGTAGCCGCAGACGTTGAAACAAAATTGATGCAAAAGACATGACTGTGGAAAAATAAAATGCAGGGCAAACCCCAAATTCATGCCCAAATTACAATTTTTTTCTCATAGACAAAGAAACTGTAAACAATACCTGGCTCAATATGATCCATGACCATAGAGATGCATTGAAAACAACAACCTGGTAAAGATAAAAATTTTACGCATCCACACAGGGAGATAAAAAATAATTCAAACCCTGCAGACTGAAGAATTTTTAACAAACATGGTGAGATTGAATCGAGAACCAAGAATGTAGATCTTGTAATGGTGAAAGGTAATGAACACCCCTTTTTCTAGATGGTGATGACCCTACTCTACAACATTCCTATGCTACAACGATTTAGAAACAAAGACCCCTCAAAGAAGCCAATAGATCACCTTTGGTTACTTTGGTGTTCAGGTTGTTTAATCTAAGGAAAAATTCATTAGAAAATGTAAGATTTGTAGATTTAATGGACTGTGGCCATGTATCCCATAACTAAATTCATGGATCTCTTCAAAATGGCAGCCCATCATGTTAGGCTGAGTGGATATTTATGCCTGTGGTAGAGGTTTTTTATTGTGGTTTTTAACCTCATTGAAGATATGAATAGAGTTTTTTATATTCTTTCATAACTTTAGCATCATCTCCTGCTAATGAAACCATGGTTTCCTTCCTTTAACTGACTCAAAGAAACCTTCCATGTTAAGTCGATTTGGATTCAGATACCTCACCTTCCATTGCAATTTTGGGAGGAGGAGAGGCTAATTACAATTGGTAATACTTTGGAGAAATTCTTGTACATTCATACTAAAAAAAACATGTACACCCATACCACATATGCTTGCATTCTAGTAGATTTATATACATCAGTTTATCTAATGGATTCAACGGAACTTAGGTTGTTGGATTGGATTTGGCCCCAAATTTTGGACTATGAAGGGCTTCCCTTCAGATATAGGAAATGATTTGGCCTAGATCACTTTGGTTTAGACTGTAAGAATGTGAAACACAAGGTGAAAGGGTAGATTTCATGGTGGAAGGATCCTCATCCTAGTATCCTAGTTTTGGAAAATGATTCTGATTATTCCTCAAAAGATTCAAAAACTAAAGAAGGTAAGACTCAGTTTCAGGTTAGGTCTGTGGAGATAGATGGTCCGGTTTGTTCTCAACCTATAATGGATAAGTTGATCCCTTTGGGATCAGACAATAAAAAAGGAATGTTGAAGAAGGATTCAATTTTTGGGAAAAAAGAGATGTTGGAGGTCTTGATCCCAATCCATTTAGATGAACACAATAATCCTAATAAGAGCGAGGGTTGAACATTTGTGAACAGAAAAAAGAAATGAAATAAATCCAGCACATGTCTTAATATGAACTTAAGATCCCATGGGTGGGTACCTCCAGGGGATTCCTTTCCTTTCCTTTGGTTAGGTTCTTCATCAACGATCTAGGGTTCTACTCGAGGATGGTCAAGTCTATTTGAATTGATTCTTTGGAGGATCTTTTTAATTTTTATTCTATCCTAGATTTTTGTTGGGTTAGTGTACTCAGGGGTTTTAGTTTTTTAGTCTATGACTAGGAATTAATTTGTACCTTGTTGTGCCTTGATGCCTATATTTGGTTATACATGGTTCTTGATCTCTTAAAAATCATTCTTTTTTTTTGGCCATTTTGTGGCATGGCTTCATTTCTTGTACAAGGGTTTTTCATCCCTTCAAAACTAAATCCTTTTTACGTTATCTAAAAAAAAGTACATTTTCGATATTTCCAATATTGAGATACAATACTAAAAATATATGAAATGGCTAATATCAGTAAATTTGATTGTAGGAAAAGATAAATCAATGCATTAATATCTTTTTGAATAATCAAATAATTATAAATTTGTGACCTTTAGTTTGACAAGGGGAGCACATATACATGACTATATCCAAATAGACAATGAGAAAAAGAAACCTATTATGGTGCTGGAAATAGTTAATGGAACAATATGATTATAATATTACATGAGAGATGGGTTTGAAAGTACCAGAAAGATAGGGTATACTAAATGGAGTAGAACCTAGGTGATCTATTATGTCAATAATTCTACACAGTACAAGTACAATCATGACTAAAAGTCAACACCCTAAGTATGAAGAAATTCACTTAGATATAAAATTAAGAGAGTGTAATTTGTTGTATTTTGTAACAAAAATGAGGCTAAATTATGGAAAGTACAAAAAAATTACAAGTTTATAGACATAATTTTATAATGCAAGACAATTTCAAGAATTTCAAAGAAATTTCACTAGGTTTTAAACCAAATATCATTCCCAATTTCTTGATTCCTAATTGTATCAAAAACACTAAAACTTGTAAGATATACTGTTGAATATATAAAAAAATACACGTCTTAATAAAATCGGTGCACCAGAAGAAAAAATGATGAATAATTTATTTCCTATGATTAACTATTTTAAAGATGACACCTTCAACTTGGCTATCTTCATCAACAAGATCAACCAATGTGGAAGTTACATTTGGCCATCTAAAATGATGCAATGCTATTAGCTTATATGAGTCATGAGAGGTTATGATTTTTGGCAGTATTATTTTATAAGTCAACCTTCTCCAAATCCTTGAAGACAAAATACCTTGCTTTTATGATAGATTTGGGAAAGGAATTTTTTGAGTATTTTAGAATTTGTTTGGGATTTTGTGATCAAAAATATGTGAGATCTGAAAATGTACACTTAGCTCTAGAATAATGAAATCTTCAAGGTCAAAATTAATGAAAGTCCTAGAATATGACTAATTTCTCTTCATGTATGCTATTATTAGGGAAAACAAACAACAAATTTCTTTTCCATGCATATTTTAGTTTTAATTATATGGACCTATTTTTAGGATAAAATAAACTAAAATAGATAGCTTTGTTTACAAGCACAAACTCATGCACTATTTTTATAGGATAGTTCTACTATTAACATTGCTATATTTTTAGAGTTGTGTGTTATATTGTTAGATGAAAGCACACTATATATTGGAGATAATTGTAATTATTGGATACACAAATTGTATTGAGTGGAAGATATGAGAGGGAAGAATATATTCATGCACAGTTCAATACCATTAGATTATATGACTCATGAGAGCTTATGTTTGAAGATACAATAACTTGATTTCATGGAAGGTGTTGTATCTTCTCCAAATATTATACATACATCAAAAGCTGTAGCACAAGCTAAACCTCTATCTACAGCGTAGAGGAGGTCTCCAATATTTATAGAAATTAGGAAAATTAAACAACGAACAACAAAAATAAACCAAAGAATCACATATAAAAATAGATTATTCCAAACTCAAATCAACACCTATATGAATAAATAGCTTCTTCCCTGTTAGAGTGTCATCCCAATACAATCTTTGTATCAAACAATTGCAATTGCCTCCAATATATAGTAAGATTTGATTTAACAATAGAACACACAACTCTAAAAATAGAGCAATATTAATAATAAAACTATCATCCCTAAATAGTGCATTCTTTTGTACATGTAAAAAAAGTAATTTGTATTGCTTTGTTTTATCTTAAAAATAGGGACATATAATTAAAAATATACTATACATGTAAAAGAAATTTGTTATTTAGTTTTTCGAATAATAACATCCATTGGGATAAATTGCACATATTCCCACTCTTCCCTTTAATTTCTATGTTAAATATTTCATTATTATGGGTCTAAGTGTAAATTTTTGAATCTGACATATTCCTAATCACAAACTCCCAAAAACTTCCTTTCCCAAATATTTTATTAAAATATCAGAAAATTGATCTTCAAATCTACAAAATTCAAGACATATTTATTCATTAGTAACTAATTCCTTGATGAAATGATACATAGTATGTATATGCTTGCTCCTCTTCTGAAAAATATGATTTTTGCACAATGTTATTGTTGAGTTGTTAGAAAAAAAAATGTGTAGCACCCTCCTGATTTTTTCTCAAATCTTTCAACACTCTTCTCATCTAAAAAACTAGACATGCTATTCATATGGCTGCTACATACTCTTCTTCTGGTAAAGATAGTGTGACCATGGGATATGCATTTGAAGCCCACAAAAATAGTCCTATTCCAAAGTGAAAAACATAGTTAGATGTGATTTTCCTATCATCTATACTTCATGTATTGTCACTATCTATATAACCTATGAGTTTTAACTCATCTGATGTTCAATAAAAAATTACACGATTCTTAGTTTCACATACATACCTCAAAATCCTTTTCCAAGTTTTTCATTGTGAATCTTTTTAAGATTCAATGAACCTTTAGATGAGTGTCATATGGATACATAATGCCAAGCATTTTAACCATCAAGTACATGAAAATTCTAACTAGCCTTTTAAATAATGTTGGATCCACAAATGATCTGTTGTTATCATTTCTTAACTTCAAACCTATTGCAACTAGCTTTGGAGATGGTTTAGAATTCAAAATATTAAATCTATATAAAACATCATTAACATATTTTGAATGTAAAATAAAAAACCCCATATTTGGACTGTTGAACTTCAATGCTTAAAAAGTAGTGCATGAGACCTATATCTGTCATCTAAAATTCATTCTACTTCTTTGGCTTTATTAGACTTGAATTTAGAAATGTATTTATGAACCATATTTTCAGTGAAAAATTTGAAGCTATTTGGTATAGGATTCACTTGGATGGGGCGATGATTCGAAGGACTATAGTGAGAGTTCACATATGTATACAATTTATGTGAGTTTCTAATGCAACAAATAGATTTATTGGGTAAAATTTATCTCTAGAATAACTTTGGATTATATTGGATCTGAATAGGGTAGCTCTTCATTTTTATTTTAGGTATTTTCATTTTTTATTTCTAAGAATAATTTAATAAATATTTTCTAGGAAAACATGCCTTCAGAGGGTGTTTTGTTCACGATAGAATTAATTAACTTGTGAATTTTTTTTTATCCATATCGTACCAATAATTTTAGAGGAAATGACCATGGGTATAATGAGGATAAAATGAATGAATAGAGTGAGGGAAGGCATTAAGATCAATAACCATAGTTTATTAGGATAGTATATTATCTCTCTCAATCAGGTCCAAAGTACCTTAAATGCACATGAGCTTAAATTTGAGGATATTATTGTAGCTTTCATCATATACATGGTCAAAAGGAGTAGTTGAAATCTAATGAGAGATTCCATGGGTAGTAGTAATAGGTTTAACAAGTGGAGTAATAAAAAATATAATAACATGACCTCTAAGAGGTGGGGAAAACTAAAAATATCAAGATCATATATATTGAAAGAAAATGGTTTACATGATACAAGATAGTTTCCTCTACTTAGTTAATAGAGATGAGGGAAACAATTAAATCCTATAGAATAAGAAAAGTGTCTATATCATTCAAAATTAAAAGGTCAAGAAATTTACCCAATTTTATTAGGTGTTTTCAATAAGCATTCACCTTAGATTCTACATGAGACTATTTAAGGCCTAATTCTTGATGGTGAACTTCGTAAATATTCAATGGATCATTGTAAATATCATGACTAGCACATTAAGAGTGCCTATTATAGGCATTGAAGTTGTGAAGAGGAAGTACCTCACCAATACTAGAGTATTTTGTAATATTTGGTTGCGAGTTTATGAAGGTAGATTAACCATCAAGATCCATAAAATAACTTGAGTATTCTAGAGGGAAGCAGGAAGTAACATTGAACAAATTTTACAAAAGAGGTATTTTGTTAGAGATATCCATAAATAACTCTATAATTTAACATAATTCCTCAACACTTGTTATAATTAATGAATATATACATACATACATATACATATATATACATACATACATATATATATGTGTATATATATAGAGATAGAGAGATAGAGAGCATAAAGTAAATCCCTGTTGAAACAATGATTACAATAAAATTATAGCAGTACTTGATGTATGCTCAGCACTTGTTCTAATTAACTTTGCAAAAGAGATCTTGTTATCCAAAATTCACCCGTAAAGGTAATTTTGATAACATGCATCAAATTATTTAGTCCCAAGCAATTATATTGATTCAAGGCAAAAAATCGTGTTTCTGGGGTCCCCTCGGCTTCTTTCTAACTCTCCTGTCTAAGAGGAAAACCCAGCAAGTTTTAAAAATGTGAAAAAGTTGCAGAAAAAAAGCTTAGGCCAAGAAAAATCATGAAAATGGCTAAGTCCTAGTCCTCGCAACAGTCGGGACATGAGGGACATCTGGGCATGAATCGGCCGAAAGGCCACCAGGTAGTTTGCAGAGCAAAGGGGCATCCAGGACGTGCGGGACGCGAAAAGGTGAACCGGCTGAAAAGTGGAAAAAATCAACTAAGTGCTGTTTTCACGTAGTTGGGACAGTTGGGACAAAGGTACGCAAAAGACGCGGATCGGCCGGTTTGGCGCAAGTCAGTCCATTTCGGACGGTTCGGAGAAATTTGTCCCAGGTAGTCCGGGACAAATGGGACAAAAGTGCACGGAGGACATGAACCAGCCAGTTCAGCTGAAACAGAGGACTTTCATACTGGGACATCCAGGCCAAAAGTATGCAGAGGACGCGAAAAGCCGAAAGAGCCGAGAGCGAATGGAAACTCGCCACATGTCTTCACCGCAAACAGGAACAAGGGAGCCCGAATCGGCTGAAGCAGGAGATTTTCATCTGAGATAGCCGGGACAAAGGTACACGCGGGATGCGAGGGACGCAAAAAGCCGAATCCGCCGAAGGCAAAGAACAAAAGTCAACGTCTGACCCGTGAAACTTCAAAGGGCCATAACTTTTGACTCCGAGCTCTGATTTTCACTAAATTGGATTTTCTGGAACGAGCACGACGTCCTCTACGCCAAAAAAATAGGAATTTCTAGATTTCTTATTTTTAATGAGGGTAGATATATTTGAATAAAAGGAACATATTCGGCTCCAGTCAGTTAATGCTCATTCCCATCAAATGACAGAAAACACCTGCCAGACCCAAAATAGCTTCCCGCACTCAGAAGGCCATAACTTTTGCATTTCTCAATGAAATCACACAAAATTGGTACCGTTGGAATTGTGGCTCCGAGCCCGACATAAAAAAATAAATAAATTCCGAATTTGGTGAGATATTTATGGATATTTTTTATAAAACGTGGCCGAGTTCATAATAGTGTTTCATTTGGTGGTTGGGAGTGCAATTAAGAGGCATGGTCATCATTCTTTCTTTGCTGCAGCACCTGGGACAGTATGGGGAGCCTTTTGCAAGTAATATATAATCATTTTACTCCATTTAATGCCTCTTACAAGTGGTTGAAGGACATATTTCGGGATTTCCATTTTCCCTTCTCTTTCCCTTCTCATTTTTTATAAATTGGAGTGTTGGGCTCATTGTAAAGGGGGAGTTTTCATATAGAAAAGCTCTGTCAAAATTGCTTTGTGAAGCCAATGTGCTGTAAACCTTTGTAGTGGACTCCTTGCATGGTGATCCAGGCCCTTATCTTGTAATATATTCAATTGTGCATATCATGAAGCAATAAAATATCAGGTTGTGGATGTATCTTCCCCTGCTTTGTTTTATTGCATTCTTCTTGCCCCTTTAATATTTCTACAAGGATATTGTGTCTATTATTATATTCTTGTAGGGATCCATTATCATTGTGTATGATTGGAATATTTTTGTGAATGCATTTTACTAGATTATGGAGAACTGTCATCACCTCTTCTAGTGTGTACTTTGCTTCTGTATTTCACACATTTGGAGACTACTCTCACACCCTCCTTTTCTGGTGTATAACCACTTTAGTGTAGGCTTTCATTTTATGCATCCTCTCTCCCTGGTCCCTTGGAAATTTAGATTAGAATACTTAGTTTCCCCTGCATTAGAGTAGATTGTGGCAAGTAGTTTAAGAGCAAGAACCGGCTTTCTCTAGAGGTCTATCTCAAGTAGCAAGTTCAACAACTTGGAGATAGTACCCATGTTATCCAATAACACCGTGAGTTCAAGTATATGCACTTGTATAAACATAAGGGTGCTGTGATTTGGTGATAACAGATCTTTTGCTAGAGGTATCTGTTAATACAAAATGATGGCACCCTCGAATGGCCTGATTATGAGGTGGGGAATTCGGTGTGATTGCATAACATGGGACCATCTCTCAAGCTGTGGGACTTGCCAAATTTGATATGGACCTCCGGAGAAAGATGGTTCCTGCTTCCTAATCTACTTGCCATAAGCTACTCCAGTGTAGGAAGAGCCTATTATATCATAATCTACCCATTCCAATGGGATAGAGAGAGGGGGGGGGTGAAAGAGACTACACTAAGTGTGATACACTAGAAAAGGAAGTGGTTGACTCACAAACCTGACTTCCTAAAGTGGAGAGAGGTGAGAAAAGGAGAGGGTGGATAGAATACACCAAGGACCAGAGGTAGATTTTACATAGAACACCACTTCAAAAACACATTAAACAGGGATCCCAGAAACTACAATAAACATTGGAGTGTGCACAATATACCCTACAATGATGAGAGGTAAGCAGAGACAACAATAATAACTCAAGGATGGACAAATACATCATCAAAAGAGATTCTATTGCTTCTAAATGTTACATAGTACATCATCAGTGGGAAAAAGGAAAGAAAATGCAATTACAGAGCCAATGGGAGGAGGAATAGACTCCACATTCTAACCTAACGAACAAAGAGAGAGGGGGGCAGGCGAGAAAGGATGAATAACCATTTGAATATGTCCCCTCCTTTACAATATATAGGAAGAATAAGAAAGAGAGGAGAGAAAAATTTGAATCCTACTTTAACCATCTCGAGATATGTTATTTAATCCTACATTGAAAGCTCAACCACTATTAATAAATGCCCCTCTCAAATGTGCCTACCATCTTTTGATTCTGGTTCCCTGGCGGATCAAATTAAATCTAGTCTGGTAATTGAAGAAATTTGATTCTGTATTAATGGCTTGGAAAACATTTTACAATTTTTCACCCACTAAATCCTATTACGAATAATATTTTATGTTTCCATGGTGTAGAGTGTTTCGATACATTTTTAAAAAGTCTTCTCCTACCCAAATCTGAGCTTTCAGTCAAAAGATATGGCCTTTTAAATATTTGGTTCGTGGGCACACAATATTTTAAGGCGTTTGTTCGTACTGGATTCCACGTGGCAGTGTTGCACATATTTGATATTCAGCCTGCTGAACTTTTAATTCTTAAATTGCATCAGAGTGACACGTGGTGGATTCCGTAATGCTCCTTGGGTTCCTTAATTTTTTTCTTTAGTCTCTTTGCTTAGCGTTGGTGAAAACTTTGACCATGGACATGTGGAGGCCTCATGCACTTGTTTGGAAAACCGCCCCAAATTTTACCTTTGAAATAGTGTCAGGCTGACACTTGGTTCCCTCCGCTGGCCTACCTTTTTTTTGACTATTTAACCCCTAACTTTGTCCCTTTTTTTGGACCTGGGACATGTGGAAGGCCTGTGCTCATTTGGAAACCCACGCTTTCGGATTTTACCTTTAAAGGAGTGTCGTTAAGACACATAGCACCTTCTGCCTGCACTCTTGCACTTAACCAATTTTTGGACCCGCTATGTCCCACTTTTTTAATTTGGAATACGTGGTGAGACCACGCTCATTTTGGTCTCCACTCTTTGGATTTATCTTTGAAGTAGCACCATTTGGACACTTGGCACCTTCCACTTGAGTAGAATACTTTTCAACGGTTGGTGTGACTCTTAGGGATCTAGATGCATGTGGAGGCTTGACGCTTGTTTGAGTCTCCATATTTTTAATTAATCTTTAGAGGTTTGTCACCATTTTGGAAACTCTCGTAGCTTTCATTATCTCCTCCACATTTGGTAATTTTTGGTGCCCATTCTGAATCATTTGCAAAGCCTGACATACTTTGAAACTTTTTCATTTATTCTCCTTTGAGGATTTGGTTTTTTTTACATTGTATTCTCTTCCCTGACCCTGCTATTATATTTTAGAGCCCTCCTGCAACTTGTATGTTGGATTTTAAATGTGGGTTTGTTCTGATGGTACCATTATTTTGAATTTCTTTCCTGCACGGGGTCGTGCGTGATCCAATGTTTTCCAAGGGGTGAAAATTGAGATAAAAATTAGCAAATCACAGGGGACATCTACCTGCTAGATGAAAATATTCCTAGGCTTGTCATATCCATTATGGGCATGGAGTCAAGAGTAATAGCCTGATACTGATCCTTTTTCTTTGAAATCTTGATCCCTGAGTCGCTACGAATCTGACTACTTGAACTTAGTTACCCCGAGCTTTCCTTCGAAATGGACGACCTAAAAAAAATTTTTAAGTTGCTCTACGTTTGTTTTATTTTAAAATTAGCAACTGTTACAAAAAACTATGGGTCTTCTACAATGAGTACTAAAGGGCTTGGCCTTTGTATCTCTAAAGAAATGCGAAATAAAACTTAGGTATAATTATAAAATCGTGCATGCCTCAAATGTGATATACAGACTGTGCACAAGCATTTCTTCTACTGAAAACAAAGTCTACTCCTACTCCTACACTAACTAGAGAGAAATCAAAGCTTAAACAAACCCTGCTACAGGCAGGGAGAAATAGCTTCCTTTTCTCAAAAGGGGCAGCCATGAAAATTATTTGACACTGAATATGGCTGCTTGTATTAGTGAAAAATTGATAATAAGATGGTCCTCCAGCCAAATCATCAAGGTATCAACATCAACCAAAAATACTTCCTCAAGATGATTGGTATTGGACCCCTGGAAGTGTTATGATGACCCTTGGTACTTTGATACTCACCCTCATGCCCTGAAGTAGGCATGATTGGTTTTGGCTTCTCCCTTGGCTCCAATGAATCCAAGTACCTGATTGGGCACGGTGTGATCCTTTGAATGTCACCTTTTCTCTTAAATATAACTCAAAAACTTGAGTCTTTTTATGGACCTTCTTGGATAGATGATAGCCTCATACTCTTTGTCTTCCTCTGTAGCAGGTGTGACTTTTGGAAGATAAAAATATTCCAAATTTTATTCAGGAGGCATGTTGCAAACTACAGGTTGTGCTTGCACATTCTCTTCCATGGCAGTAGGTTCTTGTGGTTGAAGAATGAATTATGGGGAAGAAAAGATTGCACTTTCAACTCAATTTTTTTCATAAAAACATTCTTTTGAGTCTAATAGGAAATCAAACTCTTTACTATCATACTATATCAAGGTCTCTCCCCCTTGCATGGTGATCTTAAAATCTTTGTTATCTTCACCATATGAAGCTTCATCTGCAAACATGAAGCTAGTGAGTTCAGGCTCTTCCAAAAAATCAGACTATTGGAGAGGTTGAATGGGAGAGGGGTATGTATTTTCTTGTGCGAACCTTCTCTTGATTCAATGCATATAAATATGTATTGGTCACCTCCATAGGATCCTCTTTAACTGGACTTGGAGCTAGCTATTCTTCTTCCTTCTCTTGTGAAGAACATGGAAGACTCATATTTTCCAACCTTTGTTCCTGAGGTATGTTGTGAGACATAGCTTGTTGTTCTTGAATACCCTCCTTCATGGTAGGAGGATCATGTGCTTGGAAGGTTGGATGATGGAGGATAAAATGATGTGATATCCATGGGCTCTTGTCCATCAAAGCAATCCTCCAAGTTAGACAGATAATCTACCTCCTTGGTATCCTATTGCATGTGTTCAACCTCCTCCACGGTGTCCTCCTGATTTGAAACTTTCTCATCATGGTCCCCCTCATCCTCCAACATTAATTTTGAAACCTCAAACTCCTCTTCAACATTAGAGATAAAAGGGTATGAGGTGGGAGGAAGAACTGAAGGTTCTTTTGTAGCCTGCTCCACACTTGGAGCCTCTGAAACTATATGGTCCTCCTCCTCTACTACAAACTTAGCCTCAACCATCACTGGTTCTTCAACTTTGACCTCCTCTGTTGGCTTAACCATCAAGGGAATCTTTGTAAACCTAAATTTAGTTTCCTAACTCTTTAGATTGCCTGTCCATTTCTTCTCTTTTGGGCTCCTCTTCTTTTTTTCCTTAACTAGATTCTTGAGTATCTTCCCAACATGGACTTGGGAAAGTAAGAGGAGTGGCAGGTTGGGGTTCAACCACCTTTGCAATTGTTTGTGGTGGGAAGGGAGGTGGAAATTATTGTTTGTTTGGAGGGGATGACTTTTCGTAAGGGAAAAGGGTAGAAGAACTGAGATGAGGTGGAAGATCAGGGGTTGGAGAAGAGAAATCAACACTTGGGGAAGCAACTGAGGGGCTTGACTCTTAACACTGCTCTAAATGATAAAGCTTGAGAAAGAGAAAATGAAGGATAGGGAGTTGGTGATTGACTTACCCATTGACAAAGGCTATCTCACAATTTTCTCATAAGCCTTAATGTCCTCAATCCACTGTGTAAGTTGAGGAAACACTTCAACCATGAATTCAAGTTACTCTCGACGGTTGTAATGTCTTAGAAAAGGACCTTCCCATGGACAAGGTGCCCTGCAACCAATATTGAATGCCTTCATTTGTGCTATGGCCCTTGACTGAACCATGCCAGACTCCATTTTTTGAATCTTCTCCAGAAGATTAATTTCTTCCATTTGAATATTTTCATT
Source organism: Taxus chinensis (assembly GCA_019776745.2). Taxonomy (NCBI): domain Eukaryota; kingdom Viridiplantae; phylum Streptophyta; class Pinopsida; order Cupressales; family Taxaceae; genus Taxus; species Taxus chinensis. The sequence continues at coordinate 603,078,385 of CM034152.1, read as the reverse complement.
GTATGCATACCCTTGTTTTTAATAAGCTCCATAGCCAAACTAGTTTTGGCAATTCTCATATGGGTAAGCATGATTATTTTGGGTCTGATAATAATTTTGATCTGGAGGTAGTTAGGAAATGCATTGGAGGTGAATTACATTACTGTTGTAAGTGTGAGTTCCATGAAGGGAATGAAGTCATGATTTCACAACCTCATGGAATGGGAGAAAATGAAAGAGATGGAAGAAGAAAATGGATGAAAATGAGTGGAAATGGATGGAAAAGGTTTGTAACTCAGAGGATGGGTTATTGACAAGATGGAGTCGCCCGAGATTTTCTTGTGTGTGCCTTAAAAGGTTGAACCTTAACATGAACACACCAACCTACTAAGATGAAGTGGTAAGGTGCTTCAGACCTATCCCACCAGTCGTGCCAAAACTATTAGTGTGGTCACATGTTGGCTTATGATTTGTTGTTTGTAATGAGACACCCTAGAAAGATGGAAGATCTAACCTCAGTGTCCCACAAGGCATGCCAAAAATATTAGTTCTTGAATCACAACACCCCTGAATGGCTCTGATTGTGAGGTGGGGCATCCAGTGTGATTGCACAATCTGGGACCATCTCTCAAGCTATGGAACTTGTAAAACTTGAGATGGACCTCTAGAGAAAGTTGGTTCTTGCTTCCTAATCTACCTACCAAAAGCTACTCCACTGCAGGTAGAACCTATTCTATCCTAATCTAACCATTCCAAGGGGACAGGGAGAAAGAGAGAGAGGTTGAAAGAGCCTACACTAAGCGGTGAAACACCAGAAAAGGAAGTGGTTGAATCACAGATCTGACTTCTTGAAGTGGAGAGAGGTGAGAAAAGGATAGGGTGGACAGAATGCACCACGGACCAGAGATATATTTCACATAGAACACCACTTAAAAACCCATTAAGCATAACTCCCAAAACCTACAACAAACATCAGAGTATGCACAATATACCCTGCAACAATGAGAGGTAAGAAGAGAAAACAAAATAAGCCAAGGATGGATAGATGCATCATCAAACAAATTTTATTTCTCCAAAATGTTACACGGCACATCATCAGTGGGAAAGAGGCAAGGAAATTCCATTACAGAGCCCTGAAAGGAGGCTTAGACTCCACATTATACCCTATAGAAGAAAGAGAGAGGGGGGCAGGTCAGAAAGGATGAACAAATATTTTAATATGCCTCTTCCTTTACAATATATAGGAAGAATAAGAATGAGAGGAGGGAAAATTTTGAATCCTACTTCAAGCACCTCAAGATATGCATTGAATCCTTCTTTGAAATCTCAACCACTATCAATCAATGCCCCTCTCAAATCCACCTACAGTTTGTTGATTTTGGTTCCCCCCGGCGGATCAAATTAAATCTAGTCTTGTAGTTGAAGAAATCATATTCTGTATTAATGTCCTAGAAAAAAAAATTCCCATTTCCACACCACTATATCATGTTAAGAATTATATTTTATGTTTCCATGGCATAGAGGGTGTCGATACATTTCCAAAGAGTCTTCTTCCGCCCAATTCTGAGCTTCCAGTCAAAAGATATGGCCATTTGAATATTTGGGTCAAGGGCGCGTAATATTTTAAAGAGTGTATCTGTATTGTGTCCACATGGCAGCCTTGCGCATCTTAGAGATTCACCCCCTACCTTTCACTTCTGAAATTGCACTCAGATTGACAAGAGGCGGCTTCCATGAGCTCCTTGGGTTTCTTTGTATTTTTCCTCAGTCTCTTTGCTTTATGGGCCAAAATTTTGACCCTGAACACGTGGAGGCATGATGCTTGTTTAGAAACCCACCGCAAATTTTACCTTTGAAATAGCATCGCTGACACTTGGCTCCCTCCACTGGCTTGCCTTTGCTTTGACTATTCAACCCCTAACTCTATCCCTTTTTTGGACCTGGGACACATGGAAGGCCCACTTTCATTTGAAAACCCGCTTTGGATTTTACATTTGAAGGAGCATCATTAAGACACATGGTGCCTTCCGCCTACACTCTTATACTTAACCAATTTTTGGGCCCGCTCTATGCCACCTTTTTAATTTGGAATATGTGGTGAGACCGTGCTCATTTGGGTCTCCACTCTTTGGATTTATCTTTGAAGTAGTGTCGTTTGGACACTTGGGACCTTCCGACTGAGTCAAAGAATTTTAAACGGCCAGTGTGACTTTTGGGGCTCTAGATGCGTGGAGGCTTGGCACTTGTTTGATTCTCCATATTTTGGATTAATCTTTGGAGGTGCATCATTTGGAAAATTGGCAGCTTCCGCTCTCTCCTCCATACTTAGTCATTTTTGGTGCTCATTCTAAATCGTTTACAGAGCCCGAAGACTTTGAATCTTTTATATTTCTTCTCCTTTGAGCCTATGGTTTCTTTGACACTATCTTCTCTTCCCCGACCCTACTATTCATTTTAGAGCCCACCAGCAACCTATCTGTTTGATTTGAAGTGTGGGTTCTATTGGTTCTCAATTTTATCTTGCCCCGTTTGTCCTTAAAATTCTTCAGTTTGTGGGCTCTGTCGTCTTTTCTATCTCCTCGTATTGATGCATGAAAATTTTGTCCTCCATTTGGTTTCCATGATCAGCCCCTTCCTTTGGTCGAGGATCACTTTAAGTCCGGAGATTTTTTTTCCATTCCTCTGTCAATGTGGAAGAATTTGTAACTTGGGCTTAAAATCAGGTTTTTTCCCTTCCTTCCATTTTTCCACAGCCACATTTTGTTTTCCCTATCAATTTTTGTCCCAATATCTATAGAAACGTGATTGGATGTGGCTCAAAGGATCATATTTGGGACTTATATCATTTCCAAATTCTTTGTCCATGAAGAAAGATTCATTTTCAGGCACAAATGGTGATTTTCCTGCATTTTACGATTTGACGGGTGTGGTTTTCCCTGTAAAATTTATAGCTCGGCATCTATGGAAACGTGGCCCTTTCTGGTTGGATGTTTCTTGGTGGGATACTTTGAAAATCTAAGGCTTTCTTCAACTCAAAACATGTCCACGTGGAGGGTTGGCACTCATCTAAAAATTCACCTTTTTGTTTGTCCTTGGAATTGTGCCAGGGAGACACGTGGAGGTTTCTGCTACCTTGCCCAGACTCGAGCATTTTTTCATGCATCCGGTGTTGCTTTGTCAGACCATGGACACGTGGAGGGCTGGCGCTCATTTGAGGATCTACCTCTAGGTCCTACCTTAGCAGCTGTGCCAAGGAGACATGTGGTGAGCTCACGCTTGTTCAAGGTCTCCGCTTTTGGGGACCATCTCAAAGTTGCACCGGGGAGACATGTGGAGGCTTGTGTTGGCTCATCTTTATACTTAAACTTTTCAAGAAAATTTCTAAAGTCCTGGGACACATGGAGGGATTGCGCCTATTTGGGGACCGGCCCCTAAATTTTATTTTGAAGAAGTGTCAAAAGGACACTTGGAGGCTTCCACTCACTCTCCCCTTGCTTAAACTTTTCAACCGCCAAGGAAAACTATCTCAGACCCTAGACACATGGAGCCTTCCATTGATCCTTCAAATTTTTCAACAACTCTGTCAGACTAACACTCGTGATGAGCCCTCGCTTGCTTAGGGTCTCCGATTTTGAGGACCATACCAAAGGTGCGCCAGGGTGACACGTGGAGGCTTCTGCTAGCTCCTTTTTACTGAAAATTTTTCAAAGGCAAATAGGCATTTTTCTTGGGCCCAGGGCACATGGAAGGCCTGCGCTTGTTTGGAAACCTGCCTCTGTACTTTTCCTTTGCAGTTGTGCCAAGGAAACACATGGACGGATCTAATATAAAGCTGAGAAGGGACCAAATCAATGGTTGTTGTGCATTGCATCTATTTTTCCACCATTTTTGCTCCAAGACTCCTGGAGTTGTGAATACGCACTTTTTTTCATCATTTTTTGATGAAATTCCTTATCATTTTTATCTACAAAGTGCCATTGAAAGGATTTAGAACTTAATTTGTTAGTCCAATGATTTTTAAGGTTGATATTGTGAAGTTGGAATTGCTCAGGCACATGTAAAGACATGAATTACCAGAGAAACTGGATTCGGGACAAATTTACAAAGGAGAGAGAGGGAAAATGATGAAATGATGGAGGTTACAGGTGTAAAGGATGAAAAAGGTGTTGCCTCGAGGGTGAAAAGGATTACCTGTCAGATCTAGGTGTATATAACCTCTAGAAAATGATTAAAACAGGGATTTCTTGCATGACAGAATCAAAATGATTAAAAGGACTGTTAAAAAGTTGTGGCATGGCATCCTAGTCATTAGTCGAAGGCCTGGGAAATGTGACTAGTTCATGATTTGTCCAACTACCAAATTTTTGTTGCAAATTTATTAAATGTCACTTTCCGAGACAAATTGGTAACAAGAAAAGGTCCCTCGAATATTCTTATTTTTGGGGGGAAATTTCAGGATGAGTGAGCAATAGAAATTTATAAATGCAATGAGAATACTCTTGCAAAGGGTCGGGGGTTGAATTCTGAAGAGAAAATTTGAGAGAGCCCATCTTCCTGAAGACCAATCCAAGAAACTTGTTAATTTCTGTGTTTTATATTTCAATTGTGTCAAGTTGGTTGCGAGTGTACAACCATTGACAAGCTCTGAGACTATTCAAAGAAACTTTCCCCTGCTAATGAATCTAATCAATTTCGAATTAGTCTGTGTCAATCTTGGAGTAATTTGTGTCTGCTTTATTTCATAATGTTTGCAAGTAGTTTTTTTAATTCCTGTTGCAATCTTGTGTTAAAGTCCCTCCGAATCACACAGGATCTCATCCCTGTGATAGTTTAGTGGCATTTGCAATTTCATTTCAAGAAGATCCTTCATCCTGTGATGAGATAAACAATTTAAAATCACTTCACTGTCATTCGTTGATAAATATTGTCTGTAAGCCTTAGAGTGTATCTTAGGCATGAGGAACCAGGGGTCTTTGATGTTTTATTGAGTCTTTAGCTCGAGCCTTCATGTTAAATTCTTGGAGATTGTGTGAAACCGTGTAAATCTAGGCCTCCATTGATGCACACCTTCTGGTTGAAGGAATATTTTAGCTATTCTGAAGCTTTCTGTCATTTAGTTTTCCAATTGTTGTGAAGTCTCTCAAAGATCTGGTATAATCAATTTTATCCTACTTAATCTCCCACCAAAATTATTCAAAAACAATGAATCCATCATGAACTACCCTTGTTTTCCCTGTGTGTCCACAAATGTATAAATTCTACTACCAAAATATGCAAAAGCAATCAGGATTCCATAATGTCTTTAGAAACCTTATCTCTAACTAGGGAATATCACCATTCTTTAGAAGTGACAACTCGTGAGAGTTAAATTGTGGTGCATTGATCATATTTTCTCAGGGTATCCTTTCAAATTTTTGCAAAGAAGGATATATTAATTCTCCTTCACCGAAAGAGGTTACAAAACAGGTCCTCTCACCCTGGTCCAAAAGGCATGGCCTAAAGTAGTGAGGATAGATCAAATCCCTAATGAAGGTGTTATCCATTTCTCCGATGCCTGAGTGACAAAGAGTCAGAAAAATCCCTCCCCAGATACAAAATGACTCATAATAAGATTTGTCTGTCTCTCAGTGTCTTGCTAAATATTTGATACAACTTGGTTTCTAAGGGAGAATCAATTTGGATACCAATAGGTTCATTTGACGGAACAGTTTTTTCAAATTTCTTTCTTGCACGGGGTTGTGGGTGATCCAATTTTTGTTGCGGGTGAAAATTGAGATAACAGTATCCATAAATAACTCTACAAGAACATAAGTCTTGTGAATTTCACGAAATTTAAAACTCATATGTAACCATTATATATATAGCATAAAATAAATCCCTTTTGATAAAATGATTGCAATAAAATTATAACAGTACTTGATGTATGCTCAACACTTCTAATTAATGAGGGCATGCTATAGTATGAGCATTTGAATAACAATAGCCTATACCAAGCTATAACGATGTTGCCAACACACACATGGATTATTAATTAGTTTACTTTCTATGTAGCTAAATTTAATTAATTTTTAAAAAAATTTGAAATTATAGTTAGCAATAGTTACATTAAAGAGATTAAATCACACACTCAAATGCCTTAAAGAGATCTATGATAACATGTTATTTCACATCACAACACTAGTAGTCTTCACATAAGCATTCCTTGATGTAATGTTTTCATTTATTTCATAGTTATTAAAAACATTCACTAGAGAGATCAACATATTTTATTGTGTATATGGTATATAAGAACTAAAAATATACCATAAAATGTTTCACATAATAATATTTACTATTAACATCTACATCATATTCCACGTATAATGTATTATATACTAGAACAATCAATCAAATATAAAAGAATATCACAATAACCACTACATCATTGATTAGAGTAATCCCTCACATGTATAATATGAAAAAAAAAAAAATCCATTGACTATAATACCCCCACCCGTAACATTGATGGTAACCGATTCTATAACAATTTATTAGACAAGGAGTGGCCCCAACCGCCAATAACAATGTAAATCTATTATCTTACTTTACCCCTTCTTATTTAATCAAATATAAAAAAATATCACAATAACCACTACATCATTGATTAGAGTAATCCCTCACATGTATAATACTAGAAATCATACATGAAATGTACGATGGAAATGTCGAAGGGGGTGAAGTGAATAAATAAAACTCAAGAAAGTGAAAAATATGTAGAGGAAGAGGGACGATAAAGAAGGGGGTGGAGGGAGGAGAATATCATTGTATTCCATTGTATCGTATCTATTTTTCTTGATTTATGGGCATGAGTGCAATTTGAGTGTAATGAATTTCCCTAATTTTTCAAAACTATGAAATAAACAAATAATGGGGGATAATGAATAGGAGAAAAGAAAGGATTATAGTTTGATGGATTTCCATATCTTTGCCTCATCTTTATGAGTAGTTTTTATTCCAAAAAAGAATAAGGAGAAAAGTAACTTAGGCAGAGTCATATGTGGAACACTAAATAAAGCATCAAGTCAATAATGCTGTGTTGAAGAATGGGTTTCTTGAGTAAACATGATCAATGTGAGTTTGAATCAAATCCCACATAAAAGGAGGCAAAAAAAAGATATTAGATGATACAATATCGAATGATATAGAAACATTTGTGGCATGTGAAGCTAATAGAAGAACCTTTGCGAGTGATGGAGTGTTTTCTACTTGTCAAAGTGACCACTAGAGAGTGTAAAATGTTTCTTCTTCAATAGGAAATAATGGTAATCATGAGGCATAGATAGCTTTGAAAACCTTCCTTTATGTGAAGATCCTGAAAAAGGTATTGTTATACAAATTTTCCTCTTAGGAAAACTAGGAAAACATGACCTTGCATGTAGAGGAACTAACGGGGTTGTTTCAGTCATGCAGGATTGTATTTTGGAGTTGGGCGAATGAAATTGTGAATTCTCAAATTTTGGACTTTTCACTTCTAAGGAAAAACTCCAAAATCAATTTTTAAGGGTTTAACTTGCTCAAAACAAGTCAAAATTTAACAATTTGATAGATCGGGGACTAATCTTCAAAAGAATATTTTTAGTTTTTTGAAATTTTTATTTTCAAAATTTTGGGATTTTAGATTTCAGGATTTCAGGTTTCAATGATTTCAGGATTTCGGATTTCAGGATTTTGGGATTTTGGGATATCGAGATTTCAAGAGGATTTCGAGATTTCAGGATTTTGGGATTTCAGGTTTCAAGGATTTTGGATTTTCGAGATTTCGGGATTTCAGGTTTCGGGATTATGGAACTCTTAAGCCCCAAAACATTAAAAGCAAGACTAAATGTCTGAAATTTTGAATTCTGAAAGTCTGAAATTTTGGAACTCTTAGGACATTTTGAGCAGTGAACAGTAGCTCAAATTCTAAAACCAAAATTTCTGAAAGTCTGAATTTTAGGATTTCAGAGGTTGCATGCATTTCAAACTTTGAAAATGAAGAAATACAGTCTGCCATTTTTAGGGTGTCAGGCTCCTCACCTACCAAAATTATGAGGTATAGGCTTCCTTCTTGCACAGTAGGGAATGGTACATGGAGGTATGGGCTTTTTCATGGCTCCCATAACTGTTGCAGGAGAATTTAATGCATTTTGGAGGTGGTTGAGGGAGGATTTTAGGTTTTTCTCATCTCCTTCTCTCTTTCTTCCTATATATTATGAGGAGGGGATTTTTTCAAAAGGTTGGAAAATTTTTCCTTGCACCCTCCCTTCTTCTCTGATCTACTAGTGAATTTGTGGAGTTCAAACCTCCCATTTTAAACTGTAATGCAAGTTTGTGCCTCTGGGCCATTGTAATGGATTGTATTACATTCTTGGAGCAATAAAAATGAGTCTGTGGATGATTTCAACCCTCTCTTATGTTCATTGTATCTTCGTGATCTCTCATTGCAATTCTGGTTATCTTTGCATGGTGGTTGTTTTACACTTTTAATGGTTTGTGTTTAATTTCAAAGTAGGTGTTCAACATTCCTTTAGTGCACCACCTCTATTAATTTAGGTTTATTTTCTTGCATCTTCTTAACTCTGTCTCCTTGGAAAGTTAGAGTAGGTTTTAGAGTAGATCCTCTGCAAATTGTATGTGTGCAATTGAATAGAGGAATAGGAACCGGAATTCATCCAGAGATCTTTCTCGATTGCAAAGTCCCACACCTTGGGAAAAGTTCCATGTTATACAATCACACTGAGATTCTCAACCCATCGAGTTGTAGACATTTAGGTGTGTTGTGATTACGCATCAACAAGTATCAAATTAATAGAGGTGGGAGTTGTGAAAATATTCATGAATTTTTAATAATCTAGATAATGAGAAAATGATGTCCAATTTCAGAGATGAGACATGGTGGCAATAGTGAATGTGGAATTGGTAGGAGGGATACTGAAGAAAAATACAACTAAAGTGATTGTCTCCTATCAATCCTGCATCGATTGAAATTGTTGTGTGTAGAAATTTTAGTTCATATACTTATCTTCTTAAATAAAATATATTGAAAAATCAAATAAAGAAACAAAACCTTTGGTGGAACTATGCTAAAAAGAGCTCTCGCTAACAGTCAACCTAAAATCAACAACATTATGGGTTAAATCAGACCTGCAAATGGAGATAAATATGTAACCCTAATATGTCCTCAGCTTACTATATACACTTTGATTGATTTGGCTTTGTATCTGTAGTTGTATCTGAGCAAGTTGAATGGTCTCTGAACATTGTAGGAATAGAAGATTTTTTTATAAATTCAAAAGGAGAAGAAAAAGGAAAGGAATACGTGAAATGTACATGGAAATCCCAGAAGGGGGTCTAAAAATCAAGGAAGTGAAACAAAGGTAGAGTATGAGGGGTGATAAAGAAGGGGTCAAGGGAGTAGAAGATCATTGTATTCCATTGTATCATATCTATCTTGCTTGATTTATTGACATGAGTGCAATTTGCAACCATACACAACTGCAACATTTGACAGTTTGGGAAGGTAAAGGCCAAGGCCTTTTGGAGCCTATATTTCTAGGTAAGATGTCTATGACTGGGGCTATAAGGGGCTATGACTGTAGGATGCAACAATACATTCAGCACGATTGGTTTCACAACCAGATGGTTGCCCTACCCTTTATATTATTTCAAGTACATATTCAGTATAATTGTTATGCTTCAGCATTCAATAAAAATAATTACGAATTATCATCAAACGGTTCATCAAATTCACCATCTACCATCTTAATCATCTTCATAATGTTCATAATATTCATAATCTTCATTATATTCATCATTATATTCATTATCTTCATCTTTAGGTCGAGGCCAAAGGCCTTCTGGGCCAATTTGGTCGATAAGGCCCAAAGTTACCGCTGTATGTGGATCCACATACAAATCTCTTTCCATTAGAAAATGGATCGTATCATAATCTATTATTGATGTTTCTACATATATACTTGTGATATAATGTCACAAGTAACACAGATAAAATGCCTCGAAGCTAAGATATTCAAACTTAAAATATTTGAAATCATGGTCATCCTCATTAATATCATAAGAAGACATATGAGGTTGGTGAATCATAATTCTACCATTTTCTCTTATTGCTCGTTACTTAGGAAACCCCCTGAGTAGGATAAAAGATCCCATCAAAGAATTTAAAATGAGGCCTATTGTATTTATCTATCCTGTTATGTATTGCATAAGATCATAAAAAGCATATCCCGATGCCACTCCTTCACCCCGACAGTAAAGAAAATACATTATATTTTTTGTTGGATTCTCTATGCAAAGGTGTGTGTCAAATTTAATGTCATTTCTTGCTAGCCTTCATCAACTAATAATCTAAGGGTGCATGCTTTGGTGTAACCAGTTCTCTAAATATCCCAAAAATAATTAATGCTTAGTTTTGGAATGTCACAACTTATGTATAAATAAGGATAATTAATTTTATAACTCTCCACAAGTTTTAATTAAAAAACAATTAAGTTTTATATATTAATGTAAAAGACATCCAAGAAAAAGTAAATACCGTCTTGAAATGGTTAGGAATTTGTTAACTCTCCGCCTTGTAGCACCAAAGCAATACTACAACCAAATAATTAACTAATCCCGTACTAAAATTTTAGTTATCTCCAATAGGACGGGGAGCCTTTTTAAGAATGAATTTACCCCTGTATCTGGTAGAGGAGACTTGAGAAGGAAGGAAATACCTATCATGGCTTTCATCCTTCCACTGATTTCAATCCACGACTTTTTATCATTGCCTTTTGGCCTTATAAACATAGCCTATCTCACTTTCTAACTATTTTGAAATCGATCCGACTTTCAAAAGGAATCATTTATTCTCGTTTCTCTCCTTGTAGGTTTTAAAGGCTGGAGCTGAGGTGACTTCATGGAGGTTTAAAACATACAGATTGATTTTTTCTCATAGGCTTTATATAAATTGGGATATAGTGTCTCAAATACACGACTTTGTTTTAACATAAGTAATACGATTTACTGCATACAATCATAGTCCATGACTTGCTAATTTTTGAAAATTTAGGTCTCTTGTCATTTCTCGGGACTCATAGGCCGAAGTGTACAGGATCCCTAAATTAAATACAGGGATTTTTACCCTTTCACAGAAGCATTCAAGGAGAAAATAGATTAATTTATAAAAGGATGCTCCTACGATTGTAGGTAGGCATCGGCATAGGCTGGAGCTGAGGTAGTTGAATTATCATGGAGGTATTACATACGAACTCATCTGCGCGTCTTGCGGCGAAATCCCCATAGACTGGTTGATGGTGTGATAACTATGATTTTCCATTATCTGCATTAATTGGACTATAAAATTTTGATCTAGAACACGGGTTTGAATAAAAAAGGGGTATGATAATGCTAAATGATACTTTGTAATTTAAGCACAGTCAGGTGTGCAGCAATCCCATTGCAGACCTTAAACGAGAATCTTCCTCTTCCTTTCAAAATGGAATTCACAAGGTTTACAACATCCCGTATTGCTTCTTTTCTGCACCAGTTTGGGAGCTTTAGGTACCAATTTGGATTTCCTAAAAGATGCATTTGGCATAGTTAAGGGCTCTAGTCTCAAAACAATTTGTAGCTAGAGTAACAATTGTGACAATATCCAAAACATAAATCTGCATCTCCGAATCTAACAGGGGTTGTGAACTGGAGAGAGATTTCAAATTGTGCCAAGTCCAAACCCTAGACCTTTTGAGAAATTCTCTTTCAAGTCATTTTCACAATCCGGAGGCTCCAAACACTGGATCTGGAGAATAATCAATTGGAAGGAAAACTCTTCGTTGATTGGAGAACGTCAATTTTCCCATATACAGACACTCAATCTCTCCTACAACAGGCTAAATTCATAAAATGGGCTTGATTTATGAGGCTCCACAAATCTCAGATTGCTTGATCTCTCACATAATCAAATAAGGTAGAAGGTAAGTAAAAGTAGTGTGGATAAAGTTGGAGTCACATCTTAAGCCCATGGTTACAGAGGCGCTACATCGACAACCGCTTAAATACATTGTGAGCATAGTTGCTTCGCAGGGTTTCAATTGTTTGCATCTTACCTAGGTGACGCACATGGTTACGAAGTCGCATACTCCTTTACCTCCCATTACCGAGCTCATTTTCTCGTGAAGTTGTTGGCTGCTGCAATGAAATCATTATAAACATTGGATTTCAATGAAAATCCCCACGCAAATTTCATTCGTGTGACTCCTGACATTTTTTAGAATGAACCAGTTGCACTCCATTACAAGAACACCTTACGGTGTAATGAGAAAAAATATACATTGACAATAATACCCCACCCATAATACTGATGGTAACTGATTCTCTAGAAAAGGATTAGACAAACAGCTGCCTCAGCCGCCAAGAATAATGTAAAGCAATTTTTACATTATTTTACCCCTGCATTAGTTCTAGAATTCACACTTTTAACCTAAACTAGGAAAAGTAGATAGTCTAAGGAATAATATTTTTTCAGTTTTATTAAAAGAGGAAACATTGAATGGTGACGAATTACATCATATCTAAAATGTATTGGTAAAGTTATATCATTGACAAACCAAGTAAAAATCAACTCTTTTCGAATTCCGATGACCTGGAGTATTTTCATTCAACCAACAGTATAAAACAATAAAAAATATAACTACCCTAATTAAATAAATTATTTTTTCAAAAAAATTCAAAATTTTAAAATTACTTGACAAAAATATTATTAATACATTCAATTTTAAAATTACTTGAGCAAAAATATTATTAATAGTGTATAATGACTAGATTTAAAATTGAATAAGTGAAAAATAAATATTATATAGAACAGAAGCAAGATAGAGATAAGGATTGAGGTAGGAGAATTGTAGAAAAAAGTATTATGTTTCAAGCATCTGTTATTTGCTAACATGACCCATCTCCCACAACGAGGTTTAATATGTGGAAGGTGTAATCGACCTTGGGCTTGCACGAGACATGGTGACTTTGTGCATGACCTGAAGTATGAACCCTGACCCATACATGAAAGCTCTTAGTTATGTGTTCGCTTGCGAGGAAGAAAATAATGGGACGAACTGGTGTCCCCAAAAATATTGTCATTCACATTTACACTCTCCACTAAAATGTGTGTGCCATTGTAGTGCTCACTCCACTTCGACACTATTTTTATTATGATGATATTACTATTGGATTGATACTTATGCATTTTGATTATTATATCTTGAATAAGTAGATGGTTGACTATGCAGATATTTACACTATTGACATGTTGTGACTTAAATTTTTATTATGATGCACTAGACGATGACGATGGTCAATTATATATGTTGATTTGCAGTATTATGATTTATAATAACTTTTCATATTATGGATGAATCACCTATGTTGGATGTTTTGAGTAGAATTATGATTGTATGAATGGTAAAAATGAATTAATTAATATGATGATAGGTGATAGAATTGTAAATTTTGGATGACGATTATATTTTTTATATGTATAGTATTCTTGATGTTGTTGATACGATTGTAGGACCAGAGAGGTATTTTTTGTGTTGCATAGGGAAATTTCATGACACACATCAAAAGGGGATATGGAACCAACCACAGAAGGATGTCGAGTGTTGTGCAACATGACCAAAATTTGACAACTTGTGTACAATGTTACGGTGTGTTGTCACATACTTTTTTAGTTCCCATGGGGGGTAACCTCATTTATGTGGCTATGTGTGTAATGTGTTTCCTTACTTTAATTTTTTTTTTATAAAATTATTGTGCATGTGTTTAATTATTTGGGAAACAATGTCACTTTTTTAACACTTGCTAATGTATCTTAATTAACTAGTTTAGCTTAAATTTTAATTAAAAGCGAAGATACAACATGTGGGCAATAAATTGGGTAGACGGTCCTTGAAATATTGTGGATGTAAATTAGATTTGTGTTAGGTTTTGTGTTGTGTACTCTTTCTCAACTTCAAAATTAGGATTTTGACTTGGGAGGCTTTTTTGGAGGCTTATGGGACAAGCTAAGCTTGTCCTATGGCTCTTAAATTCATTCAACAACCATACCTATGGTATGGGGAGTTAATTTTAGGCTTAGTTATACATTTTGGAGTGTAAAAATGGTAAATAATCGCACTTCTTACTTACCACATTTAATTTTGTCCTTGATAAGCATGGTGTGCAAGTTGGAGTGTCATGTTGACATGTCATAAGTCTTACAAGTGCATTTAATTTCTTTGGGATTAGTGTTAGACTTATGTGTTGGAATGTAGGGATGATGAAGTGTTATCCTACATGGCACCACCTCATCATACTCACATCTCTTTTCCATTTATTGGATGATTTTGATGGATTTTTGGGTTGCTTGCCTTATTTGTCTTCTCTTGCACTTTTAAAAATTGGTCTTTCAATTTTTTATACTTGGAGTTTGTCTTTTGGGAGATACATCATGGATTGAGTTTTTGTGAAGGATTCAAAGGCTTGTTTGAGAAAATGAATTGGAAACTTGATGGAGAGATATGCTCTCCTCTTTTTGCATCTTTGTATTATTTTATTTGATGTAGAAATGGTGTTTTTTTATCTATTGTATGAGTGTTGTGGTTATGTTTTTTTCCTAAATGGGTAGATTGCCTTAAGTTTTGTGTGGGAGATGGATTTCTGGGACCATTGGGAAGGGAAAAGGGAGATTTGAGGAATGAATTTTTTGAGGGAGTGTGAGTTTGAGCTCCACCTATGGGGAGTGAAAAGGATAACATGGGTATATTTTGCATTTTTACAAGTGTAGAACTAAGGATTGATTTATGTTTTGAGTTGTGGACATGGAGGCTTTTGGGTGGAAATCCTACATCACTTGGGGAGACAAAAGGAGGTGGTGCCCATATTCCATTTCTCCTTGTTGGCTTGTTGTAGTCAATCCTTGATTTTGTTGGGAAATTGTTATTTTGTTTAAATGGATTGTTTTGAATGTGTTATTTGATTAGTGTTATTATGGAATGTTTGTTGTAGAAGTCTCATGTAAAAGTTTGTCAAATGTTTCATAATACCCACATATTGTTATTTGGTCGGGGATTGAGGGCCATGATAAGGGGATGTATTCTCCTATTTATTGGATTATAGGTTGTGTGGAGAAGCGTCATCCTATAATGATTTTATTTGTATTGTGATCCAAGTTTTGAAGAGTTGGATGCAAATTGGAACCTAAAATTTGGTAGATGACCTTGAAACAAATAATTTGTTTTTTTACCTTGTTGGAAGAACAAACCAAATGAAATGTAAAATTTATTATTGTTCCCACTTAGAGTGGAAGATTGTAACTTGTTGTATGTTTGAAAGAAAAGATACTTGTATATTTACATTTATTCCAAGTTGTAGTGATTTACTTGAATGTAGAAATAATTTTTATTCTATACAAAGTTAATTCGAAAGGACTAATTATGTTATTGAAAGAAATAGATTATAAGTTCTATATTTTGTAAAATAAGAATGTTAGTGAAACTTGTAATTATCATATTTTTATTGTATGGTTGAAAGGAGAAATTCTAAAGTATGTTCAATAAAAGAAAACTTACATTTCATATTGTTGAAGGTTGTATGTTTGAATGGAAAATGTATGCATTTGGAAATTTTGAGTTATGAATTTAGGATATGATCTCAATCTATCAACTAATGAATTGTAGACACCTTAATTAAAGTTAATATATGCCTTAAAAACCAACCTAAAGAGGAAACTATTTGAGAAATTCTTTAATTTAAGGTTCTATTTTTGGGAAACATAACACGCATTGTGTACAGCAGTAGTTTTAGAAACCAACACCCAGAATCAGAGAAGCAGTTGATAAACCACCCCCAAGGAAGGGTGGTAGGTCACAAGATCCACCAATCTACGTAGGGTAGTGGTTTCATCACTTTTGACAGAAAAACTAAAAATCACATGATCGTGAAAAGTATAAATTGAGTTTAATTAAAATCTAAGCTTTAAAACTTCAAAATGAAACTACCAGCAACTAGTAAATGATCAAACTCAATGGTTTAAACTTATAAATCCTCTTTATGGGCACCCAAAGGTGTAAAATTTCATAGATTTAATGAAATGGGGTTTTCCCCAATTATTGAACTCAAAGAATGTTTACATTAAATAAATAAAAAAGTATCCACAATGGAATCTCTACATTAAGCAAATGAGGAACCTTACAATAGTAAACCCTTTTCTAAATTAAAATATGAAGAGAATAATGGAGGAATATTTCTCCATCACAACTAGAACCAAGGAAATTTCTCCATGGTTACAGTTATTCCTTTCATGGCTTCTCCTCCTTCTCCTCTTCCAAACCTGACAAAAAAAGAATGAACAAATGAGGTTGTTTTTGGGGAAAATAGAAATAAAAAGAAACCCATAAGGATATTTAGGGCAACCCAAATATAAGGGCTATGATAGATTCAATCTAATGGCTCAGATTAAACCCTACCTCACTTAAGTGGGAGGTATTTTTTGTGGGAATGAAAACTTAATTAAAAATTGCATGGGTAATGGGGTGAATGGGGCCACTTAGTGGGCTAGACATATAATTAAAATTTTGTGTTAGAAAATAAAGTAATCTTGGTGCATGATAATTAATTAAACTTATGGAACTTGGTAAATGTATTGTTTAAACCATAAATATATTTTAGGAATTAAATTAATAAAATTTAATTATTAATTTAATTCCAAGTTTTACAAGCTTGTGTAGAAATACTTTAACCAAGAAAATTATTAACTATGAGATAATGTATAACCTTGCAATACCTATTTTAAAATAAACAGTATATCTTGGTGTATAATATATATATTATGGAACTATATATATATATATATATATATATAATATATATATATATAGTATATATATATATATATATATAGAAAACCTAATGTAATTTTCATTATTAAATTATTAGTTTCTATTTTGATATGATTACACTTGAGTAGAATTTTGTGGGTTATATGGTTACACTTGGTATCAGATCGTCCACAATGTAAAATTTATAGTTAACCTCAAATTGTAGATTGTCTTGGACATTTGTACTATTTGTTTTTGTTAGTATTCCACAATTTTTACCAAAATGTAGTTTTGCTAAATTCATGAAACACAAACAAGTAAACCTATTGCAAATCTAAACCTAGAACACACAACATTGCATGATATTTTAAAACGTAGAAAACTTAGAAAACTATAAACAAATCCTAGATGATGATAAACTAACTCCAAAAAAATAATAAAAATAACAACTGTCTTTTAAGTCTGTGAAAAGTTAAGAGGCACCTACATTTATTAAATATTTATTGTACATTACTAAATTTGATGAGGGGTACAAATTACACATGAACCTATATCTACAACCCCCAGATCATCTCTTATAATGGTAGTAGAAATGGCAACTATATTGCCTTACAGATACTACAAGACACTACAAGATGTTAATGTTGCTTTACGAGCTAGATATGATATTTAGGAGGGTGATTCTAGGATGCAGACATGACTTTGTGTTTGGAAGAGAGCCATCAATGGAGGATGATACCATTTCTTCTCATCTACAATATGATATTCACCTTCAATGTATCAATTGTTTTTTAATAAAATTCCATGCTAAGGATAGGGCAAAATCTGCATAACTCCCATGTGGAGTCAGTTGGACATGTTTATCAACTCTTTCACAGTCACCACAAAAATCCTGCAAATAGAGAGCACAAAGATAGAGATTCCAGAACCGAACACATGAGAACACATAGAGAAAAGTAACAGATCTAGGAGCCCTAGGCAAAATTATTGAGGGATGATCATGTGGAGAGAAATGTCTAGGGGCTGTGGAAAGTCGAAACATGCAGTGGCTTCAGATGAAATCAAAGAGATATTGAAGTTACACCATTAAGTTAAGAAAATTATTAATAACCTTAGATTTTTTTAAATTATTTAATTTAAAATACTGGAGACAAATCATAGGAGGATTTCAGGAAGGATTGAGGCATGGCTATAAATTGTTAGCTTGAGAGGATGCTTCAAGTAGAAATTTTGTGCTATTATGGTAAAAAGCCTATTTTTTGTATTGTACTAGCAACAAATTTTAAAGATCGTGTTGTTCTATCCACCTTTTGAGAGATGGAGAACTAACTCTCGCCTTGGTCTCTGTAGGAGTTTAGTGGAGGAATAAGGAGCGGAAGCTCCATGTGGATTCAGAGACAGTTACTTGGATAGGTCTTCACCTTCAAGTAATATTATTAAGGATAGGGCATTTCAGGAGTAGATACCATATATACATAGATAGAGATTCATCAAGTAGCAGGGGCTGGATGGATGAGTTTCACCTGATCTGCGATAGGCCTCCATGATGGTAGCAGAGTATGAGGGTCAGATTTTTTAGGATCTACTTCAGTATTTGGACTACATGTAGGATGAGTAGGTTAGGGTTCACAGGTTCATCAGGGGCCTTAGAATTAGACTTTCAAGGGCATGAAATTAGGTAGTGTGCACATTCATTTTCTGCAGACAATATCAGAGGCTATGGAGAAGGCCTACATTGTAGAGGAAACTAGGAGGAAGACTCAATAGGCTCAAGACAAAGTGAGGAGCCATATACAATACAGATGCAGGATAGTAGGTTGAGGGGATTAGCTCCTCCTCATGGTGAGACACACTTCAACATAGTGTTCCTTTAGGCCTCTTCCTCCTCAGTAGCAGATAAAAATGACTCGACCTCCATTTCAATCTCTACAACATGATGCTGCTCAGAGAAGGGAATAGTATGGGACCTCCAGCTGGGTGGGGCCATTAGGACATATGATCTACCTTCGAGCATAGTCAAGATGATTACATCCACCACAACCCCCACAAATATCTATGGAAGGATCATCAGGTTCTACAACATGGACTATCGAGCCACCTGGAGGAGTATCTTCTTAGTGGAGAGGACTAGCTAGTTGCTATGGGTGTGGTGTACATGGTCATCATTGGAGAGAGTTCCCTCAGAACCCTGCTAATCAGGGTAAGGTACCTGTTTCTGAGACTACAAATTGGTGACATGGCCAGGAGCCATAGGATTTATGCTATAAGTCAAGAACTGCCAGGATGAGAACCAGGGCAACGGTGATTGAGACCACATGTAGCATTGGAGGTATTTCTACCCTTATCTTATTTGATTCAGGCTCTTCAGATTCATTTCATTTCTCCATCATTAGTAGAGAGAAGAAGGCTGGTGGTAGTTAGACAAGGCCTTAGTTGGGATGTTGAGATGGCTTCTCGAGCCAAACTCTTAGTCGAAATCCTTAGTTAAGGAGTGTGTAGTGGACCTAGTACCCTTCTCCATAACTTTGGATCTTTGTATCCTTCCCTTGCGTTCGTATGGGGATATCTTGGGCATGGATTGGATGTCTACACACACAGCTAGAGTTTATTGTTACAACAAGGTTATATCTTGTGTAGATGATTTGGGAGTGGAATCAGTGATAGTTGGAGTTAGGGTACCCATATCTATTCGTACCATATCCACTATGCAATCTGAAGCGGTGTGCATGATGGGGTTGTGTCAGTTATACACCATAACTGTTAGTCACTGATAAGAGGATAAGACTCATGGAATGTCACTTGATGACCAACCCATTTTGTAGGAGTTTTCAGATGTTTTTCCTAGTGAGTTGTTAGGGTTACCTCCCCCAAAAGAGAATAATTTGTACATTGATTTGGTTCCGGAAGCGGAGCCTATCTTATGCGCACCATATAAGATGACCACACCTGAGCCATTTGAGCTCAAGTTGTAATTGGAGGGCCTTTTAGAGAAAGGCATAATCCATCCTAGTGTATCTCCTTGGGGTGCACTAATGATCTTTGTGAAGAAAAATGATCTATCTTTGTGTTTGTGTGTGGACTTATACAGGAAGCTGAACAAAGTAACGATCAAGAATCGTTACCACCTTCCATGGATAGATGATTTATTTGTTCAGATAAAATGAGCTACCATATTTTCTAAGATATATATTAAATCAGGCTACCATCAGCTGAGGATTGTGGAAGTAAATATCCACAAGAAAATTTTCCACACGAAATATGGCCACTATGATTTCATAGTGGTACCTTTTGGTCTAATGAATTCCCCTACATTATTCATAAGTTTGATGAATGGGGTGTTTAGGAAGTTTTTGGATCACTTCATGCTCGTGTTTATTGATCAAATTATAATATACTCATGTACGCATGTGAGGAGCACAAGGAGAACCTTTGACAGATTCTGTAGTGTCTTCGTGAGAAGCATCTATACAGGAACCTGGAGAAGTGTGCCTTTTACAAGTTAGAAGATTCAATACTTAGGTCACATTATTTATGGGTAAGGTATCACAGTTTGATCCTTTCAAGATTATAGTTATTATGGATTTTCCTATGTAGACCAATGTGATCGAAGGTACGGAGTTTCATGGGTTTTGTAGGGTACTACATGTGATTTGTTCAGGACTTCTCTTGGATTGCACACCACATTACTTCCCTTCATCAGAAAGGGAAGAATTTTTTTTGGTTTGAAAGATGTGAGCAGGCCTTCAATACACTACAGGAATGCCTTACGAAAACACCAATTCTTGCAGTACTTGATCCTAATGAGGGATTTATTTATGTGTACAAATGCTTCTTTGGCAGGATTATGAGGTGTTTTGATGCATGAGGGCCTTGTAGTAGCCTTCGCATCTCAAAACTCAAATATTATGAGCTCAATTATCTTACTCATGACCTTGATCTTGCAGTAAGTGGTGCATGATTTGGTACATGGCGTCATTTCTATTTTGGTAGGAGGTTCATTCTCAGGAAAGACCATTTAAGCTTACCTAACCTCTTCACATAGCCCAATCTCAATGCTCGCCAATGACATTAGATATAGTTGTTATGTGAGTATGACATGGAGATAGAACATGTGAAGGGGAAGGAGAAAGTGGTTGCAGATGCTTTGAGTCGATGGAGGACATTTGGTTATGGCTACTTTAGTGGGTACAAATTTATAGACACTTATTTTGTCAAAACTTCCACATGACAACTTCTACCTTGCAGCTAGAGGAGAGATTGAGTCTCACAGACCCTTTGAGGGGAAGTTTTAGGTATTTTCATTAGAGCCAGATGGAATTCTTAGACATAGAGGCTGGTTCTATGTATGTAGGGATGTAGTTTTGAGACATGATACTTTGGTAGAGGATCATCATGCACGTTATTCAGCCCATCCAGGGGTGAAGAAGATACATACCTCTTTGAGATAGTTGTACCATTGGAGAGGACTTCAGAGAGATGTAGATCTTTTTGTGTCTTGCTTGTTTGGAGTTTCAGAGGGTGAAGGATGAGCATTAACATCCAACTCGTTTTCTCCACCCACATGTTATACCGGAGTGGAAATGGGACACAATTTCCATGGATTTCAGAGTAGGGCTACTGACATCGATATACCACCAAAATTTCATCATGGTCATGGTGGATAAACTGACGAAATTATTTGATTTTTCTCTAGTTAGCACCACCCATACAACTAGTGAAGTGGTACGAGTATACTTAGATGATATTTTTAGACTGCACGGGATCCTGGGATAGATTATTTGTGACCGTGATCCCTTATACACCTCTAGTTTTTGGACTACCATGCATCATTCCCTTGGGACGAGTATCAAATTTAGTACAACATATTATCTAGAGACAAATGAATAGACAGGAGTGAGTGAATCAGATTTTAGAGGACATTCTTCGAATGTACGTCATAGACCATCAATCAAGGTGGGAGGAGTATTTGTACTTGGTGGAGTTTTTATAATAACAACTTTCAGAGTTCTATTGGAATGGCTTCATTTCAGGCAATTTATGGCAGGGAGTACAGGACACCACTGAGTTTGGACATATTAGAGGACAAAGTATCTCTTGGGCCAACTTTTTAAGAAGACATAGAGCATCATGTTGTTTTGATCAGACAGAGACTTCTGGAGGCACAAGATAGACTGAAGAAATATGCATATCAGATGAGAGTTGACCATAGCTATGAGGTGGGAATGAAGGTGTTTCTTATTGTTAGACCTCATAAGATCCCTATCCGTTATGGAAAAGGCTCTAAGTTAGCTCCTATATTCATGGTTTCATTTGCAGATATTGGAGTGGATCGGTCACTTAGCTTATCTTCTAACCTTTCCACCTAGTATGTCTCACATCTATGATGTATTTCATGTTTCAGTTCCTAGGATATACATTTATTATCCATCTCATGTTCTAGATTAGACTACATTGTAGGTACAGGTAGAAGTAGGGGTAGGTGACTATGGAGCCCATGCACATCATAGAGTGCAAGACCTTGAGCTTTTGAGGGCATAAGAATGACCAGGTGTGAGTCTAGTGGGATAGGTATGATGAGAATGCAACCACATGGGAGAATGCTACTTTGTTACAAGCCAAGTTTCCACATTTATTTCAGTGACTTCCAGGAGGAAGTAAAGTCTAAGGGGAGGGGGATGTAGTGCCCACTCATCTTCAACACTATTTTCATTATGATGATATTACTGTTGGATTCATACTTAGAAATTTTGATTATTATATCTTGATTAGTAGATGATAGACTATGCAGATATTTGAACTATTGACATATTGTGATTTACATTTTGATTATGATGCACTAGAGGACGACATTGGATGATTTGCAGTATTAATTTATACTAACATTTCATATTATGGATGCATCACCTATGTTAGATGTTTTGAGTAATTATGATTTATGAATGGTAAAAATAATTAATTAATATGATGATAGGTGATAAGATAATTTTGGATGATGATTATTGGATTTCTGATATGTATATTATTTCATTTATTGATACAACCCAAAGGTTTTTCCTTGAGAGAGGTATTTTGGAGGGACATTTTATCACATACATTTAAAGCGGATAGGCTTCGACTATGATGTCAGGTGTTGTGCAACATGGCCAAAATCATTTCACAACTTGTGTATAATATTATGTTGTGTTTTTGCATTACTTTGTTATTTGTGGGGAAGCTAATTGGTATGTGGCATATGGGTGTAATGTGTAATTTTGTTTGTTTGCAAGCTTGAACTTTGTTTGCATCTTTTTAATTATTTGGGAAATATTGTTTCTTTATTTAACTCTTGTGGTAATGTTGTCTGTAAATAAACTAGTTTAGCTTAAATTTGAATGTAAAATGGAAGATATGACATGTGGAGGGAAATAAATTGGGTAGATAGTCCTTGCTGGGGACGTATTTAACATGGATTTTGTGTTGTATACTCTTTGCAAACCTTTTGGATGTTGTTTTGGAGGCTTGACATCACTTGGACAAGAAGCTTTTCCCATTCCTCCTTAAATTCTCCAACTAACCATAATTATTGTTAGGGACATATTTTTTAAATGGTTTATTTTAAATGTGTTTTCGAGTGTAAAAATGGGGTAAATAATTGCACTTCTTTACTTACAACATTTAAGTTTTTCCTTGATAAGCATTGGTGTGGAAGTTGGAGTGTCATGTGGGCATGTCATAAGTCTTACATGTGCATTTAATTGCTTTAGGGATTGGTGTTTCACTTACCCCATGTTGGAATGAAGAGATGATGAAGTTGAATCCTACATGAATCCACCTCATCATCTTCACATTAAGAGTTTTCTATTTATTGGATGATTTTGATGGATTTTGGGTTACTTGCCTTATTTGTTCTCTTGCAGTTTTAAAGAAAATTGGTCTTGGTTTCATACTTGGAGTTTGTTCTTTTTGGAGTTGCATCTTGGATTGAGCTTATGGGTGAAAGATTCAAAGGCTTGTTTGAGTGAAAAGGAATTAGAAGCTTGATGGATAGGTAGGCTCTCCTCTTTTTGCATTTTTTTTATTATTGTATTTGATGTAGAAATGGTGTTGTTTTTCTATTGTATGAGTGTTGTGGTTATGTTGTTTGTAAATGGGTAGTTTGCCTTAAGTTGTGTGTGGGAGATGGATTTATGAGACCATTGGGGAGAGGAAAAGGAGATGTGAGGAATGCATTTTGGAGGAAGTGTGAATTTGAGTTCCACCTATGGGGAGTGAAAATTATAACATGGATATATTTTACATTTTTACAAGTTTTGAAATAAGGATTGATTTATGTTTTGAGTTGTGCACATGGAGGCTTTTGGTGTCAACTCCTACATCACTTGGGAGACAAAAGGAGGTGGTGTCCATATTCCATTTCTCTTTGTGGCTTGTTGTAAATAGACATTTGTGCTTTCTTGTTGGAGAAATTGTTATTTTGTTTAAATGGTTTGTTTTAAATGTGTTATTTGTTGTGTTATTATGGAATACTTGTTGTTGGAAGCCTCTTGTAAAAGTTATCAAATGTTGCATAATACCCCATATTGTTCTTTGGTTGGGGTGTCGGGGGTGACTAAGGGATGGCTTCTCCTCTAATTGGATTATAGGTTGGGAAGAGAGCATCACCTATACCCCTTATTTGTATGTTCTGATCCAAGTTTTGAAGAGTTGAAGGATGCAAGTTGAAAGCTAAAAGTTGGGAGATGACCTTGAAAGAAGAATTTGTTTTTTTACCTTGTTGGAAGAATTCTCCATGTTGTAAAAATTTATTATTGTTCCCACTTAGAGTGGAATATTGTAACTTGTGTATGTCCTTGAAAGAAAGACTTTTATATTTCATTCATTCCAAGTTGTAGTGATTTAGTTGAATGTAGAAATAACATTTGTTGTATAACTTGTTTGAAAGGACTAATGTTTATTGGCGAATAAATGGATTAGATAGGGGATCTTTTTTTAGGCAAAATAATGTTAAAAGCACAACATCTAATTATAATATTTATATTGTATGGTTGAAAGGATAAATTCCAAAGTATGTTCAATAAAAGATAACTTACATTTCATATTGTTGAAAAATGGAATATGTTTGAATGGAAAAATTATGCATTTTGGAAATTTTGATTTATGAAACTAAGATATGATGTCAATCTATTAACTAATGAATTTAAGACACCTTAATTAAATTTAATATAGCCTTAAAAATTTAATTTAGGAAAATGTTTGAGAAATGCTTTAATTTAAGGTTATGTTTTCAGGAAATAAAACTGTCGCCCTGTGCAAAGTGGCAGTTTCAGAACCATCGTCTAATAGAGGGGCGTCAATGAATCGCACCCCCAGGAAGGCAGCGCTGGTCAGACCACTTTAGTCTACATAGGGCATAGGTTTCATCACTTTTGACAGAAAAATAAAAATCACAATCGTGAAATGTCCAGATTGAGTTAAATTAAAATTTAAGATTAAACCTTCAAAACGAAACTACCAACTAGTAAATGATCAAACTCAACGGTTTAAACTTATAAATCCTCTTATGGGCGTGTAAAATTTCATGGATTTAATGAAATGGGGGTTTTCCCCAATTGTTGAACGCAAAGAATGTTTACATTAAATTAAACAAACAAATACACAGTGTAATACCTACATTAAGAAAATGGCAACCTTACAATAGTAAAGGCTTGTCTAAACTAAACTATGAAGCCTTAGTGACGCGCGTCAATAGGCCTTAGTGACTGCATTGGGCGACTAAGGCCTGTTGACGCGCGTCACTAAGGCCTGTTGACGCGAAAAATCACTAAGGCACAATTGACGCAATGTCACTAGATTGAGCCTGTTGACGCACGTCAAAATTTAATCTTTTTGAACTTGCGACAAGGAGGTACAACCAGATACTTGACGCATAGCAGGTATTAAATGATCAAGAGTTTGTTGATGCGCAACATGAAGATTTTTTGATGACTTATAGCAGAGGTCCTCTTAGGCTGCAGACGCAACGACGGAAGATTTTGCTGTCACGCATCAATATCATAATGCATTTACGCGCGTCAATGAGACCTTAGTTTCCCCAATTGTTGATAGGTCAATTGACGAATGTTTCACTAAGGTCTAAATTGAAAAAACAAATCACTGCAATTTGCAATCTCTACATTACGACAGCAAAATGAGCAACCGTTACGTGTAGTAAACCTTCTGTCGCAGTGCTTGATAATCAGGCAACTATGAAGATTTCATAGAATGGAGGAAGAAATTTGCCTTCCCATTACAACCAGTTCCGGGGATATTCACCAGGTATTCTCCACCTCCCGATTTCTCCATGAGTCTGTTAAAATGAACCCTGGTCTGTGTCTGGAAGATTCATGTCAATGCGTCTCCTCTTGGGGAGGGAAAAAGGATTTGCAAAACATGCAATTTGGAATAAATGTGAGTGTTGAGTTCTACCTATGGGGAGTGAAAATTATAACATGGATATATTTTGTATTTTTACAATTGTAGAAATAAGGATTGATTTATGTTTTGAGTTGAACACATGAAGGCTCTAACGGTATAACTCCTGCATCAGATGGGAGAATCATGTAAAGGAGGTGGTGCACATATTAAACCATTACCTCACTTATGTGGCTTGTTGTAAGAACACCTTTTTTCTTGTTGGGGAAATTGTTATTTATGTTTAAATGGTTTGTTTTAAATGTGTTATGGGGTGAATGGGGCCACTTAGTGGAATAGACATATGTTTTCAAAGCCTCTTCTACAAGTTGAAAAATGTTGCATAATACCCCATATTGAAATTCTTTAATATTCTTTGGTTGGGGTTCGGGGGCCAAGACTTATGGGAAAGTGGTATTCTCCTCTTATTTCATTATAGTTTTGGTAGAGAGTATCACGTATACCCCTTTTATTTTTAGGAATTCTAAATCCAAGTTTTGAATATTTGAATTACTGCAAGTTGAAAGCTAAAAGTTCAGACATGACTTTGAAAGAAGTGTTTTTTTTAGCTGTGTTGGAAATACTTCTCCACCAAGACTGTTGTAAAAATTATTAACGTGTCCCACTTAGATGTCTAACCTTGTAAACCTCTTTGTAAAATTGAAAGAAAGACTCGTATATTTCATTAATTCTAAGTTGTAGTGATTTAGTTAAATCGATAAAAAGAACTTTCTATTTGTGATACCTTGTTGGAAAGAGTACTAATTTTATTTAAAGAAATTGGTATTACAAGTCATCCTCGTTTATGACACTACAAAAGAATGTTGAAAGAAACATGTAATTATAATATTTGAATTGTATGGTTAAAGCAGTATAAATTCTAAAGAATGTTTAATAAAAGATAACTTAGATTTCATATTGTTGAAAGGTTGTATGTTTAAACTAGAAAAGCTATGCGTTTGGAAATTTTGATTTATGACAACTAAGATGATGATGTTATTGTTATCCAATTTTTCAATGAATTCTAAGGACACCTTAATTGGACAATTTAATATGAGCCTTAAAAATTTAATTTAGGAAAATGTTTGAGAGAGATGCTGATAATTTAAGGTTCTATTTTCAATGAAATAGAACCATCACCCTTTGCAGAGCAGACAGTTTCAGAACCGCTTCCCAACATAGAGTAGTTGGTCCCATGACCGTTGGCTCTGCGTTGATAATGCAAGTTTTGTCACTTGACAACAATTGATAGGCCCTTGTGAAATCACAATTGTGAGGAAAGTCTAGATCGAGTTTGATTACCAAATCTAATCTTTAAAACTTTCAAAAGGAGGCCTAGGCCTAACAATTATTAGATGTTTGGGCAACTCGACATGGTTTTGAGACTTATAAATCCTCTTATGGGATGACCCAAATGTGTATTAAATTTCATAGATGTAATCAAATGGGGTGAAAATTCCACACAGGTAGAATTGTTGAACTGAAATTAATGTTTACATTAAATAAAAAAACGAAGATACATAGATGCAATCTGTGGGCATTAAGCAAATGAGAAACCTTTGAATGAGTAAACCCTTGTCTGAAATCCCTAAAGTTTGATGAAGATTTAGACTTCGAGGAAGATTTCTCGGATTTTACAACTAGAACGTGGAAAATTTAGAGTCCATAGTTGAAGTTCTTTCTTTCATGGCGTCTCCTCCTCCTTCTCCTCTTCCAAATTTCCAAAACAAGAATGAACAAATGAGGTTGTTTTTGGGGATAATTGAAATTAAAAAACCCATAATGATATTTGGGGGAACCCAAATCTAACGGATATGATAGATTCAATCTAATGGCCTAGATTAAACCCTACCTCACATGCGTGGGAGGTACTTTTTTGTGGTAATGAAATTTATTTTAAAAATTCCATGGGTAATGGGGTGAATGGGGCCACTTAGTGGCTAGACATATAATTAAACTTTTGAGTTAGAAAATTAACGTAATATTTTTGTATGATAATTAATTAAACTTATGGAAAGTGGTAAACATATTATTTAAACCGTAAATATATTTTAGGAATTAAATTAATAATATTTAATTACTGATTTAATTTGCACTTTCAGAAGCTTGTGTAGAAATACTTTAACCAAGACAATTATTAACTGTGGATAATGTCTAACCTTGTAAACCTCTTTTAAAATGAAAAAATTACCACAATTTTGATTATTAAATCGATAGTTTCTATTTTGATATGAGAGAGTATAATTTTTTGGGTATTACAGTCATCCTCGTTTATGACACTACATCTAATGTCACATGAAATCTTGGAATAGGAAAGCAGTTAGTAAAGAATTTAAAAAGTTAGATATAGCACGGTTAGAAACTTAAATATTAACTATTGACAAAAATGATTGTGTTATTGTTATCCAATTTTTCCTCTCAGGAAAAATTGGACAAATATGACATTGCACATTGAGAAAATTGAAGAGATTGATCTAGTCATGAGAGCTCACATTTCGGTTTCGAAAATTAGGTTGTAAGTGGGCTCGGCAATGACAATGCAAGATTGAAAAAATGCATGGCCCTTGTGAACATTGGAGGAAAGTAGCTTGCTTTGATACCAGTCAAAAAAAAAAAAAAGAGGTCTAGGCCTGAAATTTTAGAGTTTGGGCATTCGACATTTTTGAGAAGAAGCAGGATGAAAAGGATAAAAAAATGTCTAAAATCTGAAAATCCAAAAGTCTGAAATTAAGACTTTCAAGATCTTGATGATTGTGGGCAGAAGAAAGTTTGAATGAAAAATGTCTGAAATCCCTAAAGTCTGAAAATTTAGACTTCCGAGGTTTCGGATTTTCAGAGATGTGGAATTTAGTGTTTTGGAGTCTTCGGTGCAATAACACAAAATGGAACTGAAAATTTCTGAAATAACGAATGTCTGAAACTTGAAAGGTTTCAGATTTTGAAAAGTCAACCTTGGTTTAGGGTCAACGTGGTGGCTTTTTTGGGGTTTCAGAGTTTTGGGTTTCAGAGTGTCAGAACTCTCAAGCGCTTAATCAGATGAATAGTGTTGTGGGTGTGAAAGGCAAAAGTTCTGAAATTTCAGACTTTTAGGTTTTGAAGTTTCAAAGTTTTCGTGCACCTAAGCAGATGAACAGTAAATCAACCTCCGAGTTCAAAATGTATGAAATTATGAATTTCAGGATTTTGGAGGTTGCATGCATTTTGGACTCCACAAAAAGGAAGATCAAAAGATCATATATTTTTTCCAGAATGACCCCTCGACCTTCAAATTGCCATAACTTTTGACTGGGAGCTCGGATTTTCACAAGAAAAGACTTTTTGGTTATCTTAATTTAAGTGGGACTAAGTTATTCAAAATGAAGAAATACAGTCCACCATTTTAGAGGGTGTTAGACTTCTCACCTACCACAATGATGAAGGTATGTGTTCCTTTCTTTCCCAACAAGGAAGAGTACATGGAGGCATGGATTTTGCAGTAGAACCCATCTTTTTTGTAGGTGGATTTAATGCATTTTTTGGTGGTTGTAGAAAAAATGTGAATTCTTGTATCTCCTTCTCTCATTCTTCCAATATATTATAAAGAGGTGTATTTTTATAATGTTGGATAATTTGGCTTCGCACCCTCCCTTCTTCTGTTGTTTGTAATTGATCTTGTGGAGTTCAAACCTCCCATCTAAACTGTAAATGCAATCTTTCCTCTTAGAAATTGTAATGCACAGTAGAAAATATTTGGAGTAATAATAAAAGTTCTTTGGATGATTTTCAACCCTTTGTTATGTTCATTGCATCTTCTGGATCTCTCATTGCAATCCTGGTTATCTGTGCATGGTGGTTGTATTACATTTTTAATGGGTTATGTTAAATGGAAACACAGGTGTTCAACATTATTTTTTGGTGTATCACCTCTATCATTTTAGATTTAATTTCTTGTAATCTTCTTAACCCTATCTCCTTGGAAAGTTAGAGTAGTTTTTAGAATAGATCCTCTATAGTTTGGATGTGTGCATCAGAATAGAAGAATAGGAACCGGCCTTCATCTAGAGATCTTTCCCGATTGCAAAGTCCCACACTTTATGAAAAAATCCATGTTATACAATCACACTAAGAGTTTCAACCCATCGAGTTACAGACATGCAGGGGTGTTGTGATTATGCATCAACACTTATTTAATACAATGTATTTTAAGTAGTAAATTTTCCTTAATATCTGCCAAACTAGAGACCCTTATTTTTTAATATCTTTTCTTTGATTGTTAATGACTTTGTAACTTTTTGGGATTTGTCCAATTGCATTATTATTTGTATTAATAACATAAAATTTGAATTAAGATAGTAACAAAAATATTCATTACAATATAAATGAAAAATATATCTAAGAATGAAAAATATGATAGATTCATAATAAATTTCGACACATATTATAAGGATAGAACCAAATTCAATAATTTTAAATATTTATAACAAAAAAATATGTCTAATGCCCACAATTTCAAGATGAAAGTACAATATAAAATTTTACGGAATTATTTATTTATGTTTTCATTTCTCATAACACAACACCACATGGGATCAAATAGAAAAAGTCAACATCACATAAGACAGTTACATAATCATGTACCCACTCATACAATAGATAACATAGGGTACACCTCAATGTCTTACTCAAATGATGTAAACCAATAAAATGACCAAACTACAGTAAAACACATCAGATAGGCATACTCTACGACATGGCCTTTTATGGTTTATGTACTTATTATATTAAGTTTTATATTATATAACCTTATAATTTTCCAGTGAATTAAAACTATAAGTTTGCAATATTTCCTTTTTCTAAATATTAAAATACTTTATTTTTGTAAAACATTAGCCTTTAAATAGAATACATTGTTGGTTCCTTTCTCAATTTCCATTAATTATCCACATCTCATTTGTAAATTAAATTCATTTTAAACACCTATGATCCTCCTAATATCCATTCTTACATTAAAGGTTTGTTTCTCAAAATATGTTTAATTGATGTTAAATTTTATCCTCTCTACGAAAAGGAACTAACAAGATGTTAAGGTTCTGCTTTTCAAGACATATATTCCATGCTTAAATTTTACCTTTTCTAGACAATGGGAACTATCGCGAGGTCAAGGAAGGAATTATTAGGATTTACGGGTGATTTACATTCAAGATATCTCTTTCCATAAACATCCTTCCATCATAATACCCTATTTTTCCTATTACAATTTTTTATAGTTCAATAGTTAGTTTAAGTCAATTTAACATTTACACCTCATACATTATTATTTTTGTCATAAAAGAGTTTGTTTTGGCTCAAATGCTAGATTTCTCCAAGGAAAATTCATATTATTTTTTTAGGAAAAGAGAATGCCTAAATCAATTATGAATGCTTCAAGAAAAAATTTATTTCTAAACAAGTATCTTATTTACTCTTGTTTTCCATTACTCTAACATGGTTACTTTGGACTCTTATTAGCATTGTTTTAGAACAATTCTAATTCAAAAGAAACCTAATTTACACTTAGGGATTCATGACTACAAGGAGTGGTGACCCTGTACCAAAAAACTCATTTCATTTCTCTTAAAACCCCAAGTATTAAAGCATATAACAAGACAACCCAACAACTATATGCTTTTCAAAATTCTTCCAAGGAACTATTTAAATCATTTTCTAAAATGCATCAATGATTCTTTCACCAATAACCTTAAGAGAGGCTCTGTGATCTATTAAATTCAAAATAAATCATGGATGGGGGAAAGTACACCCTACGAGAAAGCGCATGATAATCTTCTACTAAGGGTCACAATTATCTAAGATGGGCAAAGGGAGTTCAAATGCACAAATTATAAAATTTTATGTGTTTAAAAAATCCTTCCAAGGTAATATTTACAATCATTGGTAACAATATATGATATATCCTTTGATCATTAGCATCATAAGAGGTCACTCAATGTATTACATTCATTTCTAATCGAGGGTTTCTACACCTACCATAAGAAAAAAATAGAGAAATCAAATGTCCCTTACCTACAAAGGCTTCGTGCCACTTGAGGTATTCCAAGACTACAATTTCTCACTTTAGGTTAACACTTATCTTATAAAGGGTTCGATTAGGTTTTGTTTAATTACAATTGAATTCACAACTCTACACCTGACTATAGGTCAGTTTAAGGTGTGAAATCATATTTAACACAATAACCTTTGTAAGGGACAAAGGTGTAAAGTTGTTACTAGCTAAGGTCACATATTTATTTACAAGGAACTAAAGAGATCATTAACAAGAGATTAATGCATAGTAAACTAGTGTACTAACTCCACTTGTGTCATCAGGATCTTACGAAGATTTCATTCAATGATAAAGGTATCCCAAACTATCTTCTTAAGAATATGGTTGACCACTTATACAACAAGGTCCACTGTGAACATTGAACTCTAACTCATTCATAAAGATGAGTAGAACTATGACACAAAGAAGGGTTAGTCCTATTTATCCTCTGAATGAAAAGGTTAATCAACTGATCTTGTTGCTTCAGGAAAGGAAATTTAAGTTATGGAAATGGTCTTTGAATAATTTTCTTAAGTGTAGGACAAAAAGTCTAATTCTGAGAATTAAAGTATTTCTTAAGTCATTAGGGTTTTGTAAACCTATATGTGACATGATTGTGAGTGAGAGTACTATTAGTGCAAAATCACAACACCCCTAGATGGCCTAGCTTTGTGTGGGGTATTCGGTGTGATTTGCATAACATTGGACCATCTAAAAAGATGTGGGACTTGAAAACATGAGATGGACCTTTAGAGAAAGCCCGTTCTTGTTCCTAAACTACCTTCCATAATCTACTCTAATGCAGGAAAAAATAATATATCCTAATCTAACCATTCCAAGGAACAAGAGAGATAGAGAAAGTGAAAAAGAGCCTACACTAAAGTAGTGATACACCAGAAAAGGAAAGAGGTGAGATACTTTACTGAAGGAGGATGAAACAGGGGAAAAAGTAGATGAGGGAGGCCAAAAAAAAGTGACACAAACCTAGGTCCTAATCCACCATCAAAACTCCATGAAATGAAACATCCTACACCTGTAAACATGAAATACATGCACAAAAAACATATATGAAAGGGAGAGGCATAGAGAAACAATAAAAAAAGAGAAAGGGTTGAAGAATGACACAAAATCACAAGTTTATTGCTCTATGAGGTGCACAGACCATTACACGGATGTTCAAAAACATAAAATCTGCTTGCCAGGCATAGGATAACACTTACAACTTTAATGGAGTTGGATAACAAATTTTGACAGAGTTTCCCCACACCCAAAATGTCTCTCCTTCAGAAATGAGAACTGTTTTTAATATATAGGTGATGAAAACCAGAGAGAAAGAAGAAAAATCAGAATCTAATCTTACCAACCGATAACATTCATTAAATGGTTTGGAAAATTCATGGGAACCTCTGAAAATCCATTCCCCAATGCACTCAAGCTTATTGGAGAAGAAACCAGACCATACTTCATTAAATTTCAGTGGTTGGGATACCTGGAACTACACTTTTTTTGAGGTAGAGACATTTTACAATATTTCACCCACCTAACCATGTAAGAATTCACATTTTAGGCTTCCATGGAATAGAGGAGGTAGAGATATTCCTAACGGTACCAAATTTGTTGAATTTTGAGCACTGGATTGAAAGTTATGCCCATTTGAATATTTGAATCGAATCTATACAAAATGGCAAAACACCAGTTTTGTAGAACAGATCCGTGGGCCTGAAATTCACGTTTGCCCAAAAGCCAATACGGGCCAAAAAATCAAAATTGTGCTATTTAAAAAAGTTACAATTTTTTCAAAGTTTCCCCTTGGCCCGCTTCGCCGTAGCTTACAAAGGGCTGATACATGGCTTCTCTGGGCGTCAGCAGAGGTGCGGCTTTCTTTTATACTTTACACCTTTTCAATACAAAAGCCAAAAATTCAAACTACCTCTAGTAATCCGCCTTCCCGCTTTAACTTGAAACATGGCCACATGTCCCTTTGCAGGCCTTAGACATTTTTTTCTTCATTTGGCGCAAAGATCCTCTATGGGATCGCAAGCCCACAATTGTAAATTGCACTTTTTAGTGAAAACTGCAAAGTGCCAAGATATCTCCCCAGTCCCGCCAGTCCACAATCTTCCCCTTTGGTGAAAAGTCTTCCCAAGCCTGCTGGCCCACTTTTGGCAAAAAATCCTTCCAAGGTCCACGGCCCGTAACTTGCAAAATATTAGTAATTAGAAAGAATTATTTATATTTCTGGAAAGGGGAAGAAATTTCCTATTTGATATAAATGCTTTCAAGGGACCTTAAGTGCTTAAAATATATGAAAATTCAGATTGAAGCACAAAAAGGGTAAAAATGGTGTTAGTTGACCGAGAATAAGTGTGAGATTATTTTGGTCAACAATTTGGTGACTCATGGGATCACTTGCCTGCTAGGTGAAATTATCAGTTGCCTTGAAGCATCCATTGGGCATGGAGTTATGAATTATAGCTTGATACTCATCTTTAACTCTTAAATCTGATCCCTGAGCCACTTGGAACACCACTGAAACTAGATCTCATCTCACCAAATGCCATTTGCAATGCACTATGCATGAGCAACAAAACACCACCACACAAACTATGTAAAAAATGGGAAATCATACACACCCCAAGTGGGATATGTAGAGTGTTCATAAGCACATCTTCTGTTGAAAAGTATACCTACCTACTCTAATCTAACCAGATAGATGGGCAATTTCAAACAAAACCTCGTACTGGTGATGAGAAATAACTTCCCTTCCTTACAATTGGCAGCCATGAAAATGATTTGGCATTGAATATGGCTGTTATTAGGTTTGGAAGGTTGACTAGAAATTGTTTCTTCACTCCCTCCATCAAGGTATCAACTGGAAAAAAAACAAATACCTCTTAAGTTTGTTGTTCACTTGGTTCCAAGAGGTATTGTTGTTAATCCTTGGAACTTTGAGGCTCTCCCTCATGCTTAGAAGCAAGCATGACTAGTTGTGGCTTCTCCCTTGGCTCCAATGAAGAAAAATACCTGATTGGGAAAGGTCTGATATGAAGGGTGTACCACTTTCTCTGAAATTCAACTCCAACAATGGAGTCTTCCTGCAGACCTTCCTGAAAATAGAGGTTGTTTGTATGTTGATTTCTTCTTTGCATTGCCTATGCAAGCATCTTATCATCTGCACTGATGACTGATATGTAATGTGTTTCATCTTTTTTCCCCTCCTCCTCTAGTGAAGAACATGGAAGATTTGGATCTTCCAACCTTGGTTCTAGAGGGTTGTTATGAAGTGCATCCTATTGTCCTTGAATGCTCTCATTCATGGCATCAGGCTCATGTGCTTGGAAGGTGGATGATGGAAGAGAAAATGATGTGATCTCCATAGGGTCCTCTCCATCAAAGAAATCCTCCAAGTCAGACAGATAATCTCCCTCCTTGTTGTCCTGTTGCATGTGCTCGACCTCCTCCATGGTGTCCTCCTAATCTGAAACTCGCTCACCATGGTTCTCCTCATCTTCAAACATGAATTTTGAAAGACCAAACTCTTCTTCAACATTAGAATTTGAAGGGGATGAAGTGGGAGGAAGAACTGAAGGTTCTTCTATGGCCTACTCTATACTTAAAGCCTCTTGAACTATATGGTTCTCCTCCATAGACAAAATGTAGTCCTCCTCTTTTGGATTTGGAGTAGCTTCTTCTTCCCTCATTTGGACTGATTGTGTGGCTTGAATTGGATCAGCATTTTCTTTAAATAAGGTGCCAACATGGGCAATGCATTTAGAGAAAATTTATTGTTGATCATCTTGTTCCACTACTACCACAAAATCAGCCTTAGCCACCGCTAGCTCTTCAACTTTGACCTCCTCAGTAGGTTTAACAATCAAGGGGATCTTTGTTATCCCAAATTTTAGAGCCCATCTTACCAATATTTTTTTCATTTCTTCTATATTTGGCTCTCGTTCTTGCTATTATCCTTGACTAGTCTTTGGAATCTCCTCCCCACATGGAATTGGGAAGGCAAGAGGAGGAGTGGATGGGGTTTCAACCAGCTTTGAAATTTTTTGTGGTGGTGAGGGAAGTGGAATTTCTTGTTTCTTTGGAGGGGATGACTTCTTGGAAGGGAAAAGGGCAGAAGAATTGAGATGAGATGGTAGATTAGGAGATGGAGAAGGGAAAACAACATTTGGGGCAGCAACTGAGGGGCTTGACTCTTGACCATGTTGAAATGATAAAGTTTGGGATGGATAAAAAGGAGCATAAGGAGCTGGTGATTAACTTACCCATTGACAAGGTTGTCTCACACTTTGCTCATATGCCTCAAGATCCTCATTCCACTATGCAAGTTGTGGTAGGATTTCAACCATGACGTCAAGCTTCTCCTGAGGGCTATAATGTCTTGGAAAAGGGCCTTCCCATGGACAAGGTGCCTTGCAACCAATCCTAAATGCCTTCATTTGTATTTTAGCCCTTGAATGAACAATGCTAGCCTCCATTTTTTGAATCTTCTCTGGCAGATCAACATTTTCCATGTAACTCTTATCATTATATGCATACCCTTGTTCTTGATAAGCTCCATATCAAAACTAGTTTTGGCACTACTCATATGGGTAAGCATGATGACTGTGAATCTGATCATAATGTTTATCTGGAGGAGTTGATAAATACATTGGAGGTAGACTGCACTATTATCTGTAAGTGTGAATTCCAAGATGGAAATGAAGTCATGATTACACAACTTCATGAGATGTAAGGAAATGAAAGATGTGGAAAGAAGAATGGGTGAAAATGGATGGAAGGAAATTCTACAAATCAGAGAATGGGTTGTTGACCAGACAGAGTCCCCAGATGTGCTTTGCATGTGCCTCCAAAGGCTGAATCTCACCAAGAACACATCAACTTGATGAAATGAAGTGGTAAGGTGCTTTAAACCTGTCCCACTGGGTGTGCTAGAACTGTTAGTGCAAAATCACAACACCCCTGGATGTCCTTCCTAATGCACTACTTGGCTTCATTGGAACCAAGGGAGAAGCCACAATCAGTCATGCTTTCTTCTAAGCATGAGGGAGAGCCTCAAAGTGCCAATGATCAACAACAATACCTCTTGGAACCAAGTGAACAACAGACTGAAGAGGTATTTGTTTTGTTTCCAGTTGATACCTTGATGAAGGGAGTGAAGAAACAATTTGCATTCAACCTTCTAAACCTAATAACAGCCATATTCAATGCCAAATAATTTGCATGGCTGCCAATTGTAAGGAAGGGCAGTTATTCCTCATCACCTATAGGAGGTTTTGTTTGAAGTTTCCCATCTCTCTGGTTAGAGTAGAGTATGTAGGTTTACTTTTAGTAGAAGAAGTGCTTGTGCACACTCTACATATCCCACTTGGGGTGTGTATGATTTCCCATTTTGTACATAGTTTTTGTGGTGGTGTTTTGTTACTCATGCACAGTGTATTGGAAATGGCATTTGGTGATATCAACTCTAGTTTCAAGTGGTGTTCCAAGTGGCTCAGGGATCAGATTTAAGAGTTAAAGATGAGTATCGAGCTATCATTCATAACTCCATTCCTAATGGATGCTTCAAGGAAACTGATCATTTCACCTAGCAGGTAGGTGATCCCCATGAGTCACCAAATTGTTGACCAAAATAAGCTCATACTTATTTTTAGTCAACTAACACCATTTTCCCCCTTTTTTGCTTCAATCTAAATTTTCATATATTTTAAGCACTTAAGGTCCCTTTAAATCATTTTCGTTAGATAGGAAATTTCTTCCCCTTTCTAGAAAGATAAATAAGTCCTTCTAAATCCACATATTTTGCATGTATGGGTCGGCAAGCCTTGGAAGGAGTTTTTTTCCAAAAGCAAGCCAGTGGGCCTAGGGAAGACTTTTCACCAAAGGGGAAGATTGCAGACTGGCAAGGCTGGGGAGATATCTTGGCACTTTTCCCTTTTCACTAAAAAGCACAATTTAAAATTGCTTGCTCGTGAGCCCGTGGAGGATGTTTGTGCCAAATGAAGAAAAAATGCCTAAGGCACACATTAAGGGACACATGGCCATGTTTCAAGTCAATGCGGGAAGGTGGGTCACCAAAGGTAGTTTGAATTTTTGGATTTTGTTTTGAAAAGGTGTAAAGTATAAAATTAAGCCACACCTCCACCGATGCCCAGAGAAACCACGTGTCAGGCCTTTGTCAGATGCGGGGAAGCGGTCCATCAGGGGAAACTTTGGAAATTTTACAACTTTTGCAAATAGCGTAATTTCAATTTTTGGGCCCGCAGAGGCTTTTGGGAAAAAGTGAATTTCAGGCCCATGGATCCATTTTCCAAAACTAGTTTTTTCACCATTTTGGTACAGATTCGATTTAAATATTCAAATGGGCATAAGTTTCGATCCAATGCTCAAAATTCAACAAATTTTGAACCGTTGGAAAGATCTCTACCTCCTCTACGCCATGAAAGCCTAAAAAATCTGAATTTTGGCATGGTTAGGTGGATGAAATATTGTAAAACATCTCCACATTGGAAAAAGTGTAGTTCCAGGTATCCCAACCACCGAAATTTAATGAAGTTTAGTTTGGTTTCTTCTCGAACAAGCTTGAGTGCATTGGGGAATGGATTTTCAGAGGTGCCCATGAATTTTCTAGACCATTTAATGAAATTTATTGGTTGGTAAGAGAAAAGTCTAAGTTTTCTTCTTTCTCTCTGGTTTTCATCATCTATATATTAAAAACCCTTCTCATTTGAGAAGGAGAGACATTCTAGGTGTGAGGAAACTCTGTCAAAATGTTTTTCCCAACTACATTTGAGCTGTAAGCCTTCTCCTACACCTAGAAAAGTAGATTTTATGCTTCTGAACATCCGTGTAATGGTCTGTGCACCTCTTAGAGCAATAAACTCATGAATTTGTGGCATTCTTCAACCATTTCTCGTGTTTTATTGTTTCTCCGTGCCTCTCCCTTTCAGATCTATTTTTTGTGCATGTATTTCACATTTAGAGGTGTAGGATGTTGTGTTTCATGGACTTTTGATGGTGGATTAGGATCTGGGTCTGTGTCACTTCTGTCTGGCCTCCCTCATCTCCTTTTTCCCATGTTTCATCCTCTGTCAGCAAAGTATCTCACCTCTTTCCTTTTCTCATGTATCACCACTTTAGTGTAGGCTCTTTTTTACTCTCTCTTTCTCTCTGGTTCCTTGGAATGGTTAGATTAGGATAGATTAGTTTTTCCTGCATTAGAGTAGATTGTGGCAGGTAGTTTAGGAACAAGAACGAGCTTTCTCTGGAGGTCCATCTCAGGTTTGCATGTCCCACAACTTGAGATATGGTCCAATGTTATGCAAATCACACCGAATTCCCCACACCAAACTAGGCCATCCATTGGTGCTGTGATTTTGCACTAATATGTATGGCGAAGGATGAATACTCACTGCATTTGTATGCTTTAAAAATGATAAGTTACTTCCAAACATTTTGATTTTATCTATGAACCACGATAGCTATTAGGCAGGTGATTGTTTCAATCATCTAAACCATGAGATCCATATTTAAATTCAAATGGTCTAAACACATATGAAGAAAATGGTATGTTTTTTACCAATTTAAAAAATTCAAATATCTTCCTCGTTTATCTAGGTAACATATTTGTTACTACATTAGTCATGTGTCAGTCCTACTAGTGTTGTAAGATTAGATTTACACAAGGCAGATACAAACAACATAGTTTTCCATGTACATGCTTGAAGTATAAGATTTTAAGAGTAACAATAGTTTTCAACACACTACTTTTTATAGTGTAATTCTATTTAATTCACTTCCATTTAACATTTATAATTTATATCAATATACCATATCTTAATGTCATCTCACTGATTATGACATATCACACTCTAGCCCCTCTTGTTCGAAGTACCTTCAACCAATGTTGTGTCAGTCCTAGGACTGAGTATGGAAATCCCTTACAATCAAGCGTTAAATAACACATTCATCATTTCCAGTAATTCAAAACAATTAAGAGAAGAGCTAGAGATAGGGAGAGAGGTCCTTTTGTCACATATTCACACTTTCAAATTCCTTTGTATTTTTTTCTTTTTCAATTCTAGAGAGAGTAAGAAAGAGAGAAATTTTACAATTCGTTTGCTTTTCTATTCACAGTATCATAAAAAAATACATAACATATCCCTATTCATCTCATTTCATATCCATATACATTTTCAAACCATCTACATATTCCAATCATTTACGTTTTCAGGATGAACCAACAGTTAATATTATTTCTAGAGAGAGAAGAGAGAGGAGAGAGAAAACATTATAATTTTCTAAATCCATTCATAGAAAACTATTTTATTAAAGTATACTTTACAAAACCATGAAACTATATTAAAAGGGTTCATGAGTATAAACAAGTCGAATGGGAGCCTCAAGAGGAATGTCTAGCTCATGTTATGAATTTACAAAAATTGCCCAAAACAGCTAAAGTGGCTATAATAAGGGACCGTAAAACACATGTTTTAAGTTCAAATGTAAATTTCAGTGATTCCCATTTACTCCCTTATATACAAAGAACTCAACGGATTCGATGGAATTCTATTATG
This sequence comes from Taxus chinensis, assembly GCA_019776745.2. Lineage (NCBI taxonomy): Eukaryota > Viridiplantae > Streptophyta > Pinopsida > Cupressales > Taxaceae > Taxus > Taxus chinensis. Next base: position 603,037,469 of record CM034152.1, on the reverse strand, counting down.
AAAAAATACGGCGTAAACTAGAAAGGTGACTGTGAGACCAATTATTGTAAACACGTCAAACACTGTTGTAATAAAAACAATCAGTAGGCTCCGAAATACCCTTGGAAATCTAAGTTACGAAATTGTTTTCTCAAAGCTGAGAGTTTTTTTCATTTCTCCTAATGGATTTGTAGAGGTACATAGGGTTAGTTTTTAATTTATCCAAAACCGATTGTATTTTCTTTAAAATGGGAGCGTCACTCCAAGTGACTGAACTACAAAATGGGAATCGAAACTTGTCTCTTAAAGGCATTGAATTGAGTTTATCAATTATATTTATGGTCTGCATGGTGTCCTATTTCATTAGGAATAATATTGGAAGTCTAGGTTGGTAAAATGATTTTCTTTGGCACACCATGTGCGCAGTGTACGGAATCGAGATTTTTTTTTTGAAGATATTGAATAGGTAAGATTTTTATTTTTAAGTCTAGTTTCATCCTCTATATTTATAAATAAATTAAGAATGAAACAGGAAACAATAAAATGCAAAAAATTAATGCAAGAGGAAGGGAAATCCATACCTTTTTGTCGATGCTTGCTAAAGACATCAGTAGGGGATTTTGACCATATATCTTGACCGACGAAGAACATTTGGATGAAAGTTTCTGATTTTTTTTCCATGAATCCATTTTGTGCATATCCAACAAGCATGACATTCTAAGAACCCATTTCGTCTTACACATTCTTTCAAATAGTTCGTGACCTACACATGCTTCCACGTTTTCCCATACATGTCTATTCCAGGCACACAAGTCACACACAAGTCTACGAAATGTGGAAACAATATGTTGTTCAAAGATTTTATTTTGGAAAATCCTGGGAGGTAGCTGGAAAAGGTTGTCTCCTAAAGTATAACTCTACTCATTTGCATTAACCCAAACCCTCCCAAGTCTATCTGTACAAGATGAATCTCAAAATCATTATACACAGCTGCAAGGAAATGTTGGTGGTGGAGTTTTTTGTTAATTTTTTTTCTGCTTCAAGTTCAATCCAATAGCTCCTTCAGTGTATCTTTATGAACATGGCTAGGTCCAATTATGATCAAAATCCACTAAGTAACTCAACGAACTGAGTTTGAGTTATAGGGATGAGCCACAAGAACTAAGTCAAGCCATAAGAGATCCCCGAGTTGGAGATAAACAGGTGAAACCTTGAGCTCGAATGAAGGGGAAAAGATCAATGTAGAGACGACAACCAATATAAGGCAGTACACCCATCAAACTTGAGTTGGGCAATTACAAAAATATCGAGCCAAGTCGACACAAGCAGAGCTCCAGTCACAAGAGGAAAAAATAGAGCTGAAAACCCACATGTCAAAATGGTAAAAATAATGTAGACCCAGAAAAGAGCTCAGGAGTTACAAACCACTGAGAAAGTTTAGGAATGACTAAATGGAGAAAAACTAGCTTAGCTCAAACCAAATACAAGCCATTAAGCAAATCAGACTGAGCTAAGTCACAACACATGCAAATCGAATAGGACAAAGAACCAGTGGGGCGAAGCAACAATGCCATGGCAGAATAGAGAATAGACCTCCATAGCAAAATAAATGGCGAAAAACCAAGATCCATGGAAGTGACGAGCTGAGGGGAAATAAAGCTGGGTCAAACAACTTGAGCTAAGAGAACTAAGATAACAGGATAGTGTTCATGGAAATACGAACAGAGATGGATCAAACAGAAATGAAAACCACAAGCTTGGTAAGCACAATGGAGTTGAGAAACCCTCCAATGCAAAATAAAAACATAGATCTCAGCTGAGAAAGGAGCTAAACAGAGAATAAAACTAGCTCGAGGAATAAAAAAACACCCCAACCTTTATCAAAGGTGAGTCCAAAGTAGTATTCATGGTGGCCAGAAAACAAACGGAGTTTCCATTCGCTGAAAGTTTCTAACGCCTTATCAACAACCTCCTTTGCAGACATTTCTAATTGAGCATTGGCCCACTACCACGTCTCACAAAAAAATCATGTTTCCTTTACACATTGATTGATGACGAGTCTTTGGTCTCTGCCAAACGTCCTTGTGGACGACCACACCGTGTTCCAAAGCTATTTCACATGAATCTGACAACCCCTAACTTTCTTGCAGCCTCCATGGTGGCTAATAGTAGATCACCCATTGGAAAAGTCCCTCGAAGAGTTATGTTTATTAAATTATGAGAGTCCAAAACCCTGCTTTACCACTGATAGTAAAGCAGATCTTTAACTTCTGAACTCTTGCAACATTAACCTGGACTTCACGTGATTACACCTCCGGATTAAAAATAAAGTACTTGTATTATTCTGCAAGGAAATGACAGGTTTAAAAAAGGCGTTTACGATGCGTCGCTTCCATGCTCTGTGAACCGACAGTTGCCCTCACAAAGGCGGCTCAAGGATTGAAATGAAGGGGCAATACAGATTGTATGATAAATTTAAAAAGATTAGAAGGGAAAATTTATATACACATAATCAGTGCCTGAAGATCTTCCAAATTGTTATTGATAGACATTAAAGATGACGATTGATATTAGGATTATAGCAAGCCTGAAATTAGTGTCACCTTCACCGTTCGTGAAATTGAAGGGATTCTTCTCATTGCAAGCTTTGCACCGCGGAATACACTGCATCTAGTTGTGCTTCAAATAATTTATTCTAGAGGGTCCTCATGGCAACGGTGGTGTTAAAGCAGTTAAAGTCTAGTAAGGACTTCAGCATTTTTCTTATAGTCCGAAAAAGGGTTCGTGTTCCTATTTGCTTTGAAATGCTATGGCTAACAAAGATGAATGTGAGTAGATCCATAGTTTCCAAATATGGTAAAAATCATTGAGATTTTCCTTTCTTTTCAATTTTTATTTTATTTTTACCATGTATAAAACTTCAATATTTTCAATGGATTTGAAAACATATAGTATAAATATATTGAAGAAATCTTAAAAATGGGGATCTAGAAAATTTATATCATTTATTGTTATTTTATACCATAAATTTTTAAATCATGAACATTTATATTCTAGAAGATTAGATACATTGTATTTATTCCCATATTTATCATATTTTTTGACGACCATCTTTTTCCTATATTTGAAAAACCATCATTTAATACTCTCCGTATGAAAATTACTACCTTGAATAGATCATATTTAATTACAAACAAATAGTTGCTACTAATACAAAATTTAATTGTGGTCAAGGTGTTACAATGTTTTTACTTTCATGGCATACTCTCATACATCCAAAATCCACCTTTTCTAAGAGAATGCCAATGACCCGATTGTCAACATAATTCTACAGTGGACACACACACACACACACACACACACACACACGCGCGCGCGAATTGTACTACCTTTAAGCTAATGAAACCTAAATCGACGCCTGAATTTAACAATGTAGAATACTATATTAACATGAAAAATGTTCTCCTAATTTTGAATCATTTCCACTAATTTGAAAAAATTTCCCATAATTTCCCTCGTGACCTTATTTCCCCAAATTTGACATAATTTCCCTAATTTCCCTAAATTTGAACTATATAAACAAAAATTAAAAATTGTATTTTATAACTTATAATGGCACACTACCATGACACCCTTTCACATAATTTGACCTAATATCCCCAAAACTCCCCAAAATTGACTCAATTTATTATAGAAATTAACCTAATTTCCCCAATTTTTACCTTTTTCCTCAATTTGGACCCATTTCACCCAAATTTGACCTAAAGAAAACTAATTTGAAACTCAAATTGGAAAACATAAAACAAAACATTAAAATGAAACTCTATTTTTGTGATACCCTAACATGGCAATATAATGTGACACCCTAATGCAACACCATAAGACAACAACTTAGCACTATACGCAAATACAACAACCTTATAATGAAATACCCTAATGAGAAAACTTAAATAACATGGATGTGTAACACCCCAAATAACAAATGTGATACTGTAAAAACACATGCAACACTCTAAACAATAATGTGACAACCTCAACAATAAATGTGATCCCCTAAACACCATTGTGACAACAAAAAAACCAAAAGTTATATCGTAAACACTAGTATGACAAGTTAAATGAAAAATATGACATGTTAAACTCTAGTGTAACACCCTAAAATTCAATGCGCCACCATAAACAATAGTGTGACACCCTAAACACTATTTTGACAATCTAAAGAGAAACATTCACAGCCTAAACACAAAATCGTGACACCCTAATCACTCATGTGACACCCGAAAAATAAATGTGACACACTAAGGATTGGTGCAACACTTGAAAAAAATGACACATTAAACCCTAAAGTCACACCTAAACTATTTGTTCAACTCCTTAAACAAAACATGTGTTACCTTAAACACGAATGAGATACCCTTAGCATTGATATCACACTCTAAGGGATAAATGTAACAATCTAAAAATTAATGTCACACCCCAAAATTAAGTATGCCAACATTAAACCTTGTATGACAACAAAAAATCTAGTGTGAAACCATCAACTGTAAATATGACAACCAAAACCCCAATGTGACACAGTCAATAGTAGTTTGACAATGTAAACACTAGAGACAAATATTAAATACTAGTTTGGCACCCTAAACCAAAAGAGGGACACCCTAATCACTAATGTTACACATTAAGTACTAGTGCAACACCACAAACTAGAATATGACATGCTAAACACTAGCATGACATTAAAAAAACTATTATTACACTCTAAACCCCAATGTGACACCACATACACTAGTATAAAAACTTACATAATATTTTGACACCATAAAAAATTAAGTGATGAGATAAACAACAATGTGACACCCTGAATACTAGTATGTCACTGTGACACTAGTGAAACACACTACCCACCAATTGTGACACCCTAAATACTAATGTGACACCACAATAACTGGTATGAAAACCTAAACACTAGTACACCACCATAAATGAAAGTTATGACACAAGAAACCCTAGTGTGACACTGTACAGGAAAAATATGACACAATAAATGCTAGTTCCCAAAATAGCACATATGAAACCCTAAACCCCATACCAAGATTATAAAACCAAGTGTGATACGTAAAACACTAGTTCAATAAGCTAAGAATATTTTTTACACTCTAAAAACTAGTATTATACCATTGACACTAGTATGAAACCCTACACAAAAAATGAGACACAATAAACACAAGTGTAACACCCTAAATGACAAATGTAATACCTTAATGTAGACAAAAAATATATGCTCTTTAGTACATTTCTAGGTCACTAAATCATGTTAGTATTTACACGATTTATAAACAATAAAACTACTAATTAAAAAATCCCTTTATCCTTTTACTTGGTCTTCTATACTTTTATTGGCTTTATACATCTTACACTCTTGTTGGTATTTAAATTTTTATCTTTCTATGAGCTCTGAAAATGGTGCCCAATTGGAAAACAAGCCCCAGGAGCTCTTATCCTCCTAGGATATCCTATCCTTATTTAACTTTTAGTTATCCTTTTTGACCCCTTTACGTTCTTGATTACTAATTTTTACTACTTTGGGTTGTCCTTCCAGTTGTGATTTATGAAATTCAAACAAGGGAATCATATAAATACATATTTATGCTTTCAAAATAAGGGACCAAGCACTAAGCATTACATAAAGGAATCCATACAACACACTATCCATACAACATACTCATTCAAGGGACAATAGTTGCATCAATTTTGCATACATATCATAAGAGGGGAAGTTTATTATATTTCATCCTACACATTGTATACATCTTCTAAATTTTAAATATAGCACGTTATCATTTATGTAAATTACACAAGGGAATCCTATGGAATAATTACACACACTCTCACATAGAACTACTTGGAGTATGAGATGTAGTGCAGTGCTCATTCCTAAGTTTACTTTTCGGGTGATCGTTGAGGTCAGTCCGATGACCCATTCTATAGTTTACCTTTTTTAGGTTTGATGTGGTTTATGGGTATGTGTAGGTGAACTTATTTCTTATAGGTTATAGAAACATCCAAAGATCAGAGAGTGAATCTAGAGTGGGACACAAAACATTATAGTGAACATAATCCATCCCTAAAAGAACCGGATCCACAGAAACTAAGTGGATGTTGATGCTCAGATCCAAACACTAGTGAGGTTCTCCTGTCCTCTCCCAAGAGATTTTTTCTTGTGTAGTGTCAAATTCCAGAACCCTTAGCGAGAATTTATGACACTCTTCCAAGTTTTTTTCAGTTATTTATCTACTTAGATAGCTTTGAGACTAGTTAGAAATCAGCTAAGTCCCTCTTTCTCCCTCTCTTTTTTAGTGTTTCACATTTATATTCTTGTTGTATTGTGTGTTCACAATATATTAACATTCGTACATCATTTATTTAAAAATTTACTCGATAGTTATAGTTAATTTCAATTCATATTAAATTATTTGGTGAATCTGTTCCTTACATGCCCATTATCAGATCCTTCATGGCTTCCACATTGTATATCCAACTTGAAATTCATAATATCCTTGTTAAACATGTCTTATTTGATCCTAACTCTAGTATTAACATATTTAATCTACCATTTCTCCAACAAATAGCAATTTCTCCTACTCATCTCAATCCATCTACTCTTTGTATCTATGGATTTGATAATATGCATAAACAAGTGTTGGCACAATCTCTCTTCCCATTATTATGGGATCTTGCACTCTTAATTTTCTATGTCACGTTATGCCTCATGATGTTCCTTATAATATACTTATAGGCCTTCGTTGGTTACATTTTTGCATACACTTATTTATACCCATGCCATAACACACATTTTCCTTGATACACCTTATATGGATATGACTATAGTAGATTTCGCACCTCATGTTGCTACTCCTTGTTATATTCCTATTACACATCATGATAATGAAATTACCTACATTGCACATAATTATCCTCTTTGGATGCACCCTAGTGATGTTGATTTACATGATCAATTCTCTATTGGTACCCATGATATTCCTCCTATTATGTCTCACTCTCTATACACTTTTATTAATCATATGCTTATTGCTTTCACCTCTACACCTTTCTCCGCATCTTCTTCATTACATGTTAGAAAATTGTATGTTGGTTTTATAATGATCCCTAATCCTTGCACTTTCCACAATCCTATTCACGATTATGTTACTATGACTACACCTTATATTATTACATTCATGGTGGTTGTCCATTTCACTCTTTCTACATTTTTATCTATGATCACAGGGGTTAGTTCATACTTCTTTAATAATATTCACAAATTTCACTTATTGATTTTCATTACTACTAATGAGCATCCAAGCATTACATATGTTCCACATTTTTTGACTCACATACTATTCCTTATTTTTGCACTTACTTTTTCAACTATTTCTAACATGCAAAATTCTACACCTATTCTATTTTCTCCTCATGGGTACATTATTATTCTTTATAAATTTCCTATTCATCCACTTCGGGTCTTAGAATCTATTGGGTTTTCTCCTTACCATGTTGAAATTATTCCTTGGTAGATTTTGTAATCTTCCACCTATTCTAATTCCACCATGACATGGTCTCTCTCGCATCATCACATAGTTACTCGTACACTTGGGAGGCATCAAAATCTCCCCTTCTCATACTCATATATTCCAATCAGAATTTTTCTATCCATATTATTTGCATACGCATCTATACATTACTCTTGAATTCCAATTCATGATAATCTTTCTACAAGCACTTTCTTATATCTACACTATGGGAACACCTTGCTACATATATTTCTTCTCCTATACTAATCCATACATGATTTTATACTTATTCTTACTTATGGATCCTTTTATTTATCATACACATACTACTTCATATATATGATACATATCCTTTAGTGCAATATACATAATTTGGCTATTCTTACTTACAATGATCACATCTATTTTTCAGCAGCTCCTGATATACGGATATGGGAAGCATCACACTTTATTCTACCCCATTCAACTAATATCAAGTTGTCTTTATTATCTACTACAAAAAATGATGCTCCACCTTTTAAATTTAATATTTCTCAAACACTCCTACATCTTTAGTACATACACTATACCAACATTACCCTATGAAGCACTCTAGTTCCACAGTTCATACCCAATTGATTAAAGTTCAAATATTAAATTAACGTCATGTGAGCCACACTTTACACTGTGTTCCTCATCACACATATTTTTTTACACACTCACAAGTCTCTAGTATATTGTACTGTCATTACCTGATGATACACTCTAGTGATATGGTTCACACTAGACTGTTGAGGGATACTTCATCCATGAGACTCACATCACATAATTTTCATGCTCTGTGTCTCGTGATATATCTTTATAGTATCTAATATCATGCAACAATCTCATTTCCCAATGAAACATTCTTGTTTTATGGTTCACACTTGACTGTTGAGGTATAATTTTTAAATCAACCTCATCTCATGCACATCCATTGGGGAATCTCTTCTCCTACCATCTTTCATATCACACCATCACACACATACAAAATTTGCATATCTTAGTTGCATTTTTTATTTCTATCTAATTCTACCTACATCTTGCACTTTTCTTACTATGCTCAATAGATACTCATTATGTCATTATATTTATCATATAGACATGCAAGTTCACTTGGTCTCTTGAAGTGAATGTAGATTTATCATAGTTCCATACATGATACATGATGTTAAACATTGAATCCTTTTGTAAATGCCATCGAGGTCCTATGGGCATCTAATTTTACTACTCTCACACACTACACATTCTATTTTTTTACCATTTACTATTTCTACTTACTAGATCTTGCTTTTCATTGATATATGCATGGTTGACATACTATTTAGATTTCTAATATGTTATTGGGTGCTTCATGTGTAGTATTTTCCTTGCAGGACTATACAAAACATGGATATTTGATACGTTTTATTGCTATGGTTTGATATTCTATGCTATTGTTTGTGGGATATGCCCTATGTCTTGTGTGATCATTGTTTGCCTTTGGCCACTTCAACCCTGATTGTCTTGTCACATTGTGAGTGATGTAACATGTATGAAACCCACTTCTTAGTGTCTATCTTCTCTTTATGGTTACTTGTCACTTTATCTTATATTATATACTAGATACTTTACTACTAACACATATTACTATTATCTCTTATTTTTATGTGCATTAGTTTCTACTATGAACATCCCCTACCCCCTATCGGTATCTCCATTTCAGATATGCATATCAAATCAGGGTCCTCTCCTTTGGACCACATTCTCTTATAGTTTTTTCATGCACCCTAAAAAAGGGGAATCTATTAGGTGATAATATCACCCCTACAAAAACTCATAGCTATAGTATAGAATCAACATAGGAATACAGTAACAGAATGGTCCAAAATGAGACTTGGACTTTACATACAGAGAGGACACTGATGCTCACTATAAGACAATGTTTCCTGGAGCTTGTGTCCCCCTAGGTGGTTTTTTTTGGGGGGAAAATGGTCATTTTATCAGTTCAACATAGTTTACAAAACATTTCTCTAGTACTAGGAGCTTTCCTCCAATTACGAAATTAAGGTTATTAGTACATTTCATTTACAATTGGGACTAATAAATACTAATTAGAAAAATTGGAAAAATTTGGGACATACCATATGTAGTGGTGCTTATTAAATAAGCATCATGAAAGACATGAAAAAATATACCTATCTCCCCAAACTCTTCTCTTAGCATGGGATCGCCCAAAAAACTCACACTTTGCATGAAATCGCTAGAAAAACTCACTCTTGGTGTGAGATCACCCTAAAAATTCATTCTTGGCATGAGATAGCCCAAAAACCCTCTACATGCAACAAATTCAAAATCATCTGCAAGTAAAAGAAAAAAAAATTCTATCTCATACTCTCTTACATAGGGAAAATTTTAGTGGTGAATTTTCGTAAACTCACGAATATTAGGGATCTTGGAAATTGGAAATGGCTAATTTTCAGCAGTCAGCTCCCACCCAATTCGCCTAAAATTTCCACCGATCACTCATTTATATGGGTGATTTTTCCTACTATTTATATGTTAAATTAACTTATGCATTTATTTCGCCAATGATTCTTATCATTGTACCTCATCCAAGAAAATTACACCCTGCCAAACTGCCTTTACGACGAAACCATTTTTTAGAAATTCTCCATCGATTCGAAAGTAAATTTTGGAGATTTTCCAACCATTCTAAACTAATTTTTCGGAGGGGGGTCTTAAAATGAACCCTTATCTTACATATAAGGTGCACTACACTTTCAAACTTTTACTTATTTATAAACATGTTACTTTGATTTCTCATATACAAAAATTTGACTAGTTTTTCAATCTTATTTAAAATATTTGTCCTTAATACGCAACAAGGAGATAATCACATCATCAAACATAACATACTATTATGCACTCGTTTGACCCCTAGGGTTGACTTCCCTTTCCGAGTCTTCACACCTCACACTTTACTTGTCCACTCGGCACGCTATTGTACACAATATTCTCTATAGTATCATAAGGTATGCATCTTCTATCTACTTTATGCTATCAAGTATTTAGTCAATAGGATAATGTGTGAGAAAAATCTAAACACAAAATCTATGTACTTAGGTACATTTCTAGGTCCTAAAAGCATGTTAGCATTTACATGATTCCTAAGTAACAAAAATAGTAATTGGAAACTCCCTTTAGACTTTTAGTTGGTCTTCTACAATTTTATTGGCTTTATATATCTTGCACTCTTGCTAACATTTCAATTTTTATTCTTTCTATGGCCTCAGACACTAGTTCCCATTTGGCACACTAGTGTTAGGCGCTTCTATCCTCCTGGGTGCTATTTTCCTTCTTGTTGTCATGCTAAATGACTATTATAAAAAATTTAAATTTTGGCAATGACAATCAAGCCCAAACTCAAAAAATACCTTAATCCGGTAATGTGAACATGCAGTCCGACCAATTTATGACTATGTAAACCCCATCATGGCCAAGAGGGATGTGCTAATGGGATTTTTAAAGTTTGTTTAATTTTTAGGTAAGTTAGTGAGAAATAATTCATGAGTTCATTATGATTCACCTAGGACTTACTCCCGGAGGCTTAGAAAGGGCCTATTTTAAGACTTCTTCTAGCAACGAAACACCCTCAAGGATGTCCCAAGAATATATAACACTATCAATAAGTGTGTGACAGAGATTTGAAATCATCTTAGGAAACTTAGGAGGGTTTTTGAAGAAAATTAGTGTTTAAGAACAAGTTATGTGAAGTCGGGTCTTTAGGAGAAGGGTATTGCGAAATATAAATCCTAAAAACAATAGTCACCTTGTTTGAAGAGCTGTAGGAGCTCAGTAAAGATAAAAAATCTCATACCCTAGGAATTGGAGAGATAAAATATCATAAATCATGTTGAAGTAATTAAGGAAATAATTTGGGAACATTGAGAGGTGAAAAATTGTCTGACAGTGTGACACAAAGGTCCTGGTACAATGTGTAACTTTTCCAAAATGTTTCAAGTAGCCTTGTGAATAATTAAAAGCACAAAAAAATCTTGAATTAAATTATATTTAGTGTTCTTACTAACCCATATGATGTTTTAGTATGTGGTTATCGTAAACACTTCCTACCACTCAGTGTATCGACACACACCTTCAGGAAAAAGTGCAAAATATGGGTACACTATGATGAATAATTCATTTTCACAGACCTCTTTATATTCTCATTGGATTAATTGGTACTTTTCCATAAATATTCATATATTGGACAACCTATTCTCGTTTAAAATTGCTCCCGAAATGGCGACAACAAGTTCAAAGTGAAACTGCCTACTACTGTTGTGTGACAAAAAACCCATTGTCGCATGACAACAAGTTGTTGTCACATGAAAAAAACTTGTGGGTGCCAAAAACAAGAATATTTTCACCCGTATGAAATTTTTTGTCTCTTGACTCTTATTTTTGTTTCTTGAAAGTGAATTTCAAGCGTTTGGAAGGCTAGAGACGCCCGACAACAAGGTGTTGATGCACGAAAATAAAGTTTTTGACATGTGACATCAAGGATTTTGATGCACAAAAACAAGGTGTTTAATGTATGATAGCAAGGTTATAACATGTGGCAAAAAAACCTAGATGACTACAAAAATGTTGTCATGTAACAAGAAAGTAAAAATGTTGTCGTCTGATAATGAAAATGTTGTTGTGTGACAGGAAAGTTAGGATGCTAATGTACGATAGGGAAGTTGATGCTATCGTGTGAAACATAAAATGAGGTAAATTTTTTAAAGAATATTTTTGGTGACCCAGTCAGATGTCACACGTCAGGAATATGATTTCATGCACAGAGGGGATTTTTTGTGGGACAGAAAACAATGTCGTGCGTCAACTATATTTTTTGTGTCACATAAAATAATGTTGCTCATCAAGGATATTTTGAGCGACCTAGAGATGATGTAATCATAAGATGGAGGAATATGAAAAGTCACACATGATGAAGTAACATCAAAGGTCGTGATAGTTACTCAAAAGGTCAACAGTTATGGAGGAAGGTGAAAGGTAATGTGGGGGATATGAAAGGAGTGTCAAGGCACTATAAAAATGAATGGAACCCTCATTTCAAAGGATGGTTAATGGTTATTTACTAGCTCTCACAATTTTTCTAGAAGCAAGTGGCGCCATTTCATTTGTTCCTTATCTACTACTATTTTATCTCCATCTCATCTTGTACTCCAGGAGCATTGTAAATTGTGGAACATGATGCAATAAAACTTTGTGTTTCTTGTTGATTGTTCCTCTTTCTTTGAAAATTGTTTCTTCTATTAGAGGTCAATTGAAATGTATTTATTTTAATGCAACAAACTCTACTATGATATTTCTTGGTTAAACTCCATTTCTCAGTTTTCTTTCATATCCCCTTCACTAAATAATTTTCTTCTCTTGTATTGAATACAAGAAATTGCCACAGGTTTGGGGACGTATTCCTGTGTGATCCCCGGTCTTCGAGACTCCCTAAAAATTTATTTAGATTATTTTCATTTCCTTGTTTTCGATAAATTGAGATACCCCATTCAAGTAGAGGGAGTCAGTCCTATTCGTTATTGGTAAGAACTCAATAATTTTCCCACTCGAAAAATTATTTCACTAATAATTTTTGTCACCCACCGTGGGCTAGATTTATCATAGCTGCACCCAATTTTGATTCCATAAAATCCAAAAAAAATTGTATATTAAAACAATTATGGAATTTGAAAATTCATTGAGCCTTGTTTCCTCCACTAATGGCTCATCCCAGTAATCCCCCAGTCTTGAGGCTTGAGGTTTTATTCCATATGCAAGAATATATTGCATCAAATTTTAAGGAAACTATTTGGCTCAAAAGAGAAAATTTCACTCATTACTTTGTTGCTACAAGAGTTCTAGATTTTGAAGAAGAATATGCAAAAGCCTTGGAAAGAGTGAGATAAGTTCAAAACCAGTAGAGGAGATCCTAGAAGAGTCTAGTCTAAATTGAACATTAAAGTTGGCTGATAGAAGGTATACAAGATCTTCAAGAGCTAGTGGTGTGTCTGATCCTAACATTTAAGAATAGTTGCAAGTTTATTTCAGAATTCTTCTCAGTCAAATTCCTAGAAGAATAAGTTGACAGTACTCCCCGTGATTTGATCTTGCTTCTTCTTTTGAGTCCCCTACTGAGGGAGTTATAATTGAACATTTAAACTACGTTCCTCCACAAGAGGATATTGTTGAAGAAGAGCTTGAAATAATTGAAGTAATTCTAAAAGGATTTAAGGAAGAAGAAGAAGAAGAAGCTTGAAGAAGAACCACCAAGCCCTCAAGAAGCACCAGTGCCCTGGGGAAAAACTATAGGTGTGTTAGCTCTCACCCCGCCTCTACATTATCTACCTAGAGGTTCGAGAAATAATTTTCCCAACTTCCGTGGTGATGAGAAAAAAATATATAGATGACCACATCAAATTCTTCATCATAGCTTGTGTGGTGTTAGGATTCAGATATGAAGATTTATCAGTTTGTCTTTTTGTAGAATATTTGCAAGATGCAGTGACAGACTAGTTCTATCACCTGCAAGCTAGATCGATAACCAACTGGAATGACATGAAGAAAAAGTTTGAAACTAGATTCAAACATGTAGAAGATTCTCATGCACATTTTTCTAAGTGATTAACTAAAAATGGCCTAACTAAGTAGTATTGGGATAGTTAATCTAAGCTACAAACAACTATAATAAAATAAATGCAAGAAAGCTAAACAACTATGAAAAAGGAAATTCTAACCCTAGTATTCAAAGAGAGTGAAGAAAGAACTCAATTGATTTGACAAATTAATGGGACTGTGTCGCAGGTATGACTAGAAAATACAGAAAAAGGAATGACTATGTAGAAGTCCTGAAAATAGTGGATCTGGAGGATCTCAATGGACTGGAGTGCCTAGAAGAGGATAGGGGCACGTATGGCCACTATGGTCTATAATCTACACACCCTGATCTGTGTAAAATCTCTCAAAATGATCCCCACAGAGCTGGAAGACGACCTTGAACCTTCATTGTGTGTTGCATAAACTTTGTTGTCCTACGCTAGATGTCACAAATACTCCTAGATGAAAGAAAATCCTGCAATACCCCAAAATAACCATCAAACCCTGAAAAATAATAATGCATGTAAAGGGGTAAGACTAACCTCAGCTACCAGAATGGTGGCCTTATTAACTGAGCACTGCACTACATATCAAACTCAATGTATTTTTATGTGCAAGTGTTCATGAACATTTTCTAGGTTGCTCTTGTGTCAGTCACACTTTGTTAAGTAGTGAGCAATAACTATGTGTAGAAAATGTAGTAGAATATGTGCATGGAATAGAATATAATTCCTTCCCCTATGAAGTGTGATGTAGATGTCCTATCCTTGTGCCTTGATGATGGATCTATGTGGATGTAAGTCATCTCCAATACAATAGATGGATGCAACTATAGATGGAGTGATAGTAGTAAGTGATGCTAGGTCCCTCATTATGGTCTCATAAATTTATATTTGTAGGGTTCTTGATCTAATTTCGATAATTAACCTTGAAAAGGCAGACGATAAGAAAGATAAAGATGATAAATGGATATAAAGAGCCAAAAATGTGGCAGGAAAGTGCAAAAGGGGTTGGGGTTCCCCTGGTGGGACCAAGGCACCAGTGAGTGCCCCAGTCGATGCTAAAATAATGGGAAATGACCAAAACAAACTAGGAATGTGGATGAAAAGTGTTAGTAACAATGAAATAAAATAAAACAAGATGGCCAAAATAAGGGGATTAATTAGTAATTTATTCAGTCAACAACCTTCTAAATAGTAGTATGAGACCGAGATAAATAATGTCTAATGTGTATGACTTTGTGACTACATTTTTCCCCTGTTTAATGTTGGTGAGTAGAAATCTTGGTAACATAAAGTAGATAGAGATGCTTACCTTATGTCCATGAATATTTTACTAGAAACATGTTGAAAGAATAGAGAATGTGTGGTATGAAAAAAATGATGGAGGAGCACGCAAGCTAAAGATGAAAACTACGCAAAGAAAAAGTGATGAGAGTGAACCTAGGGAAAAACATGTGTGTAATTGCTGTGATGTGTAATGTATCTACAGGGTTAGTAAATCATGTTCTATAGTGAAGATTTTTTTATGATGTTGTTGTTTTTGTTTCACCTATTTGACTGCTTGTTTCACATATGGCCAGACTTATAAGGAGAAAACGATCAAGTAGATAAATATGTATGTATGTATGTGTAAAAAACACAATGTAAAATACGCATGTATATCAAAGCATATACATGTAAAACATACAAATGTAAATGGAAAATGTGCACCTAATCCATGTTGAGAGAAAGAGTGTAGAAACATATCCAGTAATACATGTTTTTTGGGCGATCTCACGCCACCCTAGTCAAAGAATTGTATGGGAGGAAATGCTTTGTGTCTTCCAAGCTCTAACTACTACCCTAAATGTATTTAAAGAGATCTATGCATCGTAATGGTTTTTTTGGGAAATTTTAAGCTACTAGACAAAGTAGTGTAGGGAGGAACACCCACTGAAACCTCCAAGCCTATAACTACTTCCCAGAATTGTAAGAACACCATGTCCTATAAAAACCGCTATGTGTGGGGTTCGTAGACTATTCTGAACCCACTCGATGTATGTAACTGAAACTGAACCAGTATAGAATCTTTTTGTTAGTATGTGAAAACCCCCAAATTATGCCCCCCTCATTAGGGACACATGAAATGCCACTAATAGGAGAATACGACCCCAAAAGATGACCAAATACATTTACTTTGTAACTTTTCCCAGTAGGGAGAAGGAAATGTGCTTGGTAGAAACAAAAGAATGCATAAACAAGGATGGGTAGCCAAAGACAATGGTTAGTAAAAAATACATGCATGTAAGATGACAAGTTTAAAGTATGCAAACAGTGTGTAAAATACTAAGAAAAGTAATGTAAACACACAAGAAGAAAAGTAAGCCACACAAATTTGGCTGTGAAAATGGGAATTAACTCATGATGCCATAACAAACATAAAGGAAATCATGCCCGCAAACAAAAAACAAGTGTGCACATCAAACATAGGGCAAGGCCTGCATACAAGAAACAAATAATGATAGACAAGTACAAACAAGAAAAAGTAGTAGTCATGGAAACATGTAATTGTGCAAAACAATTACTACACATAGAACACCCATTAGCATGTTATATAAATAAAAACTATGTCAACTCATGAATAAAAAAGTAAGGTAAAGTGCAAAGTACAAAATGAAATAATAGTACTTAGAAGGAATGAATGTGGATGCCCCTAGTGACCAGTGTAGGAAGGGTAGAAGGTGAGCATCCATACTGCGTATGAAGGATCTGTATCTATGATCACAACTAGACAAATGCATGAACACACGTGTAGACGGTATATATAATTACATATACGATATTAGTATAACATGTGTAGTAAAATGATCATGTAAAATAATAGTAAACAAGATTAAATTCCCCCAAGACAATGTAATGTGTTGTGGATGGATGGAATGGAATGCAAGATGAAATAATAGGATCTGATTGCCCCTCAAGTGAATGTAAGTGCATGCAATGAGGCTCATATTTTCCCCCTCAGTATTCAAGAATGGACAATAAACTAGAGTGTGTTATTAGTAAATGGATGAAATGTATGTTGTGTCTACTACACTATGACGAATGTGTGATTGTATTGATGAGATGCGACCTAGAAATTATGTTTGCATGAACCCTATAGCCAAAGCGTATATCACAACCAGATGAACATATAAGTTATGATTTTTCCTAAGCGTATATCGCTATAAAATGAATGGATAAGTGATTATTTATCCTTAAGCATATATCACTACAAGATGAAAGGAGGGAGTGGTACTGTAACCTAAGGTCTCTACCACTACACAATGATATAATAGGTGATGATTTAGCATAAAGCATATGTCACTAGCCTAGGATTTTTTCATGTGTGATGAGTGTAAGGTGAATTTTATTTTTAAACCCTTGGCAGTCGAGTATGGAATGAGAAACTAATGTGCGTCATCAGGTGGTGAGTTCAGTGTATAGCAGATAATGTAGAAAATGTAATGAGAAAATATGACCATGTGATGAAGATGATATGTAAAAACGTGGTTTTTAGAATGTGATGGTAGATATTTAGAATGTATAAAATTTAATGTATAACACGTAGCATAATACATGTACATAGATGAGTAATGTAGTATGATAGATGGGTGTATGATAAATAATAGCATAGTGTGTAGAACATGAGTAATGTGGGGATACAAAGTGTATGTTTAATGGTATATTCCTATGTATAGAATGTGTGGAAATATGTGTAAATATCCTAATAGGGTATTTAATGCATAGGATGAATAGGGTATGATAGTAAACACGTGGATGATATAAGTATGGCATATGTTAGATGAAGACTTGTATGATCCATGATGTATGAATGTGAAAATGTTGAAAAACATTTGTAGAGTAAATATTGAATGTATGGTGTATTATGCATGGCGTGTGATGCACAACAATGTATGATGCCTATAGTGCAGTGTGTGGGGTTCATTGTACTAGTAATCACTCAATATTCTAGTGTGAACCAATGCACAAGAGTTTGTCATCGGGTAATGATTATGCTAATACATATGATGAAAAATTCCTATATGAAAATGAAAAGATGGTAAATATAAAAATTCCATGATGAGTGAGGGGGTGAGAATGTGAAGTGTTATGCCACCCAAGTGCGCACATAAATAAATAATGTAAAATCATGAATAATATCGTCATCCTCTAGATGAAAGTCATATGGATAAGCATTGGTGACCTGATAAGATATAGTGTTTGGTTGATCATGCAATGAGCCAATAAAGTATAAGTTGTACATGCCCATAGCATATTCCTCATCGGAAAATGGATGATGTGGGAAACTGTGTAAATACCAATGAGTGAAATTTTATGAATAGACAAGAAAATAACAATTGCAGATAAAACACAACCGCAAGACATAGGAAATGAAATGTCCATATGAATAAGATTTAATGTTCCTTCAATATAAGTAATCCAAAATTCCCATAATGTGAGTAGAGAAGAACAAGGGGTATGTGATAAATAAAGAAGAAGATGAAAGACACGGATACCATAAGTGGCGGTTATACTGAAAAATCCATACTAGAGATGAGGGGCATGAATAGAAGAATGGATATCCTCAAAGATGAAACCAAGATGAGCTATATCATCATGGGAACATGTAGTCACATTGTATGTAGGATAAAATAGAATATGTTCCCAATATGAGTCATTGATGAAAAGTGTGCAAGTGAAAGGTGGGGATGCTAAATTAGGTGGTGTATGTGAAGGTGGATGTGATAGAGTGACATCCATAGACTAGACAGGCCCCTAATAAGGAATCATAATAGTAGTAGTATTAGGTTTCATATAAGAAATTACATCTATAACACAAATAATACCTTAAAGTGGTGGTAAGTGTGGTTGTTTACCCATAGACGAAGAATGATGTGTTGTGGTGTTAAGATTATAGTCATAACATTTGAAGGGATTAGAAGCACAGAAAATGGTATATTCAGTACCTTCATGTAGAAATTTAAGACTTTGATATAAAAGTATAGCTTGCATGGTATAAATCTATGGCCTACTTAGTAAACAATTATAATGAACTAAGAATTCCATAATAAAAAACACAGTGTGTAGGGTTTTAGGCCCAAGGGTAATAGGTAGTGTAATGCAACCAAGGAATGGAGGAATTGAATCATTAGATGCATGTAGTCTAACCTAAGATGGAGTAATTTGAGAAACAGAAAGTCCTAAATATTCGATGAATGACATGGGACATAGATTAAGCTCAGAGCGAATGCCAACTAAAGAAAACTTGATACCCTTATTTGTGATGTTAATCGCGACATAAAAAGGTTGGTCAATGTTCGAAGATGTAGAGGAAATGGGTTGAGAAAAAGCATCTTCAAATGCTTGATGTAGAAAATAAGGGTTTTTACGAAGGTGAGAAGCAGTAATGATTTGTTGAAATTGATGTAGTAAATCATGGTGCTTAAGGAAATAATCATTAAAGGATATACTCATGATGACCAAACCCTTGGATGATAAGTAATGAATGAAGAACCTAGAAGCGTGAATGATCGAGTTGGGTTCACTAAAATGATTCACTAAAAATTTCCTAACTAAGTAGTATGGGGATAGTTAATCTAAGCTATCAATACCTTTAATAAAATAAATGCAGTAAATAAGAATGCAAGAAAGATAAAAAAAAAATGAAAAAGGAAATTCTATCCCCAATATGCAAAAGATACTTAGGAAATAAATTAGCTGACTCAATGAAGTGACAAGACTATGTCATTGGTATGACTGGAAAATATAGATAAACAAACGACTATGTAGAAGTCATGAATAGGGGGATCTTGAGGATATAACTGGACTAGAGTGCCTAGATGAGGACTGGGGTGCCTGTTGGTGATCTGGTCTTCAATCTAGGCATCGTGGTCTACATAAAAGCTATGAAACTAATATTTGCAAAGATGGAATATGACCTAAAAACTTTGTTTTGTGACGCATGAACTTTGTTTTCCTGTGTTATATGTCGCCAATACTCCAAGATGAAAGAAAAACCTACAAGACCCCCCAAAAATCATCAAACCCTTAAAAAGAATAATGCATATGAAGGGTTCAGACTGACCTCAATTGCCACAATGGTGGACATACTAACTGATCATTACACTACATCTTAGACTCAATGTAGTTCTATGTGCAAGTGTGTGTGAATATGTCCTAGGTTGCTCTTGTGTTAGTTACACTTTGTGAAGTAGTGAGAAATAACTATGTGTAGAAAATGTAATATAATGTGTGGATGGAATATAATAGAATTCCTCCCCCTATGAAGTGTAATGTAGATGTCCTAGCCTTGTGGCTTGATGATGGAGCTATGTAGATTTAAGTGATCTCTAATGCAATAGATGGATGCAACTCTAGATGGAGTGGTAATAGTAATTTATACTAGGTCCATCAATATGGTCTCATAACTTTATATTTATAGCGTTCTCTTTATATAATTTATTAATTAACCCTGATAAGGCCGACCAAAAGAAATATAAAGATGCCAAATGTTTAGAAAGAGTCCAAAAAGTTGTGGGATAGTGTAAAAAGAACCAGGGCTCCCCTAATTGGACTAGGGTGCCCACAGGCACCCTCGTACCAGCCTGATCACCCCAGTTGAGGCTAAAATAACAAGAAATGGCCAAAAATAGGCTAGACATGTGGATGAAAAGGGTTGATAATGATGAAAACAATATAACAATATGTCTAAAAGAGAGGGGTTGATTAGTATTTTCTTCACTCAAGAATATTCTAAATAGTAGTATGAGACCGAGATAATGAATGTCTAAAGTGCATGATTTTGTGACTACACCCAGTGGTCTCAACTTAAGAAATATTCTTTCGAATCAATGAGGGATTTTTTGGGTAAGTTAAATAAAATGTTTTAAAAGATACCTAATACGACCCAACCTACTAAAGACAACAATCTAATATTCTTTGCAAATGCACAACTCCCTGAGGTGAATTTTATGCTAAGAAGAACTCAACTAGAAGATTTGTACGAAGAAAAAAATATCAAAATTGAAGTAGATGATTATTTGATCATGTTAGGAAAGATAAAAAAAAATTCCACGTAAGGAGAAAGTCTAGAGCTAAAAAGTAGGTACCATAGATTCATTAGCCCAGGAATTGGCTAATGATGTCTTGTTTCTCAAGAAGCAATTGGCTCAAGTTCCTATGAGTAGAGAGGAAACTAAGAAAATATTTCAAAAGAGAAAAAGGATTGGTCCACCTCCTCAAATAATTTCTCTGGAAGCTCCCCCTATCAATGTAACCTATGATACATAAGGTGGTGATGCGGATGATATTTTTGAACAAGATGCTAATGATGATGAAGAATATGGGCTTGGAATTGAAGAAGTCAGTGATGTTGAGATTGGGTATTTCGAGTACTCATCTAGATTTGAAAGTGAATAAGGTGATGCACCAAGTTTCTCTTGTGCGTTGTTCACTCATTATCAATGAAAAAATAAAATCTCTTTTGTTGCTACTCCTAAGAATAATAAAGATGGAGATTCACCCGTGGAAACTCTTGATAAAATAATCAATAGAGGAGTTTCACTTCCTCCTTGTATGGAATATGCTAAATAAAAACAAGACCTTGTGGCAGCTACATCTATTAAAGCACCTTCCTCTATTATATCTAATGCTAGTTCAAAAATGGTAATTTTTTCTAGAAAAAATTCGGAGCTGCATAGTAAGCCCACGCAGTAGCTTCCAAGTCTACCTCTACTACAAAAGTTATCACTGCCTCCAAAGTAGTATCTTCCCCCAAAGCTTCCACTACCTAAGATATTGTAGACCCATCTAGAACAGTTTGATAAACAAGTTTGGTTTATCAAAGGTAGTAACCCAAAGCCCAATATTGTTACCCCTTCTCCCAAAGGGTTACTACCAACTCCTCCTTCCTCTTTATCTCAAAACATGTTAGCCTTAAGTGCATCCTATACTGAAAACATTAAACTTGTTTTACCTCTCTCTTGTTGTTGGAGGCTACTAATTGAATAACTGTATCACAAAATCAGTTGCTTCTGATAATGTGATGCCAATAAAAGTAGATAATACCCTTGGTATGTATCTAACATGGGCTCAATGCGGGTGTTATTCTATTGAAACTAAAGAGGTCTTGATTTTAAGGAGAATAAAGGATATCAAAGTTTCTCTAGCTGATTTCCCTTAGAAGAAATTTTTATTGACTATTCATGTAGGAGACATTCTAGCCTCATACGAGAATTTTTTGAGAAGAAGCTTCTTCATAGATTCGGGAGGATAAATTCAGATGAACTGGTCTTCAACGAATATTCCAGTAAAGGGAAAAATTCAAAAATTATTTCCAATGAGAAAAATTAAGTATACAGTGCAAAAATAAGAAGATCACAGGGAAAATATTCTTTATCAAGATATCAAATATGGGAATTACTTCATGAATTATAGGGGAAATGATGATGTTCCTCTTATCTCAAAATAAGATGAAGAATAACTATGGACTATGGATTTCGATGGAATCCATCACAATACAAGCTCTAGAGATGGTGTGGTTCTAATTAACCGATTAGGTGAGTTGTTTCCTTTTACTTTCAAGCTCTAGTTTAAAAATGTCAATTATACTATAGAGTATGAAACCCTTCTCTTATGGAGGGATGTAGTTGATTCCATGGGAATTAAACATTCAGATGCCTAGGAGATGCAGAGGTAGTTGTAAAACAAGTCTGGAAGCAGTACGAAGTGAAGAATTCATTGCTCAAAAATTACACAAACAGAGTGTGGGATTGCATTGAATCCTTTAAGGAGTTATCTGTAAAAGATATTTCCCATGAAAAAAATGAGAAGGATGATTCTCTTTCCATGTTATCATCTTTGATGATACCACAATCTTATTTATATAAAGAGAAATAACCTATTTAGATGATATACAAGAAAAGTGTTTGTCGTAATCCTAACCATTGGCGGGTATTTAATGATAGTAAACATATCCTCTATTTCCTCAAGAAATAAGATAATTTTATCAACTTTTGGTTTGAAGGATGTACTTCTTCACCTTGAGAATCATCTCCAAAAGAAGACAAAGGTGAAGTTGAAAAGGTTGATTTAGATGGAGATCTCATGCTAAAAGGTAATAAGATCCCTAAGGGCCTAGTATCACTTGAATAATTGGTTGATAGGCATGATAGATATGTGAAATATAAATCTAAGGATTCTCCTAAGAGCACTACTGATTTTGAGAAGGTAAAAATTGGAACAAAGAAACAACCTCAGTCTGTGAATATAGGGAAATGTTGCTCACAAGAGGAAAAGAGATTATTTGTTTCATTATTGAAAAATTAGTCAGATGTACTGGAATATTCTTATAATGAATTGAAATATTTCAAACTAGAGAAGATGCAACACTTAATACCACTCAATCCTGAATTAAAGCCATTTTGGAAAAAAAAGACAATATAATCCAAAGATTGCGGGAGCAATCCAAGAAGAGGTGTTGAAAATACTAAATGAAAGGATCATTTTTCCAATCCATCACTATACATGGGTGGAAAATATTTTCCATGTCTGGAAGAAAAGTGGGGAAATAAGGATTTGTGTAATTTTTCGGATTCTTAACCAAGCTTCTCTAAAGGAAAATTATCCACTTCCAATCATGGATCAAATTTTAGAAGAAGTCACAGGTTCATAAATGCTTTCCATGCTGGATGGATTCTCCACATACAATCAAATTGAATTTTCTCAAGAAGATTAATATAATACTATTTTTAAAACTCCATGGGGAACCTTTTCCTACATGTGGATGCCATTTGGTCTCATCAATGCTTGGGCCACATTTCAAAGAGAAATGAAATTGGTTTTCGAGGACTTGAAGAAGAAATGTATTTTCATATAACTAGATGATATCATAGTTTTCTGTAAGAAGAGGAAGGAATATTTGATACACCTTGAACAATTTTTTCTAAGGTGTTAAGAACATTACATATCACTGAATACAAAAAATTCAATCTTTGTATTAATTGAAGGAAAGATCTTAGGACATATTGTGAATAATTGGCAACAAAGATTTATCAAGAAAGAGTACCAATCCATTCAAAAACCTCTCCTTGACCATAAACAAGAAGGGGGATTCCATTCATTCTTTGGTAAGGTCAACTTCCTTCACTACTTTATTTCCAATTTTGTTGAGTAGACCAAACACGTTACAAAAAAAATGAAGCCTCAAGAGAGTTTCAAGTGGAGTAAGGAGGGAAAATAATATTTCAATAATATCAAGAAGTTCGTAGCCAAATCTTAGACCCTGGTATATCTTGATTTAAGTAAATATTTCATTATGTATTGTTATGCATATGAGCACACTATTTCAGCCATTTTAGTTCAGAAGAATGAGGAAGGGCTTGAGTCTCCTATTTCCTTCATGAGCTGCCTATTGAAGAATCATGAGTTAAAATAATCTGTCATATAAAAGAAAACTTATGTGGTGGTCAAGGAAATCAATAATTTCATATTATACATCCTAAACTCTCACACCATTTTAATGGTTCCTAGATCATTTATAAAATCTATCTTTACTCAACAAGATCTTGGAGAAAAAAGAGGAAACTAGGTGTCAAAGATTCAAGAGTATGACTTGTAGATAATGGCATCTAATACGATTAGGGGAAATGTGTTATATATGTTGATATCTAAAGATCAGTCTCTCATGATGAAGTATGGAGACAAAGAATGCCATTTCTATGGATGCTTTAGTAAGGACCTGCCCCAGGTAATCTTTTTAAATACTACCAATGAATGGTACAATGGCATTTCTTACTTCCTCACGTATGGTGATTTTTTAAAGCATATGGATTAAAAACAAAGAAGGAATCTCAACCTCAAATATGGAAGGTATGTGATTTGGAACCATGTATTGTATAAGAGATCCCTTGATGGATGTTTCTTAAGTTGTGTTGAAAAAGAGCAACACATGTAGTTCCTGAAAGCATATCATGAAAAATCCTATGGTGGACATTTCTCATCCATGTCACTACACACAAAATTGTTATAGGGAGGTACTACTAGCCTACTCTCTTTAAAGATGCTCAAAAATTGGTATCTAATTGTGAGCCTTTACAACAGTTTGTTGGAAGACCAAAACTTGTTTCACTTCTGATTCGACTGGTGGTGATTAAAGATCCATTCCAACAATGGGATCTAGACTTCATTGGTGCTCTTAATCCTTATTCTAGTGCAGGTCATATCTTTGTGCTCATAACAATAGATTACTTCACTAAGTGGGTGGAGGCCATACCAGTAAAGCAAGCCAATTCGGAAATGGTATGTAACTTGATCAAGGAAAATATTAATGGTTGTTTTGGAATTCCAAAGAAGATACTTGTTGATAATGCCACTTATTTATCTTATATAGATTAAATTGAATTCAGCTATGGATACAAAATATCTTTATCCCATGCATCTAACTATTACCATCAAAGGAAATGGTCAAGAAAAATCTAGTAATAATAATCTTGTGACAATATTGAGGAAGATCATAGATCAGAATCAGATAAATTGGCACAAAAAGTTGTATGATTCATTATGGGATGATTGGATCACTCCAAAAATATCCATAAGTATGTCATTGTTCCAACTCCTATATGGAATAAATGTATAAGTTCTAATTACTATAGATTTACTAGCATTGTAACTGATGAAAGTAGTGGAGGATTGTTATTTTCAAAACTCATTGGAAAAAGGATTTTATACCTATAGAAGTTATGTGGAGATAGTGTGTTGGTGGTTGATCAGATAAAATACCATCAGTTGAAAGTAACGAAATTTTTTGATAAGAAGGAAAAGAAAAAAGATTTCCAGATTCGCGATCTGGTCCTACTATGGGATAAAATGAGAGAACCAAAAGGAATCCATGGAAAATTTGGTTCACTGTGGCTTGGCCCATTTCAAATATGAGACACATGTGGAGAGAATAATTTCCAACTGTCTTATCTGGATGGAACTCACTTATAATTTCCTCGCAGTGGGAAATATATGAAATTATACAAATAGTGAACGTGAGTTGTCCACCACATGTAATATAAGTGAACATAGGTTTTTGTATTTCCCCTTGTGTTGTTTATTTCCCTTTCTATCATTTTTTCTTGTGTATCTCGTCTTGTGTTCAATAAAGAACTTTTTTTCTATATGCACCGTTGTTTTACAATGACTCATATAGCCCAATCGATAAGGAATTAGTCCTCTTAGTGTCTTAATATTTTGGAAATCCTACTTGCCCCATCTTCACTTAGTTCAATTCAAGAAAATTCCAAAAGCTAGAGCCAACTATTTTCATGCTAAATGAGTAAGAGAAAAAATTTAAATTTTGGCCATGACAATCAAGCCCACTCTTGAAAAATCTCTAAGTCAAGTAATGTGAACCTACCCTTCAACCAATTTCTTAATATGTAAACCCAATCATGGCTGAAAGGGATGTGTTAATTAGAATTTTAAATTTTGTTTCATGTGTAGGTAAGTTGGCTAGAAAAAATTCATGAGTTCATTATGATTCACCTAAAATGAGTTGCTCCTAGAGGCCTAAAAATGGCATGTCTGCATACTTCTTGCACCTGGAGAGCACCCCCGAGGATGTCCCAAGAAGATATATCACCTTCAATAAGTGTGTGATACAGTTGTGAAATCATCCAAGGCATTTTAGGAAGGTTTTGAAAGAAAATCAATGTTTAACAACAAGTTATATGAAGCTAGGTATTTGGGAGTAGGGTATTGGGAAATGCTCATCCTGAAAAAGCTAGTCAACTTATTAAAAGACATTTAGGATCTCAGTGAATATTTAAAATCTCATACACCATGAATTGGAGAGATAAAATATCATAATTCATGTTTAAATCATCAAGGAAATGTTTTAGGAACATTGAGAGGTGAAAACTTGTCTGGCAATGTGACACAAAAATCTTGGTACAAGATGTATCTTTCCCAAAAGGTTTCAGGAGCCTCTTAAATATTTGAGAGCCTACCAAAATCTCAAATGAAATTATATTTAGTGTTATACATAACCCATATGATGTGTTATTATGTGATGATTGTAAAGTCTACTTACCACTCAGTTTATTTGCACACAACTTGAGGCAACAGTGAAAATATTGATAAAATATGATAAATACTTCATTTTCAAGACTTCTAGATATTCTAGTTGTATTCATTGTCCCTTTTATATAAATATTCATATATTGGAAAACCTATTTTCATGGAAAATTTATCCCAAAATGGGAAAAAAAGTTTGAAGTGAAACTTCCAACTGTTCTCATGATACAAAAAACACATTGTTGCATGAGAACAAGTTGGTGTTGAACAAAAACCACTTTTTAACACCTAAAAACAAGAATATTGTCTCCCAAAAACAAGGTGTTGTTTCCTGACACCCATTTTGCTCACCCGATAGCAAAATTAAAGCCTCGAGAAAGCTTGAGACGTGAGATAACAAGGTGCTGACGCGTGTGATATTAAATTTTCACACATGATAGAAAAGTTTTTGACGCGTGAAATCAAGGTTTTTAATGCATGATAGAAAGGTTTTTTATGTGCGACAACAAGGTTCTATCGCATGACACATAAACATAAGAGAAAATAATTTTTTTTTATGCGATAGGAAAGTCAAGATGTTGTCGCATGACAACGAAAATGTTGTCATGTGATAGGAAAGTCAAGATGCTAACGTGTGATAGGGAAGTTATGATGTTATCGTGGGACACAAAAAAGGAGGTAATTTGTTTCAAGTAGATTTTTGGTGACCCAAGAAGATGTCACATGTCAGGGAGATGATGTCATGCAGAGAGTGAATTTTGGTGGCATAAAAAATGATATCGCCTGTCAAGTAGATTTTTGGTCACAAAAAATGATATGGTCTGTGAAGGAGATTTTGAGTGACCTAGATAATATGTATTGATAAGATGGAGGAAGATTAAAGGTCACATGTGAAAAACGAACATCAAATTTTGTGACAGGAAATTGAAAGGTCAATAGTCATGGAGGACCATGAAAGGTCATGTGGGGGAGATGAAAGGATGGTCATGACACTATAAATATGAATGACACCTTCATTTCAAGGAATGATTAATGAATGTTTACTAGCTATGACTTTCTTTCTAGAAGAAAGTACCTCCATTTCTTTTGTTCCTTATCTAATATTTTTCTATCTCCATCTCATCATGTACTCCAAGAGCATTGTAAATTGTGCAACATGATGCAATAAGACTGTGATTCTTGTTGATTGTTCCTCTTTCTTAGAAAATTTTTTCTTCTATTTGAGGCAAGTGAAATATTCTAATTTTAATGCAACAAAATATGTTATGCTATTTTTTGGTTGAAATCATTTTATTTTCTTTCTTTCCTATCTCCCTAACTAAACAATTTTCTTCTCTTGTATTGAATACAAAAAATTTCCATAGGTTTAGGGAAGTATTCATTTGTTATCTCCGGTTGTCGAGACACCCCAAAAAATTACTTTAGATTATTTTAATTTCCTTGTTTTCTATTAATGGATCTACCCAATTTAAGCATAGGGAATTAGTCACGTGCATTGTTAGTAAGATCTCACAAATTTTCCCACTCGAGAAATTATTTTACGAACACTTCTTTACCTTTTACTTATTCTTTCGGACCCCTTTTGCTTCTTGATTACTTTTTACTACTTTGGTTTCACCTTCTATTTGTAAATAAAGATATTCAAACAAGGGAATCATATAAATATATAGTTAGGGTTTCAAAAAAATGACCAAGCATTAAGCATTAAATACTATCACCTAAGCTTGTGTAGACACTAAGTCATGCACCTTGGGTATTATTTAGTTCTAGTCTCATACTACTATTCAAATGGTTTTTGAGTGAAGAAACTACTAATTAAACCCCAGAATAGAAGTGTAACTCCCATATTTTGGCCCTTTTTTTTTTCTTTCACACATCTTTCCCAACCTTCACCACATACATGCCATTTTTATTTTTATTTTTTAATCATTTTAGCCTTGACTAGAGCACCTAGGCTAGTATTGGGGTGCCCATGGGTTCCCTGGTCCCAATCGGGGCACCCTGATTCATTTTTTCACTTTCCACTCATCATTTGGGAACTTTCTATTCATTTGACCATTCTATATTTTTTGTGGCCGGCCTCTTCGGGGTTAATTAGGAAATTAGATCAAGTTATGAGACCATAATGAGGGATTAAGCACTAGTCACTAGTATCATCCACCTCGAGTTGCATTCATCAAAGGTATCTAGAGCTCATTTGCATCCATCTAGCTACATCACAAAGGGATAAGGTTGATTAATCTACATCATACATCATAGGATGGAAGTTAATTATATTCCAACCACCATTTATTAAATTTTATACATATAGTTATAGCTCATTAATTCATAAAGTGCAACTTGAACAAGAACCCCAACCCTCACTCTCTGCACATAGGGCATGATTCACACACACACACACACACACACACACACACACACACACATACGCTCAGAACTACATTTGTGTCTAAAATGTAGTGTAGTGATCAGTTAGTGTGTCTATTTTTATGGTTGTTGAGGATAGTCTGACCCCATCATTTGCATTTTTCTTTATATTAGGGTTTTTATGCTTGATTTGGGGTTTTGCGGGTCTATTCTTCATCATTGATTTCCAGATACATCCAATACAATGTAAAAAAATTACATGAAACACTAAGCGAGGGATTCAAATCATAATCCGACCCTGTAATTCTTGTTTTTGGACCTCCTACATAGGCCAAGGTGCCTAGAACTAAGGCTATGGCACCCATAGGTACCGTGATCCTATCCTAGGTGCCCTGATCCTCTCCCAAGCACCCCAATCCACTCAGATTACATATATATGTATCTTTCTAAACCTCGGCATAGTCATCTCCTCCTTCTATTTCTCCATTCAATTCTGTGACATAGTACCAAACAATCATCAAATCAGTTAAGATCTCTCCAACCCTACTTGTCAATTAGGGCTTCATATTTTTATTTATTTAGTTTCTTGGGTAACTTTATATATTTATTTACTTCTTTTATTTATTATTATTTAATCTTGTTCCTAGTTTAGATTAACTACTTTAATACCACATTTTAGTTAATCATTTTTGTGAAACTAATTGTTCTAACCCTTCCTTTCGACAATGGCATCTTTTTATCAAGTCATGACTCAATCGTCTTATCCTAGTTTTTTACATACTAAATTTTCGGGTATAGTCACCACTGTTGCTAATTTCATTCACATGAGTACTCATAATCCTTCTCACTTGTTACACTTAGGGATGATCCATATATTAGTGCATTTACCACTCATTGTGCTCATCCTAATCCTCCTCCAACTCCACCTTCTTCTTTTCTTTAACCCATTACTTCATTCACTCCTCCTACTGCTTTTAAGGACTATTATATCATTAAACAACTTAAAAATATGCCTACAAATATTTCTCTTTATGAATTTTTGTGTAATGTAGATGAATTTCGTAATACTCTAGAAGTATCCTTTTATGCTATTCATATAGAAAGTGATAACTCTACGGTGGCCTTTACATATCTCATACAGTATCTTCGCAACTTTCCACATGCCATACCCTTCACTCACAAATATATTTCACCTTTTGATAAAATCAATCTGTGTGTGCCTTTTCTCATTACTTTCATTGTTAACACTACTTGCATCGAATGAGTCCTCATTGATAATGGATCATCCGTCAATCTATGTGCTCATTCTCTTTTCAAATAATTGGTTATTAACGATAAATTAATTTATAAAAATTCTACTCTCATTCAAGGTTATGATTTTACCACTTGCACATGTCTAGGGACTATCTCATTACATATTCGGGTTGGGCCTAAGACTTTTCTCACTTATTTCTATGTGATATATGACCCATTTTAGTTTAATATTTTGTTAGGTAGACCTTGGATTCACACAATTCAAGTAATTTTATCTACTGTTAACCGATGTGTCATGTTTTCACATGATTGTTATGAACATACTATCACTACGGATCAAGAGCCATTCAAGTACTATCTCATAGACCCTTTTACTGTTATGCCCATCCCACATTCATAGTGTATTCCATAAAGTAGCCTTGACACACATGACATTAGTTAGTCTAGCTCTTCACAATCTCCTCCTACCACTGTCAATCCTCGAACTATTTCTTCTCACACTACAACTATTATTTCACCTACATTAGTAGCTCCTATTATTGTTCCTTCTCCACCTCTCGAGCCACCCTCTATTCCTCTATATATGGTACAACCTACCAACATACTTAATAATGTTATACAACATGATGATGTTAACACCAATGATTATGAGGATTCTGATGACAAATTTGACTCTATCGATCTCACTGACAATTATTACTTTGAAGAAATGTTTGTGGCAGATGGCCCAGGTGAATATCAGGTCAAGACCCATCCTTCTACCAATGCTATGGTGGTATATCAATGATATACTAATGCTTTACATGCTATTTCACCACTTGCTACACAATGTACATTTCCACCACCTCCTTTTAAATGAACATTATTCATTAACAAATCCTATTGGCACAAAATTCCAATCAACCGTACTAGTTTAGATATAATTTGTACTCTTAAAGGTTTAACAAGGCTTGGTTTGATTCTTAATGACATCCTACCACCAATTCATTCATTTCATCTTTATCATGGCTACTGTCACATTACACTCGCATATGGCCTTCAGGTGTTTCATTTGGAAATCTTTCTTGCCTGTACTCCTCACCCTTCTCCACTGATACATGGGAAATATTGGCTTGACTATGTTGGTGGTACTTTAGACACAAACCATACTTATCTCATGTTTCCTATGCCATTCAGTTGTAACGCCATAGGTAATGATTCATCTCCAACTTACACTCTGCAAATTTCTCATTGGTATGCATATGACTATCCACTAGTACCCTTATCTGATGAAGAATATTCAATGAGTGTTTACACATTACATCACAATGGTTCTTTATATGATCCACCTCATTCCATTACTTATCATGTCTCCAATGTTTCTCCTGTAGGGTTTGATTTGGATAGTGATGATTGTCTAGATAGTGTCACATGACTATATTCACACCGCACACATGGGGAGAATAGTATTTATACACCTCCCCATATTAGTATCAGCATGACTCATATTTTCATTCCCATACATCAATCTCCTCATATAGGCATATTCATCAGATGTCCTAGCATTCACAATTTCCTGATGACACACTCTTGTTCTTTGGTTCACACTTGACTGTTAAGGGCTTACTACACATGAACCCCACACACTACACACTAGCTATTAAACAACGTGACTCTTCAAAAATCCCATGTCTTACCTCTCACATTCTACATTCTACATTTATTCTACTTCATTTTGACATTTACGCATCTACACAACATACATGTTCTACACACTATACTATTATCCATCACACGTGGGTCAGAATGCTATTGTTCATGAGTCCCGCATTACATGCTACCCATTCCACAAAGTAACATAACGTGCATTTCATACTATTATTCTTCTACATAATATACAGTACAAATCTACACATCATACATCATACTACTCTTCACCATACATATGGAATGCTTCTATTGTCTACACATCTACCATAATACGCTACTCAACCTACATACTACATTGCTAGTTGATCTACACATATTACATTACACACTACACATTACACTTTACACATTCTACACATATTGCATTGCATTCTACACATTGCATATTTACACATTCTACTCATCACATGGTCCTATTTCATCATTACATATAATACATCATCTTTTACATGTTGCACTCACTACCCTATGATGCACTTTAGTTCCTTAGTCCATACTCGACTACTGATGGTTTACAAATCAAATGGAACTTATCCTACTCACACGTTCATCATTCGACCTTCCATCATAAAAATTCTTAGGTTAGTGACATACACTATAGGCTAAATTTTCACCAATCCCATCATCTTGTAGTGGTATATGCTTTAGGCTATATCACCACTCCCTCTATTCATATGGTGGTGATTCACTCTTTAGGCTAGATAAACACTTTCCTACATTCATCTTGTCATGATATACACTTCTGTTATAAAGGTAACACATACATCATCTCTAGGTCACATATCATCACCGCTACACATACACACTCATCACAACGTGTTAGACACAACATACACTTGGACCATTTCCTGATGATGAACTCACGTTTACGGTTCATTCTTGACTTATGAGGGGGAAATTAAAATTAACCTCATTGAATACATTCCCATTCACTCAGGGGGTATGTGGCTCCTACTATCCATCTTGCATTCCATTCCATCCATTGATATCATGCTACATATCATGGTTTGTTTTACTCTTGCTTACGTTTTCTTGTATATGGTCGTGTATTACACATGCTAGCTAGATCTCTTGGATGTCATTTATCTACACCATACACACATGTGTGTTGAGGCCTTTTTCTAGTTTTGATCGCAGATTCAAATATTTTACTCATAGCATAGATGTTGGCCTTCTACCCTTCCTACATTGGTCGCTAGGGGCATCCACATTTATCTCACACATGTGCTATTGTTTCTTTTTTTCTTAGCACTTTACTTTCTTTCTCACAAACACTTTTGACATATGAGTTATCTTTCTAACATACTAACGGATTCTTCATGTGCAACATTTATTTTGCAGGATTACTTACTTCCATGGTTATTTCTTTTTTCGTACTTCTTTTTTTTGTTTGATATTATATGTGGTCATTGCCCTATGTTTGGTGTGCACACTTTTTTGTTTGTGTGTAGCCAGTACAACCTTTAGTGTCTTCTAACACTGTGAGTGATGTCACATGTTTGCAATCAACTTTTTACAGCTTACTTTGTCTTCTTACATGTTTACATTACTATATTTCTTGGTAGTTTATACAGTGTTTGTATAGCTTACACATTTATTTCTAATTGCATGTTTGTTCATACTAACACTTGTTTTTGGCTAGCCTCCTTATTTGTGTGTGCCTTGGTTTCTACAAATCACAATCCCTTCCCCTTGTAGGGAAGAGTTATGGAGTGCATGTGGTGATCCTCTTTTAGGGTCGCATTATCCTATCAGTGAAGTCACATGTACCCATAAAGAGGGGAGAATCATTTTATAATTACATACTACACAATGCTTCTACACTGGTTCATTTCAGTTCAGTTTCTACCCTTGGAATTGTGGGTTATATATAGTGAATGGGTTAAAAGAATTCTACGAAGCCCGTACACACTAGATTTTACAAGACATGACTACCTCAACATTATGAGGAGCATTTAAATGTTGGAGGATATAATGAAATTCCTCCCTATACTTCTTCTACCAGTGGCGTTTGATCTCCCAACAAACTCAGGTAGTACACAGATCTCTTCACACATGTTTAGGGTACCAGTTAAATGTTGGAGGATATAGCAGAATTCCTCCCTATAATTCTTTGGCCTATGGCATCATATCACCCAAAAAACCCTAGCAGTATAGGATATCCTTCTACACACTCTCTCTCATCATGTATCAGGTACACATGTTCCATTTTTCATTTGCATATTTTACATTTACATGTTGTTACATACAGATACATGCATTTTTACATATATACATGCATATTTGACTTCTTGATCAACTTCTCCTTGCAGGTATGACCATATGAGAAGTAAATAGTCAACAAAAAAATAAAAATTATGACGACGAGGATGATGCTGAAATTTTTTTATGCCAACACACACATACTAACCATATAGGTACATCACACAAAATGGAAACTACACACCCATTTCCACACTAGGTTTGTTGTGATCACTTTTTTTTATGTTTTACATATTTTTTTCCACGCTTCATCATCTTTTTTTCATTCCATTCTTTGTCTAGTCCTTCCGTATGATTTTTTACATCACTTTACATTGGTATAAGGTATGCATATCTTCTACTTAAAGTTACCTAGCATTCTTCTCAGTAACATAAAGTGGGGAAAAATGAAAGCACTAAATCATGCACTTTAGGTATTATTTAGTCTTGGTCTCTTACTACTATTCATATGGTTTTTGAGTGAAGAAAGTACTAATTAACCCCCATATTTTGGCATTTTTTTATTTTCTTTCTATTGTCATTCGTGACCTTCACCACATACATGCCTAGTATTTTTTGTTGTTTTACATCATTTTAGCCTTGATTGAGCACCAAGGTTTGTACTGGGGCACCCTTGTCCTAGTCAAGGTGTCTTGATCATTTTTAAACTTTCCACTCACCTTTTTGATTCTTTCTAACCATTTGAGCATTCTTTATTTTGGTTGTCAAACTCTTTTGGATTAATTACAAAATCAGATCAAGAGAACCATAATAATATAAAGTTATGAGACCATAATGAGGGACCAAGAATTACTCATTACTATCATCCACCTAGATTTGCATACATCAAAGGCATCTAGAGATTATTTCCATCCGTCTAGCTCCATCAAAAAAGGATAATGTTGGTTCATCTACATCACACATCATAAGAAGCAAGTTAATTATGTTCCATCCATAATTTATTATGTTTTTCTACACATACTTATAGCTCGCTACTTCACAAAGTGCCACTGGCACAAGAACACCTAGGCCAATGATTCACACACACACACACACACACACACACACACACACACACACACACACACACACACACACACACACACACACACACACACACACACACTAGAACTACCTTTGGGTCTTAAATGTAGTGTAACACTTAGTTAGTAAGTCCAATATTCTTGGTCACTGAGGACAGTACGACCCCATCATTTGCATTTTAATTTTTTTAGGGTTTGATGTTTGCTTTGGGATTTTGAAGGTTTATTCTTCATCACTGATTTCCAACGAAATCTAGTATAGTGCAGTGAATTACACGCGTCAGGTAGAGAGGGATTCATATAATAATATGACCCTATAAATAGAGTTTTTGGACCTCCTCCACAAACCAAGGTGCCTAGAACTAAAACTAGGGTGCCCACAGATGCCGTGATCCTCTCCTAGGCAACCAAGTCCACTCAGATTGCCTAGATCTATATCTTTCTGGACCTCGTCAAAATCATCTCCTCATTCTATTTCTCCAGTTAACTTTGTGATACATTCCCAAATAGTCGTCGAATCATCTAATCTCTCTCCAATCCTACTTATCAATTAGGGTTTTAAATTTTTATTTATTTAGTTGTTTCGGTCACTTAATATATTTATTTACCACTTTTATTTATTGTTGTTCCTCGTTTAGATTAACTACTTTAATACCACATTTAAGTTAATCCTCTTACATCCAAAGGCACAAAAGCACTCTGAGGCATCCATCTAGCACACTAATTCAAAGGATAAGGGATGCATCACCTCTCAATACACATCATAGGAGGGGAATTTTATTCTATTTCATCCCACACATTTTATACATATGCTACATTCTAGATCGAGCCTGTTATTATTTGTGCAACTTGCTCAATGGCGTCCTAGGGAATCATTACACACACTCTCACATAGAACTACATGGATTCTAAGTTGTAAGGTATATCTTGGTCATAAGTTTCCTTCTTTGGTGACATTTGGAGTCAGTCTGAATCCCCATTCTAAATTTTCCCTTTTAAGTTTAATGTGGTTTATGTGTATGTGCAAGTGAAATTTTTTCTTGTAGGTTATAGTTACATTCACTGACCAGAAAATGAATCTCGAGAAATAGATAAAAAATTACAATGAACATCATATGTCCATGAGAGAACAAGATCCACAACATCTACCTGGACACCAATGACCAAATCCAGACACTAGTGCCAGGTTATCTTGTCCTCTCCCAGACATTTATACCATGTGTATTTTTAGATTCCAGAACCCTCAGCGAGCATTTACAACTTTCTTCCCAGTCTGTTTCATCTATTCATCTACTCAGATAACTTCTAGATTGCTTGGAAATAAAATATGTCTCTCTATCTCCCTCTCTTTCTTAGTGTTTCACTTTTATATGCTTTTTTTCTTTTTTCTTCACTATATATTTCCATTTTTAAATCATTTACTACATTAGATACTCTTTAATTATATTTAAACTTAATTTATATTAAATCACTTAAACATAAATTTGACATGTTAAAAAATAGTACGAAGCCCTAGCACTAGTTCAATATTATTAAAAATGACAGCGTAAATAATAACTTAACACTACAAACACTTGTGCAACACCTTAAATAATAGTTTGATAATCTAAACAAAAAATTTTAAATCCTAAACACTAGTGTGACACCCTTAGCACTAGCGAGATGCCCTAAACAAAAAATTTCACACCATAAACACTATCGTGTCAGAATTAAAAACAAATATTGTAACTTAAACCCCAATGTGACAGAGTAATTCTTAGTGAAATACCCTAAACATTAATGGAACACCCTAATCAATTAATTATTTTACAACTTAAATTCCATAATAACATGTTAAACCCTAATTTTGCATAGTAAATAGTAGTGTGATACACTAAACTATGGTGTGGCACCCTAAACAACAAATGTGACATAGGAAACACTAATCAAACATGATAAACACTATTACACCACCCTTAATACTAGTGAAAAACCCTAAACACTAATGTGACATGTTAAACAAGAATAAAAAATCCCAAATGCTATTATAAAACCCTATAAAGTAAATTTTACATGATACAAAACATTGTAACACCCTAAAAAATAAATGTGAAACCCTAATCACTACCATGACATCATAAAAAACTAAATTGACAACCTAAAAAATAGTACATAACATTAATAAAATAATATGACAACCTAAACCCCAATGTGAAAACTCAAAAATAAGTGCAATAATATAAAAACTAGTGTAAAATCTTAAACAAGACATATCACACCCTAAACCCTAGTTTGATACTATAAATAAAAAATATGACACCCTAAAATCTAGTGAGACACATGTCACCACTAAAATTTTCTTCCATAATTTATATTTCATTAATATATCTATTTGGAATAGGATGTTATTAAGTATAATTACTAGTGGCATCTGATAGAAGATAACAATGTTGTCGGTATGACATCGCCAATAATGTACAGTATGGTAACAGTCAAAGTACAATAAGAATGTTGTGGTAAAAAGTAAATATTTTTTGTTAGTGGTTCGGTAATGTTCAAATGTAAAAGTTAGGGTAAGTAGAGAAGTATGGTCTACATGATTAGGAATTAGAAATATTATATTTGTAATAAGGACAAGGAGTGATGTCATAAATATTTTGTGTATTTTATTTGTAAAAAGTATAAATAGGTGGAACCCTTGTGAAATGATAAGGTTTATCTTATCTTAAAAGATAAGCCTACATGTAAAGATAAGATTTAAGGTATGGAATATGATTTTTCAGAGTAGATTTCTTATCCTATCTTAGAGATAAGGTGGATAAGCTTGAAAGTTATATAAATAGAGAGGCCACCCCCCTCATTTAGCATAGAAGGAAGTAGTCAGAAATATTGTATGAGAAAGTGTGTGAAGGAAGCCATAATTTATAAGGTGTGTTAAAGAAGCCATTAAGAGGTGTAATTGTGAAGTTTCTCCCATATTTATTATTGGAAGGCATGTGGAGTTAGTAACACTTGAAGTACTTAATTAGTGAGATTGTAACAATTTCATGTTGATAATATAATTTACACTTATATTTCAGATTTGTTATCATTCCTTTGTATCATAGTCTATAGTATTATTGTGTTTCCAGTTTACTACCACCAAATTGAAAGTTGTGCGCATTAGTAAATAATCATAGCATGAGGACTTCTTGGTGGAGAACTATCATAGTGCCATATTGGTGATAACATTTTGGTTCCATTGCCAGGACCATTCTGCGTTAATGGATTTTCTAGAGAAATATTCCCACTTAGTCAATAATCATTTGGAGGGTAACCTTGTTTTTACTGTGCATAGTAGTTACCATCATAAAGTCATTTTTTACCATGTATAGTATTTACCACAGTAAATTCACTTTTTACCATGAATAGTATTTACCACAGTAACTTCACTTTTTACCATGAATAATATTTACCACAATAAGTCAAGTTTTACCGTAGTAAATATAAGTTTACTGAGGTTATTCCTATTTTATTGTAGAAAGGTGTAAAGTCACTTTCTATTATAGTGATTACAATTATTTATGCACCCAAGTATGTTTTATTGTACTTGTGGGTTGGTATTTCACTGTGGTTACTTTTGAAGATGGTAAACATTCCTATTTTTTCATCCCAATCTAATTAAGATGCTCCCTCTTTCATTCAAGAATTTAAACAATAGTGTATTTGTAATGGCCTCATCAGAAGGGAACAATGGACTAAATTTTTTCCTACCTTTTTAGATGGTTCAACCCTTAGGTGGTTTGAAACACTAGGTGATAATGTGAAAAACTCATGGGATTTATTAACTGAAAGTTTTCTTGAAGAATTTGGTGAACAACATAAATATGTAGATCTCATGATCGAGATCACAAAGCTAGCCCAAGGAGAGAAGGAAAAGATCAGATATTATCATGCTCATGCTCTGGAGTTAAGGAGAAATCTCGATGCCTAGATTTGGAAGGAAGGATTATCGTATGGGTTGATGAATGGTGTAAATAATCTCCTCTGTAAGCACTTTATTCTTGGGATGAAGCCAGAGATCAGATAATGAGTAAAGTATAACCACCCAACAACCCTTGAAAAATCAAAGGAGATTACTAGAAGGTAAGAAGAAATCATAGAAGAGGAGCCCAAAGACGTTGTTATCAAAGCAGAGCCTAAGCCAACACCTTTGGTCCAAACACCACAACCACTTTTGGTGAGCAAAAATATTCCCTATAGTACCTCTACTAAGTATGAAGATCTCCTTAGGAAGATGGGCCAATTAACTATTAATCTTCTTCAAGGAAAGGAATTTAGTTCCCAAACTTCCCATGGAGATAGGGACCCAAAAATAAATATATCAGAAGTTATATGTTATGGTTGTCA
Organism: Taxus chinensis; assembly: GCA_019776745.2. Classification (NCBI taxonomy): domain Eukaryota; kingdom Viridiplantae; phylum Streptophyta; class Pinopsida; order Cupressales; family Taxaceae; genus Taxus; species Taxus chinensis. The sequence goes on along the minus strand of CM034152.1, from coordinate 602,997,227 downwards.
TAAGAAGGGTAATTATAAGTATAATTGTCCTGATAGAGCTTCCACGTCTGGTACAATAGATAATGATAAAGAAATATAACCTGTGAATTCTTTTGATGTGGTAGATAGGAGTATAAATAATGAAGTAGATGTGATTGTGACAAAAAAATATATATATATATATATATATATATATATATATATATATATATATATATAGCCGAGATGGAAATGATCCTAGGAAGATGAAAGGAGAAACTAGTAAGAACATAAGAGAAGAAAGTGGGTGTGAAAGATTTTCCTATTTCACAGGGGCAAGGACTTGTTGACAATTTTTTCAATTGTGCAAAAATGGGAAACTTGAAACTTTGTTACGATGGATAGCATTGGTGAAGTATACCTAAGCTATGGGAGATTATATTAGATTATGTCGTTACTGCTGATTTATTTAAAACATTACATGAAATATGTAACTATGTGTGCTGTTACAAAATGTAACAGATCACATAGTCTGCAATTTCATGACCATCCTCAGCAAAAGAACACAAGCCCCGAAGGAAAGTTATGTTGTCTTGATGAGGACATCCAATTGCAGAGTAGGTGAAGTGTAAAGTTTTGGAACAACAAACATAAGTGCAGATCACAGAAAATCAGAGTTCATTACTGAATGTTACAAGTTCTATTCAATGTTCTTTCCTTCATGATTAAGACATTCAATTATGTTACTGAGTTGTTTAGTTCATTATACAATCCATACAGAAAGTAGAAATGCAGAAAGAGATATACAACTCATTTACAGAATTCAATGCTTTATTCACAAGGAGAGTCAAATGTTTCCCACACAAGCCATGGGATGTAACTGAAAAGTAAAGCACAACTACTGGAAAGAAAGATACACATGCATGAAAGAGAAAGAAAAGGAGTATGAGTGAACCCATCATTGCCTTGGGGTTTCTGTTCTTCATTTGAAGCATCTTCATCTCCATCTTTTGTTTCTCTTTCATCTTCATTATAGAAGCCATTATACCTAAAAAGAAAAAAAATTAACTGTCAATTACAAGCTCAGGGATCAAATCATATTCCTACACTATCCTACTTCATGCATATGAATCTTCCCCTAAGCAGGAGATGTATTCTACTTGAAGGACAAATTGCATACATGCTTTATTCACTCAGAAAGAAAAAAGTGAAAAGAAAGAAGAAAACATGGACATAAGAGAGGCCAAAAAGCCTAAATATTTTCTAACTATTTTCCTAAGTGTGCAAGGTATAGGTTGCAGCCAAGGAAGAAAATAGACAAGTCATAAGTGCATGTAATGAAAAGAAGAATGTAACTAAAAGTTCCAACAATTGTTCTGAAATGGAAGAGGTTACAGTACAAAAGAGATAGTGGAAGATAGAAACACTTGTTTTAGTTGCAACAGAAGAGGGAGAATCAGATTTCAAGAAGCTGAAGCTGAAAGTAAAAAAGGGATTACCACTGAAACAAGATGAGAGAGAAAATTAAGGGAAAATTTTGACAGGGCTTCACCATGTAAAATGGACATTTACAACTTTTCCAGCATACATATCAGAGATGTAATGAAAGGAAATACATTATATAATGCAGAAAAGAAATGGACTATACTTTCATTCATCAGATTGAAGTACTTTTAGCATTCTTTATAGCTTAAATAGCTGAAAAATGAAGTTGCTAAATGATCCTACAAATACAGCCATCCTGAACTACAGTTTTCCAAAATAAAGCAAGTATCAAGTGTTCATTATGCCACAGTATATCTTCGGAGCTCAAAATTGAATACAAGATTCTTAGTTTTTCAGAACAGGAACGTGTAGGATTGAGCAACCATTTTAGAAAATGACAAACAAAGCTTCAAATACAGAAAACTTTCAAAAATAAACATGTCTCAGGCCTCCACTATTCAAACAACATACCAATTCAAAGAAAATATTTCAGATATTTTAGAAATTTGTGATTATCATTGAATTCATATTCAAGTTGCAGTAAGAATAAAAGAAGATAAAGGTTTCAAATTTACAAGGGAAGGATTTACAATCTAGAATGGATTTAAATCATAGCCATCAAAGGTCTATAAAAAGCTCAAAACCCTCATAAGCTTCCCAACTCAGGTACACAAAGGAAATGTCATATTAGATCTGGTGATAAAAATCCTCCATCACAGAGACAATCAAATTTAGAGTTCAAGATCATCACTTTTCAGGGGTCAAATGTTACGAAGCATGATCAACAACCAAAGGAACATACATAAAAACAAATAGATGATCAAAATGATATGATCTTTATTAAAGGAAGGTTCAAAATGAAAATGAATAAATTTTACAGTGCTAGCCATGGTAAATCCGACAACCTGGGTTCTCAAAAGGACGAACTAATGTTCAAACCTGCGAAACCATTTCAAATCTTGTGTTGAATGAAATGAACAAGCAGGATCAAATTCTTCACCATATGTGTGTAAAGGGAAATAGTGATGTTAAAACATAGCAGAGCCCAATTTTGAATGATACAAAATTAAGGAAATAGATTTTACATCATCTCAGGGAAGAAATTAAGAAGAAATAAAATAGATGCACGATACGAGGTATAACCTAAAAATCAAAAGAAACGGCAAGATATAGAGCTTTAACTACTTAGATTTGAGAAAATCAACAAAACCGAGCTCTTGTATAAAATTTTTGTAGTGGAATACTCTCTATTCACTCAGCGGTTAAGAAATACATCCATGAAGTGACGAGATATTCAAGTTCAAACCCAATGAGGAGATCCATGAAATTCAGAAATACCAAAATGGGTTACCATAAGAAATAAAATGGATGTAGTTAATAAACAAAATCCAAGAGCATATATAACATGTTTTCTATTATCCACATCAGAAAAATGTTTGGATCTAGAGTTAAAGGCAAAGAATGCACAAAGAGAGAAAACCCACATGGGAAAATAATCAAATCTAAAGCAAGATAGATGAGCTGATTATTGAGAACTCGGCCATAGAAACACGAAATGTTCAGATTCCATGAAACAGAGAAGAAGACCAAGCTCATAAACTGACTTCAACTCAAAGACAACCAAGGCCGAGCCACAAAATCACACAGGAATTAAAGCTATAGTGCTTTGTGAAAGTCTTAGTTGTTTTGAAATATTATTGAGTTTTGTTCAACTTAGAACATTGATACAGGTATTCAAAGTGAAAGATCAAAGAAACGACTAGGAAATATATTTTCTAGAGGCCATACAAACAACCCTCAAGAATCATCAGGTTCAGATCTTTGAAAGGCACCTAGAATCAAATACAAAGCTTTGGTGGCCAAAGATAATCACAGATTTAATAAGCCCAGGTAAAATATGTCGCGTAAAGGATAACAAGAACTGAATGAAATGTTTGATGAAGACCTCCATCAATAAACAAAGATCCAAGTTGTTCCAAATGTCAAAATCTAATAACGAAGCAGAGATACCAAGTCCTTACCTTACGTGAATGGTGCTACGAACCATAACAAGAGAGGCGGCCATTAATGCAAAAATGAGCTTCCACAAAATAGAATCAACTTGGGAATGTGAATCCAGAGGCATCAAAAGCATGAGCATCAGAATGAAGAAAAATGGTGGCCATTGTAAAAAATAGAACTCCACAGTGGTCAGATTTCATGAAAAACCAATTTCCAATGACTACACAGAGATCTCGAAGAGAAAGAATGATAGAGCCAAGCACAAAATCAAATTGATGGCGTCAAGCCAAAAAATTTTCCAGGGCTTCACCGCTCTCAGCGAGAAAATGTGAAATGACCAAAATGGTGGAGTTCGAGTTGTTTTAACTCACCCACCTGAGCTTAGAAAACCTAACTCAACTTGAGTTAATGTTTCAATGGACAAGATCAGGCCGTGCAAAGATCAAGGGCCAAAAGGGATCCTCAAAATTTGAAGCAAATCACCATGAGCAAGGATATCCACCGACTGTATTAATTGTGAGGTTTAAGCAATCAACCACAGGTCACAGATCAACGACCACCATGAAAAAGGACAGAAATCAACGACCCAAGATCATCATTGGATATCAAGAAACCCTAACTGCAGTTAGGTTAGCATTAATCAAGAGCCACCGACAATATTTCCAAAGGGGTGAGTCACCATTCAAAAGGGGCAGCCCACGTAATCAAACAAATTATCATTGCCAAAGACTTTCAAAGTCTAAACTATAGTCCATCCAAAACAAACAAAGCCGAATATGTAATTGCCATGTGTGTTATCAAAGGTGTTCCCCTCATCTTACATCAAGAACCATGGTAATATTGTAAGTCCACAAGGTGGCAGACTATACTGCATAGTCCACAAGGTGGAAGACTATAGTATGGCGTGCATAAAGTTCACAAGGTGGTCAAACAAAATGGTCAACCTTTGTATTTGCTAAGTCCACCAAGGTGGCCAAACCAAGCAGATTGGAGGTGGTCCCCACTTCAAGGAGGTAATTGGTAGTATGTCACTATTGTGACCTTTTCGAGCCAAAGGAGATGTCAGTATCAGAATATGTACACATGGTAGGTGGCCCCACATTGGGTGTTTGTTTTGCAAATATTACAAATATTTTGATTTATTTACTCACAGGAAGAGAGTTGTATTTTTGCATGCTTCACAAGAAGACAGAACAGAGAAGAGACAAAGTTGCATGTCATGGAGAGAGACTTTCCTAGCAAGCAATTTTATTTTTGGAAAAATTATTCACCCAGCTTTATTAAAAATAGAACAGTCAACTTTAGTTGACTGAGATGTAATCAAAGGCTATTAATGCCTCTTGTACTAGTTTGTATTATTTTATCCTTTTATTTATTATTAAATAAAGGATAAAATTAGGATGCATGGGCGAGTACAGCCTTAGGCTATTTTTAGGAAGGGGGTGAAATTTATTTTGCTATATATTGTGTGCCTTTGCAAAGCACAAGCATGCTTCTAGAGGACTTTTGGATATATGAGTACTGAAGAAATTTTGCCAGTTTTTCCCTCTGAGTGTGAAGTATTTTCTGCCTTTCCAAGTTATTTTGCAGTCTTGTGTATGTTACATTAATCTTGTGAATGCAAATTCCCTGATCAACCACCTTACCCTGCTACAAATTTCAGTCCTTTTTGCTTAATTTTTAATGTGCATGTCAACTTATTAGTACTGTTGTGATCCTCCCTCAGTACAATCAAGTGTTTTTCCCTTAAATATTCTGCAGAAAAAACTATTGGTTCATGCATCAAGAATCCTTCACAAATCAGTTGTGCATATACTCAGTCAAAGCCCTCATACAAATTTGGTGTATCACCTTAGTTTTAATCATTTTTACAGTCATCTTTTACTCTCAAACTCACAGAAAGAAGTTTAGGATACACCAATAAGGAACTAGCCTTGATACCAGAGACTCACCTCAAAATAGGTATACCCACAGACCTGAGGTGTTTCCATTGTATCTACGAAAGAGAGAGATCATTTGTGCAAGCTTAGAAAACCTGAAGCCATCTCTCTACAGGGTGCACTTTCGAGAGATAACAGTTTTTGGCATGCCCAGTGGGACCACTAATCAGATCTGCATGCGAGTTTCAAATCTACAACAGATCTACATTAGATTTACAACAAATTAAAAGTCACTTTCGGGAGCAAACTGCAGCTAATTTTTTCTAAAGATTTTATGATCTTTTGGTGACTCCGTAAAGCTGATTTCAGACCAGTATTGCAGCATGTTCCATGCCTAAAGTGACTACAAGATCATTAGTAAGAGGAATTCCTTCTGAATTTGTTTCTTTACCTTTGAATTCTGCTAGAAGGAGAAGAGTTGGTAATACTTTACCTTATAATAGACCTGGTTTTGGGAACCCTCCTCCTAATATTCCTTCACCACGTATCAATTTCTCTATTAACATCCCAGTTTTTCAAATGGCTATCCAACCTCCTAGGAATTTTGTGACCTTTACTAATGGCAGCCCATTAGTAATCCCAGTTTACCATGACATTCCTAATGCTGCCATGAAAAGTTTTCCATCATTCACGGGTGAAAATCAGGTTACACCAGCTGAACATATCAAAGATGTTGCAGCCCTATGTGTAGTCCATAATATCACTCATGAAGATGTGGATCTAAGACTTTTAGCTGCATCTTTTAAAGGGAAAGCCTTGCAATGGTATAGAAACCTAGAAATTGGAAGCATAAGAACTTGGGATAATTTAGGTGAAAAATTGCTGAAACAGTTCCAGGACAATTCAGATCATTTGTCTCTCATTGAACAGTTATCTACTATTAAAAGAGCTCCCAATGAATTTATGTCTAGTTTCAATATCCATTTTGCCAGAACTTGGGAAAGAATTCCAGCAAGTGTCAAGCCTCAAGTTGATCATGCTTTCCTTTATTATCTTAGAGCATTAAACAGTGATATCTCAACTATGATTCAGTCAATGGGTGGAGAGACACTCCCAGTAGCTTATGATATTGCTATCCGAGCTGAAAATAGCCAAATTCAAGCTGGAAAATTGGTGCCAAGGCCATCAATGCCTTTCTCAGTAGATTTAGCACCTATTCCTCAGCCTATTACAATCATAGAGCCCACTGTGGTAGCTCCATCAGATGATGTATTCAAAGCTTTACAGACTATGGGAAATAAATTGACTTCAATTGAGAACAAAATTGCATTACCTAGCAGACCTACCAGGATCCTTATCAGCCCTACCAACAGAATCAAAAAAAGGCAACCCTATCAATAGAATCAAAATTATAGGCAGCCTTACCAGAAAAGGCAGTTTGACCCAAAGGCTCCTAGTTCTTCTAACGCTTTAGTTCTAGTTAATATGGCTACAAAGGAGTGGTGTCAACCTTGCAATCAACCTCATTCAGCTGCAACTTTCCCAAATGATTTTTTGAATCTAAATCTTGTTGCACAACCTCAATCTGAAACATTGTTTATACCTCAAATAGAGGGTGGGCAACAAGAGACCCATGTCCAGAAAGCACCTGAATAGAATTTAGTCAGTTTTAATGAGGAGGATTTCATTGCAGTCACTACTAGGGCTCAAGGGAGGGCTGCTGAAAATCAAAAGCAACAAAATAGGCCTATCCTGCCTACTGTCACTGACAAGACAACATCTACAGCTCCAAATTCAACTAGCAACCCTGTTGTTCCTCAAAAATCAACAAGTGTCCCAGTTGATAAAAGTCATCAAAGACAACTACAACCTGATCCAAGAAGACTTTTTATACCTTAGATATCCAAGGCAGCTGAAGTAGAATCAGTTTTTGCTAAGGCCTACTCTAAAACAATTGATTTTGTCTCTAAGACAGTTGCTTCTTTTAACATTGTTGATGTAATGAAAAATCATAATGTTAACATCTCAATGTGGGATGCTCTAAGTATTCCTGGACAACAAGATTTACTTTCTCATGAACTAGCTAAGCTGTAGATTTCTTCAAATACAACAGAAAAAGAAGTTCAGAAGACAGACATGGTCCTTGGAACGTTTGAGCAAGACCGTATTAAAGAAGTTAAGTGGATGGTTCAGAAATTTTTGAATGCTCATGACATCAAGAAACCACCACCATTTTATTTATCACTGATTATTGGTGAAAATCTAGTTCATAATTGCATGGTGGACAGTGGTGTAAGTAGCATAGTTATGCCAAAAGTAATTGCAGAAAAATTAGGGTTGCAGTATGAGCCTATAGAAAGGAGTGTCTTACAGCTTGATGGAACTGCAACTAATACAGTTGGTATAATAAAAAATTTAGAAGTGATGTTACATGCTTGCCAAAATGTTTCTATTCTGCAAGATGTTACTGTTGTGGATCTACCTCCATACTTTGCCTTGTGCTTATCTAGAGATTTCACAGCGAAAATAGGAGGTTATCTCTCTTCAGATTGGTCCTTATTTTTTACTACACGTTATGGAACTAAGGTTACTATCAACTCAGAACCATTGGCTAGATTCCATATTGAGCCTCATTCTCCAAATGTAGTACCTAATTACTCAGCTTTAGAAAAATCTGATTTTGATGATGTAGCTCAGGTTTCAGCATTAGATGGTGTTTCTAACATGTTTATGGATGAAAAGATAGTTGAAGAACATGCCCATGATCCTTTTAAAGAAGTTGAAGAACATCTTTTTGGTGTGTATTGTATGCATGAAGAGAATACACCACTTCCCTTTCTGTCCATAACAAAAAATTCAGCAGAAGGGATTTGGAAGCTTCATTTTGATGGAGCTAAGAACAAAAAAGGGCAAGGAGCTAGGTTTGATGCTCACTTCCCCAACAAGCAGAAAGGTATTTCTTATCTTTGAGTCTCCAATTTTCATGTACTTACAATGTAGCTGAATATGAAGCATTAATTCATGGCTTCTTTGAGCCAGAAAGAGAGGTATCAACACATTACAAATATTTGGTGATTTTGAGTTAGTTATCAATCAAGTAAATAAATTCAATGTTTGTAAGAATCCACTAATGAAGTCTTATAGACATAGAGTTTCAGACTTAATGGAAGATTTTGAAGCTATTAATATTCAGTCTATTCCTAGAGCTGAAAACAAGCATGCAGATAGACTTGCAGTAGTTGGTGCTAGTTTCAAAGTGCTGGAACAGATGGAAAACAGTAAAATTCAGCCTCATATTAAGCTAATTGTTAGGCCTTCTATACCTGATAATGAATCAAATTGGCAAGTTTTTGAAAGTGACGATCAAATCTATAGGTTTTTACAGCAAGAAGCTAAATTTTCTATAGTTAATCAGGATAAGTTGCAACATTTATATGGTGATCAGATTGTTCAGTTGAAGACAAATAAATTACCTCAAGGTCTGGTCACATTGGAAGACATCTTCAGCACTGATGATCAGTTAAGAAAAGTGAAGACTAAAATGTCAACCCCCTCTGATAATTATGAAGAGATCTTGGTTGATGAAGGGAAAAAGCTATTTCTTAGAAAGGTATGTTCCTTAACCAAAAATCAGTCATTTATTAATCTTTGCAAAGAGTTTAAGGATGTTTTTTCTTAGAAATACCAAGATCTGAAAGGATTCAATCCCAGTCTAGCACAACATATAATCGAGTTACATCCAAATACTAAGCCTGTAAGATAGAAATAGAGGCCTGTAAATCCAAAAATAGAACCTCTGATGAGGAAAGAATTATCTAAATTGATTGAATCAAGTATTATCTTTCCAGTTAAGCATTCAAGTTGGGTAGCCAATCTTGTTCCTGTTAGGAAGAAGAATGGTGAAATCAGACTATGTGTAGATTTCAGAGATCTTAATAAAGCTTCATTAAAAGATCATTACCCACTCCCAAATATGTCTCAAATTTTGAGAAGTCTCAGGTTCAGATAGACTATCTCTTCTCGATGGTTATAGTGGCTATAATCAAATTTTAGTTAGAGAAGAAGATAGATACAAAACAACTTTTACCACCAAGTGGGGTACCTATGCTTACAAAAGAATGCCTTTTGGTCTTTCAAATGCTCGTGCAATCTTTCAACGTGCAATGGACATGAATTTTTGCAGCTTGTTAAATAAATGTATTCTTGTTTATTTGGATGATATTACCATGTTCTCAAAAAATCCAGAAGAACACTTGATACATTTAAGGCAGATGTTTCAGTTGTGCAGGCAATTTGGAATATCCTTGAACCCACTGAAGTCTATTTTTTCAGTACATCAAGGTAAATTACTTGGTCATATTGTTTCTAAGCAAGGTTTAGCAAATGAACCTTTCAGAATTGAAGCTATATCACAGCTATGATTTCCTCATCATAAGAAGGCATTACAGAGTTTTCTTGGAAAAATCAACTTTGTTAGAAGATTTGTCCCAGATTTTGTAGCATTGGTTAAACCACTCATAGCTATGCTAAAGAAAGAGAAAAATTTCTCTTGGACCAGTGAAGGAAGAGAAGGTTTTGAAGCAATAAAAACAGCTATCTCTCAGGCTCCTACTCTTGCAAATCTAAATTTTGATAAAGATTTTACAATGTATGCACTTGCAGGAGCTGAAACAATCTCAACTATTTGACTCAGGTTAATGATGAGAATATTGAGCAGCCAATTGCTTTCTTCGGACAAATTTGCATGATTATGAAACAAGGTACACATTCCTTGAAAAGCAAGTACTTTCAGTAGTCAGAGGACTAAATAATTTCAAGTATATGCTTTTGAACAATAAAATCCATGTTCTTGTTTCTCATCCAAGTGTGAAAGCATTCTTACTAAATAAGGAGTTAAATGAGAAAAGAGAAAAATGGATAACAAAGGTCATGGAGTATGATGTTGATATTTGGGTTGCTAAAACAGTTTGAGGAAAAGGTTTATGTGAACATCTAATTGCTAATATGGAAGAACAACAAGCTGCGGAACACGAAGATTTAGAACAACATGCTGAAATTGTGTATCAGCAATCACATATCATGGTCCAACCAGAAAATCAGCAACCTAAACTTTCTCGAGAGATCCAAGAATCAAGGTGGATGACTGATTTGGTTAACTACTTACAGCATGACACCTATCCAGAAGGTATGGATAAGAATAAATGAATATATTTCAGATTACAAGCTATTCCTTATCTTTTCGTTGATGGTGTGTTGTTCAAAAGGGATATAAATGGGATCTTGCTGCGATGTGTTGATTATGATAAAATTCAAAAAATATTATCAAAATTTCATGAAGGACCTGCAGGAGGTCACTTCTTAGCACGTACTAAAGCTTTAAAAATTATGAAAGAAGGCTACTATTGGCCTAGCATATTCAAAGACTATTTTGAATGGATTAGAAAGTGTAAGAAATGTGCTTTCTTTGTTGGAAAATAACGTCTTGCTTCGTTTCCTTTGCAGCCTATTTCAGCTGATCAACCTTTTATGCAGTGGGGTCTTGATTTTATTGGCATGATAAACCCACCTTCGTCACAAGGACATAAGTGGATCTTAACTACTATAGATTATTTTACACAATGGAATGAAGCAATAGCCTTGAAACATGCTAATGAAGCTTTGATACTATCTTTTTATGAAGGAATAGTTTACAAATTTGGAATTCCAGCAACTATCATATCAGATAATGCTTTAGCATTCCTTGGTGCAAAGATAACAGATTGGGCTGTCAACCATGGAATATATCTAAGTTCTTCATCTAATTATTACCCACAAGGTAATGGCTTAGCTGAGAGTACTAACAAGAATCTATTAAGAATCATCAGAAGAACACCCAAGGATAATCAAAGAGCTTGGCATCTGATGTTGAATTCCACACTTTGAGGTGATAGAGTGACTCTTAAAACATCAGTTGGCAATTCACCCTACAAACTTGTGTATGGAAAAGAAGCAAGGATGCCTATTTCAGTTGAGTTACCCGCATTAGATTTGCTGCATCAAATGGAGCTACTTGAGAATGAACCATTGCAGGTTCGTTATGCAGAGTTAATGGAATTACAAGAGCTAAGAGATCAAGCTCATTTAAATATGGAAAAGAATCAGAAACAAGTGAAGAAGACTTTTGACAAGAAATCCAAATTCAGAGTCTTCAATGAAGGAGATATTGTGTTAAAATGGGATGTTGATCATGCAAATCTAGGAAGACACTCAAAGTTTGATACACTCTAGAGTGGCCCTTACATGATTTCAGCTTGCAAGGAACACAATGCTTTTAAGCTTTCGAAGCTGAATGGAGAGGAACTTCCCATTCCTGTGAATGGTATGTTTCTCAAACACTGTTATTGAAAATCTTACAGTGATTGTTAGAGTAGGATTTCCCTTCAATAAGTGCAGTTTCTACACATTGCTTCATTTTTCAATTCAATAAGTGCATTCATGCATGTGATCTGGTTTACCAGATCCTTTCCCAGTTTTAGTTTTGTTTTGGAAAGGTTGGAATTTTCAGAAAAGGAAAATTGTTGTTGCATATTTGGACTCCATGCCTAATGGACAAGAGGAAGGCACTGTATATAAGCTAGCAGGTAACTTTCCCCACAGGATCGCCAGAAATGTTGACAATTTTTTACACTTGTGTAAAAATGGGCAACTCAAAACTTTTTTACGATGGATAGCATTGGTGAAGTATACCTAAGCTATGGGAGATTATATTAGATTATGTCGTTACTGCTGATTTATTTAAAAGATTACATGAAATCTGTAACTATGTGTGCTGTTACAAAATGTAACAGATCACATAGTCTGCAATTTCATGACCATCCTCAGGAAAAGAACACAATCCCCAAAGGACAGTTGTGTTGTCTTGATGAGGACATCCAATTACAGAGTAGGGTGAAGTGTAAAGTTTTGGAACAACAAACATAAGTGTAAATCACAGAAAATCAGAGTTCATTACTGAATGTTACAATTTCTATTAAATGTTCTTTCCTTCATGATTAAGACATTCAATTATGTTACTGAATTGTTTAGTTCATTATACAATCCATACAGAAAGAAGAAATGTAGAAAGAGATATACAACTCATTTACAGAATTCAATGCTTTATTCACAAGGAGAGTCAAATGTTTCCCACACAAGCCGTGGGATGTAACTGAAAAGTAAATCACAACTACTGGAAAGAAAGATACACATGCATGAAAGAGAAAGAAAAGGAATATGAGTGAACCCATCATTGCCTTGGGGTTTCTGTTCTTTGTTTAAAGCATCTTCATCTCCATCTTTTGTTTCTCTTTCATCTTCATTATAGAAGCCATTTTACCTGAAAAGTAGAAAAGTTAACTGTCAGTTACGAGCTCAAGGATCAAACCATATTCCTACACTATCCTACTTCGTGCATATGAATCTTCCCCTAAGCAGGAGATGTATTCTAATTGAAGGAAAAATTACATACATGCTTTATTCACTCAGAAAGAAAAAAGTGAAAAGAAAGAAGAAAACATGGACATAAGAGAGGCCAAAAAGCCTAAATATTTTCTAACTGTTTTCCTAAGTGTGTAGGTACAGGTTGTAGCCAACGAGGAAAATAGACAAGTCATAAGTGCATGCAATGAAAAGAAGAATGTAACTAAAAGTTCCAACAATTGTTCTGAAATGGAAGAGGTTACAGTACAAAAGAGAGAGTGGAAGAAAGAAACACTTGTTTTAGTTGCAGCAGAAGAGGGAGAATTAGAATTTCAAGAAGCTAAAGCTAAAAGTAAAAAAGGGATTACAACTGAAATAGGATGAGAGAGAAAATTCTGGGAAAATTTTGACAGGGCTTCGCCATGTAAAATGGACATTTACAACTTTTCCAGCATACATATCAGAGTTGTAATGAAAGGAATTATAATATATAATGCAGAAAAGAAATGGAATATACTTTCATTCATCAGATTGAAGTACTTTTGGCATTCTTTATAGCTTAAATAGCTGAGAAATGAAGTTGCTAGATGATCCTACAAATACAGCCATCCTGAACTATAGTTTTCCAAAATAAAGCAAGTATCAAGTGTTCATTATGCCACAATATATCTTCGGAGCTCAAAATTGAATACAAGATTCTTAGTTTTTTAGAACAGGAAGGTGCAGGATTGAGCAACCAATTTAGAAAATGACAAACAAAGATTCAAATACAACAAACTTTCAAAAATAAACATGTCTCAAGCCTCCACTATTCAAACAACATACCAATTCAAAGAAAATATTTCAGATATTTTAGAAATTTTGTTATCATCATTGAATTCATATTCAAGTTGCAATAAGAATAAAAGAAGATACAGGTTGCAAATTTACAAGGGAAGGATTTACATTCTACAATGGATTTAAATCATAGCCATCGAAGGTCTATCCAAAGCTCAAAACCCTCATAATCGGCCCAACTCAGGTACACAAAGGAAATGTCATATTAGATCTGGTGATAAAAATCCTCCATCATAGAGACGATCAAATTTTGAGTTCAAGATCATCACTTTTCAGGGGTCAAATGTTACGAAGCATGATCAACAACCAACAGGAACATACATAAAAACAAATAGATGATCAAAATGATATGATCTTTATTGAAATGAAGGTTCAAAATGAAAATGAAGAATTTTTACATTGCTTAGCCATGGTAAATCTGACAACCTAGGTTCTCAAAAGGAGGAACTAATGTTCAAACCTGTGAAACCATTTCAAATCTTGTGTTGAACGAAATGAACAAGAAGGATCAGCTTCTTCACTATATGTGTGTAAAGGGAAATAATGATGTTAAAACATAGAAGAGCCCAGTTTTGAATGATACAAAATTAAGGAAATAGCTTTTACATCATCTCAGGTAAGAAATTAAGCAGAAATAAAATAGATGCATGATACGAGGTATAACCTAAAAATCAAAAGCAACGGTAAGATATAGAGCTTTAACTACTTAGATTTGAGAAAATCAACAAAACTGAGCTCTCGTATAAATTTTTGCAGTGGAATACTCTCTATTCACTCACTGGTTAAGAAATATGTCCATGAAGTGACGAGATATTCAAGTTCAAACCCCAGGAGGAGATCCATGACATTTAGAAATAGCAAAATGGGTTACCACAAGAAATAAAATGGATGTAGTTAATAAATCAAAATCCAAGAGCATATATAACATGTTTTCTATTACCCACATCAGAAAAACATTTGGATCTAGAGTTAAAGGAAAAGAATGCACGAAGAGAGAAAACCCACATGGGAAAATAATCAAATCTAAAACAAGATAGATTAGCCGATTATTGAGAACTCAGCCATGGAAACAGGAAATGTTTAGATTCCATGAAACAGAGAAGAAGACCAAGCTCAGAAATGACTTCAACTCAAAGACAACCAAGGCCGAGCCACAAAATCACACAGGAATTAAAGCTATAGTTCTCTGCGAAAGTCTTAGTTGTTTTGAAATATTATTGAGTTTTGTTCAATTTAGAACATTGATATAGGTATTCAAGTGAAATATCAAAGAAACTACTAGGAAATATATTTTCTAGAGGCCATACAAACAACCCTCAAGAATCATCAGGTTCATATCTTTGAAAGGCACCTAGAATCAAATAAAAAGATTTGGTGGCCAAAGATAATCATAGATTTAATAAGCCCAGGTAAAATATGTCATGTAAAGGATAACAAGAACTGAATGAAATGTTTGATGAAGACCTCCATCAATAAATAGAGATCCAAGTTGTTCAAAATGTCAAAATCTAATAACGAAGCAGAGATACTGAGTCCTTACGTTACATGAATGGTGCTACGAACCATAAAAAAGAGGCTTCCATTAATGAAAAAATGAGCTTCCACAAAATAGAATCAACTTGGGAATGTGAATCCAGAGGCATCAAAAGCATGAGCATTAGAATGAATAAAAATGGTGGCCATTGTGAAAAATAGAACTCCATAGTGGTCAGTTTTCATGAAAAACTGATTTCCAACGACTACACAGAGATCCCGAAGAGAAAGAATGACAGAGCTGAGCAGAAAATCAAATTGATGGCGTCAAGCCAAAATTTTTCCAGGGCTTCACCACTCTCAGCGAGAAAATGCGAAATGACCAAAATGGTGGAGTTCAAGTTGTTTTAACTCACCCACCTGAGCTTAGAAAACCTAACTCAACTTGACTTAATGTTTTAATGGAAAAGATCAGGCTGCGCAAAGATCAAGGGCCAAAAGGGATGCTCAAAATTTGAAGCAAATCACCATGAGAAAGGATGCCACTGACTGTATTAATTGTGATGTTTAAGTAATCAACCATAGGTCACAGATCAATGGCCACCATGAAAAAGGAAAGAAATCAATGACCCAAGATCATCATCGGATATCAAGAAACCCTAACCACAAGTTAGGTTAGCATTAATCAAGAGCCACCGAAAATATTTCCAAAGGGGTGAGTCACCATTCAAAAGGAGCCAGCCCACAATAATCAAACAAATTATCATTGCCAAAGACTTTCAAAGTGTAAACTATAGTCCATCCCAAACAAACAAAGCCAACTATGTAATTTCCATGTGTGTTATCAAAGGTGGTCCCCTCATCTTACATCAAGAACCATGGTAATATGCTAAGTCACAAGGTGGAATATAGTACATAAAGTCCATGGCAGACTATAGTGGCCCCACATGGTCAAGAAAAATGGTGTTTGTTTTGCTAAATAAACCAAGCAGATTGCTAATAATTGGCAGTATATCACTTTGTGACCTTTTGGAGCCAAAGGAGATGTCAACATTAGAATATGTCACAAGCAGAGAGTTTTTGATTATTTACTTTTGTATTTTTCATGCTTCACAAGAAGACAAAACAAAGAAGAGACAAAGTTGTATGTCATGGAGAGAGACTTTCCTAGAAAGCAATTTTATTTTTGGAAAAATTATTCACCCAACTTTATGAAAAATAGAACAATCAACTTCAGTTCACAAAGATGTAATCAAAGGCTATTAATGCCTCTTGTACTAGTTTGTATTATTTTATCCTTTTATTTATTATTAAATAAAGGATAAAATTAGGATGCATGGGCGAGTACAGCCTTAGGCTATTTTTAGGAAGGGGGTGAAATTTATTTTGCTATATATTGTGTGCCTTTGCAAAGCACAAGCATGCGGGTGAGAGGAATTTTGGATATATGAGTACTGAAGCAATTTTTTCTAGTTTTTTCCTCTGAGTGTGAAGTATTTTTTGTCCTTTCCAAGTTATTTTGTAGTCTTGTGTATGTTACATTAATCTTGTGAATGCAAATTCCCTGATCAACCACCTTACCTTGCTGAAAATTTCAGTCCTTTTTACTTAATTTTTAATGTGCATGTTAACTTATTAGTACTGTTCTGATCCTTCCTCAGTACAATCAAGTGTTTTTCCCTTAGATATTCTGTAGAAAAAACTATTGGTTCAAGCATCAAGAATCCTTCATAGATTAGTTGTGCATATACTCAATCAAATCCCTCATACAAATTTTATGTATCACCTTAGTTTTAATCATTTTTACAGTCATATTTTACTCTCAAAATCACAGAAAGTAGTTTAGGATAGACCAATAAGGAACCAGACTTGATACTGGAGACTCACCTCAAAATATGTATACCCACAGACCTGAGGTGTTTCCATTGTATCTATAAAAGAGAGAGATCATTTGTGCAAGATTAGAAAACTTGTAGCCATCTCTCTACAGGGTGTACTTTCGAGAGATAATAGGACCATCCTCCATCCTAGAAGATCTGTCCTAAAAGGCCTACAAATATTACATATGGTTAACTTCTTGCTATGTCTTCTGAGAAGAGGGGAGTTGCAAAGTGGACTCAATGCTCGGTGAAGAAAGGAGGTTGAGGTCCTTATTTTAGAAGTAGAGTGGATCCCTACGCTTCACAAGATGAGGTCTTATGTAATGGTATTTAAATTCATGATGTCTTAGTAGATGGAGGTGCTGGAGTTAATCTAATGACCAAGTCTGTAATGAATATTTTGGGCTTAAAAATTGATCGACCCTCAACACTTATGCTAAGGTCATTAAATAAGGGAAGAAATAAACTAGAAGGTGTTGTTTCAGATGTGGAAATATCTGTTATGGGTTTTTTATGTGTGGTATACTTTCAGGTGATGAGGAATGGTACCGTTGCATACCCAATGTTGTTGGGAAGTCCATAAGCTAAGGAGAGTTCATGCAAGAAACTACTGGATTGAAGGATTCATGACACTTGGATGTGGTAGAGAGAGGGTAAAGATAAACATGATCCCTTTGCATCATAAGGCAGAACTTGTGGATTCAAGTGATGAAACTGATGATTGGACATCCTTTGATTACTCTAATACTAGTGAAGTGGACACAAAAGATGAAGAAAGTGAGGTTGATGTTTCAATCATGGATATCCTTCCAGTCACACTGAATCATGGACTCGATAAAATTAACTGAAGAAGGAATTGATGATCATCTCCAACAAATAAATATTGGTGATGTTGTGATGGAGACAGAGAAGGAATCCTACCTCCAGCTCTTTTGAAGGTACATGCACTTATTCACTTTTGATTATAAGGAACTCCATCAAGTAAGTTGGGTAGAAAATTCTATTGAGCTGGTAGATGGTGCTAAGCCCATAAATAAAATGCCATATAGAATGAATCCTAATTTTTCCAAGACTGTAAAAGAAGAAATAGATAAGTTTCTTGATGCAAGATTCATGTTTGTTGTGGATGATTAAGAATGGGTTTCTCCCATTGTGATCTCAATAAAAAGAATGGGAGGATACAATTTTTTTTATTACAAGAATCTCAACAAGGTCATAAAGAAGGATCAATACCCTCTTCCATTCTCAGATCATATCTTGGACGAAATAGCTGGCTAGGAGTGTTATAGTTTTGTAGATGGTTATAGCGGATAAAACCAAGTTTTTATAGCGAAGAAAGATCAGCTGGAAGACTACGTTCACCACTCCTTGGGGAACAATTTCTTAAAGATTTATGTCATTTGGGTTGTGTAATGCTCCAGCAACATTCAAGTGCTTGATAAATAAGGTGTTTGAACCTTACATTGGAAGCTTCATCAGAGTATTCCTGGATATTTTTTAATCTATGGGAGCAAAATGGAACACCTGCACCAGATGGAGACAACATTTTAAATGTTAGATGAAGTAAAATCCTCACTAAATCCTACAAAGTGTGTCTTTGGATGTTCTAAAGGTGTTTTATTAGGGCTTAGTATCCAGAGATGGTATTGGTACTGATCCTGATAAAGTTTCATAAATCAAAGAGTTACCATTTCCTATGAATAGAAGTAAGTTGAGATCATTTTTAGGCCATGTGGGTTACTATATAAGGTTCATAAAAAATTTATCAAATATTACACAGCCACTAACCCAATTATTGAAGAAGGATGTTACTTATGAACCACAAAAAAAGGCACACAAAGATTTTGAACAACCAAAGGAAGCTTTGGTGTCTTCACCTGTTTTAAATAATCCAAACTGGAGCAAGCCATTCATTGTGTATACTGATGCTTCAGATGCATCACTAGGAAGTACTCTGAGCCAAAAGGATGAAAATGAGAATGATCACCCAGTTTACTTTGGGAGAAGGAAAATGAGAAGTGCTGAGGTAAATTATACTGTAACTGAAAAAGAGGCTCTAGCTATCATTTTTGTTGTAAACATTTTTAGAAATTACTTGCTAGGGCAGAAATTTATAGTTGTAACAGATCATGGGGATCTAAAATATATTCTAAATAAGCCTAACCCATCAAAAATGATATCAATATGGATAATTTTGCTACATGAATTTGAATTTGATATTATAGATAGGCCACAAAAGAATCATGTCAATGCAGATGCACTCTCTCAAGCCTATGATGGTTTAGGTTTATCTTATGATGATGATGATTTCCCAGATGCATCATTGTTATCCCTTGACACAATCCCTAGTGAATACATAGATATTTGGAATTATTTGAATGATTTCAAGTTTTTTGATGGTGCCAATGTAAATACTAAGAGGAAGATTACTCAAGCCAGTCATCCATATTCTATTATGCATGGAGTATTATTTCGGATAGGGCCTGATGGATAGTACAAGAGGGAAATTGGATGTGATCAAGGTAAGGAGATAATGGAAGAATTCCAAAATGGTACATGTGTAGAAATTTCTCTAGACAACTTACAATAAGAAGGATCTTGGATGCAAGTTATCACTGGCCCACTATTTTTAGAGATTGTTATAATTATTGTAAGACATGTGATATTTTTCAAATACATGGGAACCGTAAGACTTCATCGGGTCCATTATGCCCTATTATTCCACTTGGTGCCTTTGAAAAGTGGGGAATATATATTGTAGGTTCACTTCCAACTACCCCATGCCAAAATAAGTATATTGTAGTTGCCACAGGTTATTTAACCAAGTGGGTTAAAGCTAGGCCCTTGAAAACAAATTTCATGGATGAAGTGGCAAGGTTCATGTATGAATGCATTTTCACTAGATTTGGGTGTCCATTAGAAATTGTAACAGATCAAGGAATCCACTTCATTAATTAGGTGGTAGAATCACTAGTCAACACATTTTCTATTAAGCACAAGAAGGAAACAACTTACAAGCCAAGAACAAATAGACAGGTGGAGTGAAAAAATTATGTATTATGTCAATTTATAGCAAAAGATACATCTTTTAGGTACATAAGTGGGATAAAAGGATTCATGCAGAATTGTGGGAATATAGGGAAACATTAAAGTTAGCAACATGATACTCCCCATTTCAATTGGCTTATGACATTTATCTAATTCTTCCTATTGAGTTTGATATTCCCACTGTGATAATTATGAAAAATGAAAGGATGGATCAAAGTGATTTGGTAAAGGAAAGGTTGGTACATATTCATTTGCTAGAGGGAATGAGGGAAATAGCAAATGATACAATTTATAAGAAGAAAATGAAGCAAAAGGAGTACTTTGATCAAAATATCCTCTGGTCTCCATTTAAGGTGAATGACCTGGTCCTAGTATATGATTCTTGATACAAAAAGAGGAGGCATATAAAACTACTTCCCAAATGGATAGGTCCCTACAGAATAGTAGTTGTACATGAAAATGCTACATTGACTCATGGACCCATGGACCCATGGACCCTTAAATTATCTGAAGAAGAAATTGATGATCATCTCCAACAAATAAATATTGTTGATGTTGTGATGGAAAAAGAGAAGGAATCCTACCTCCAGATATTTCAAAGGTACATGCACTTATTCACTTTTGATTACAAGGAACTTCATCAAGTAAGTTGGGTAGAACATTCTATTGAGTTGGTAGATGGTGCTAAGCCCATAAACCAAATGACATATAGAATGAATCCTAATTTTTCAAAGACTGTAAAAGAAGAAATAGATAAGTTGCTTGATGCATGATTCATATTTGTTGTTGAGAATTCAGAATGGGTTTCTCCCATTGTGATCTCAATAAAAAAGAATGGGATGCTACACATTTTTTTTGATTACAGGAATCTCAACAAGGTGACAAAGAAGGATCAATACCCTCTTCCATTCTCAGATCAGATCTTGGATGGAGTAGCTCGTCAGGAGTGCTATAGTTTTACAGATGGCTATAACAGATAAAACCAAGTTCGCATAGTGAGAGAGATCAACTGAAGACTACATTCACCACTCCTTGGGGAACAATTTCTTATAGAGTTATGCTATTTGGGTTGTGTAATGCTCAAGAAACATTCCAACGCTTGATAAATAAGGTGCTTGAACCATACACTGAAAGCTTCATCAGATTATTCCTAGATTATTTTTACATTTATGGGAGAAAATGGACCACCTGTACCATATGGAGACAACATTTCAAATTGTTATATGAAGCACAAGCCTCACTAAACCCTATAAAGTGTGTCTTTGGATGTTCTAAAGGTGTTTTATTAGGGTTTTTTGTATCCCGAGATGGTATTGGTACCTATCCTGATAAAGTTTCAAAAATCAAAGAGTTATAATTTCCTATGAATAGAAGTAAGTTGAGATCATTTTTAGGCCATGTGGGTTACTATAGAAGGTTCATAAAAAATTTCTCAAATATTGCACAGCCACCAACCTAATTATTGAAGAAGGATGTTACTTATGAACCATGAAAAAAGGCACACAAATATTTCGAACAACCAAAGGAACCTTTGGTGTCTTCACCTATTTTAAAGAATCCAAACTGGAGCAAGCCATTCATTGTGTATATTGATGTTTCAGATGCATCACTAGGAAGTGCTCTGAGCCAAAAGGATGAAAATGGGAATGATCATCTAGTTTACTTTGGGAGAAGAAAAATGAGCAGTGCTAAGGTAAATTATACAATAACTAAAAAAGAGGCTCTAGCTATCATTTTTCTTGTAAACATTTTTAAAAATTACTTGCTAGGGCAGAAATTTACAGTTGTACCAGATCATCAGGCTCTAAAATATATTCTAAATAAGCCTAACCCATCAAAAGGATATCAAGATGGATAATTTTTCTACATGAATTTGAATTTGATATTATAGATAGGCCATGAAAGAAGCATGTCAATTTAGATGCACTCTCTTGAGCCTATGATGGTTTATGTTCATCTTGTGATGATGATGATTTACCAAATGCATCATTGTTATCCCTTGACACAATCCCTAGTGAATACATAGATATTTGGAAATATCTGAATGATTTCAAGTTTCTTGATGGTGCCAATGTAAAGAATAAGAGGAAGATTACTCAAGCCAGTTGTACATATTCTATTATGCATGGAGTATTATTTCAGATAGGGCCTGATGGATAGTACAAGAGGGAAATTAGACGTGATCAAGGTAAAGAGATAATGGAAGAATTCCACAATGGTACATGTGGAGGACACTTCTCTAGATAACTTACACTAAGAAGGATCTTGGATGCAAGTTATCACTGGCCCACTCTTTTTAGAGATTATTATAATTATTGTAAGACATGTGATATTTGTCAAACACATGAGAACTGTAAGACTTCATCAGTTCAATTATGTCCTATTATTCCACTTGGTCCCTTTGAAAAGTGGGGAATAGATATTGTAGGTTCACTTCCAACTACCCCACACCAAAATAAGTATATTGTAGTTGTCATAGATTATTTAACCAAGTGGGTTAAAGCTAGGCCCTTGAAAACAGGTTCCATGGATGAAGTGGCAAGGTTCATGTATGAATGCATTATACTAGATTTAGTTGTGCATTACAAATTGTAACAAATCAAGGAAGCCACTTCATTAATGAGTTGGTAGAAGCACTAGTCAACAAGTTTTCTATTAAGCACAGGAAGGAAAAAACTTACAAGCCAAACACAAATTCAGAGGTGGCGCAAAAAAGTTATGTATTGTGTCAATTTCTAGCAAAAGATACAGCTTTGCAGGTACATAATTGGGATAAAAGTATTCATGCAACATTGTTGGCATATAGGGCAACATCACAGTCAACACCAGGATACTCCCCATTTCAGTTGGCTTATGGCATTTATCCAATTCTTCCTATTGAGTTTGATAGTCCCACTATGATAATTATGAAAAATGAAAGGATGGATGAAAGTGATTCGGTAAAGGAAAGGTTGGTACATATTCATTTTCTAGAGGAAATGAGGGAAATAGCGAAGGATACAAGCTATAAGAAGAAAATGAAGCAAAAGGAGCACTTTGATAAAATATCCTATGGTCTCCATTTAAGGTGAATGACCTAGTCCTAGTATATGATTCTTGATACAAAAAAAGGAGGCATAGAAAACATCTTCCCAAATGGACATGGCCCTACATAATAATAGTTGTACATGAAAATGGTACATATCGACTGGAGGAATTGGATGGTACTCTGATTAAGAAATGGGTCAACCAAGACAAGTTAAATATTTTCCAGGCACCAGAATAGTCTACTCCAAGGATGAAGCAGAAGCTAGGGAGGTGGAAGATGTTGACACTAAATTTTTCTTCTGTAATTTCTATTTCATTAATTTATGTATTAGGAATAGGATGTTGTTAAGTATAATTAGTAATGGCATCTGATAGAAGATAATGGCATTGTTGGTAAAATACCACAAATAATGTACAATACGATAACATTCAAAGTACAATAAGAATGTTGTGATAAAAAGTAAATAATTATCGTAAGTGGTTCGGTAATGTTAAAATGTCAGAGTTAGGGTAAGTAGAGAATTAGGGTCTACATGATTAGGAATTAGAAATATTATATTTGTAATAAGGACAAGGAGTGATGTCATAAATATTTTGTGTATTTTATTTGTAAAAAAGTCTAAAAAGGTGGAACCCATGTGAAATGATAAGATTTATCTTATATTAAAAGATAAGCCTATATATAAATATAAGAGTTAATGTATTGTTATCACCGAATCACAACACCCTTATGTTTACACAAGTGCATATACTTGAGATCACGATGTAATTGGATAACATGGGTACTATCTCCAAGTTGTGGGACTTGCTACTTTAGATAGACCTCCAAAGAAAGTTGGTTCTTGCTCCTAAACTACCTGCCACAATCTACTTTAATGTAGGAAAAAACTATCTTTCCTAATCTAACTTTCCAAGGGACTAAGGAGAGAGAATTCATGAAAATGAAATCCTACACTAAAGTAGTGATACACCAAAAAAGGAGGAGTGTGAGAGTAGTTTTGCAATGTGTGAAAAAATAGAAGTAAAATTCATACTAGAAGGGGTGATAACAGTTCTCCACAATATGGAAAATGCATTCACAACAATATTTCATACATGCACAATAATAATGAGTCCTTGCAGGAGCATAAAAATAGACACAATATTTTTATAATGAAGGTTGAAAGGGAAAGAAGAGTACAAACAAACATAGCAGGGGAAGACACATTCACAAACTTGTATTTTATTGCTTCATGAGATGCACAGTTCAATGTATTACAAGATAAGGGCCTGGATCACCATGAAAGGATTCCACTACAAGGGCCTATAGCACATTGGCTTCACAAATAAATTTTTACAGAGCTTTACTACAACAATAACTACCTTTTTACAATGAGCCCAACACTCTAATTTATAGAAAAATAAGAAGAGAGAGAGAGAGGGAAAATGGAAATCCTAAAATTTGTCCCTTAACCACTTATAAGAGGTATTAAATGGATTAAAATGATTATATGCTACTTGAAAATGGCTCCCCATACTATCCCAGGTGCTGTAGCAGAGAAAGAATGATGACCATGCCTCTTAATTGCACTCCCAACTACCAAATAAAACACTGTCACAAACTCGGCCATGTTTTATGAAAAATATCCATTAATTTCTCATAAAATACAAAATCTCTTGATTTCTATGTGTTGGAATCAGAAACAAAATTCCAACAGTATCAATTTCATGTGGATTCATTGAGAAATGCAAAAGTTATGACCTTTTGAGTGCGGACAACTATTTTGGGTATGCCAGGCATTTTCTGTCATTTGACGGGAATGAGCATTAATTGACTGGAGCTGAATAATTTTCATATATTTTAATATATTTACCCTCATAAAAATTTAGAAATCCAATTTATGTGATGCATAAGACATTGTGCTCATTCCAGAAAGTCTAATTTTATGAAAATCGGAGCTCGGAGTCAAAAGTTATGGCCATTTGAAGTTCGGGAGGTCAAACATTGACTTTTCTCTTCATTGTGGCTATTTCAGAAAAATCAGGTTCACGTGTCCTAGCTGTCCCAGAAAATTTTGTCTGCATTGCCATATTCAGGATTTCTTGTTCCTGTGCATCTTCCATTGATTGGGACGTGAGGGCCGTTGACCTCCACATTCGCCGCAACGTATGGTTCCTTTTGCGGCCTTTTCGGCTTTGAACGTCCTGCGCATACTTTTGTCCCGACTGTCCCTAGACACATTTCTCCATGCCACCCACAATGCACTGACTTGCAAGAAAATCATATTTTTGTGTCCCACGTGTACCTGTGTCCCAACTGTCCTGTGGACCGCCTGGGAGAAAAATTTCTACTTTTTCTAATTTTCTTTACCTACGGCGATTTCGGAAATGTGCGCCCCACGTGTCCCTGTTGAACTTGTGCGGTCTGGGACACAAAAATCCAATTTAACTGATTCCTTTGTATTTCGGCTCCAAACCTGGAATGATGAACCTTGGTACGATCCGCATTGGTATGATACACAGCCTCCAGACCCGCAATGCATTAAAACAAGCCTGCGACTTCAATTTTTGGATTTTTTCAATTTTTTCTAATTTGTTGGATTTTTTCCTTGGATGGGGGTGTTAGAGAGAAACCAAGGGGGACCCCCAAAACATGATTTTAGGAATTGAATCAATCTACTTGCTTGGGACTTAAGAATTTGATGTATGTTATCAAAATTACCTCGAGGGGTGAATTTTGGATAACATGTATGTAATATGATTTTTCAGAGTAGATTTCTTATCCTATCTTAGAGATAGGGTGGATAAGCTTGAAATTTCTATAAATAGAGAGGTCACCCCCTCATTTAGCATAGAAGGAATTAGTGCAAAATATTGTATGAGAAAGTGTGTAATGTAGAAGGTGTGTTAATCCATTAAGAGGTGTAATTGTGAAGTTTCTCCCATAGTTATTTTTGGAAGGCAAGTGGAGTTGGTAAAACTTGAAGTAATTCATGGGTCAGATTGTAACAATTTCATGTTGATAATATAATTTACACTTCTATTTCATGATTTTTCATCATTCCTTTGTATCATAGTCTATGGTATTCTTGTGTTATGTCTGTTATTGTGTTTCCAGATTACTACAACAAAACTAAAATTTGTGCATTAGTAAATAATCATAGCACGAGGAGTTGCTGGTGGAGAATTATCATAGTTCTAGACTGGTGATGACACATATAACACAATACAAAAGATTCCCTAAATCCTAATTCAACACTCTAAACAAAAAATGTGACACCATAAACACTAGAGTGAAAACATACAAAATTAAATATAAAATCATAAAACTCATTATGACACAACAAACACTAATGAAATGCCCTAAATAGTAGCACACAAAAAATGTGACACCTTAAACACAAATATTATATGGTAAATACTAATAACAAATATTAAACACTAGTGTAACACTATAAACAAAAAAGGTAAGACCATAAACCCTAATGTGACACTATAAACACTAGCGCAACACCCTAAACACTAGTTTCATACCCTTATCATGTGACCCCTTAAAAACTATTGTGATACCATAAATAGAAAATGTGAGACTATAAACACTAGCGAGACACCATAAAAAAACAAATATGATTCCCTAAACCATGATGTGATATAGTAAAAACTATTGCGACACCCTAAAAAGTAGTGGAGAACCAAAAATAGAAAATTTGACACCCTAAACACCAATGTGACAACCTAAAAAATAAATATGATGCCCTAAATGATAGCACAACACCATAAAAATTAGTGTGATACTATAAAAACTAGTGTGACACCATCAACACTATTACAACATTGTAATCACTAATGCAACACCCTAAATAGTAGTGTGACACCCTAAACAATAGTGTGAAACTATAAACAATAATGCTACATATTTAAAAAAATATGACACATTAAAATTTAGTTCAACACCCTAAAACATTATGACACCATAAACCTAACGTGATACCATAAACACGAGGGTGACAACCTAAACTCTTGTGTTGCACCCTAAATAGTAGTATGACACTCTAAGGAACAAATAAAAGAACCTAAAAATTAATGTGACCCCATAAATAAAAAACTTAACACCCTAAACCCTAGTATGACACTATAAACACTATAATGACATGTTAAACACTAGTGGGAAACTTTAAATAACAAACATGACACCATAAACTCTAGTGTGAGATCTAAAACACTAATGTGTGACCGTAAATAACAAACCTGACACCTTAAACACTAGATTGATACCCTAAATACTCTTGAGATGTTATAACAACTTGTTTTTGGATGTCAGGGGTCTCTTTAAGGACATCTTTACAATGGTAATGTAAGGGTACATTTTCTAATGCTACTATTATTAAGACGATATAAAACAAAAAATTAAGTTCATTACAAAATAAAACCTACGTGCCAAAAATGAATAAAATGTTCAATTTCATTCACATGTAATAATTTTATGGGCCTAAAAAACATTTTTTCATTATTTTTCAATGTTATTGT
The DNA here is from genome assembly GCA_019776745.2 of Taxus chinensis. Taxonomy (NCBI): domain Eukaryota; kingdom Viridiplantae; phylum Streptophyta; class Pinopsida; order Cupressales; family Taxaceae; genus Taxus; species Taxus chinensis. The sequence continues at coordinate 602,969,695 of CM034152.1, read as the reverse complement.
GGTTTTTGAGGTAGTGTAGAATATTTTTTCAACATTTTTTATTTGTAGAATCTGCTGAAAAGGAGATTTTTTGGCTTTTTGGGCCTGTTGTAAATTCATGGGTGATTTTTTAATTGTATGGGTTAATTGTATATTTATGGGGACATTTTCAAGGGTTTTTTTATATATTTGTGATCCATAATTACGTAAATTTATTACAAATTCGCAAGTCATTTTTCTATTATTTTGTTGTAGATTTTTGGAGCATTTTTACATTATTTTTTTTGCAGATTTGCAGGGAATTCTTTAAAGGGTTTTGTTGTATATTTGTGGCCCATTTTTGTAAGTAGTTTTAAAAATTTGTTGATTTCTTATTTGAGGGATTTATGGGATATGTAGTAACAATTTTGGAAGAAGAAATCCATGTAAAATATGACCAAGAAAACGTTATGCTTAGATTTATCATTTATTTTAGTTATTTAAAAATTAATTGTATTCATTACTATTATTGCTTCCTATGATTAGCATATATATTTTTTAAACTAAATATTAACCACAATTATATGTCGAATAACCATTAAAACCTTACATTAGTGCTAAACATTTTTATTACTACACTCATCCCTCCTCCTTTCCATCCACACACACTGCTTATGTTACATTTTTTCAAATATTTCAAGCACTAATTTCAATAAATCCCCCTTTAGAGGATAATAAAATCCATCTCGACCTCAATAAGAGGGAAATCTAGGTGCCTATGATTCTTTCATCATATTTGACTTGTGCACACTGCAAACATTACAACCCACATGTATTTAATACATTTGTCGAATATGGTGATATGAATCATGAAACCAATTATTTAATGATGTACATTATGGAAAATAACTTTCAAGTAGTAGCATAGTAAAATTTTTATAAAGTAGTAAAATATAAGTGGCATATAACACAAAAATGCATGAAGTAGTCAATTCAATCAAGTCATATCAAATTTAAGAGTATAAAGATGTCACGCAAATGAAAATCCATGGAATTGTCAAGATAAAATAATTTAAATAACAAGTAATAACTTGAACAATATTTATACAAGAGATTGAGTGTAATGTTAATTGTGTCTATTATGTGGAGCATTGGTGTCAATAGGTGTATGGATTTTGTCTTGAGAGATAATCAATTGTATGTCATATTAAAAGTTACATAAGTAATCTCATGTGTTATAGTAGCTATAATCAGTGATAACGATGTCACTTAGTTGTGTATCATATATAGTGATGTACTAATCACAAGATATCAATGTAAATGAAATTGTATTAGCGTTTCTTGATGGTCATACCAAAAAAAATTCTATCAAATTACATCATGTCATGAAAACCTAAATATTACTAGTTATCAAAAATCTTAGCAGAAGGTAGAACATAGTACAAAACACTATATGAAGGAAAGGAGCTTACATAGACCCACCATTATATAACATGAGATAAGTGTATGTAAATTCTTGATTTGTATGTTAAATCTTAGGTTTGAGATGGTAGGATGTATATTTCTAGATCCTAATTATTATAAGGCTCAATTTTATGCAATGACTCAATGCATCACATACAACTCTTGGGTATGTATTTTGATAACATTGTATTATTCTTTGTACATTTTTATATAGGATAATACAATGAGAAATTTGTTTAAATTAATTACTACTAGGACCCCTGAAGCATATTATGCAAATGGTAGAAGATATGGGGTGAGGAACTTAATAAGAAGTTTTCCATCGAACAAGTAAAATATGGTACATCGTCCAGTAACTACCTAGCTGTCATGGACTTGGGGAGTAGATGTCAGTTGCTGAGCGTATCTATCCAGTATATTCCTAACTATTTCTAGAGTAAACCTTTTGACATGATGTTAAATTTTCACTTCCATTAACTTGACGTCTGATTTTTAAGCAACCATTTTTGTTTGTGTATTCCATCACCAGAAGGGGTTTTTAACATCTCATCAACTTGTGAGTAATTTGTATTACATGTAAGATGTAAATTCCTTCAATATGTCAACTAAAATTTTAGCATTCAAATAACTCACCTCTTATATTTTAAAAATTTTCCCTTAAACTAATACGTTTAAACCATTACCCAGTCTTTTGTACTTTCTTGTTATTGTTTTAGACCACCTCATTGTAAGCAATAAATCTTAGTATCCCCATTGATTTTTGTTATTTTATTTAGTATATTTATGTGGAGGAACAATGGTTTTGGTGTACATAATAAACTTATGGGGAATTCTACAATCTGTGAAGTATTCCAAAACATTGATTTTGGTGTCTCTCATTTCAACCCAATTTTTAGGATAAATTTACTTAGTATTATCTTATTACATTTAGGTATGATTTGTTTCTTTTATGTCAACTATAGGGTATACAAAGGTTCATATTTCTAGTGAATTTTTATAAACATTGTATTTTTTCTTAATATGAATCAACTATGGAGGGTGCTAGTAAATGTGAAATAAATGAATGTTCTATATGCAAGCACAAAATTTGTTGGGATTTCTCCCATAGACATTCTTACTCCTCCAAACATTATTGTGATTAAGCATTTTGGCTTAAATCACAATATTCTCGTAACCAACATTTTATTTGGATTTATTATTTTTGGTGAAACTATTGTTAACCTTCTTTGATGTTATGTTGTGAAGCATGTTTTCATGTGTGGAATTGTTAAAGAGTGTACACTAAAAGTATTATACAATCTCCAGATTTTTATATCCAGGGTTCGCACCTAGGTTGGGCCCTGAGCGGAGGTGTGGGGGCTCTATAGTGGATTGGGCACCACTTTGCATGGTTATGTTGATTCAAACATGGATGGAGATTTAGATGGTAGGAGGAGCATGGAAGGTTATATTTTCACTGTAGTTGGGACAACAATGATCTGAATTTCATGACTAAAGAATCTTTTCAAATTTTCAACCATGGAGGCTAAGTATGTTCCTGCTACAGATACAAGTAAAGAAATGATTTGGTTACACAAATTAGTTGATGAGTTACAGCATAAGTAGGAGGAAGGGAAGCTGCATAGTGACAGTCATAGTGATATACACCTAGCTAAGAAATATTATTTCCACTCTAGTAAATCATATACACCTAATGTACCATTTCATTAGGAAAGATTTTGGAGGAAGAGAAGTTGAAGTTAGAGAAGATTCATACAAGTCATAATCATATAGACATGATAACGAAGGTGGTCACAAGAGAGAAATTTAAGTTGTGTTAAGATTTAGTTTGTCTTCACGGACAATAGTGAAGGGTTAAGAAGCTATCTTAGAGGAAAATTAGTATCCAAGGGGGAGATTGTTATGTTGGGGAGATTTTTTTCATTTGTGAAAGTTTTGAAGACTGTACACTAAAAGAATTGTACAATCTCCATAGTTTTCTCTCTCCTCAAAAAACATTCTCGATACCACAGGAAATGTACTCCTCTCATATGGGCAGGATTTTTACCCATAGGTTTATGGTTCAGTTTTGGCCCATGGTTTTAATACCCACTGTATTGTAAAAACTACTTAAGAAGTTACCTATATATGTACTTTTCATAGGTGAGACATTGTAATGTAGATGTGTGTGAGTTCAAATTCAATAGATTTTGTTGAGATAACTCCAAATAGCTATGGGTATTGTATTGAGAGAAAGAGGTGGCTTGGAATAAAATCTGAGCAAGTGATTCTTTGTGGACGTAGCCCAAAATAGGTGAACAACATTAAATATAGTCTCTTTGTTGTTTTCTTTTATTTTCTTCACTTTTATTTCTCATATGTGATCTTTTTATGTATATTAATTTCTACTATTTTGATTCTACGTGGGATTATTCCACATATTTTATCCCTTATTTCTGAACATTTTCCTTGTCAACCATGTTTTGAAAAGTACTTAAATATAGTTACACAAATATTTATAACAAATGTATCATCTCTCTTGCCTACAAGAAATGGATTAACATTATGATTATGGATTCAATGTCTCCACAAATAACATTTTTAAAAACTTTTCAAATTATTATTTAAGATTAAAATTATTATTAATTCCTGGTCTATGTTTTATGGGTGGGAGGAAAGTTATAGTGAAGAGAATATTTGGGTTCCATCCTCCTTGATTATTTTTCCCACGTGGTGAATGATAAACATGTCATCCTTTCCATTAGTATAGATGTCACCCATACCATTAGGGGTAAAATTTTAGGGTTATTTCGATATTTTTTCATGATTTTAACAATAAAATTGTAAATATTTTGAAAAAAAGTTTCATAAAACTTAGATATTTAAACTATGAAAATTTCTATTTAGGTAGATTTTAAAATAATTTATATTAACATACATAAATATATATTAGAAATATTGAAATAAAGAGATAATTGTAACGCCTGTAAAAACAACCCACTTGAGACCCAAGAAACAACCTAGGATTAGATAGGAAAATTATGGAGTAATTTTTTTTTGTTTAAAAAAGTCTTCAACCAGGTTACAAGACAATAGTTGTCACAAACAAGGTTCCAGATCAATACTAATTTACTAGAGTATATTTTATTTTCTCTATTAACAATTATTAATCGTCACAAGGTAAAGATTTAGGGTTAGAAAATTCAATTAGGTTAAGAGGGTAATTTCACACTACACCACTCTCTAACTGGCTTAAAATATTCAACTTGATTTTTCATAGAATTAACGGTCTCAAAAATTCCCTAAAAAATTCCCATTGGATAGGAAATTTCCTCACTTTTCTAGTGATATAAATAAGTCCTCATAACTTGTCATATTTATCGAGTTATGGGCCGGCGGGCCTTGGGGTGAAATTTTTTCCCAAGAGCGGGTTTGCAGGCCTAGGGAAGAAAATTTTCCCATATGCGGGCTGGCAGAGCGGGGAGAAAATTTGGCACATTTTCCATCTATGGGGAAAAAGTGTGATTTACCTCCACGCACCCGAAAGTCTGAAGAGGACACGTGTCGGCTTTACAACACCCCGGCAGAAAATCGGGTTGTCGGAGTGATTTAAGACATTATGTCTTTTCAGCTGAAAAGTGCTAGGAATCAAAATGGCCCGTGCCTCCGTCGATGCCTAGGTGCCATGTGTCGAGCTCTGATTTGTTGTGGGTCGGTCAGGGAGGTGGAGGAAACTTAGAAAATTTTCCCAAAAACTTTCCAAAGCGCTAATTTAAAAAGGGATCTTCTCCTCCACCAATGCCTCGTAGTGCCACGTGGCAGCCTCTGATTAGTTGCGGGCTAGCAGGGTGGAGGGGAAAATTAGAAAAATTTCCCAAAAAATTTTAAAGGATAATTTTAATGTTGCGGACCCGTAAAAGACAACCAAAGGGAAAAAGTGGGGCGGCGGGTCTACGGGGGAAATTTTCCAAAAAAATTCTTTCGGACTTAGGCAATTTATTACCAAAAAGAAAGGCTTGCGGGTTAGTGAAGTGGCTAGGGAATTCATTCCTTTGGTGTTTTTTGACGAAAATCACTAAGGGAAAATTCGGGCCCGCGGGTCCGCCAAGGAAATTTTTTTCCAAATTTTTATTTTGACAATTAGAATTCTTTTTTTTTACGCCAAATGAAGAAAAAACTTCACAAGGCCATAACTTTTGATAGAGAGCTCGGTTTTGGGACAACAAGGACTTTATGGAAATCTTCCAACATCCTCTTTACACAAGAATCACAATATTTTAATTTTGATAAAGTTTAAGGGGTCAATTTCAGGAAGATGATCTGCAGGATTTTAAAAGGCAAACTGGTAAATTTTAACTTATGAAATTTTAATCAATTGATCTTCTTCCTCCCACAACTTGTCCATTAAACATGGAGAATTTTTCTTAGATGGATTTAGGATGGATATGGAATGTAAGTTTATTTGATTGAGCTCCAATTTGAAATTCTACAACTTTGAGAGAAAAATGACAGTGAAACGATTTGAGCTCGAGTTTGCTAAGTTTTCTAAGAAATTATTTAAGTGTTAATGTCTAGATGAATTCATTTAGATCTTATTATGTCAAATTTAATGTTTCATTTATTATTTATTTGTTGCAAGTTTGGTCTGTGTATTTTGGATTAAATAATTGCTAGTTTGAAAATACAAAACAGAGATCAAATTTTAAAGGGTCTATTTGCCATTTTATTCTTCCAAGTATTAGAATAAGTTCCAATTCTGATCTAATACATTTAGTTGATTCAAATGAAACTATTCAAACCAAAATGCAATTCTGATTTCAAATTTTACACATTTCAAAAGAGAAAATTCTCTATTTTTCTCACACGCATTTCTTTCTTTCAAACAGAGACTTCAAATACATTGAAATGATCAGATTCAATACAACAATGCAATTTGAGAAAGGTAATACATTCATTTATTGATTCCAAAAGACAACTTACAATTTTTTTCTTTCATTCCTCAAATTCATCATACAGAATACAATTGTTTCTTTCAAAAATAGAAATAGACTATATATCTTTCACATTTCAATTTACAACTTTCATATTCAATACAACATATTTCCATTACAAAAAATATATGAGTTTATCCACTTCAAGTGGGAAGGTTACAATAATATTTATTTCAACAAGGGTCTATCAACTGTTTTATTTCATTTTCCTTTGCTCCAGAATAACAACATGTAGATTTATCATTCTTCCAATTCTGATCATAACAAGAGCAGGGGAAAGGAAACACTCTCCACCCAACCAATACATCCAATGACAAGGAGAAACCATCATTTTTTAATTGGCCCCCGAGCCCCAACCACAATGCAATAAAATATGTGATCCAACTCATGGCAATAACAGGCTTCCACAAACACACAAGTAACATTTTCACAATAAAAACATAGTCCGAAAAATAATGTAGTTTACAACTACATTAAAGCATGAAAAACATTACTGAGGCTTCATCAAGCAAGCCAAAGGAGCAAGAAACTATGGGGGATGCTTCTTATGCCTCCCAAAAGGGGAAATGGGTATCACCACCTAAATGACAAACCACCAAAATATAGTATATCAAAACCCTGACATTCCTTATGCCTCCCCCAAGTACCCTTATTCCTCACATTTCCTTATGCCTCCCCAACCTCTTATGGCAACCCATAACGAGTACATAAATGCAAGCTATTTCTTTTTAAGGTGGAACCCAAATCCCAACTCCCTCCACCCTTATACCTCCCTAAAACACACTTGTGCCTCCCTCAAAATAAAATCCATAGTCTTCTCCTACACCATTTCTAGGCCATATACCCAACAGCCCACAAACATGCCAAAAAATTCACACATTAACATTTACATTCATAAAAGAAGACAATTTCAAGAGCCAAGCTCTTACCTCTCCATGATGGAGTTTCCCAAGTTCCAAACAACAGTTGTTTCCAAGTAAACAATCCAAATCAGCCAAGCAACAAGCATGCAACAATCTTCCAAACTTCTCCAAGCAAGAGCTCCCAAAACAACAAGGAAATCACCCAAGAATGAAGTTTCCAAACAAATGAAGCAACTCAAAACAAGGAAAGGATTTAAAATTTTATAGAAGAGGGAAGGGAATAGGATGAGGTGGATCCATGTAGGATGCCACATCACACATCTTCAAACCCATCCCAAAATTAAACTTCATTCTCTAATGCATAATACATAGGTGGGTGAATAATATGACAGTTTACTTACATACTCAAATCCAACCCACACCCCAAATGACTGAAATTAAACCATGTAAGAAAAGTGCAATTAAAACTTACAATTTTACTTACACAAATACATTATAAAAGTCTAAAATCAACCCTCCAACCATAGGTATGGTTGGTAAATTAATTTAAGAGGTATGGGACAAGTTTAACTTGTCCTAAAAGCCTCTAAAATCAACCTCCAAGGACAAATTCGAATTTCCAAGAAGATGAAGTGTTTCACACTCCAAAATCAACTTACACATTACTTACAAAATCACTTACACATTACTTAAACACTCAACACTTTAAATCATAACCAACAACCCTATTAATTACATTCTCATGATATCTTTTAATTAATTAAATTAACAACATGCTTACCCACAATATTAATACAACATTTAATAAATAAAGAAAGGGGAAAATGCATCACAAAATAAACACATGCAAAAATTAAATAAAGGGTCAAATAAAAGAAAAATACATAAAACCCCTTGGTCACATTTTAAGGTGATCTCCCCCATGGGAATCCCTAACAAAAACAAACACACACAACAAATACAGTTGCCATGGTGACCTTGTTGAATTCATCAAGAATTCCAATGTGGTTGGTCTCCAATCCCCCGATGTTTGTTGTGATATTTTAACCTGCAAAATATGAATACCTCCTTTGGCCTCGTGGCCATATCAGAACATCCAAAATAATATAAATAAAATTCCAAAATCATCTAGATATATGGATCATAACCACATCCAAGCAACCAACAAGATCATTTGCAATTTTACTCAACAACTATATCATCATCAAATAATTTCCATTTCTAGGTCTACTCACAATATCCAAATATCACATGTCTGAACAACATCTATAGTATAACCTTGTCAAACAATATATCAACATTAATATCATAAATGTCTCTAATAATCATCATGCATCATAACTGAATCAAGTCAACAATAATCCATGATCTCACATTTAACATCACACTATAATGAAGTCCATAATCATGTCCATAATACAATCAGCAGTATCATGATCAGTATCAAAAGGTGTCAAAGGTAAGTGGGCACTACATCCCTATCCCCTTAGACTCAACTTCCTCCTGGAAGTCACTGGAAAGAGAGATAGGAACAAATGCAATAGAAAAAGGATCACTCCATTATGGGATTGCTTGCTTCAAACAAGTGTGGGTCTACAGAACCTAATTTTGGTCCAATGCAATTCAGCAAGAAGAAGGGAGATTGTAAGGGATGAGTTCTAAACTTTCTGCATGCAAGGCTATGAAAAATTAAATCTAGAGAGTAAATTTACACTATCAACCAAGATACCACACATAACAATATAACATGAAGAGTTCAAAAGAGTCTTAAGAGTAACCACCAAGTAGAGGAATAATAAGGAGAATTCCATGAGTTTGAGAATGACCACATAGTTTCCCAAGGAATACAAAATACTACAATAATAAAAGTTAAGGTTTCTACTTAGTTTAAGCCATGATTTTAAGGTTCATTGTCTAGACAAGGCTAGCAAAAATCAACTATGACCAAATTTACATGAGGAACAAGTCTACTCAAGGTCCCAAAATTTGAGGATCACACAGGATGAGGTTAATCAACAAGGACACCTAAATCAGAAAAACATTTAAAATCAAGGAACTATTCAAGGAAAGCACTTATATAACTCGAGAGGGTACAAGTAACTTGTCATGGTAATACAAGTGAAGTCAAGACCACAAGTTTTCCTATAGTCTGATTTTTACAATTTTGTTTTAAGAATCGAACACACCATACCAACCAAATCTAGAGACGTCCACCATTTACCAGAAGAAAAATATATATATCTCCCTTAGCAACTAACATAACAATGCAAGAGGCACCATAAATTACAACACAATGGGATTTATTTATCTTAATTCCTACTCAAGCTCAGAAAAACCATAAAGAGAGCACTAGAAACACCAAGGACCAGTCAAGGTCGCTAGGGAGAAGAACAAGTAACATGGGGTCCAACTACAATCCAAGGTTTCATCGTATCAAAAGTGAATAGCATCATCTTGCACTTTCCATCCTAATGGAAAAGGGGAAACAATAACAAGGTGACCCAAGAAAATATGAAGAAAATAAGACTTCCCAATGTTATTTTATATCCTTAACATATGTTTCCTTAAAATTACAATAACTTAGGTCTCTAAGGACAAGACAACACGCAAGGAGGTTGCTTCTTAAACAAAAGATAAGTCTCAATCCAAAAGGGCCACAATTCACACTCTTCGAGCTACGGGATGATAAGGGTATGATGACCCAAAACTCCCACAAAGAAAGACACATACATCTATGAACATGAAATTACTAAGCAACTAGGACACATTACTATCCACCAGGTGTTTCACAAATCCAGTAGGTGACAGAACTATAGGTCCAACTAAACATTGCACTCAATACACATAAATATTTCCTATTTTATAACTCAACTAAATAAGTCAAAAGTGGTAGTTTTGTTTTCTAACCACATTCCTTTACGATTTTTCTTAATTAAACTTCCTCCTATTATGACATCAAAGTTTGTGTTATAAGGACCACTAAGGGGCATGATATCTCACCATTCTGTAAAGGTGGAAAAGAGAAAAGTATTTATTTTACTCCTAGGGGAGGTAGATGGACAAGGTTTTTCCCTTTCTATTCTTCTACATGGTTTTTATTTCTTCTATTAATCTACCAAGGTTAAAGCAAGAACCATTTTCTCTTTCTATGTTCCAGTTTATATGTTAAGCTTCAAGGCCAAATCTCCTCAATTATAGTTTTAAGATGTTTGGGCGAGTCAATTGTCAATTAAAAATTTAATGAGAAGGAAGGGTAAACATATCACACTATTACTTTTATGGGAGAGAGAGGTAAATCAACACATCACATTTTTTATTCTAAGGAAACAAGGGATATTCAATCATAGAGAACACATTATTACTTTTGTAAGGGCTAGGAATCTATCAACCAACATGGATCACAACAATATTTCAAGATTTTTCTACTAATTACATGTATCATAAAACATTCCTAGTAGGTTTCTACAAGTTCTCAAAAGAAGTTACAAGGAAGGCCCATTAAGGAAGCATAATTACTTTTAGTGATCTACTAGGGTTTAACAATGTTTTTTGTTTCGGTGAAAACATTTTACTCACATGATAAGACAAGGAAAATTTTCAAATCTACACCCATATTACCACAGGATACTGCCAACCAAGAAATTGAAATGAAAAGGAAATATTTTAACTATAAGAACACCACATACTCACTAGAAAGCATCAAATGTAAGCAGACAATCAGCTATCTATTCAACATGGCTTTACGACCAAGAGTTACAGTTTCGCAAGAAGAATCACATTATAAAATACCACCGAGATTAAATTATCAAGGTCTAATTACACTAACATCACCAATGTCATGGTCCAAAAGACTCAAAGCATCCATAAGTGTCTCCACGTAATCCAAGATTAATAGGTCATAGAGTGTTATTCATAATAACTTAAAAAGTTAAGGAAAGGGTAGACTTATTTATAGGTCGAGAGGGAAAACAAACACACTTAATTTACACACATTACTCGAATGGGATTAATTCTAACCATAATTACCAAGATGCTTACAACTCTCAAGTCACTACTTTATATAATGAAATAAGGAAATCCTGATAAAACTTAACATGCCATCGAAGGTAAGCCACTACCAAAAAACACTTTTCCACTAACATCCACAGCCAGCCAAAAGCAATCCAATCCTAACATAATTCATCAGCCCACAATTAAACACCTCTACTCCGACGAGGTTCAAGCTCTTACCGGATTGTAAGAGAATCACCACCACCGCTAACAGATTGCCAACTACAACACACAACACAATGAACTCTCTAACTAGCAAGGTCGAGCAACGAAAAATTCACTCTAAGATCCTAGACACACTCAAGGTTCCATGCATCTAAAACCAAGGCATAACTTTAAGCACCTAAGAGGAAATTAAAGACACCTAGGGTGTACCCCCATACGAAAAAATGTCACAAGGAAACAATGTAGGACCAACTCAACAACATGCAAGTGAGAATCACGTAACATTTAGCTAAGTAGCCAACAGATAATGAGCTCTGAGTCACTAGTCAAAGTAAAATCCAAGAAATATTGGTGATCAAGGAAAGTGGCTAAGTAGCCACATTGCAAAGTTTGAAAATTCTCTCAAAAATATAAATAACTAAAAGAGCCTCAGAGCTTCTCAAATCAATCATAAAATAATCCTTGATAAAATAACACAATATTACGAATGTAAAGCACAAATGTTAACACCATATTCACTCTGCAGCCCTTCATGGCTTCCAATAGGGGTACTCTTCCTCGAGGTTAGTTCCAAGGACACATATTGAGGATTGGGTCATAAAAAACACCCAGAGTTAATGTCCACTATCCCATATGGGTAACAAAATGAAAAATTGACAACCATACCATATTTCCTAACCACCAAAGGAAGGAAGCTCTAAACAGCTTCTAATTAACTCTTATCGACCCAAGAACACAACCACTATTGTCCAACCACAAGAATCACACCATACAATTTATCATTTCAACAACTCCATTAAGGAAGGGTCTCAAAAGGGCTTAACGCATCATACAATTAGATCAAGATTTAGTACTTGTAAAACAACACATTTTAAAAGGGGAACCAAGTTTCCACTACACTAGAAGTTCACAAAAAAAATCAATTTAATTTGACATTCTTAGTTACACGTGTCTAGACAAAATGCCACTAAGCAAGTACAACAATTCAAACAACTTATTATTTTATTTTTATTTTTATTCTGGCAGTTCAATTGAACAGAGTAATGTAATATTTTTATACTTTTTTTTATATACGTATTTTTTTTTCTTTTTTTCTTTTTTTTTTCAATTTTCAACAAGGTTGTTTTCTAGATTTAAAACATGTGCTAGGTTTAAAGTTCATGTCTCAAGTTTTATAGTGTGCCCAAGGGTCCAAAATTTGAACCCACGGCTCTGATACCAAGTGTAATGCCCGTAAAAACAACCCACTTAAGACCCAAGAAACAACCTAGGATTAGATAGGAAAATTATGGAATAATTTTTTTTGTTTAAAAGTGTCTTCAACCAGGTTACAAGACAACAGTTGTCACAAACAAGGTTCCAAATCAATACTAATTTACTAGACTATATATTTTTTCTCTATTAACAATTATTAAAGGTCACAAGGTAAAAATTTAGGGTTAGAAAATTCAATTAGGTTAAGAGGGTAGTTTCACACTACACCACTCCCTAATTGGCATAAAATATTCATCTTGATTTTTCTTAGGATTAACACTCTTAAAAATTCCCTAAAACATTCCCATTGGATAGGAAATTTCCTCACCTTTCCAGTGATATAAATAAGTCCTTTTAACTCCTCATATTTCTCGAGTTATGGGCCGGCGGGCCTTGGGGTGAAAATTTTTCCCAACAGCGGGCTTGCGGGCCTAGGGAAGAAAATTTTCCCATGCGCAGGTTGGTGGAATGGGGAAAAAATTTGGCATATTTTCCTTACATGGGGAAAAATTGTATTTACCTCCATGCACCCCGAGCCCAAAGAGGACACATGTCAGCTTTACAACACCCCAACGGAAAATCATGGTCATTAGAGTGATTTAAGACATTATATCTTTTGGCCGAAAAGCACTAAGGATCAAAATGGTCCATGCCTCTGCCGATGCCCAGGGTGCCATGTGTTGAGTTCTTATTGGTTGCAGGCCGGTCGGGGAGGTGGAGGAAACTTAGAAAATTTTCCCAAAAATTTTCTGAAGCACTAAGTTAAAAAGGGATCCGCTCCTCCGCCAATGCCTCGTAGTGCCACATGGCAGCCTCTGATTGGTTGCAGGCCGGCAAGGAAAATTAGGAAAATTTCTCCAATTATTTTTAAAGGCTAAGTTTAAAGTTGAGGACCCGGAAAGGATAACCAAAGGGAAAATGCGGGGTGGCGGGTCCGCGGGGGAAATTTTCCAAAAAAATTCTTTCGGACTTAGGCTATTTTTTACCAAAAAGAAAGGCCTGCGGGTTAGCCAAGCGACGGGGGAATTCATTCCTTTAGTGTTTTTTGACCAAAATCACTAAGGGTAAATTCGAGCCCGTGGTTCCACCAAGGAAATTTTTCCCAATTTTTTGTTTTGACAGTTAGAATTATTTTTTTTACGCCAAATGAAGAAAAAACTTCACAAGGCCATAACTTTTGATAGAGAGCTCAGTTTTGGGAAAACGAGGACTTTCTGGAAATCTCTTGACATCCTATTTACACATTAATCACAATATTTTAATTTTGATAAATTTTAGGGGGTCAATTTCATGAAAATGATCTGCAGGATATTAAAAGGCAAACTGGTAAATTTTAACTTATGAAATTTTAATCAATTGATCTTCTTCCTCCCTCAACTTGTCCATTAAACATGGAGAATTTTCTTCAATGGATTTAGGATGGGTCTGGAAGGTAAGTTTGTTTGATTGAGCTCCAATTTGAAATTCTACAACTTTGACAGCAAAATGACAGTGAAACGATTTAAGCCCAAGTTTGCTAAGTTTTATAAGAAATTCCTTAAGTGTTAATGTCTAAATGAATTGGTTTAGATCTTATTATGTTCAATTTAATTTTTCATTTTTTATTTCTTTGTTTCAGGTTCGGTCTGTGTATTTTGGATTAAATAATTGCCAGTTTGAAAATACAAAACAAAGATCAAATTTTAAAGGTTCTATTTTCCATTTTCTTCTTCCAAGTATTAGGATAAGTTCCAATTCCAATCTAATACATTTAGTTGATTCAAATGAAACTATTCAAACCAAAATGCAATTTTGATTTCAAATTTTACACATTTCAAAAGATTTTTTTTTGTATTTTTCTCACACACATTTCTTCCTTTCAAATAGAGACTTCAAATACATTGAAATGATCAGATTCAATACAACAATGCAATTTGAGAAAGGTAATACATTCATTTATTGATTCCAAAAGATAACTTACAACTTCTTTCTTTCATTCCTCAAATTCATCATACAAAATACAATTGTTTCTTTCAAAAACAAAAACAGAGTATATGTCTTTCCCATTTCAATTTACAACTTTCATATTCAATGCAACATATTTCCATTACAAAACATATACGAGTTCATCCACTTCAAATGGGAAGGTTAAAATAATATTTATCTCAGCAAGGGTCTTTAAACTGTTTTGTTTCATTTTTCTTTGCTCCAGAATAGCAACATGTAGATTTATCATTCTTCCAATTCTGATCACAACAAGAGTAGGGGAAAGGAAATTCTCTCCACCCAACCAAGACATCCAATGACAAGGAGAAGCCATCCTTTTTTCATTGGCCCCTTAGCCCCAACCACAATGCAATAAAATATGTGATCAAACTCATGGAAATAACAGGCTTCCACAAACACACAAGTAACATTTTCACAATAAAAACATAGTCCAAAAAATAATGTAGTTTGCAACTACATTAAAGCATGAAAAACATTACTGAGGCTTCATCAAGCAAGCCAAAGGAGCAAGAAACTATGGGGGATGATTCTTGTGCCTCCCAAAAGGGGAAATCCGTATCACCACCTAAATTACAAACCTCCAAAATATAGTACATCAAAACCCTGACATTCCTTATGCCTCCCCCAAGTACCCTTATTCCTCACATTTCCTTATGCCTCCCCAACTTCTTATGGCACCCCATAATGAGTAAATAAATGCAAGTTATTTATCTGTACGGTGGAACCCAAATCCCAACTCCCTCCACCCTTATACCTCCCTAAAACACACTTTTTCCACCCACAAAATAAACACCATAGTATTCTCCTACACCATTCCTAGGCCATCAACTCAACAGCCCACAAACATGCCAAAACAATCACACATTAACATTTATATTCATAAAAGAACATCATTTCAAGAGCCAAGATCTTACCTCTCCATGATGGAGTTTCCCAAGTTCCAAACAATAGTTTTTTCCGAGAAAACAATCCAAATCAGCCAAGCACAAGCATGCAACAATCTTTCAAAAAAATTCTTCAAGCAAGATCTCCCAAAACAGCAAGGAAATCAACCAAGAATGAAGTCTCCAAAAAATGAAGTAACTCAAAACAAGGCAAGGAATTCAAATTTTATAGAAGAGGGAAGGGAAGAGGATGAGGTGGATCCATGTAGGATGCCACATCACACATCCTCAACCCCAACCCAAAAGTAAACTTCATTCTCCAATGCATAATAAATAGGTGGGTGGATAATATGACAGTTTACTTACATACTCAAATCCAACCAACACCCCAAATGACTGAAATTAAACCATGTAAGAAAAGTGCCATTAAAACTTATAATTTGACTTACACAAATGCATTATAAAAATCTAAAATCAACCCTCCAACCATTGGTATGGTTGGTAAATGAATTTATGAGGTATGGGACAAGTTTAACTTGTCCCACAAGCCTCCAAAATCAGCCTCCAAGGAAAAATTCGAATTTCCAAGAACATGAAGTGTTTCACACTCCAAAATCAACTTACACATTACTTATGGAATCACTTACACATTACTTAAACATTCTTTCAACACTTTAAATCATAACCAAAAACTCTATTAATTACATTATCATGATATCTTTTAATTAATTAAATTAACAACATGCTTACCCACAATATTAATACAACATTTAATAAATAAATAAAGGGGCAAATGCATCACAAAATAAACACATGCAAACATTAAACAAAGGGTCAAATGAAAGAAAAATACATAAAACCCCTTGGTCACATTTAAAGGTGATCCCCCCCATGGGAATCCCTAACAACAAAAAAAACACACAACAAATACAGTTGCCATGGTGACCTTGTTGAATTCATCTAGAATTTCAATGTGGTTGGTCTCCAATCCCCCGATGTATGTTGTGATATTTTAACCTGTAAAACATGAATACCTCCTTCGGCCTTCTTGTCATATAAGAACATCCAAAATAATATAAATAAAATTCAAAAATCATCTAGATATATAGATCACAACAACATCCAAGCAACCAACAAGATCATTTGCAATTTCACTCAACAACTATATAATCATCAAATAATTTAAATTTCTAGGTCTACTCACAATATCCAAATATCACATGTCCAAACAACATCCATAGTATAACCTTGTAAAACAGTATATCAACATTAATATCAAAAGGTTCTCTAATAATCATCATGCATCATAACTGAATCAAGTCAACAATAATCCATTATCTCACATCTAACATCACACTATAATAAAGTCCATAATCATGTCCATAATACAATCACCAGTATCATGATCATTATTAAAAGGTGTCAAAGGGAAGTGGGAGCTATAATAATAGTCTTTTATAGATGTTATTAATAGTTTATAAATAAGAATATTTGACATTTTAAAGTGCAATATTGAAAATTTCCGTTCTTTATTTTTTTTACAAATATACGTAGATGTAAAATTGAACCATTGGCTTCCATGAAGAAAATATGCCTTCAATTTCTCACCAAGGTGGTAATTCCTCTTAAACAAGTTTTTGGTAACTTACCTTTTTTAGAATTTATTGGAAACTATGTTTTTAGATATTATTCATCCATATTGTCTTTTGTTGGTTAGTAAATTATATACTAGCAATTGCACCTTAAAGACATAACGGAAACACCTATATGGCGGTATTGAGACAACAAATTTGAATGGAAGATAAAGGTATATAAAGTAAAATGTAAGGACACACAGAAAAAAAAAAAGTGTCTCGAATGAAAATCAATGAATCAAATTTATATAGATCTATTTTAGTAATTACATATATAATAAATAATAACAAAAGAAATCTATAAAGGTATTGGAAATCAGTGATCAAATTTGAAGTGCTCCCCATATTTTAATTTGACAAGATAGGATAATATTTACCCTTCATAAATGACAAATTAAACAAAACATTATCCTTAAATAGAATAAATGAAAAGGTTAATTTACTTTCAATATATATCTTGTTAATTTAAATAAAATAAATATAAAAAATGTTAAAATTATTAAATATATAATATCTAATAATAGTTTGGAATGTTCATTCACATTTTTTGCTTATGAAATTTTCATTCCCCTAATTTAATCTTGTGACTGATACTTAATTTTCATGTCAAACCGATTTTTATTCGGTTTCTGTATTTTCCTCTCAGTTTTTGGAGTGAGAAATTCTTAGTTTCAATAGGATATACCTTGCACATGAATTCTTTTCTATTTATCCTAAGATGTCTTCATGTGATTTTACCACATATTCTCTCATATTAGTAGATATGAATACTATTTTTTTATTTTTTGACATCTATTTATCTCATTGTACAAGACTGAATCTAGAGTCAAAATATTGATTTCAAAGGTTTCCCTTTCAAATTCTAAACTTGTTTTTCTTTTGGTCACTCAGCTTCAAATTATCTTATAGGTAAAAAAATTTAAAAGTGGTATTCTTAGTGGAATAATTAAAATCCTACTCAATTGGTTGTTGATATTCATTTGGATAGTGATTCAGAGGTAGAATCAGAGAACAAGGCTGAACTTAGTCTAATGATCACGAAGGTTATTCATTCCCATAATATAAGTGGTAAGGATTCCCCTAGGCATTCTGATGTTGAGGAAACTAATTGACTTCCTCTTGTGACTAAATCTCATGAGGAAAAGGTGAATTTTGAAATCACCATTTCAGTTCACACTCATGAAAATGTGAATCTTAATATTGGTGCATGTTGGATTACTATGGGGAAGAAGAAGAAAGGGAAAAAGAAAATCTAATCCCCTTAAGATGCATTTAAGATCCTGTGGGAATGTGTCTCATCAATGAGCTTGTTGTTTGTTTAATTTTTTGTTGTTGAATCGATTTTAGTTTTGTTATGCTTTTTTTTATTCTTGTAACACCCACTATTAACACATAAAATATCAGATAATTTTTTTTGACTTGCTTGAAGTATATACAACGCCAAAGGTGGTCTTTAAGGACTATACAAAACTCACGATATGTTTTGCATGAACACTACCCCACGTAGGGAACATGAAATGTGTGACACACATCAAGACCAATTCTATTTTTTTTTACTAGGCACAACATATACGGTTCAACTACAATACACAGATATAGGTAGGGTCTTCACACAATTTGATCTTTTAGGATTAATTTTTTTCTATAATTTCGATTCAATTCTTACTTATGTTATAGAAAGCTCAAGTCATGAGGATCACACATTCCTTGTTTCCTCCTGCTAGGTTTCCTCGAATCTATTAACGTAAACCTACAGATGATCCCATTTAATAGAATCACTAAAGTTACCTTATTTACTTGTTTAATTTGTTGATTGTTAAAAAGACATTTAAAACACACAAGTCTGTTTACCTACACACACAAGCTAAAAGATATTTATTCATACCTCATTTATACCAGGAGGAAAGCGTAAGCTCCAAATGAGGTGAAGTATTATTTAGGTTTGAAACTAATGATTCCTTTGTGCATGGATCATAATGGTTAAATTTCTTAAGAAAGCATAACAATGTACCTTCACAAGAGTTAGTGGCATGAAGGTCAATTTTGAATTAATCTTCATGATCTAATAATTCGTTAACCCTTTGTTCATTGAGACTTAGAAATCAATCTGAATTAAGTAAGTTCATCATCTAGTCTTCTCTTGATTAAATTCGTTAAAGGGAACAAGTCAGGTTTTATAACATATAACTTAGATTAAATGATTTCTTGATCATTTATCCCCATTTAACATAACCTTGTTATCCTCCCAAATTACTAAACATTGGTTTACATTTTAATATAATATTACATCCCATTAACACCAAGGTTAAATCTATTAGTATAGGTTGAGGGTAATAAAGGTATATCCCCTTTTTTTAACACAGGGATCTATAGTTTTATTTTTCTTCCACTTAAGAACTCTTTACTTCATCTATATGTTTACAACATCATATTTGAATATAAAACTTTATATGGATTACAATACCATTTTATTATACCTAGTATTAAATTATTGTCACAATCTAGAAGGGTTTACTAACTCAGGGTTATAACTCAATTTTTTTTACCATTATCCTTTTTGATAACTAGTCATAGATACATCGTTCCCTATCAAAAATCACACACAATCCAAAGGTAGCTAAAAATTCTAATGTACTGTGACTCAAAATTAAATAGGTAAAATAATATTGGTCATATCAAAGATAAAATAACTTTGAAATTGAAATCACACAATAAGATACTCATAATAATGAAGTGCTCATTTTATTTCATTCACAATAATATTTCACAAGTTTTAGTTTTAGTCAATAACAACAACACTACTTTACAAATACAAAATACTAAGGTATTGTGCCCTTCTAATGTTTTCCAACAAATACTATTCCAAATCCTTTCAACACATTTAAGCATTCGAGTAAAAAGAAATTCATTAGAAAAAATGATACAAATTTCTACCATTATTTCCCTTTTTCTACTCACGAAATCCTTTTGCACATTTATTAGCCTGAGTCAGTTTGTGAGAATTGAGCATGATAAGAACTAACACATTAAAACAATATGCTACTATTTAAAAATATCATGAAAGGAACCCTTCTATTTATTGAAACTTTTCTAAGTTCTAAAACACTAACAACTTCTTTAAACATGCTAAAAATGACACATTTTCAAATTAAAAAGGAAGTTTTATATACCCATTATCAACATTGCCTCTAAAAAAACAAAAGTTTAACAGTCATTCAAGTAGGGGTCAATGGCCTTATAAGTCTAAAATAGAGTTTTGTGTGTAATGAGATTTACATCATGTAATCATATAGATTATATGATTGAAATTTAATACTCAAACTATCAATCAAGATTTCCTTAAATAAGTCAATGATATAATAGATTTTTAGTTTGAAATCTAACATCATTTACCTAACCACTATTTACCACCTTCAAAACAATGTCACAATATTTTGATACTTTATTGCTTGCAAAATTAACATACAGAGTAAGTTATTACAAGGAAAGTTCAAATAACATATGATTATCTCATTATGCTATGCACAACAACCATCCAGTAAGATAAGAATAACCAAAATTTAGTTAACCAACTAATTAAATTTAATCCAATGCTACAGTCTTACCAAGTTTCTCTAAAATATTGTTACACTAAGTTTAAAACAAAAATCATAAATGATACTAATAATAGTTAATGTGGTTCCATATGAATCAACTGCAACCCAATTAAAGTTCAACTAAAAACCACAAAAATTTCTACGACTTCAGAAAGGCATGGAAGATGTTAATAGAAACTCCAAAAGAATATTGTGCCCTATCTCTAAAACATAGATTTAATGGTAATCTCTTAAGTAATCTATCAATCACAATGGACATGAAAGTTCAACTGCTAAATTTCAAAGGATGTATCCATTTTACGGTTGATATTATGGGTCAACTTAATATACTATTCTTACAGAAGTCCAACTTAGTAGTAATAATAATTGAATCAAGGATGATAACAAACAAGATCTCGGGTAAGAGTACGCAAGGATAAAAAAATTCGTAATTCCTTAGTAGATAAGTATGTCGAGTATTGAATTAAATAAACAAAGTCATTCGATGAACCCGTTTATACATAACCCAAAGAAATTTACAACCCAATAAAAAATTACCTTAAGAACCAGAATCATCTTGTTAAGGGATACCCATAAGCTCATATTAGCCAATAGTTAGGGAGTAAAACAATATAACACAAGTATTGTTCAAGGATAATCTTGAAGGTCAAGTATCCTTTCAACCAACTATGCACAACTATTATACAGAAACTTGTTTAAATACTGATTCTACAAGATCTAAATTCAATAGTCAAGATCTCAAGATTAAACCCAGTTGTTACATAGGCACGAAATCAAAGGATTCCTTATCGATTTAATTACATAGAGCACAAATCCCTCCAATATTTTCCTGATTTTTCCAAAACATGAATCAATATAAGCCCTTTTAGGATTAATAACATAAGAAAAAATTCCCTTAACTATATCCTTAAGGGATTGGACCCTGAGAAGCCACAATGTAAAGTTAATTTGATACTTATAATATCTGAATCCATCACAAAGGATTTGATTAAAGTATATACTCATATATGTATATAGGTCGACACCCTTGTTTTCTAGATACCTTCTCTACAAGGATACACCCTTAGTATATCATTAGTATAATTTAGAGTTTCTAACAGCATTTTGCTAAAAAACACAGCTCATCCATTCCTAAGGATAATAGTACTCATAACACTATACTCACACCTACTGGTTGTCGGCACGCACGCACAATACACACACACACACACACACACACACACACACACACACACACACACACACACACACACACACACACACACACTCTCTCTCTCTCTCTCTCTCTCTCTCCTACACATTCTATTTCACCATTTTCAAGGGTAAAGAACATCTCAAAAGATTCATAAGCAACCAACTATACAGTGCCTATGGATACAGGTATAGTTATATCATCCATATGACCCAGTAACCAATCAAGCATGCATATTTTCTAACAACACAAACGACACTCAATAACAACATCCTCAAAGACTAATCACAGCATGATCAAATAATATCGACACATAGAGATTTATTTATACAATGTAGTTAATAGAATGAACGTTAAGAGGGAAACATAACAAATCATGCCAACCCCAAAAAAAAAGTGATTTTAAACAAATGAAAGTACGCAGACCCAAACAAGGTGCCGAGGAGATGTATTCCAATAGGTCATTCGTTATCTCCATGAAGGAGAGATTAAAATATTCCAAAAACCAATATAAATACCCAAGATGGGTTTATGCTCATTTTCAATCATTTTTTAACCTTTTTTGAACATAAGTTTCACAAGCTATGATTCTAGAGTCGAAACAAAAGATATTTATCTTTTAATTTAAACAACATAGATCCATAAAACTCAAAATACACAAACAGAAGTAAATGGTTTAACTGAATCTACTCAAGAGTATTCATAGCAAAGATATCAAGCAAAGAACCCAGATAAAAGATAGAAAATTAGGACAATAATCACTTATTGATACCCAAAATGCATAATATAAAATCCAAATAAGAGCATAGATATTTTTAATTAACTCTTATGTAGAGCCAGTTATCATAATGGTTAGGGCATATCATGCCTATATTTGAAATAATATTTGATTTTATTTGAATAGGGGTTCGTACAGTGAACATGGGATCATACGGACGTTTTTGGTTAGCATTTTCAAAACCATCAGAGAGCCAAGATCACGAGCACGCAAGGGTGACATGCTGCGAAATAATTGCAATTATTTTTCTCCCATGTTCACACTAAGGGGGGAATGTTAGGAATTAATAATGTTAGTGCTCACCTTTATATGGGATGATAAAATGATATATTGTGGGTAGATATATATTACCACACATAAAATAGGATTTTGGAGAGATTGTTCGTGAAGTTGTTTCCTAGATTATAGGAGCAAAATAATATATATATATATATATATATATATATATATATATATATATATATATATATATATATATATATATATATATATATATATATGTATGTATGTATGTATGTGTGTATGTATGTATGTATGTATGTATATATATATATATATACATGTGTGTGTGTGTATGTGTACCGAATATGAAATACAAGGAAGAAATAATTTTTTTCTTTGTGTAAATATGGTACTGTACCATCATGGTATTGGTGAAAGAAATGTTTAAGAATCTTTACTCACCGATTTAAATAGTTCTTTGGAAGAAATTTGAAAAGAATATAGTTTTTGGGTTGTATCACTTGTAATATGCATTTAATACTTGATTGTTTAAGAATTATGAAATTAGTTACTTTTTCCAAGGTCACCACTCATTGTAGGCTTGAATCCTTAAGTGTAAATTATGTGTTTTTTGAATTAAAGTTGTTCTAAAATAATGTAAATAGCGAGAACGAAGTGAGACTAAAGTACAACATAAGTGTAAAGAGTATAAGAGTTAATGATATCCTGGTTAGGAATAATATCATACTTTGTAATGCCTACATTTTTACGCACCGAAACCACATCAAACAACATTAATTATTTAGGAAAAATTTAGGTAAATATTTTTTTTAAATGTTCCAGGGTAGAAAACATTTAATGCGTTTAAAACTTGCTTAGCTATTTATTACATTAGTTCTCCATTTAATATTAACTCATTCTCTGATTTTACCTACAAATTTTAGGACCCTTCCATGTCCCTATTAAATTTATTTAATTAACCCCTAATTAAAATTTATTAAATCCAATTTCCTAATTCACATTAACTTTTATTAAAATATCTTCCAGATTAAATTTAAATTTTATTTTTCTAAGTGACCATGCTCATGCCAAATTTATTTATTTCACTACACACTACCTCTATTCAAACTTTTTATTTCCATTAAATAATTTAATTTTAATGTCCCCATATAAAACTTAGGTTTAATGAACCATGTCTAAAGTACCCTAGGTGGCCCTATTAGTTATTAAAATTAAACACATTTTAAAACATACCCATTCCCAAAAAATGCCAACAACTTAAAAGGGATGGGATCTAATCTCCACCCTTGGATTAGATAATTTAGAGTCATTAGATCTAAGGTTTCCCTAAAAATCCCTAATAATCCTTATGGATTTCTTTTACTCAATTTTTTACCCTAACCTCCCTCATTTGCACTTGCATGTTTGAAGGGAGAAGAGGAAGGAAGCCATGAAAACATGGGGAAGCTCCAATGAAAGGTCTATTTCCATTGTATTTAGGTTTCATATACTCACAAATTTGGGTTTATATATATACACATACATATATATACATATACACATATATACATATACACATACATACATACATACATATATATATATATACATACATATATATATATATATATATACATATTAAGACATATACATATATATATATATATATATATCATATATATATATATATATACATACATATATATATATATATATATATTCTTTTATATTTTATTAGGAATGTGGTATACTCATATGGTTTGGGTATGTATATATTTCTATAAAAATATATACCCCTTCATTTTTCTATATTAAGACATGATATACTCACAGATTTGGGGGTTTATATATATATATATATATATATATATATATATATATATAATGATGAGAAGGGTTTCGATCTTATGGCCGCGACCACGACTGAGAATGGGGTTTTGGCCCCAATATGGGTGTTGTGTCCAGTGTTGAAGCAAGTCGTAAGGACAATGACCATTGAAGTATCAGTTGGGGGGTCTTCTCCCTCCCCATTATTATTTTATTCAATACAACATCACATGGAGGGTAATGAGGCCACGTGGCCCAAGAAATGTAATACTTTTTTTTCTATAAACTTTATTTTATAATAATCAACCCAACTAATTTATATTATGTTTTCTTTTCAATATTTTAATATATATATATATATGGGTGTATGTATGGAAGCAAGTATATGTATCAGTTCTTGGTGGCCGAAGAAATATACTTTTTTCTATAAACTTTATATTTTCTTTTCAATATATTAATTTATAGATATATATATGTTTCTTGGTTATAAGATTACAAGAGGTCTTTCTTTGCAAAAATAAGTTTTTGCAAATGAACATGTATATAAATGTATAGTTTTGTGGCTTTTATTATTTTCACCTAAAAATAGTTATAATGATAAAGAGAACATATTTCATTATCTAGATTTAGAAATAATATGCCCAAATTATTTTTTTTTATGCAAAGATGTGTAATTTAGAATAACAATAATAAAATTTAACTATTTTTCAATTCATTTAAGAAAAAGGAAAATAAATATAAACACAACCAAACATGTATTTTTGTAATATCAATATTGAATCAACTAAAACAGTGACAATAGGATTTATCCAAGTTAAACAACTTTATAACTAAATGATAATTTCACCACAATGAAATTTGATCCCAATATAACTTCAAATGAATTACCAATTTAGAATTGGTAATAGAATACAACTTTTTAAAATTTAAAATTGCATATTTACATTACTTGAATTCCCAATGAAATATCACTTGTCCATTTCCTCTTTTCTTCAACTATTTACTTCACAAAATAAAATGATACAATTCAAATTTCAGATATCCCATTTACAAGAGCTCAACTTAAAATTCAAGTATACAAAGTCCCTACACTAAAAGGTCAAGACAACATGATAAAATTTACAAAACATGCTCTCTTATTTGTCTTGTACACAATGTAACTCTATCAAAGGCATCAAATTTTATATCCCTATTTTCTTCATCTCCAAATCACAACATCAAGGAAGGGAGCATAGGAAACAATCACCTCCCAACATTATTCCAATGAAAAGGTGAAAAAACCTTCTCATTAGCCCCCAAGCTCCAACAATGGAGAAATAAAGGATGTATTACGACCATGGAAACTTCAAAAAAGGATTCAAAAAAGAATGTTAAACACAAACTTGCAACACATAAAAAAAACACAAATAATAAGATTTTCAACTTTCTAAAAACACATAGGCTTAAAACAAAGCCAAAGGAGAAGAGAAATATGGGTAACCCCTTATACCTCCTAAGTTGGTTAAGTGTCCACCTTGAAATTTATAAAAACTCCATCCACACATTAAAAATCCTTATCCCTCCCTACATCTCTTTTCACTCCCTCAAATCTCTTATCACTCCCTCATGTAAAACTTACAAAGATAAAGCAAGAAATCTCCCTTATCTTCACAAGGTGGAACATCCTACCCACACTCCCTCCATAAACACATAAACAACTCTTATCCCTACCTCAAAGGCCCCATTTTTCCTTTTCCCCACAACATCATTAACTTAAAAACTATGATAATCCAATACAAACACATACATTCATTCATTTTACAATACAACAAACAACAAGAAAAATAAAATGTAAAGGTATAAGACCCTACCTTTCCATTTCAAGAACCTTCAATATTAAATAAAAAAACTTCAAGCTTCTTCTAATTCCAAGCAAATCCAAAAGCAAGTTCCCAAGTTTCAAAACAAGTAACCCCCAAGACAACCAAGAATTACAACTAAATAGAAAATGGTGGAGAGGAGGGTGATGTGGATCCATGTAGGATGCCACATCATTTCCCTAAAATCTATCTCATAAGTCAAACACAAATACCAAGGCTTCATAAATGGGAAAGGTGAGGATATGAAAAATTTCATTCAACACACAAACCTGCACTCCATACTTCCA
The DNA here is from genome assembly GCA_019776745.2 of Taxus chinensis. Lineage (NCBI taxonomy): Eukaryota > Viridiplantae > Streptophyta > Pinopsida > Cupressales > Taxaceae > Taxus > Taxus chinensis. The sequence continues at coordinate 602,942,706 of CM034152.1, read as the reverse complement.
AGGACACAATTAAGAGGGTTTGTAAGAAAGTGTAATTAATTGCCTCTTTTTCCTTCAAAAACACATAATGAGGGTTAATTTTTACCCCTAAATTGATAGGTAATGTTGGTAGGATAGGTTAATAGGTATGCGACAATTATAACTTGTCCCACAAGCCTTCAAAAATGGGCTCAAAGCCTAAATTCTAGATTTGAAAAGTGGGGATGCATACACCACTTAACATCAATAAAATTCATCTAAAATAAATAAGATAACAAGGACTATCTACCACATTCAAATCCCACATAGTCACATACCAACTTATCATAATCAACATGATTAATTAACTAAACAAGAGCACATTAATTAAGAAATAATAAAGTGAGAATAGATTATAATTAAATAAGTCACATAGACGACAAAATAAATAAAATAGAAGAGGGAAAAGAAACACAAATACCCATGGTGACAAATGATGTCACCCCCCATGGGAACCTCCTAAAAATTCAACAATAAAACCACAATACGAATGAACACAAAGTTGACATGGTGGCCTTTTTAAAAACATTTGATATTATTCCATGGTTAGTCTCCTAGGCCCTTATTGTTTATTATGATATAATTACCTTAAAAAAACAAAATAAATACCCCTTCGGCCTCAAGGCCATATCAATTACATCAATAAATAAAACAAATGCATATCTATCAATTAACATCTTCATATAATATGCTAAATCATCATCAATTTTAAGCAATTCTATCAATTGTTTACAATTTCTAAACATTTCAATTCTACCATTTTCACCAACATCAATGAGATCGCAAGACTATCCTAATCATCTAAACATAATCAATACGTCAAGAATCTAAAGTGATAATATCTAACAAAGTAACAACACTAGATCATCATCAAGTACTGAAATATCTATCCATGTCTACCAGGAGACCATACAATCCACAATATGAGTCACAATATATTGATAATCAAAATGTCTATATTGTCTATCAACATACTAACAAAAATATAATAATAATTTCCATGTCCCTAATAAAAAATAATCAAAATAATAGTAAAATAAGTGTCTAAGAGGAGTGGGCATTACATCCCCCTCCCTTTAAACTTGACATCCTCCCTGAAGTAATTAGAAAATTTGGGGAAATTGTTCTCGTAATCGTGTGGAATCCTCCATTGTAGCTGATGACTCATTATACCGATCCCACTAGATGTGCAACTGATCAATATCATGGCCTCAAAGTCCCAGGTTATTACACTCTAAAATGTGTATGGGATCAACCATAACCTTTCCCTTCTCCTGCACCTACAAATCAATCCAATCAAAACATGAGATGGATCAGGTATATATCTTCAAAAAAAAAATGGAAACCATCATGGATGCGAGACAAGTTGGGTGGAAAGGCTAAACAGTAGGATATAGAACTGATCTACTCCAAGATATCAAATGGACCCATAAATACTCAGAGATATCTTAGAGAATTTTCCACAATAAATGGGGCTCTTATGAGGTATGACTCTAAGAAACATTTTCATGCCAACCTCAAAACTACTAGTCAACTCTCCTCTGGTCTGTGCACTTCTTATGCCTATCCTATTCCTATTGTAATATTTGTCTGATAAAGACGACTGACTTCTCGATATCCTATAATATGGCTGGCCCAAAATAAGCCCTATCCTCTAACTTGTCCCAACTCAATTGATTCATGAACTCTTTGTTATATAATTTCTGAAATGGTGTCATACCAATGGAATTCTAAAAACTGTTATTATATGTAAACTCTACTAGATATAAATACTCCTCCCATCATGATTAATTATCCAGAATGTACACATAAATCATATCCTATAGTATCTGGTTCACCTGATTAGTCTGACCCTCTGTCTAGGGGTGATAAGATGTACTGAAATTTATCTTCGTCCCAAAGGAAAAATGCATGGTGGTCCAAAAGTGTGATGTGTACAAAGGATCATGGTCACAGATAATATTATGTAGAATCCCATAAATTATCACTATCTCATCTAGATAAATGCACGCCACTACACTAATTGTATAGGTGGTCTTCACCAGAGAAAAATGAGTCGCTTTCATCAATCTATACACCATGACCATGATCGGGTCATGGTGGTATCTCGACATAGGTAGGACCACTATGAAATGCATAGAAATGGTGTCTCATTTCCACTTTGGTATAGTATGAGGATAAATAAGGATAGCTGGATGTTGATGCTCAACCTTCACCTTCTGACACTCCAAACACTGAGACACAAACTGGGCTATAGCCCTCTGATGACCACTCTAATAGAATAACTGCCTCAGTGTGGCATGCATCTTCTTCACCTGTGGGTAGGCTGATTAAGGTGCATGATGAGCCTCTACTAATATATCATGTTGTAAATATCCATCTCTAAGTACATAAATATGACCCCTATGCCTAAGAATACCATCAGACTTCAATGATATCCCCTTAAATTTACCCTTAAGGGGTTTGTGTGACTCAATATTTTCTCTGGCTGAAAGGTAGAACCTTTAGTGTGGATGATGTTGTAATATCCTTATCTGAAATGTTTCTATCTAATTAAGTAGCCATGGAAAGGTGTCCACGATGACTCAAAGCATCTCCTACCACATTATCCTTCCCCTTCACATGCTCAATCTCCATATCATGCTGACATAAAAGCTACATCCAACACCGTTGACGAGTGTTGATATTGGGTAGTGTGAAGAAGTGTTGTAGGCTCAAATGATCTATCCTGAGTGTGAATATATTTCTTAATAAAAAATGTCACCATTGAACCAAAGCATGAACCACTACTATAAGATCAAGGTCATGAGTGGGGTAATTGAGCTCATAATCCTTGCGTTTGTGAGACTTAAAAGCTAAAACTCGGACATCCTGCATCAATACTCCTCCTATCTCTGCCAATGAAGTATCTGTACATACAAATAAGTCCCTCTACAGATCTAAAATTTTTAGGATACATGTTGTGGTAAGGCACTCCTTCAGAGTCTTGAAGGTTTTCCCACAACTATCTGACCATATAAACATCTTCCCTTTCCACTACAGAGAAGTGATGGGATGAGCAATGTGTGAGAATTTCTGTAAAAATCTCTTTTAATATCTTGATAATCCCATAAAGCTATGTACTGTGGTCTTATTGGTATACACCGTCTAATCAATTATAGCTCAGATCTTGTAAGGATCTACTGTGATACCTTCACTAGAAATAATGTGTCCCAGATATTGAACCTTTGTATGAAAGAATGTATACTTCTCCAGGTTCTTATATAAACAACTCCTCTCGAAGATGCTGCAAGAACTAACAAAGGTGTTCCTCATGCTCCTCACACGTGTGTGAGTACAAAAATATTTCATCTAGGAAAATGAGTAAAAAATGTTCAAATAATGTCTTGAATACCCCATTCTTCAAATTCATGAAAAATACAGGGGATTTCATCTTCCTGAATGGTACAACTGTTAACACGTAGTGGACATATCTCATGTGCAGAACACTATATTATGAATATTTGCATCCATAATCCAATCTTGATGATGACCTAACTTAATATCTATCTTGGTAAACATAGTATCCCCCTTAATTTGATCAATCAAATCATCAATGCATGGAAAAGGGTAATGATTTTTTATCGTTACTTTGTTTAGCTTCCTGTAATTAATGCAAAAACTCAAGGATCCATCCTTCTTCTTCACAAAAATCACTGGTGCATCCCAAGGAGATACACTAGGATGGATTAGGCCCTTCAAAAGAAGGGAATCAAGATAAAGTTATAGCTAAAAATCTCCTAGGTAGACATCCTACATGGTGTGCGTGAGATAGGCTCTGCTCCAAGAACTAATTCTATACAGAACTCTATCTCACAAGGGGGAGGTAGGTCAAGAAACTCACTGGGAAAAACATTTGAATACTCTAGTAGAATGTGGTGTTCGTCAAGTGAAGGTCCTCTAGTCTCATCCTATGACCTGTCACTGACTGTAATAGAATAAAACTAGCATCCCTTACACCTATATAGTGGATATAGTGTGAATCAGATATAGGCCTCCTAACCCCAAAAATCACTGACTCAAATCCTAAATCATCTCCACAAGATATCACCTTACCATAACATTCAACTCTAGCCCTAAGTGTTGAAAGCCAATCCATACCAAAAATAATCCCAGAAGATCCCAAAGCAAGGATGTAAAGATCCAAGGTCATGGTGAAGGGTCCTAGGTTAACTAAACACTCATTTACTAAGGATTCCACTTTGAGCTTGGTTCCAGAAGCCATCTCTACATCCCAACTACTACCTTGCCTAACTGCCACAAACCTGCATCACTCTACTAATGATGGGGAAATAAAACAATCAGAAGATCTTGAATCAAATATGATAGATATAGAAATACCACCAATGCTACATGTGGTCTCGATCACATTTCCCCAGTGCTCTACCTAGCGGTTCTCAACTGGAGCATAAATCTTATGACTCTGTTAAATTTCACCAAGTTTCATCTCATAAATAGGAGCCTTGCCCTTGGTATTAGGTTTTTGGTAGACAATCATTCCATTGGTGTCCCTGTACACCACATTCATAAAAACTACTAGGTTCCCTCCATTGAGAATCCACTCCCCCAGGTGCTCTGTTGATCTATTCTTTAGACCTCGATGATCCCGCTATACACTGTTGTGGCAGCTGTGGACGAGCTCTTAGCTGACTGAGCTCTATATGGTGCCTATGTCCTGATAGGTTCTCTAAGAGGAGGCCCCATTCTCTACCTTGTTTATGCATCATATGTCTGTTGAGGCCTGAATGGTGGATGGGTATATTTTTTTTGATGTTTTTTGTTTATGTGGCAGCTTGAAGGAGGACTATGTAGATCTATGACCACCATGAGGAGGAGGGTTTGCCACCTTGAACCAATTATCGTACATCTGTTGTATGTATATCCTCACTCTCTCTCTCTCACATAACGTGTCTTCCCCCTATTCTCCTGTATAATATAGGCCTACTCAACGGCCTTAGGATAAACTCCATGGATAATGAATGCGCACTGCCCCTCTAAGATCTAAATTCAGTCCCCTGATGAACCTATGAATCTTGACCTTCTCATCTTACATGTAGTCGAGATACTGAACTAAGTCCCAAAACTGACTCTAATACTCATCCACTTTTATAGATGCCTGTCGTCAGTCATGGAACTCATCAATCCTCTACTAAATGAACCATCTAGATAAATATATACTCTGGAATCACTCCTTAAAGAGCTCCCATGTCACAGTATTTGAATCCACATGGACTTTTTGCTCCTCTTTCCTCCACCATAATCCTTCCCCATCACCATGAAGATGTATCGCGACATGATCCTTCGTGTTGTTAGTACATGGACATAGCTTGAAGCATCTACTCAAGCTAACTATCGAGGCCTCAACCTTAAATATTATTTTATCTCTAACGAAGTGATGTCGATAAAGCTTCAATATCTGGTCACATATGATCAGCTGCTATCATCTGTCTTCCCCTGGGTATCTCCTCAAGGTCATATCTCTGGTTAGGGCTCCTAGATATTTCCCTCTTTCTTGAATCCCTATCACTATGCTCTCTATGTGGCGAATATGGTCTAACTTGGCTCTACATGAGATTTATCCTCTCTATGTTCCCCAGTGTGTTATGGAGAGGCATGAACCTACTGTGACAGATGACTATCATGCTGGTTAGGTCATCCCCCAAGTTAACTTCCATGTATAACACCATTAACCTCCTATAAGGTCTACAAAATATGTGGTAGTATAGCAGTGGATACCTACTCTCGGGGTGGTCCCTCTAATTCAACAGGAAATAACTCCTTGTCTTGTGTTTGCATCTTGCATAGACCAAGGAGAGAGTTATTTCATCATCACCCAGGTGTTTTTTCAGTTACCTAAGTTCATACGTTTTAAAATTTTAACAATGTTATGTCTCCTAGGTTTTTAAATTGTGCTATGGTTTTGTTAAGTTTACTTTTGTGTTTCCATGTTTTAGTCTTCAATGAAGGTCTAAGTGTTCAATCCACATGGGATGTTGATATGCAAAGCTGTAAGATACCCAAAGTTTTGATGCACTCAAAACCACATTAAACACCATTAATTATTTAGGAAAACACATTGGGTAAATCAATTTTTTTTAGCTGTTGTGGGGTACAAAACATTCCTGTGATTGCGTTTAAAACTTGTTACTTAGTCATTTAATACATTAGTTATCCATCTAGGATATTCCCTTCAATAAGTACTTACATCTTTTACACCCCTTGCATGTCATTTTTCAATTAAGTTTATGCATTCATGCATGTTAATATGGTATTACCAGAGCCTTTTTTCCTAAGTCACATTAGTTTGTGATTCAGAAAGGGTTGGACCTTTCAAATTAAAGGTAAATTTTGGTTATATGCCTTTGGAATCCATGCCTAATGCCACATTTATTTAGCATGACACTAGTCTTTAAGCTAACAGGCAGCTTTCCCCACATGATCATCAGAAATGTTGACAATTTTTGCACTTGTGCAAAAATGGGCAACTCGAAAATTTGTCATTATGATGAAAGTAATGGGTGAAGTATACCTAAGCTAAGGAAGTTCTAATGTTATTAGTTACTATTGAATTAATTAAAGATTAAGTTAAATTTGCAGCTATGTGTGTTGTTACAAAATGTAACAGATCACATAGTCTACAATTTTGTGATACCTTTAACAAAAGAACACAAAGGCCCCGATGAATACCTATGTTCTATTGATGAAGACACCAAATTATAGAGTAGGTGAAGTTTTGAGTTTTAGGATAGAAAACACAAGTGTAGATTAAAAAAATCAGAGTTCATTAATGAATGTTACATGTTCTCATCAATGTTCTTTCCTTTATGTTTAAGACATTCAACTATATGACTAATTTGTTTTAGTTCATCATACACTCGACTCAGAAGCTTGAAATGTAGAAGGAAATACACAACTCAATTTTAGAATTCAAATGTTTTACTCAAAAGGAAGGTCAAATGTTTCCCACACAAGCCATGGGATGTGATTAGAAAGTAAAAAGTACATCTACTGAAGAAATAGGTACACATGCATGAAATAGAAAGAAAAGGAATATGATTGAACCCATCATTTCCTGTGTATATTCTTCATTGTGCAGGTTGTCCCCCTTCTATCTTATTCCATCATTGTCTTCAAAATTCGAATAATGGTACCTGAAAAGTAGAATATAAGAACCATCAATAAGGAGCTCAAGGTCGATCCATATTCCTACACTATCCTAATTCTTGCATATGGATCTCTAACCAACAGAAGATATGAAGTGCCTAAAGATCAAAATGAATATCCCACTCAGGAAACAAAAATAGAAAAAAATGAATAAGAAACATGGACACAAGAGAGGCCAAAATCCTAAGTATTTTCTAACTATTTTCTTAAAGTGTGCAAGTAAAGGTTGCAGCCAAGAAGATAATAAATCATTTATATGCTGGAAAGAAAGACCAATGTAACTTGAAACTTAGATATTATCTACAATTGCAAGAGGGGTACAATATATAACATAGAAGATGCTTACGGAAAAGGTATATTTTCCAAATTTCAGTTAAAGGAAAGGAATTCTAGAAAAAAATTTACAGGGCCTTCGCCATGTAAAAATCAACATTTTAAATTTTCCAACATGCCATAAATTTTACTATAAAGGAAATAAAGAATCTATCTAAAAGATACAAGGTAAAAATATCTCATGGAATCAAGAACAATTAAAGTGCTATTACTACTAGTTTTAGGATAAAATGAACAAGCCTACTAGTCTATCAAAAGATACAAAATTCTCAAAGAGCTAAATTTCAGAACTAGGAAGGATAGAAGAGAAAAGTTATGACAGAGTAGATAATGTGACATAAAAGCATATGTGTAACCCAAAGCAACTTCAAATTTACATAAAGACCTCAAGCCCCCAAGATCTGGGACAAATCAAAGTACGCATCATCCTACATTATACTTCAAAGCTATATTCAAATGCAAGATTCAGGGTTAAATAGAACCGGAAAAACACACAAAGGATCAAAGGTATCTCCTTGACTATGGCTCAATACAACAAAGCTGAAACTAATAGACATAGTTTAGATTAGAATAGAAAAGGTTCAAAGATTGATTGAGAACAATATTAAAATCAGAAGAAAATTCATACACAGTTCCAAGTAGAAAGTGAAAAGAGCTTGAAATATTATTCAAGACAAAAACTCAAGTGGAAGAACTTTGAATCAGAAAAATAACACATTTACAAGTCAAAGAAAGGTTATAGTATTTCAGAGATTGTCATTTCCATTAAAATCATATTCAAGTTACATTATCAGATTGTGTATAGATCCAGAAAATTGATAAAACATGAATAGGAATCATCAAGTTCAGAGAAAGAAGAGCAAGCTCAGAATGAGGTTCAATTCAAAATAACTAAGGCCGAGCACACAGGTATTCAGAAAACCTTCAAGGAAAAGTACATACTCAGGTCGTAATGAAATAATGGAGACCTAGATTAATGTCAGGCTCAAAAATTCAAAGCTTCCAAATACAAAGAAATTCAGACATCATTAATCATGGCAGAGGTCAAATGACACCAAAAAGTTGAAGAAACTATGACAGTACAATTGTAAAGAAAATGTACCCACTATTTGAACTCTCGTGGCCGCATAGAAACTATAGAACCAATTAAAATTTGGATAACCAGAAAGTTTCGACCATCAAAACTCATATAGAAATGATGGTGATTATTTTGCGACAGGAGCCATCACATTTCTACCTCAAAATAAATAAGCTATAGATGTAGTTCTGTAAAAATATTTCTCTTCATTTTACCAAATACCCATGAAGGAAAACAGACTTACCAGTAATAAATGTCAGGTTAAGCTGAAGTAAAATCACTCATAGAATGATCAGTGGAAGAGGACTCATGAACATTACATCAAAGCCAAATAGTTTCACTTTCACCTTCCATGACTGCAGTTGAAGCCCTCAGAATGAACTAAGTTAGAGTAGAACAACAGGAATGGAGATATTTCAGAACCTGCAAGGTATATTTACAGAAGAAACCCAAGCTCAAAGAAATCACTAACAGTGGCGATCATCTAACGAAGTAAAACAAAGACCAAAAAATAACACAATGCTGAGATCATAGACTCCAAGATGGTGGATATAAAGAAACCAAAGACTTTAAATATATAGAACCGAACAACAAACATACATATCCTATCAAGCTCGAAGAAAAGAATGTAGAGGGATAAGGTTTCAAAGTTACCCATAATGGTAGAGTTCAGAGCTTCACAAAGAAACCATCAATGGTGTTAAAAAAAAATTCTTGGGCTTCACCCACATCACTAAAACCTAATGAAGTGATCATTATGGGTCAAGGTCCCTGTTATCATGCAAACTCGAAAAACGAGTTAATAGGACTCAACCACAATTGAAAAATTGACAATCAATAAAGCATCAAGTACAAAGATCAAAGGGTGAGGATGTGCTCAAAGCTTGAATAATTAACCACAGTTAGTTCCCACTGACCACATTCAATACATAGTTTAGAAACCCTAAACCGTGAGTCCAAGGATCAATGGATTAAGATCTCAAAGTAAAAATATTGACGTTCCCAAATAGTTCATCAAAATCGAGAAAAAATTCATGCAGTTAGAGTAGCGGTCAAACTTAGTCAAAAGTTTAAAAATTTCAAATTGTCAAAATTTCCTCCACAAGCCCGAAAGTCCACAGAGTACACATGGCAAAACAATGCAATGGCAGAAGAATGGAGAGCAAGAGTATTTTTAGTTTTTAAAACCTTAAAAGTGCAAAATTTAAGAGTTCCAAAATTTCCCGTAAGCCTGAGCACACAAGGAGAAAGTAAAATCAAGGAAAAGGTCAAATATCGATTCCATAGAACATTTGACGGAACATCGGGCTTTCTTAAAACTTTTTATACCTTTTGCAAATATGGTTAAAATTACAATTTTTTCCCCTGTTCCCACATTTCCGCTGAGTGGGAGATCGGATTAAATGTTGCCTTTCAAGACCCAAAGCGGAAAAGTTTAAAAATGCCAAATTTTCCTGCAGGTCTAAAAATCTAAAATGGGCAAAAAAATCCACAAAAGGTCCGCAAGTCTGCAAAGGGCTTAAAACTTCAAAAAAAAATTACATAGGTCCGCAAAGGGCTTTAAACTTCAAAAATATACCAGAAACTTTGTGAAGACCAAACAAGATATCACTAAACAAGGATCGGGAAAGTAGGCCGTCGTGGGCCATTTTCAGTTTTGAGCCTTTTACAGAAAGGAAGAAAAAAGTCATATTTTTTGAGTTGGGATTCCACTCCAATAAAATTTGAACGCATGCAGGGATCAGATAAAGGGCAAATGGTACGCCGAATTTTTCAAAATATGCATGTTTTATCAAAAAAATGATCAAGATGTATTACAGAGGGTTTTTTGTATCAAATTTTTGAGTATGGCTATCTTTTTGGGGAAGTAAAAACACAGACATTTCCAGCTAATATTTTTAATGGAATTTTTCATAATGACAACCAAGGGAAATTAATCACCAGAAATAGCTCAATTTTTATGAAATATTGCAAGTATTATAATTATTTCTTTTACCCATGAGATGCGAGTTAATTTGTTTTGCATGCTTCATTAAAGGACATATTAGCAAAAGACAGAGTTTGCATGCACAAGAAGACTTGCTCAACAAGCAAAGCTTATTTTTTAGCAAATCATACACTCAATGCTTTTTCGTAAAAATAGACATTATTTTCTAAAAATAGATCAGTTCGGACTGTAGTTGACTAGTTGTAACCGAAGGCTATCAATGCCTATTTGTAATTGCATGTTCTACTTTTATCCCTTTATCTATTATTAAATAAAGGATAAAAATATCATACATGGGTGAGTACAAGCCTTGGGCTATTTTTGGTAAAGGGGTGAACTTTATTTTGCTATATATTATGTGCCTTTGCAAATCATAGGGGGAACTTCTGGAGGAATTTTTGGATATAGGAGTAACGAAGCAAAATTTTTGCTAGTTTTTTCCTTCTGAGTGTGAAGAATTTCTGCCTTTCCAATTATTTGCAATCTTGTGTATGTTTCTATTAGTCTTGTGAATATAAATTACCTAATCAATCATCTTACCCTATTGTAAATTAATTATTTTCCACATGATTTTAATGTGCATGTTAACTTATCAGTGTTATTGTGATTTTTTTCCCTTAGTACAACCAAGTGTTTTCCCTTAAAATTGTTGTAGAACATTGTCACTTTGTGCATTAAGAACATTTCACTTATCAATTGTGCATATACTCAATCAAATCCCTCATATAAATTTGGTGTATCACCTTAGTTTTAATTACTTTACAGTCATATTTTTCCCCTTAGAACCCTAGAAATCAGTTTAGGATACACCAATAAGGAACCAGCCTTTTAATCTCAGAGACACACCTCAACATAGGTATACCCCACAGACCTAAGGTGTTTCCATTGTATCTACGAAAGAGAGATATCAATTTTGCAAGCTTAGAAAACCTACATTCATCTCTCTATAGGGTGAACTTTTGTGAGATAATAGTTTTTTGGCATACCCCGGTGGGACCCACAAATTAGATCTGTATGCAAGTTACAAATTCTACTTCAGATCTACAACAGATTTATAGCAGTTATAAAGTCACTTTCGAGAGAAAGCTGCAACAATTTATTCTAAGGATTTTAAAATCTTTTGGTGAATCTGTTAAGCTGATATCAAACTAGTATTACAGCATATTCCATGCCTAAAGTGACTACGAGATCATCAATTAGATAATTTTATCCCGAGTTTGTTTCTGTACCCTTGGATTCTTCTAGAAGGAGAAGCCTTGGTAATACTTCACCTTATAATAGACCAGCTTTTTGATAACCATCCTCATGATATTCCTTCACCACGTATAAATTTCTATATTAACATCTGAGTTTTTCAAATGGCTATTCAACCACCAAAAAAAATTGTGACCTTTACTAATGGCAATCCATTCGTAATCCTAGTCTACCTTGGCATTCCTAATGCTACCATGAAAATTTTGCCATCATTCATGGGTGAAAATCAGGTTACGCCTGTTGAACATATCAAATATTTTGTAGCCCTATGTGCAGTTCATAATATCACTCATCAAAGCGTAGCTTTAATACTTTTAGCTACATATTTTAAATGGCAGGCCTTATAATGATATAGAAACCTTGAAATTGGAAACATAAGAACTTGGGATAACTTAGGTGAAAAATTTCTAAAATAGTCCCTGGATAATTCAGATCATTTTTCTCTCATTGAAATAGTTTGTCTACTATTTAAAAGAGCTCCCAATGAGTTTAATGTACAGTTTCAATATCCATTTTTCCAGAACTTGGCAGAGAATTCTAGCAAGTGTCAAGCCTCAAGTTGATCATGCTTTGCTTTTATTATCTTAGTGCATTAAACAGTGATATCTCAACTATGATTTACTCAATGGGGGGAGATACACTCCCAGCAGCCTATGATATCACTATTCAAGCTGAAAATGGTCTTATTAAAGCTAGGAAATTGGGAACCAAGGCCTTCAATGCCTTTTCTTTTACAGATTTAGCACCCTATTTGTAAGCCTATTACAATCATAGAACCTATTTTTTGTAGTTCCATTAGATGAGGAACTTAAATCTTTGCAAACTAAGGGAAATAAATTGACTTCGATTGAGAATAGAATTACATTACCTAGCAGACCATCTTAGGCTCCTTATCAACAAAATCAATAGGATCAACAAAACATGTAGCCTTATCAAAAAAATCAAAAATTATAGGTAGCCTTACCATCAAAGGAAGTTTAAACCAAAGGCTCCTAGTTCACCTAATGCTTTAGTCCTAATTAATATGGCTACAAAAGAGTGGTTTCAACATTGCAATCAACCTCATTTAGCTGCAACTTTCCTAAATGCTTTTCTGAATCTAAATCTTGTTGCACAACCTCAATCTGAAACATTGTTTGTGCCTCAAATGGAGGGTGGGTAGCAATAAAATCATGTTCAAGAAGGAACCTAAATATAATTTAGTTAATTTTACTGAGGAGTATTTCATTGTAGTAACTACTAGGGCTCAAGGGAAAGCTGTTGAAAGTCAAAAACAACAAAATAGGCCTATCCTACCTACTGTCACTGATAAGGACAATATCTACAGTTCAAAAGTTAACCAACAACCCTATTTTTCCTCAAAAAAACAAGTTTTCATTTGATAAAGGCCATCAAAAATAGCTACAGCCTTATCTAAGAAGATTTTTTATACCTCAGATATCTAAGGCAGCTGAAGCAAAATCAGTTTTCACTAAGGCCTACTCTAAGATAGGTGAATCCGTCTCTAAAAAAGTTACTTCTTTTAACATTGTTGATGTAATGAAAAAATCATAATGTTAATATATCAATGTGGGATGCTCTAAGTATACCCTGGACAGCAAGATTTACACTCTCATGAACTAGCTAAGTTGTAGATTTCTTCAAATACAATAGAAAAGGAAGTTCATAAGGTGTACATGGTCCTTATAATGTCTAAACAAGACCACATTAAAGAAGTTAAATAGATGGTTCTGAATGTTTTCAATGCTCATGACATTAGGAAACCACCACCATTTTATTTTTTCATTGATTATTGGAGAACATCTAGTTCATTATTATATGGTGGACAATGGCGCAAGTAAAATAGTTATGCCAAAAGTGATTGCAGAAAAATTGGGTTTGCAGTATGAGCCAATAGAAAGGAGTGTCTTTCAACTTAATGGAACTACAAGTAATACGGTTTGGTATAATAAAAAACTTATAAGTGACGTTACATGCTTGCCCAAATGTTTCTATTCTGCAAGATGTTATTGTTGTACATTTACCTCAAGACACTGCCTTATGCTTATCTAGAGACTTCGCGATAAAAATAGGAGGTTATATCTCTTCAGATTGGTCCTTCTTATTTATAAATACTCATTATGGTACTAAAGTTACTATCAATTCAAAACCATTGGCCAAATTTCACATTAAGCCTCACTCTTCAAATGTAGTGGCTATTTATTCAGCCTTCGATCAATCTGACTTTGATGAAGTAGCTCAAGTTTCACCATTAGATGGTGTTTCTAACATGTTCATGGATGAAAAGACAGTTGAAGAACATGCTCATGATCCTTTTAAGGAATTTGAAGAACGCTTGTTTGGTGTGTATTATATGCATGAAGAAAATACACCACTTCCCTTGCTGTCCCAAAATAGAAGATTGATCAGAAGGGACTTGGAAGATTCATTTTGATGGAGCTAAGAACAAGAAGGGATAGGGGAGCAGGTCTAATTATCGCTTACCCAACGAATGAAAGATCTTTCTTAGGTTTGAGTCTCCAATTTTCATGTACTTGCAATGTAGTTGAATATGAAGCATTAATTCATGGCTTAATTTCAGCCAGAAAGAGAGGTATCGGCATGTTAAAGACTTTTGGTGACTCTGAGTTGGTTATTAATCAAGTAAGAAATTTCAATGTTTGTAAGAATCCATTAATGAAGTCTTACAGACATAGAGTTTCAAACTTAATGCAAGATTTCAATGCTATTAACATTCAGTCTATTCATAGAGCTGAAAAACAAGCATGTAGATAGACTTGCAGTAGTTGGGGCTAGTTTTGAAGTGCTGGAACATATTGAAAATAACAAAATATAGCCTCATATAAAGTTAATTGTTAGGCTGCCAATACCTCATAATTATTCAAATTGGCAAGTTTTTTGAAAGTGATGATCAAATATGCAGGTTTTTACAGCAAAGAAGCTAATTTTTCTGTAATTAATCATGATAAATTACAACACTTATAATGGTGACTAGATTTTTCAATTGAAAACAAATAAACTACCTCGATGTCTAGTCACATTGGAAGACACCTTCGACAATAACGATTAGTTAAGAAAGTTCAAGACTAAAATGTCAACTTACACTAATAATTATGAAGAGATCTCAGTTAATGAAGGGAAAAAGCTATTTCTTGGAAAGGTATGTTCCTTAGCTGAAAATTAGTCATTTATTAATCTTTGTAATGAGTTTAAAGATGTTTTTCTCTTGGAAATACCAAGATCTAACAGGATTTGATCCTCGTTTAGCACAAAATACAATTGAGTTGCAACCAAAGTCTAAACCTGTTAGACAGAAACAAAAGAATATGAATCCCAAAAAAAATCCTCTAATGAGGGAAGAATTATCTAAGTTGATTGAATCATGTATTATCTTTCTAGTTAAGCATTCAAGTTTGGTAGCCAATCTTGTTCCTATTAGGAAGAAGAACGGTGAAATCATACTATGTGTAGATTTCAGAGATCCCTAATTAAGGCTTCATTAAAACACCCATTACCCACTCCCAAACATGGATTAGATTCTAAGAACAATATCAGGTTTAGATAAACTATCTCTTCTAGACGGTTAAAGTGGATATAATTAGATTTTATTCTGGGAAGAAGATAGATATAGAAACATCCTTTTACCATTGAGTGGGGTACTTATGCTTACAAAAGGATTCCTTTTGGTCTTTCAAATGCTAGTGCAAACATTTCAACATGTAATGGACATGGAGTTTTGCAGCTTACTAAATAAATGCATCCTTGTTCATTTATATGATGTTACTGTATTTTCAAAGAGAATCTGAAGAACATTTAATGCATTTAAGGAAGACTTTTAAGTTGTGCAGGAAATTTGTAATATCTTTAAATCCACTAGAAGTCTATATTTTCATTACATCGAGGTAAACTACTTGGTCATGTTGTTTCTAAGCAATGTTTGACAATTTATCCTTTCAGGATCGAAGCCATATCACAACTGTCATTTCCCCATCATAAGAAGGAATTACAATTTTTTTTGGGAAAAGTCAACTTTTTTAGAATATTTTTTCAAGATTTTGTAGCATTGGTGAAACCACTCACAACTATGCTAAAGAAAGAGAAAACTTTCACTAGGACCAGTGAAGGGAGAAAAGGATTTGAATTAATCAAAGAAAACTATCTCTCAAGCTTCTACTCTTGCAAATATAAATTTTGATAAATATTTTACAGTATATGCACTTGCAAGAGTTGAAACACTCTCAGCTATCTTGATTCAATTTAATGATCAAAATAATGAACATCCTATTGCTTACTTTCGATAGAGCTTGCATGATTACGAAATAAGGTACACATTTCTTAAAAAATAGGTAATTTCAATAGTCAGAGGACTAAAGAATTTCAATTATATGCTTTCAAACAATAAAATCCATGTTCTTATTTCCCATCCAAGTTTGAAATCATTCTTACTAAATAAGGAGTTGAATGAGAAAAGAGGAAACTGGATAACAAAGGTCATGGAGTATGATGTATGATATTCGAGTTGTTAAGATAGTGTGAGGGAAAGGTTTTTTATGAGCATTTAATTGTTGATATGGAAAAAAGAACAAGTTACAGATTCAAAAGATTCAAAACAACATGCCTGAAATTATGTATCAGCAATCAAAAATCATGATTCAACTAGGAAATCAACAACCTGAGCTCACTCCCGAGATTCAAAAATCAAGATGGATGAATGATTTGGTTAATTATCTACAGAATGGCACCTATCCTAAAGTTATGGACAAGAATAAATGAAGGTATTTCAGATTACAAGTTGTACCTTATATCTTCATTGATATTGCATTGTTCAAAAGAGATATAAATGGAATCTTGTTGCGGTGTGTTGACTATGATAAAATTCAGAAAATATTATCAGAATTCCAAGAAGGACCTTCTGAAGGTCATTTCTTAGCATGTACCATAGCCTTAAAAATTATGAAAGTTGGTTACTATTTGCCTAGCATATTGAAGGACTGTTTTGAATGGATTAGGAAGTGTAAAAATTGTGCTTTCTTTTTCGGTAAAAAATTCTTAGCTTCACTACCCTTTACAACCTATTTCAGTTGATCATCCCTTTCATGCAGTGGGGTCTTGAATTTATCAGCATGATAAACCCCACCCTCATCACAAGGGAATAAGTGTATCTTAACTACTATAGATTATTTTTAACACGATGGACCCAAGTAGTAGTTTTAAAATATGTTAATGAAGCTTCAATTACTATCCTTTTATGAAGGTATAGTTTACAGATTTGGTGTTGCAACAAATATCATATTAGATAATGTTTTTAGCATTACTTAGTACAAAGATAACAGATTGGGTTGTCAACCATGGAATATATCTAAGTTCCTCATCTAATTATTACCGACAAGGTAATGTCTTAGCTGAGAGTACTAAAAAATAATATGTTAAGGATCATTATAAGAACACTTAAAGATAATCAAACAGCTTAGCATATGATGTTGAATTCAACACTTTGGGCTAGCATAGTAACTCCTAAAGATCAATTTCCAATTCACCAGACAACCTTGTGTACGGAAAAGAAGTGAGAATGCCTATTTTAGTTGAGTTACCTACATTGGATTTGCTACATCAAATGGATTTATTGGAGAATGAACCATTACAGGTTCATTAAGTAGAGTTAATAGAATTATAGGAGCTAAGAGATCAATCTCATTTCAATACGGAAAAGAATCAAAAACAAATGAAAAAGTCTTTCGACGATAAAGCCAAATTTAGAGTCTTTAATGAAGGAGATATTGTGTTAAAAATGGGACGTTGATTGTGCTAAAGCTAGGAAGACACTCAAATTTTGATACACTCTGGAGTGGTCCTTACATTATTTCAGCTAGCAAGGAACACAATTCTTTTAAATCTTTTGAAGCTGAATGGAGAGGAACTTCCCACTCCTGTGAATGTTATTTTTCTCAAAATTGTTATTAAATATCTTATAGTGATTTTTATAGTAATATTTTCCCTTCAATAAGTGCAGTTTCTACACATTGCATTGTTTTTCAATTCAAAAAGTACATTCGTGCATGTGATCTGGTTTACTAGATGCTTTCCCCAATTTTAGTTTGTTTCAGTAAAGGGTTAGACCTTTCAAAAAGGAAGATTTTGGTTATATGCTTTGGAATCCATGCCTAATGGACAAGATCGGGACACTAGTCTTTAAGCTAGCAGGCAGCTTTCTCCCCGCATGATCATCAGAAATATTGACAATTTTTGCACACTTGTGCAAAAATGGGAAACTCAAAACCTTTGTCATTATGATGAAAGTCATGGGTGAAGTATACCTAAGATAAGGAAGTTTCTGATGTTATTAGTTACTATTGAGTTAATTAATGATTAAGTGAAATTTTGTATCTATGTGTGTTATTATAAAACCTAACAGATCACATAGTATACAATTTCATGATACCTTCAGCAAAAGAACACAAAGGCCGTGATGAAGAGCCGTGTTATCTTGATGAAGACAATAAATTATATAGTAGGCTGAGAGTGTTGAGTTTTGGTATATCAAACACAAGTGCATATTAAAAAAATCAGAGTTCATTATTGAATGTTACAGGTTCTCATCAATGTTCTTTCCTTTATGTTTAAAAACATTCAACTATATGACTAAGTTTTTTAGTTCATCATACACTCCATTCAAAATATTGAAATGTAGAAGGAAATACACAACTCAATTTTAGAATTCAATGTTTTAATCACAAGGAAGGTCAAATGTTTCCCACACAAACCGTGGGATGTGACTAAAAAGTAAAGTACATCTACTGGAGAAATAGGTACACATGAATGAAATAGAAAGAAAAGGAATATGAGTGAACCCATCATTTCTTGTGTATATTCTTCATTGTGCAGGTTTTTACCCCCTTCCAGCTTATTCCATCATTGTCTTCACAATTCAAAGCGTGGTACGTAAAAAGCAAAATATAAGAACCATCAATAAGGAGCTCATGGTTGATCCATATTCCTAAATTGTCCTAATTCATGCATATGGACTCTCTAAGCAACAGAATATATGAAGTTCCTAAATATAAAAATGCATATCCCCACTCAGGAAACAAAAAAAGAAAAAGGAATAAGAAACATGGACATAAGAGAGGCCAAAATCCTAAGTATTTTCTAACTATTTTCTTAAAGTGTGTAGGTAAAGGTTGTAGCCAAGAAGAAATTAATCATGTACATATGCTGGAAAGAAAGACCAATGTACCTGAAACTCAGATATTCTCTACAAATGGAAGAGGTTTATAGTATATAATAGAGAAGATTCTTACAGACAAGGTATATTTTCCAAATTTCAGTTAAAGGAAAGGAATTCTAGGAAAATTTTGATAGGGCTTCGCCATGTAAAAATCAACATTTTCCAACATGCCATAAATTTTACTATAAAGGAAATAAAGCATCTATCTAAAAGATACAAGGTAAAAATATCTCATGAAATCAACAACAATAAAAGTGCTATTACTACTAGTTCCAGGATAAAATGAACAAGCCTACCAGTCTATCAAAAGACACAAAATTCTCAAAGAGCTAAATTTTAGAACCAGGAAGGATAGAAGAGTAAAGTTATGACAGAGTAGATATTGTGACAGAATAGCATATGTGTAACCCAAGTAACTTCAAATTTACATAAAGACCTCAAGTCCCAAATTCAAATGAAAATTCAAATGCAAGATTCAGGGTTAAATAGAACTGGAAAACACACAAAGGATCAAAGGTATCTCCTTGACTATGGCTCAATACAACAAAGCTGAAACTAATAGACAGAGTTGATTGAGTTTGGATTAGAACATAAAAGGCTCAAATATTGACCGAGAACAATACTAAAATTAGAAGCACATTCATACACAATTCTAAGTAGTAAGTAAAAATAGCTTGACATATTATTCTTGACACAAACTTAGGTGGAAGAACTTTCAATCAAAAAGATCAAACATATCCAAGTCAAAGAAATGTTACACTATTTTAGAGATTGTAATTTCCATTAAAATAAGATTCAAGTTACATTATCAGGGTGTGTACAGATCCAGACCATTGAAAAAACATGACTAGGAATCATAAAATTTAGAGAAAGAAGATCAAGCTTAGGATGAGGTTCAATTCGAAATAACCAAGGCTGAGCCCACATGTATTTAGAAAACCTTCAAGGAAAATTCCAGACTCAGGGTGTAATGAAATAATGGAGACCCAGATCAATTTCAGGCTCAAAAATGCAAAGCTTCCAGAGACAAAGAAATTAAGACATCATTAATGGTGGTAGAGGTCAAATGACACCACAATGTTGAAGAAACTGTCACATTACAATTGTAAAGTAAATGTACACATTGTTTGAACTCTCATGGGCAAACAGAAACTATAGAACTAGTTAAAATTTGGATAACTAGAAAGTCTCAACCATCAAAACTCATATAGAAATGACAACCATTATTTTGTGACAAGAGACATCACGTTTCTACCTCAAAATAAATAAGCTACAAATCTAGTTTTGTAAAAATATTTCTCTTGATTTTACCAAATACCCATGAAGGAAAATAGAATTACTAGTAATAAACATCAGGTTAAGCTGAAGGAAAATCACTCATAGTATGATCAAAGGAAGAGGAAGCACAAACAGTATATCAGAGACAAGGAGCCTCAGTTTCACTTTCCATGACTGTAGTTGAAGCCCTCAGAATGAAATCTGATAGAGTAGAACAACGAGAATGGACATATTTCAGATACCGTAAGGTATATTTGTAGAAAATAAAGAAACCAAAGACTTACAATATACAGAAAATAAAGAAATGAGAGACTTCAAATATATAGAACTGAATAACAAAGATATATATCCAATCAAACTCGAAGAATAGAATGTAGAGGGGTTAGGTTTCAAAGTTATGCATAATGCCAGAGTTCAGAGCTTCACAAAGCAACTATCAATGACATTAAATTTTTTTTGCCAGGGCTTCACCTACATCACCAAAACCTAATGAAGTGATCATTATGGGTCAAGGTCCCCTTTATCTCGCAAATTCAAGACACAATTTAACAGGACTCAACCATGGTTCAAACATCAATGATCAATAAAGCATCAAGTATGAAGATGAAATGCCGAGGATCATGCTCAGAGCTCGAAATAATTAACCACGGTTAGTTCCCACTTACCACATTCAATGTAAAGTAAGAAACCCTAACGGCGAGTCTAAGGATCGATGGCTTAAGATCTCGAAGTATAGAGATTGATGTTCCCAAATAGTTCATCAAAATCGAGACAAAAGTCATTCGGTTGGAGTAGCAGTTAAACTTAGTCAAAAGTTCAGAAATTTAAAATTGTCAAAATTTCCTCTGCAAGCCTGAAAGTCTACAGAGTACATGTGGCATAACAACACAATGGCAGAACAATGAAGAGCAGGATTCTTTTTAGTTTTAAAACCTTAAAAGTGCAAAAGTTAAAAGTTCTAAAATTTCCTGCAAGCCTGAGCACATGAGGAGAAAGTCAAATAAGGGAAAATGTCAAATATCGATTCCATAGAACATTGGAAAAACAATGGGCTTTCTTAAAACTTTAATACCTTTTGCAAATGTGGTTAAAATTCCAAGTTGTCCTGTGTGCCCAAACTTCCCCTAAACAGGAGATCGGAGTAAATGTTTCCTTTAAGAACCAAAGCAGAAGAGTTTCAAAAATCCAAATTTACCTACAGGCCCAAAAATATGAAAGGAAAAAAAAACCACAAAAGGTCCTATTATCACCGAATCACAGCACCCTTGTGTTTATACAAGTGCATATACTTGAACTCACGGTGTGATTGGATAACATGGGTACTATCTCCAAGTTGTGGGACTTGCTACTTGAGATAGACCTCCAGAGAAAGCTGGTTCTTACTCCTAAACTACCTGCCAGAATCTACTCTAATGCAGGGGAAACTAACTATTCTAATCTAAATTTCCAAGGGACCAGAGAGAGAGAATGCATAAAATGAAATCCTACACTAAAGTGGTGATACACCAGAAAAGGAGGATGTGAGAGTAGTCTCCAAATGTGTGAAATACAGAGGCAAAGTGCACACTAGAAGAGGTGATGACAGTTATCCATAATCTAGCAATATTCAACAATATTCCAAGCATACACAATGATAATGAATCCCTGCAAGAACATAGTAATAGACACAATATTCTTGTAGAAATATTAAAGGGGCAAGAAGAATGCAAGAAAACACAGCAGGGGAAGATACATCCACAAATTGATATTTTATTGCTTCATGATATGCACAGTTCAATCTATTACAAGATAAGGGCCTGGATCACCATGCAAGGAGTCCACTACAAGGGCTTGTAGCACATTGGCTTCACAAAGCAATTTTGACAAAGCTTTGCTACAAAGAACTACCTCTCTCTTACAATGAGCCAAACACTCTAATTTATAGAAAAAATGAGAAGAGAAAGAGAAGGGAAAAATGAAAATCCCGAAATATGTCCTTCCACCACTTGTAAGGGGTATTAAATTGAGTGAAATGATTCTATATTACTTTAAAAAGGCTCCCCATACTGTCCCAAGCGCTGCAGCAGAGAAAGAATGATGACCATGCCTCTTAACTGCACTGCCAACCACCAAATGAAACACTGTTATGAACTCGGCCACATTTTATAAAAAATCTCCATCAATATTTGATTAAATCTGGAATTTCTTGACTGCTGTGCATCGGGATCGGAGTTACAATTCCAACGGTACCAATTTTGTGTGATTTCGTTGAGAAATACAAAAGTTATGGCCTTCTGAGTGCGTGCAGCTATTTTGGGTCTAGCAGGCGTTTTCAGTCATTTGACGGGAATGAACATTAACTGACTGGAGCTGAATATTTTCTCTTAATTAAATATATGTATTCTCATTAAAAATAATAGGACATCGTGCTCGTTCCAGAAAGTCCAATTTTATGAAAATCGAAACTCGAAGTCAAAAGTTATGGCCGTTTGAAGTTTCACGGGTTAAACGTTGACTTTTCTTCTTTGCCTTCGGCTGCTTCGGATTTTTACGTCCCGCACGTACCTTAGCCCGGATGTCTTAGTACGAAATTTCCTTGTTTCAGCCGAATCGGGCTTCCTTGTTCCTATTTGATGTGAAGACACGTGGCAAGATTTGATTTGCTCTCGGCTCTTTCGGCTATCCGCGTCTCACGCGTATTTTTGTCCCGACTGTCCCGCTACGAAAGTCCTCTGTTTCGGCTGAACCGTTTGGTTCCGATCTGCCATGTACCTTTGTCCCACTTGCTCCCAGACTATCTGGGACAAATTCTTCCAATTCACACGGTTCGGCCGGTTCACGTCCGCTGCGTACTCTTGTCCCGCTTGTCCCAGACAAAGACTTAGGCAAATTTTCTTTCTTTCTGCCGATTCGGGCTTTTCGCGTCCCGCGCATCCCGACGTCCCAACTGCTCCAACTGCTGCGCGGACTAGGATTTAGCCAATTTTCTTCATTTTTTGGTCCCAAGCTTGTTTTTTGCAATTTTTTCACATTTTTAAAACTTGTTGGGTTTTCTTCTTGGACAAGAGAGTTAGAAAGAAGCCGAGGGGACCCCAGAAACATGATTTTTTGCCTTGAATCAATATAATTGCTTGGGACTAAAGAATTCGATGCATGTTATCAAAATTACCTTGAGGGGTGAATTTTGGATAACAGGTCCTCATGTCCGCAAAGGGCTTAAAACTTAAAAAAAAATTCACAAGTCCGTAAAGAGCTTAAAACTTCAAAAATGTCCCTACAGCCCCACCAAGACCAAAAAATATATCATCAAACAAGGATCGGGAAAGTGTACCGTCAAGGCCTTCTTCATTTTTTAGCCTTTTATAGAAAGGAAGCAAAAGTTATATTTTTGAGCTGCAATTCCACTGCAATAAAATTTCAACACATGCAGGGCTCAGATCAAGAGAAAATAGCAAGCCGAATTTTTCAAAATATGCATGTTTTATCATAAAAATGATGAAGATGTATTACAAAGGTATTTTGGATCAAATTTTTGAGCATGGATATCTTTTGCAGAAGTAAAATACAGAGATTTCCAGCTAATATTTTTTATGGGAGTTTTCATAATGAAAACTAGGGGAAATTAATTACTAGAAATAGCTCAATTTTTCTGAAATATTGCAAGTATTGTAATTATTTCTTTTACCCACGAGATGAGAGTTAAATTTTTTTGCATGCTTCATCAAAGGAAATATTAGCAAAAGACAGAGTCGGCATGCACAAGAAGACTTGCTCAACAAGCAAAGCTAATTTTTAGCAAATCATCCACTCATGCTTTTCTTAAAATATATCAGTCAACTGTAGTTGACTAGTTGTAACCAAAGGCTATTAATGCCTATTTGTAATTGCATGTTCTATTTTTATCCCTTTATCTATTATTAAAAAAAGAATAAAAATATCATGCATGGGATAGTACAAGCCTTGATTTATTTTTGGGAAAGGGGTGAACTTTATTTTGCTATATATTGTGTGCCTTTGCAAAGCACAGGGGGAACTTCTGGAGGAATTTTTGGATATAGAAGTACTGAAGAATTTTTTTGCTAGTTTTTCCTTCTAAGTGTGAAGAATTTCTGCCTTCTCAATTATTTACAGTCTTGAGTATGTTTCTATTAATATTTTTCATGCAAATTCCCTGATCAATTATCTTATGCTACTACAAATGCTATAGTTTTCCACATGATTTTAATGTGCATGTTAACTTATCAGTGCTGGTGTAATAATTTTCCCTCACTACAACTAAGTGTTTTCCCTTAAATTCTGTAGAACACTGTTGGCTCATGCATCAAGAATATTTCACATATTAATTGTGCATATACTCAGTCAAATTTGTCATACAAATTTGGTGTATCACCTTAATTTTAATTACTTTACAGTCATCTTTTCCCCTGAAAACCCCATAAATCAATTTAGGATACACCAATAAGAACCGACCTTTTAATCTCAGAGACTCACCTCAAAATGTGTATACCCATAGACCTAAGGCATTTCTATTGTATTTACAAAAGATAGACATCAATTGTGCAAGCTTAGAAAACTTATAGCCATCTCTCTACAGGGTGTACTTTCGAGAGATAACAGTCCCCATGAATAACTTAGGTTTAATGACCCATGTATAAAGTACCCTAGGTGCCCCTATCAGTTATTAAAATCAAACTCATTTTACATCATACCCATTCCCAAAAAAATTCCAAAAACTTAAAAGGGTGGGATCTAATCTCCACCCTTGGAATAGATCATTTAGAGCCATTAGATCTAAGGTTTATGTAAAAATTCCTTATAATCCTTATGTATTTCTTTTATTCACTGTTTTTACCCTAACCTCACTCATTTTCACTTGCAAGTTTGAAGGGAGGAGAGGAAGGAAGCTGTGAAAGCTTGGGGAATCTCCTATAGAGGTCTATTTCCATTTTACTTAGGTTTAATATTCTCACAAATGTGGTAACACACACACACACACACACACACACACACACATGTATGCATTTAGATATAGATTCTCTCTTTTTTTACTATGAATGTGGTATACTCACAAGTTTGGGTATATTTCTATACAAATATATATCCCTTCATTTTTGTTATTAAGACGTGATATATATATATATTAAATTGTGCTGACTAGGGTTTCAGGCTTATGGCCACGACTAGGAATGGGGTTTCGACCCCAAAATAGATGTTGTGTAGAGTGTGGAGGTAGGCCATAAGGGTCGTAGCTAATGCAGGTTTGGTGGGGGGGATCCGCACCTTCCCCACTATTCTTTTATTCAATAAAAAAACCAATGGAGGGTAGGGAGGCCACGCAACCCCAACAATATAAAATTTTTTTTCTAACAATTAACCCAACTAATTTATATTATGTTTTTATTTACTATTTTTATGAATATATATATATATATATATATATATATATATATATATATAGATATATATATATATATATATATCTATATATATATCTATATGTATGTATGTATGTATGTATGTATGTATGTATGTATGTATATGTTTCTTGGTTATAAGATTACAAGAGGTCATTTTTTACAATAAACAAGTTTGTGTGAATGAACATGTATATACATGCATAGTTTTGAGAATTATTTTATTTTCACCTAAAAATAGTCATAATGATAAGGAGAACATATTTCATTATCTATATTTAGGAGTAATAAAATGGCCACATTGTTTTTTTTGTATGCCAAGTCATGTGACTTAGAACAACAAAACTAAAATTTCACTATTTTGCAACTCATTTTAAAAAATGAAAATAAATATAAACACAATCAATCATGTCTTATATGTAATATCAACATTGAATGGAATCAAACGATGCCAATAGAACTTATCCTATTTAAACAAATTTATAACTAAATGGTAATTTCACCACAATGCAATTTGAGCACAATACAAATTCAAATGAATTACCACATTAAAATTTGTAATAGAATACAACTTTGTAAAATTCATAATTGCATATTTACATGACTTACATTCACAATGAAATATCACTTGCCATGTCATTTTTTTTTCAACTATTTACTTCACAAAATAAAATGATACAATTCCGATTTGGGATATCCCATGTACAAGAGCAAACTTAAAATGGAAGTATACAAAATCCCTCCACTCAAATATGGATACAACATGATAATATTTACAAATACTTCTCTCTTCTTTGTCTTCTAGACAATGTAACTCTATCCAAGGAATCAGCTTTGAGCTCCTTATTTTCTTCATCTCCGAATCACAACAACAAGGAAGGGACCATAGACAACTCTCACCTCCCAACCTTATTCCAATGAGAGGGTGTAGCCAATCTTATCATTGGCATGCAATCCTTAACAATGGAGCAATAAGGGATGTATTACAACCATACAATTTCACAAAGGTCCTTCAAAAAACTTGTAATACATAAACTTGCAACACATTAATAAACAAACAAATAATAAGATTTACAACTTTCCAAAAACAGATAGGCTTAAAAGTAAGGAAAAGGAGAAGAGAAATATGGGTAACCCCTTATACCTCCAAAGTGGGTTAAGATTCCACTTTTAATCCTCCAAAATATAAATCCACACATTCAAGACTCTTATCCCTCTCTCAATCTCTTTTAACTCCCTCAAATCTCTTATCACTCCCTCATGTGAAACATACAAAGATAAAGAAAGAAATCTCCATTATCTTCACAAGGAGGAACACTATCCACACTCCCTCCATAAAAACATTCAAAAATAGTATCCCTCCGTCAAATTCCCCCATTTTACTTCTTCCCAAACCATCCTTAAGGTCAAAACTACCCAAATCCAATACAAACACATACATTCATTCATTTTACAATACAATAGACAACAACCAAAATAAAATGCAATGGTATGAGACCCTACTTTTCCATTGCAATAACCTTCAATATTCATCCAAAAACTTCAAGCTTCTTCCATGTCCAAGACAATCCAAAAGCAAGCTCCCAAGTTCCAAAACAAGTAACCCCCAAAACAACCAAGAATTACAATTAAATAGAAAATGGTGGAGAGGAGGGGGAGGTTGATCCATGCAAGATGCAACATCGTTTCCCTCCAATCCACATATCAAGTAAAACAAAAACACCAAGTCTTCATAATTGGGTGAGGTGAGGATATGACAAATTTCATTCAACACACAAACCTCCACTCCATACTTCCAAGGATGTAATTAAGATGGTTTGTAATAAATTTAAATTAATTACTTATTTTTCCTTGTAAAACACATAATGAAGGATAATTTTTACCCCTTATTTCATAGGTAAGGTTGGTGGTTGACTTTAATAGGTATGGGACATGTATAAATTATCCCACAATCCTTCAAAAATGGGCTGAAAGCCCAAATTTGATATTTGAAAAGTGGGGATGAGTACACCACTCAAAATTATTAAAATCCATCTAAAATAAATAAGATAACAAGGAATATATACCACATTCAATTCCCTCATATTCACATCCAATCTTAGCATAATCAACGTTATTAATTAACTAAACAAGAGAACTTTAATTAAGTGATAATAAAGTGAGAGTACATTACAATTAAAGAAGTTTGATACAGAAAAAAGAGAGGGAAAAGCAAGACACAAACCCATGGCATATATGAGGTCACTCCCCCATGGGAACCTCCTAACAAATCAATAATAAAATGACAATACACAAAAACAAAATTTTTCCAAGGTGGCCTTCTTGCAAACATCTGATACTCTTCCATGGTTAGTCTCCTAGCCCCTTCTTGTTTATTGTGATATAATTTCTTGAAAATAACCAAAAGAATACCACTTCGGCCTCATGGCCATATCAATTACATTAATAAATAAAAAACATACATATCTATTAATTAGCATCGTCATATAACGTAGCTAAATTATCTTCAAGGTTAAGAAATTCTATCATTTTTTTGCAATTTCTAAACATTTCAATTGTACCATTTTTACCCACATCAATGACATCACAAGACTAGCCCAATCATCTAAATATAATCAATACGTAAAGAATCCAAAGTTTCATTATATAACAAAGTAACAACACTATGTCATCATCAAGTACTTAAATATCTATCCATGTCTGCTAAGAGTCCATACAATCCACATTATGAGTCACAACATATTGATAATCAAAATGACCATATTGTCTATCAACATACTTACCAAAATATAATAATAATGTCCATGTCTCTAATCAACAATAATCAAGATCATAGTAAACAAGTGTCGATTAGGAGTGGGCATTACATACTTGAAGTCCTTATAACTTAATTAGGCATTATCATGTAGCTAAAACCAAATAATATGAATTTCTCTTGGTGAGATAAAACTTTCGAGAAAACCTAAGCTCTTAAATATATATATCTAAATAAAATTTATTAATGTGAAAATGTGGAATGGATTTAAACAAGTTATTGAACTATAACAACTATAACAGGAAAATAAAGGTACTGTGATGGAAGGACATTTAAGGGCAGAGGTATCTTGAATCTAAATCTACCTTAAAACCTAATATTTCTTCCTTGACAGCATGTTATTTACCCTTGTGTAATAATGATAAAATTTAAACACCGAATAATCGTTTTGAGAAGCAAAACCTTAACATAAGAATGAGAGCATAAAGAATATTTTATGCATTTTTAAATGTGGCAAATACATAATTAGTTATGGAGATTATTGTAAAGGAGAAAAATCCAAATTAATTTTTCATATTGTATGTTGACTGCTAGATTAAATTCATAATATGTAGGTTGAAAAGAAGAATTTATTCATTCATGATAAATGCTCTTGGAATTTTAATAGTAACTATGATGTAACAATGGTAATGATATGTTGTGGATTTTTTGATCCTTGGGTCCCTTTTTTGGCTGGGTCATTGCTAGTTTGTATTCATTTGGAAAGTGTGGCGTCGACGTGTATATGGTGTTATAATGTTGTCAATGTGGGTTGATATTTTTTGTAAGTGTCTTATGTGATGTTAAGTTTCTCTATTGGATCCCATGTGGTGTTGTGTAGTGAGCATTTACAGACAAAAAAAATATTCAGATAATTTTACTGATGTATTTTGGTGTTGAAATTTTATAGCTAGCCCTTGTAACAAAAATTTAGAATATTTTAATGCTTTTAGTATTTAAGTGTAATTTTAAATTTCATTTTTTTTAAGTGTAAATTTTTGAATCACCCTTATATGACAAGCTAAAAAATGTTCAAATGGCATTGACAGCTTCAAATTTGATCCGTGACTATTAACTTAAGAATAAGTCATAGTATGATATTAAAAAAAGATCCCTTAAAATTTCATGTTGTATTTATCATCATGGATTGAGTAAAGTGAAAATATGTTTAATTCATTCAAACCCTCTATTTTTCATGAATCCATCTCTAATGAAAATTTAACAAATCTCACTTATTATTGTAATTTATTTTATTGGATATCTAATTATATGAAATGCTTGTCTCTATAGTCTTCAATAAAAAATGGTCATATGTTTAGCCTTAAAAGTGTTTGTCCTCCAACAACTACTAGGATTGAAAGGATTTACACCTAGGATATGAACAAAACGATTTTGGGTTGTAATCATTTTAGATTTTTCATACATTTAAAGATGCCCTAATAAAAAACTTATTATGTAAATTACCATATACTTTAATAATTGATGGCTAACATTTAAATACATAAACAATAAATCACTAAATTCTTAATATTTTAATAAGTATGCATATTGTTACTTCACTCATGTAATTCATCGAATATATTTTTTTTCTTAAATAAATTGTCCCCAGTCATGCCCTCCTTATTTCAATCACTAACTGAAAAATTCCAATTGATTTATTTTACACATCGAAACACCCCCATGTCTATAATGGTTTTTTTATATAGAAATTTTGTATGAGGCAACCAAAATAAATGCAAAGGCTTATTTGGATTGTGAGAAATAATCTTAAAGAAGAAAACATAATTGACATTCATATTTTTTAGTCCCTGCAAAATTAATTGATATATCCCTTACACCCAAATCCACAAGAGTTTACTTTTCTACTTTGCATAATTCCTCATTTGGATAATTTCCAAGGAAGATAAAAAATCATTTTCAGTGTAAACCACGTAATATGACAAAATTATTCAACACTGACAAGAAGAGAGTGCAATGCTCGTAAGAAATATAAATAAGTAAATAATATCACATTTATAATATTTTTTTCAAACATCAACTATATTTATCTTCGGCCAATTCTCTAAATTTTAAACCACAATGATGAAAATACAAAGCATGTACTTGAAAAGAACTAAGTTCCTTTAATTTTTGTTGTATTGAACTTCAAAAGATACTTCACTAACTCAAAATTGATACCCACAAAGGACTTACCACCCCTTTACCAAACTATATATTAATATTGAACACCCAAGGATAAAATGAGCATTATATATAATAATAAGGATGTAAAATTCTCGGTTACATATTAAAATTATTTTGTGATATTGAATCATAATATAATCTAAACATTCATTGTACTTATTCGAATGGCCAAAGAATCCTATGTAAATATGATCACTTCAATCCAATCATCTATTCGCCAAAAATATATCCATGATGAAGTTGTATTAAATATAGCTTATGGTGTTAATCCTTTTCTTTTATATTAGGATATGAGGTAATTTTTTTCCTATGGCCTATGTTTAATATTTTTCTCAGATTTACCATATAAATAATTTATCCTATTAGTTCTACTAGGGCTACAAATAATTTCACCCAAAAACTAAATTAAATACTCTAGAATTTACCTAAATTTATGGATATTATAAACTAATGAGGATAATATAAAATGCTATACACATGAATTATTTGTCTCAACCATTAAAACAAATGAAAATTAAATCAATAAACTCCTCATATTCTAACAACAAAGCATGTCATTCCTTCATCTTTAGTAATTCATCCATATTTTCTTTGATCTTAAGATTTTTTTCACGTCATGCCCTCTTATGTCAATTAGTGATAGAAATATCACAAGTAGTTTATCACTTACAAATTTATGTACACAAACACCACCATGCTTATGTTGACATTATCTTAATATAGGATTTTTTTATAAAGTGACAATAATAACATGATAAAAACAACATACAATAATAAAAATTAAATATTATTCATATGTTAATAAATAAATCACATACAAAAAACATTAATGTATTTTCTCATAATTGATACTAAAAAAGGGTTTACTTCCTCTAAGATCAACTATAGATTGTAGCCACCCAAAAATAGAATAGATAAAATCAATGAGAATTCGAGCATGTAAACATCTAGTATACTTGCTAAAATATTTGGATTCCCCAACACTGTGGGAATGAAAAACAAAATAATTACCTATCATGTGAGTTCATATAGGAGTATTAAATATTAGTCAAAATGGACCCAATATATTACCCCATATAAAAGGATATAAGGGTTTAATGTATAAAGATTTTAAAATATATATTACAGGTAGGGTATTTGAGTGGTGGGGATGAGGGAAGATGAGTAGTCATGGCAAAAATGAAGAAGACCTAAATTCATATAATTTTCATTGTGTTTTTTTTTTAAATTACCAATGTGTCTTTGAGAAATATAGCTTGTTTTTCCAGAGTAATGACAATAGATAATTCTCAATAGCCCCAACATCCTTCATAGTATCATTGTCAGGTTTTTTTAATTTAATTCATTTTTTTAAGAGAATGGATTTCGTGAATATTTATAACAAGATTCATTACAAGATCAAGCTTGTAAAATACAAAAGTGCAAAGGAAAAGATGGTAACCTTGCAAGATTTATACCAAGAATTTTTTTGAGTAATTTTATATTCCAATGTAGCAGAGAAGTTGAAGGAAAGTATTAGCTATACTTGCAAAACTCATTCCATTTATTTGACTCTTGATTGAATTGATTGCACCAAAATCATATTCAAAGCTAGGTTGTGTATTCTAAAAATTTATTACCTCTCAAGTATATTTAAGGAGGAATTTTGGTTATAAATTTATTTTTAATCATCAATTTGGGTATATTTGTGGAAACATTTTACCTAGTACTACTATCCATGCTATCTGAATAATGAAATTTAATGAGTATTGTATAGTTTTTACCACTAAATGTATCAATGGACTAATTATATATTTATGCTATAGGAATTGTCTAAGTTTGATTTCACTTTTCCAAATCATAAAATACACAAAAATCATATGATTTTTAATTCCTAATCATTGATGTGTATAGATGAAATCATAATTGTTCATGTGTCCACATTTGAAACATTACTCATTCATCGATGTGTGTTCACTTTTTATCAGTTTCCGCATTGTCCAAAACCATGGACATCACTACATTAATTCTATAGGACAACCCCTACTATGTTTGAATATGGACGATTTTCCTCCATGGAAATAAAAGTATAGAGTATTAAATGAATTAGCTCCTTGTATCATTTTAGAAGCATTCTTTTCTACTAGTGACTCATAATGAGTTACATAATGCCTTGTAATAATATTTAAATGTTTTTTATTTGTTAAAAAATTAAACAAATCCATTTCCATTCCCAATAGTCAATGAAGCCTCATATGTTGTAACAACTATAAGATTATTATATAGAATACATGTAACATTTATCGATTGAATGATGATATCATATATATTGTTTTCCATTTCCCAAATAATACATTTTTTATCTTCATAAATGGATATATATGAATTCCTAGACCCTTTTAAGTCAAATATGTTGTCTTAGGTTAACGTAGTAATTTAAAAATTCATTATTGAGAAAAAAAACATCAAAACTTCATCTATCTAAATATGTTCCATATGTTTTTATATGTAATTAAATAATAGTTTGCATTGAAAATAATTGGGTAATAATATTAATCATCATATTTGGGAACATTTGGATTTTTTTAGTTAACAACTTTATTTTTCTCATGCTTAACTAGAGATAAATCCTAAAAAACAAAATAAGTTGTTCGCACTGTACTAATCACCCTAGTCTTATAATTAATATTCAATTTCTAAGATATTATCTAGAATAGATTTAATCTTTTTGCGATTCTAATGCAATTATCCATCTTGATTGAGATTCGTCATTATCACAAACTGTTCATGAGTGATAGGAGCATTAAGAAATAAAATTTATCAACACTCTCCATTACACGATGGAAAGACATATTATACTTATCAAAATAAATAAATTTCATTATTTTGTTATGATCACTATTGATGTAATTCAACCATACAAATTTCTCTAAGAATTCTATACAAATTTTAATTTTGTGTTACTTTTATTTTTCCATGCCCCATATAAACCACTCGCCTTGACCTATTTTCCCCTCTATATTATCATTATAAGATCCAAACATTTCATGGAATGTTTGTTTCACGAAAATAATATCATCTTCTTTATGTGTTTTGGAGTCCATAAAGGGGTTCACTTAGAAATTGTATGGTATAAAATTTTCATTTGAATGGTAACTTTTGTTATCCAAATTGATTCTCCCTTGGAAACTGAGTAGCATCAAAGATTTAGAAAGACACTGAGAGACAAACAGATCATATTATGAGTCATTTTGTAGTTGGGGACAAGATTCGTCAGACTCTTTATGACTCGGGCATCAAAGAAATGGATAGCATATTCATTAAGGATTTGATCTATCCTCACTACTTTAGGCCATGCCTTTCGACCAGGGTGAGAGGACCCATTTTGTAACCTCTATCAGTGAAATAGAATCAAAATGTCCTTCTTTCCACAATTTTGTAAGGAGAGCCTGAGAAAATATGATCAATGCACCACAATTTAATTCTAACGAGTTTTCACTTCTAAAGAATGGTGATATTTTCTAAACATGGTTAAGGTTATTGTTATCTCTCGAAAGTGCACCCTGTAGAGAGATGGATGCAGTTTTTCTAAGCTTGCAAAATTGATCTCTCTCTTTCGTAGATACAATGGAAACACCTCAGGTCTATGGGTATACCTATTTTGAGGTGATTCTCTGGTATTAAAATGTCAGTTCCTTATTGGTGTATCCTAAAATAATTTCTTGGAGTTTGAGAGTAAAAGATGACTGGAAAATAATTAAAACTGAGGTGATACACCAAATTTGTATGAGGGATTTGACTATGTGTATGCACAATTGATATGTGAAGGATTTTTGGTCCAAGAACCAACAATTTCTCTAAAGAATATTAAGCGAAAAACACTTGGAGGTATTGAGGAATATTATCACAACAATACTACTAAGCTAAACATGCACATTACTATCATGCAGAAACTATTAAATTTTAAAACATGGTAAGATGATTAATTAAGGAATTTTTCGTTCACAAGACTAATAGAAACATACACAAGACTGCAAATAATTAGGAAGACAAAAATAACTTCACTCTCAAAAGGAAAAACTGGCAAAAATTCACTTCAGTACTTCTATATCTAAAAATTCCTCCCGAAGTTCTCCTTGTGCTTTGCAAAGGAAAAGAATATATATCAAAATAAAGTTCACCCCCTTCCCAAAAATAGCCCAAGGCTTGTACTCACCCATGCATGCTATTTGTATCCTTTATTTAATAATAGATAAAGGGATAAAAATAGAACATGCAATTACAAATAGGCATTCATATCCTTGATTACAATGCAGTCAAACTGAAGTTGACTGATCTATTTGAAAGAAGAGCATATCTATTTTTAAGAAAAGTAGGAGTGGATGATTTGCTAAAAATAAGCTTTTCTTGCTTAGTAAGTTTTTGTCCTGTGCATGTAAATTTTTCATCTTGTGTGTTTTGTCCCCTTGTGAAGCATGCAGAAACAACTCCCTGTTCGTGATGTAATACCTGCAATATTTCAAAAAACAAAATGAGCTATTTCTGGTAATTAATTTCCCCTGGTTGCCACTCAGGAAGCTTTGTATTTTAATTAAAAGGTGGTCATCAATGTAATATCTAAAATTGGTTGAAGTCCTCTTGTAGATCTTTGCATTTACTACCATGAAAGATAACCATGTTCAAAAAATTGATCCAAAATGACTTTATAAAAACACCCCTAATGTTTTCTAATAAAACTTGCATATTTGAAGTATTTGGTTTTCCATTTGTTTTTCGTCTCAAGGTATGAACATGTTCAAATTTTACTTGAGTAGAAATGCGGCCCAAAAATATGCATTTTTCCCTTTTTCTGTAAAGGCCTCAAAACTGAAAAAATTCCCGGTAGTCCGCTTCTCCGATTTGTCCTTTAGCGACATGGCGGGCCCTACGTGAAGCTTTAAGTATTTTGTGGGTTTTTGGGCCTTCAGGTGAGTTTGAAATTTTAACTCTTTTATCAAAGATCTTAAAAAGCAAAAGTCCTTCCACGCCCTCGCTTAGAGGGATTGCGGGCTTATGGGGTAACTTGAAACTTTACTCCACTTTGCGAAAAGTCTCAAAACTTCAAGAAGACCCATTGCTCCGCCAATGCTTTATGGAACTGATGCTTGACCTTTTCCTAGCTTGACTTTCTACCACCGGGATTGCGAGGCCATTTGATATTTTAAAATACTAATAACTTCCAACCTCCATTTCTCCGCTTTTGTTGTAAAGGTGACATGTTTCCTCTATAGAACTTTGGGCCTGCTGATGAATTTTTGAAAATTTTAACTTTTGAAATATGATTAAATCAATCAATGACCACCATTCCAATTGGACTATTTTGCATCGATTTTGATGAACCATTTTTGAATGTCAAACTCTGTACTTGTTAATTTTCAATCGTTGATCTCCAAGGCATGATTTTAGTGTTTCTGACATGTGTTAAATGTGTTTTTAAGGCTCAAACCATGGTTTACATTACTTGTATGGATCAATCTTTGAGCTTTGATCCTTGTTGAATCTTGATTGTTTATGCACTAACCATGGTGGTCTTCTATTAACTCACCCCTCAGGTTTTCTTGGTAAAGGTCAATCTAACCCTAATAATCATTTCATTTGGGTTTTCAACTCGCAAGTGAAGCTATGGAAAAAATTTCCCTTTATGCCTTTGTTGAAGCTTTGATAACTCAATTCAGTACATTTTGCTAGCATTCGAGCATTTGTATCTGTTGTCTTTGATTTTTTGGAGTTTTATAAGCAATTTTTTGAGAGATTCTGCCATTTCTTGATGTTTTTTTCTGAGTATCTGTTACTTTGGCTCTAAAAAATATCATGCATGTGCTCCTATGGTTTGTACTTTGAGAGGATTCATTTTCGTTTTGAGCAAGTTTTGAGCTCGAATCTATAGCTCCCTGCCTTCTTCAAAATTATGTGAGCTTTTGGGTTTTTACCAAGGATTTTATCCTATCCTCGGCCACCATTTTTTGAATCTCACTGAACTTTCAACAAACTTTTATGTGCCATCTTTCTGATTGAAGCCATTTTGTTTTCTTGTTGGTTGTGCAAATGGAATTGAAGTTTGGTATGTTTTTTAATCTTTGAGCATGGTAATCGACTTCCGTTCTCACCTCTCTTTTGGGGTATTTGTTATTCATCTCCTCCTTGCATTGCATGTAATTCCTTAGCTCGACCTCAGCCATTTCAAGTTTGAAACTTATTTTTGGGTTTTGGGATCTCTGATTTTACCCTGATTGTGATTGTAACTCACTCATTTTTGGTAAGAGGAAAACATATGAATAATCATTATTTATCATTGATTCTGAGTTATATGTTTTCATAAATGCTTTTAATCGAATCACCTTTGAAGAATTCCATATTACATCCTTTTTTGGATTTTGTTGAGGCTTTCAAGTTTGGAATTGATATCTCTGACTTGATCCATGGCTGAGTTCTCAACAATCTGCTCTGTCTTACTTAGATCTGCTTAATTTCTCATGTGGGTTTCTCTTAAAATGAGTCTCTCTATTTTTCTTGATTGTATATTGATCATTCTAAGCATTGTAAAGTTGCATGATGTTGATAAAACTTGTAACTGAAATGGATTTCTTGAAAACTCTTTATTTTATCACCCTTTCTTCAGTTCACCTTTTGAAATGCTTACTTGTAACATGCAGTTGTATTTATACTCTTTGACCTAAAGATGATAAGATTACTATGATTTAATGTTGAACTAAAAATGCCAACTACAAATAGAAATCCATTTATGATATTTTGTAATCAAGATATTTTGCAATTCTACTTCTATTTTTGATACAATTCTCAGGCATAAGCCTTGATTTAGATAATTCATTGAAATACTGTAATTTGTTACTTTTACTGCATTTCCCTTTATTTCAGCTTGATATGGATATTGGAAAAGTCGTAAATGTCCATTTTACCAGAATTCTCTCTTTCTTGACTTAAATCTTGAAAATGTACATTATCTGCATGCATCTTCTTTGTTTTGTACTATAATCGTTTCCTTTTACAAAAGATATCTAAATTTTGAGTTACATTAACCTTTCTTTCCGACATGTACATGGTCCTTTTTGCTTGTCTACAACCTTTACCTACACAGTTAAGAAAATAGTTAGAAAATAATTAGGTTCTTGACCTCTCTTGTGTCCATGTTTCTTCTTCCTCTTTTCTTTCTCTCCTTTCTAAGTGATATATGTAGTTTGATCTTCAAGTACTCTATATCTCCTTACTGTTTAGAGATTCATATGCAAAAATTTATACAGTGTAGGATTATGGATTAACCCTGAGATCTTTATTGATGATTCCTTTCTTTTACTTTTCAGGTACCATGCTTTGAGTTGTGAAGACAAAGATGGAACAAGATGGAAGGGGGACAATCTAAACAATGAAGAATATACAAAGGAAATGATGGGTTCACTAATATTCCTTTTCTTACTATTTCGTGCATGTGTATCTCTTTCTTCAGTAGATGTACTTTACATTTTAGTCACATACCACGGCTTCTGTGGGAAACATTTGATCTTCCTTGTGAATAAAACATTGAATTCTGAAATTGAGTTGTGTATTTCCTTCTGCATTTCAAGATTTTGAATGGAGTGTATGATGAACTAAATAGCTTAGTCATATAATTGAATGTACTTAAACATGAAGGAAATAAATTAATGAGAACCTATAACATTCAATAATGAACTCTGATTTCTATAATCTACACTTATGTTTGTTGTCCCAAAACTAAACACTTAACCTACTCTGTAATTCGATGTCTTCATCAAGACAACATAGCTGTCCTTCGGGGCCTTTTTGTTCTTTTTTTGAAGGTATCATGAAATTGTAGACTATGTGATCTGTTACATTTTGTAATAGCACACATAGCTGCAGATTTCACTTAATCGTTAGTTAATTCAGCAGTAACTAATAACGTCAAAAATTATTTAGCTTAGGTATACTTCACCCATGAACTTCATCGTAGCGATGAAGTTTTGAGTTTCCCTTTTTTGCACAAGTGCAAAAAATTTTCAACATTTCTTGCAATCCTACGGGGAAATTAACCTGCTAGCTTAAATACTAAATCCTTGTTCTTGTCCATTGGGCATGGAGTTTAAACATGTAACGAAAATTTTCCTTTTCCAAAAGGTTCAACCCTTCAAAAATGGAACTAAAACTGGGAAACGATTTGGTAAACAAGATCACGTGTACAAATGCACTTATTGAATTGAAAAATGATGCAATGTGTAGGAACTACACTTACTAAAGGGAAATCCTTCTCTAAGAATCATTGTAAGATATTCAATAACAGTGTTTGAGAAACATACCATTCACAGGAATGGGAAGTTCCTCTCCATTCAAATTTGAAAGATGAAAAGCATTGTGTTCCTTGCTATCTAAAATCATGTAAGGGCCACTCCAGATTGTATCAAAATTCATGCATCTTCGTGGATTTGCATGATCAACATCCCACTTTAACACAATATATCCTTCATTGAAGACTCTGAATTTGAACTTTTTGTAAAAATTCTTATTCATTTGTTTCTGATTCTTTTCCATATTCAAATGAGCTTGATCTCTTAGCTCTTCTAATTCCATTAACTCTTCATAACGAATTTGTAATGGTTTATTTTCAAGAAGCTTCATTTGATGTAAAAAATCCACTGTTAGTAACTCATCTGAAATAGGCATTCTTGTTTCTTTTCCGTAAACAAGCTTGCATGGTGAATTGCCAACTAATATTTTAGGGGTTACTCTATCAGCACAAACTGCTGAATTCAACATCAGATGCCAAGCTCTTTTATTATCCTTGAGTGTTCTTTTGACGATCCTTAAAAGATTCTTGTTAGTACTCTTAGCTAATCCATTACCCTGTTGGTAATAATTAGATGAAGCACTCAAATAAATTCCATGTTTGACATCCCAATCTATTATCTTAGCACCAAGAAAAGCTAAATCATTATGTGATATGATAGTTGCTGGAACACAAAATTTGTAAACTATACCTTCATAAAAGGATAGTATTGAAGCTTCATTGACATCTTGTAAAACTCCTGCTTACATACATTGTGTAAAGTAATCTGTAGTAGTTAAGATCCACTTATGTCCTTCTTAATAAGGCAGGTTTATCATGCCGATAAAATCAAGACCCCACTGCATAAATGGCTAATCAACTGAAATAGGATGTAAAGGTAGCGAAGCTAGACATTCTTTACCGACAAAGAAAGCACATTTTTTACACTTTCTAATCCATTCAAAATAGTATTTCAATATGCTAGGAAAATAGTAACAAGCTTTCATAATTTTTAAGGCTATGGTACATGCTAAAATGTGACCTCCTGTGGGTCCTTCATGGAATTCTAATAATATTTTCTGAACTTTATCATAATCAACACATCGTAGAAAAATCCCATTTATATCTCTTTTGAACAACACACCATAAATAAAGATATAATGTACAACTTGTAACTTGAAATGTCTTCATTTATTTTTGTCCATACCTTCCGAATAGGTCCCATGCTGCAAGTAGTTAATTAGATCAGCCATCCATCTTGATCACTGAAACTCTTGAACTGACTCAGGTTGCTGATTTTCTAGTTGAACTATAATTTCTGATTGCTGATACGTAATTTCAACATGCTATTTTGAATCACCTGGTGAACTGCAGCTTGTTGTTTTCCCATATCAGCAATTAGATGCTCATACAGACCTTTCCCTCGAACCGTCTTAGCAACCCGAATATCAACATCATACTCAATGAACTTCGTTATCCAATTTACACTTTTCTCATTCAACTCCTTATTTAGTAAGAATGCTTTCACACTTGGATGAGAAACAAGAACATCAATTTTATCATTCGAAAGCATATAATTGAAATTATTTAGTCCTCTGATTACTGAAAGTACTTTATTTTCAAGGAATGTGTACCTTGTTTCATAATCGTGCAAGCTTTGTCCAAAGAAAGCAATAGGTTGTTCAATATTTTCATCATTGAATTGAGTCAAGATAGCTGAGATTTTTTCGTCTCCAGTGAGTGCATATATTGTAAAAATTTTATCAAAATTTGGATTTGCAAGAGTAGGAGCTTGAGAGATAGCTGCTTTTATTGAATCAAATCCTTCTCTCCCTTCACTAGTCCAAGATAAATTTTTATCTTTCTTTAGCATATATGTCAGTGGTTTAACCAATGCTACAAAATCTAGAACAAATCTTCTAACAAAGTTGATTTTTCCAAGAAAACTCTATAGTGCCTTCTTATGATGGGGCAATGATAGCTGTGATATGGTTTTGATCCTGAAACAATCAATTGGTAAACCCTACTTAGAAACAATAAGGCCAAGTAGCTTGACTTGATGTACTGAAAAGATAGACTTTAGCGGATTCAAATATATTGCCAATTGCCTACACAACTGAAAAGTCTTCCTTAAATGCATTAGATGTTCATCAGAATATTTTAAAAATACAGTAACATCATCTAAATAAACAAGGATGCATTTACTTAACAAGCTGTGAAAAGCCATGTCCATTACACGTTGAAACATTACATTTGCATTTGAAATACCAAAAGGCATCCTTTTGTAAGAATAAGTACCCCACTTAGTGCTAAAGGTTGTTTTATATCTATCTTCTTACCAGACTAAAATATGATTATATCCATTGTAATCATCTAGAAGAGATAGTCTATCTGAACCTGAGACTGTTCTCAAAATCTGATCGATATTTTGGAGTGGGTAATTATCTTTTATAGAAGCCTTATTAAGATCTCTCAAATCTACACATAATCTGATTTCTCTGTTCTTCTTCCTAATAGGAACAAGATTTACTACCAAACTTGAATGTTTAACTGGAAAAATGATACCCGATTCAATCAACTTAGATAATTCTTTCCTCATAAGAGGCTCTATTTTGGGATTTATAGGCCTCTATTTCTATCTAACAGGTTTAGAATTTGGTTGCAACTCAATTGTATGTTGTGCTAAACTGGGATCAAGTCCTTTCAGATCTTGGTATTTCCAAGAAAAAACATTTGTAACCTCCTTGCAAAGATTAATAAATGACTG
This sequence comes from Taxus chinensis, assembly GCA_019776745.2. Taxonomy (NCBI): domain Eukaryota; kingdom Viridiplantae; phylum Streptophyta; class Pinopsida; order Cupressales; family Taxaceae; genus Taxus; species Taxus chinensis. The sequence goes on along the minus strand of CM034152.1, from coordinate 602,900,899 downwards.
ATTTTCAATTAAGGAACATACCTTTCAAAGAAATAGTTTTTTCCCTTCATCAACTGAGATCTCTTCATAATTATCATCATGGGTTGACATTTTAGTCTTGACCTTTCTTAACTGATCGTCAATATTGAAGTTTTCTTCCAATGTGACAAGACCTTGAGGTAATTTATTTGTCTTTAGCTGAACAATCTAATCACTGTATAAATGTTGTAATTTATCCTGATTAACTACAGAAAGTTTAGCTTCTTATTGGAAAAACCTGTAGATTTGACCATCACTTTAAAAAACTTTCCAATTTGAATCATTATCAGGTATTAAGGGCGTGACAATTAACTTTATATGAGGATAGATTTCGCTACTTTTAATATGTTCCAACACTTCAAAACTAGTGCCAATTGCTGCAAGTCTGTCTATATGCTTATTTTCAGGTCTAGGAATAGACTGAATATTAATAACATCAAAATCTTCCATTAAGTCTGAAACTCTATGTCTGTAAGACTTCATTAATGGATTCTTACAAACATTGAAAGTTCTTACTTAATCGATAACCAACTCAGAGTTACCAAAAATTAGTAGCATACTGATACCTCTCTTTTTGGCCCAAAGCTAGCCATGAATTAAAGCTTTGTATTCAGCTACATTGGAAGTACATGAAAATTGGAGATTCAACACTGAGAAAAAAAATTTCGTTCGTTGGGGAAGTGAGCATGAAACCTACTCGCTGTCCTTTCTTGTTCTTAGCTCCATCAAAATGAAGCTTCCAAATCCCTTCAAATGAATCTTCTGTTTTGGACAACAAGGGAAGTGGTGTGTTTTCTTCTTGCATACAATACACACCAAATAGATGTTGTTCAACTTCCTTGAAAGGATCATGTGCATGTTCTTCCACTATATTTTCATCCATAAATATGTTAGAAACACCATCTAATGCTGAAACTTGATCTATCTCATCAAAATCAGACTGATCTATGGCTAAATAATTAGCCACCGCATTTAGAGAGTGAGGCTCAATTTGACATATGGCCAATGGATCTGAATTAATATTAAATTTGGTACCATAACGAGTAGTGAAAAATAAGGACCAATCTTAAGAGAGATAACCTCCTATTTTTGCCAGTGAAATCTCTAGATAAGTATAAGACAAAGTTTGGAGGTAAATGCACAATAGTAACATCTTGCAGAATAGAAACATTTGGACAAGCATGTAACGTCACTTGTAAATTATTTATTATACCAAATGTATTAGTTGTAGTTCCATCAAGCTATAGGAAACTCCTTTCTATACGCTCATACTGCAAACCCAATTTTTCTGCAATCACTTTTGGCATAACTGTGCTACTTGCACCGCTGTCCACCATGTAATTATGGACTAGATGTTCCCCAATAATCAGTGATAAATAAAATGGTGGTGGTTTCTTGATTTCATGAACATTAAGAACTTCCTAAACCATCCAATTAACTTCTTTACGTGGTCTTGTTCAAACATTCCAAGGACCATGTCTATCTTCTAAACTTCCTTCTCTATTGTATTTGAAGAAATCTGCAACTTAGCTAGTTCATGAGAAAGTAAATCTTGTTGTTCATGAATACTTAGAGCGTCCCACATTGAGATGTTAATGTTATGATTTGTCATTACATCAAAAATGTTGAAAGAAGCAACTGTTTTAGAGACAGATTCAAGTGTCTTAGAGTAGGCCTTAGTGAAAATTGATTCTACTTCATCTGCCTTGGATATCTGAGGTATAAATAGTCTTCTTGGATCAAGTTGTAGTTGGTTTGTGTGGCCTTTATCAACTAGAATGCTTGTTGTATTTTGAGGAATAACAGGGTTCTTGGTTGACTTTAGAACTGTAGATGTTGTCTTATTAGTGAGAGTAGGCAGGATAGGCCTATTTTGTTGTTTTTGAATTTCAGTAGCTTTCCCTTGAGCCCTAGTAGTGACTGCAATGAAATCCTCCTCATTAAACTAGACTAAATTTTTTTCAAGTGCTTTCTAAACATGAGTTTCTTACTACCCACCCTCCATTTGAGGCATTAACAATGTTTCAGATTGAGGTTATGCAACAAGATTCAGATTCATAAAAGCATTTGGGCAACTTGCAGCTACATGAGGTTAATTACAAGGTTGACACCACTCTTGCATAGCCATATTAACTAGGACTAAAGCGTTAGATGAACTAGGAGCCTTTGGGTCAAACTACCTTTGCTAGTAAGGCTACCTATAATTTTGATTATATTGATAAGACTGTCTGTTTTGTTGATTCTTATGATTTTACAGTCAGGAGCCTGATAGGGTCTGCTCAGTAATGTAATTATATTTTTAATTGAATTGAATTTATTTCCCATAGTCTGCAAAGCTTTAAATACATCATTTGATGGAGCTACAATAGTAGGTTCTATGATTGTAATGGGCTGAGGAATTGGCACTAGATCTGCCAAAAATGGCACTGAAGGTCTTGGTGCCAATTTTCCAGCTTGAATAAGACTATTTTCATCTTGGATAGCGATATCATAGGTTTTTGGGAGTGTCTTTCCCCCCATTGACTAAATCATAGTTGAGATATCACTGTTTAATGCTCTAAGATAATAAAGGAAAGCATGATGAGCTTGAGGATTGACACTTACTAGAATTCTCTCCCAAGTTTTGGAAAAATGGATATTGAAACTAGACATAAACTCATTAGGAGCTCTTTTAATAGTAGACAAATGTTCAATGAGAGAACAAATGATCTGAATGATTGTGGAACCATTTCAACAATTTTTCACCTAAGTTATCCCAAGTTCTTATGCTTCCAATTTCTAGGTTTTTTATACAATTGTAAGGCCTTCCCTTTAAAAGATGTGGCTAAAAGTATTAAAGCTACATCTTCATGAGTGATATTATGTAATGCACATAGGGCTGCAACATATTTGATATGTTCAGCAGGTGTAACCTGATTTTCACCCAAGAATGATGGAAAAATTTTCATGGCAGTATTAGGAATGTCATGGTAGACTGGGATTACTAATAAAATCTCATTAGTAAAGGTCACATAATTCCTTGGTGGTTGAATAGTCATTTGAAAAACTAGGATGTTAATAGAGAAATTGATACATGGTGAAGGAATATTAGGAGGAGGGTTATCAAAGCTAGGTCTATTATAAGGTAAAGTATTACAAACTCTTGTCCTTCTAGTAGAATTCAAGGGTAAAAAAACAAACTCAGGAGGAATTCCTCTTACCGATGATCTTGTGGTCACTTTAGGCATGGAATATGCTGCAATACTGGTTTGATATGATCTTAATGGAGTGAACAAAAGATTTTAAAATCTTTAAAATAAATTTCTGTAGCTTGCTCCCGAAAGTGACTTTGTAACTACTATTAATCTATTGTAGATCTTATGTAGAATTTGTAACTTGCATGTAGATCTGATTCGTGGTTCCACCAGGCATGCCAAAAATTGTTATCTCTCAAAAGTGCACCCTATAGAGAGATGGTTGCAGGTTTTCTAAGCTTGCACAATTGATCTCTCTCTTTCGTAGATACAATGGAAACACCTAAGGTGTGTGGGTATACCTATTTTGAGGTGAGTCTCCCAGATTAAAAGGTCAGGTCCTTATTGGTCTATCCTAAACTGATTTCTTGGAGTTTGAGAGTAAAAGATGACTACAAAATAATTAAAACTAAGGTGATACACCAAATTTGTATGAGGGATTTGACTGAGTATATGTGTAATTGATATGTCAAGGATTTTTGGTGCACAAACCAAAATTTCCTCTACAGAATATTAAGGGAAAAATACTTGGAGGTATTGAGGGAGATTATCACAACAATACTACTAAGCTAAACATGCACATTAATATAATGTAAAAAATACTGAATTTTGCAACAGGGTAAGATGATTAGCTAGGGAATTTGCATTGACAAGACTAATAGAAACATACACAAGACTGCTAATAATTGGGAAGGTAGAAAATACTTCACACTCAGAAGGTAAAACTGACAAAAATTCACTTCAGTACTCCTATATCCAAAAATTCCTCCTGAATTTCTCCTTGTGCTTTGCAAAGGCACACAATATATAGCAAAATAAAGTTCACCCCCTTCCCAAAAATAGCCCAAGGCTTGTACTCGCCCATGCATGTTATTTTTATCCTTTATTTAATAATACATAAAAGGATAAAAATAGAACATGCAATTACAAATAGGCATTAATAGCCTTGATTACAATGCAATCAAACTGAAGTTAACTTATCTATTTCAAAGAAAAGCATATCTATTTTTAACAAAAGTAGGAGTGGATGGTTTGCTAAAAATAAGCTTTGCTTGCTCAGTAAGTTTTTGTCCTGTGCATGTAAATTTGTCATCTTGTGTGTTTTTTCCTCTTGTGAAGCATGCAAAAAAACTCCCTATTTGTGATGTAATACTTGCAATATTTCACAAAAAATAAATGAGCTATTTCTGGTAATTAATTTCCCTGGTTGCCACTCAAGAAGCTCTGTATTTTACTAAAAAACTAGTCATCGATGCAATATCTAAAACTAGTTGAAGTCCTCTTATAGATCTCTGTATTTTACTACCTTGAAAGATAACCATGCTTGAAAAATGGATCCAAAACAACCTTGTAAAAACACCCCTAACGTTTTCTCATAAAACTTACATATTTGAAGTATTTTGTTTTCTATTTGTTTTCTGTTTGAGCTCTGCACGTGTTCAAATTTTACTTTGGCAGAAATGCGGCCCGAAAAATATGCATTTTGCCCTTTTTGCATAAAGGGATCAAAAGTTTAAAAAGTCCCAACATTCCGCTTCTCTGATTTGTCCTTTGGTGACGTGGTGGGGCCTGCGTAAAGCTTTAACTCTTCTTTGGTTTTTGGGCCTTTAGGAGAGTTTGACATTTTAACTCTTTTGCAAAAGAGATTAAAAAAAAAAGTCCTTCTAGCCCCCCGCTTAGAGGGATTGTGGGCTTACGGGCTAACTTGAAACATTAATCCACTTTATGAAAAGTCTCAAAACTTCAAAAAGACCCACTCCTCTGCAAAATTATTTATAGAACCAATGTTTTACCTTTCCTTGGCTTGACTTTCTATCACTGGGGTTACGGAGCTATTTGATATTTTCAAACACTAATAACTTCTGACCTCCATTTCTCTACTTCTACTATAAAGGTGACACATGTCCTCTTCGGACCCGCGGGCCTGCGGATGAATTTTTGACAATTTGAAATTTTGAAATTTGATTAAGTCAGTTAGTGACCGCCATTCCACTTGGACTGTATTGCATCAATTTTGATGAACCATTTTTGAACGTCGATCTTTGTACTTGTTAATTTTTGATCGTTGATCTCCAAGGCATGATTTTAGGGTTTTTGACATGTGTTAAATGCATTTTTAATGCTTGAACCATTTTTTACATTGTTCGTAGGGATTAATCCTCGACCTTTGATCCTTGTACTTGTTGAATCTTGATCATCGATGCACTAACTGTGGTTGATTTGTGTTAACTCACCCCTCAGGTTTTCTTGGTAAAGGTTAATCTGACCCTAATATTTCACTTGGGTTTTCAATTCGCAGGTGAAGCCCTAGAAAAAAATTTCCTCAGATGCCTTCATTGAATCTTTGAAAACTTGATTTAGTCCATTTTGTTAGAATTCGATCATTTGTATCTGTCATCTTTCATTTATTGGATTTTTCTGAGCAATTTTTTGAGAGATTCTGCCATTGTTTGAAGTTTTTTTCTAAGCTCTGTTACTTCAGCTCTACAAAATATCATGCATGTGCTCCTATGGTTTGTACATTAATAGGATTCATTTTTCGTTTTGAGCAAGTTTTGAGCTCGAGTCTATAGCACCCTGCCTTCTTCAAAACTATGTGAGCTTCTAGTTTTTTTTTTCAGGATTTTATTCTATCCTCGACCGTCATTGTTCAAAGTTCACTGAACTTTGAACAAATTTTATGTGCCATCTTTCTGATCAAATCCATTTTGTTTTCGCATTGGCTACGCAAATGGGGTTGAAGTTTGGTAAGGTTTTTAATCTTTGAGCATGGTAATAGACTTCCATTCTCACCTCTATTTGGGGTATTTGTTATTCATCTCCTCCTTGCATTGCATAGAATCCCTTAGCTCGACCTCGGCCATTTCAAGTTTGAAGTTTATTTTTGGGTTTTGGGATCTCTGATTTTACCCTCATTTTGACTATAACTCGCTCATTTTTGGAAAGAGGAAAACATATGAATAATCCATATTTATCATTTATTTTGAGTTATATGTTTTCGTAAATGCTTTTAATCCAATCATCTTCAAAGACTTCAATATTGCATCCTTTTATGGATTTTTTTGAGGCTTTTTGAATCTGGAATTGATATCTCCAGCTTGATCCATGGCTGAGTTCTCAATAATCTACTCTGTCTTACTTAGATATGCTTAATTTCTCATGTGGGTTTCTCTTAAAATGAATCTCTCTATTTTTCTTGATTGTATATTGATCATTCTAAGCATTGTAAAGTTGCATGATGTTGATAAAACTTGTAACTAAAATGGATTTCTTGAAAACTCTGCATTTTATCTCCCTTTCTTCAGTTCACCTTTTGAAATGCTTACTTGTAACCTATAGTTGTATTTAAAATCTTTGACCTGAAGATGATAAGATTACTATGATTGAATGTTGAACTGAAACTGACAACTGCAAATATAAATCCATTTCTAATATTTTGTAATCAAGATGCCTTTGTACCCTGTAAGTGGTTTTCTTGAAATTACAAGCAATTCTTCTTCTATTTTTGATACCATTCTTAGGCATAAGCCTTGATTCAGATACTTCGTTGAATACTGTAATCTATTACTTTTACTACATTTCCCTTTATTTCAGCTTGATATGGGTACTAGAAAAGTTGTAAATGTCCATTTTACATAGCGAAGGCCTGTCAAATTTTTTTTAGAATTCTCTCTTCTTTGTCTGAAATCTACAAAGTGTACATTGTCTGCATGCATCTTCTTTGTTCTGTACTGTAACATTTTCCTTTTATAGAAGATATCTAAGTTTTGAGTGACATTAACCCTTCTTTCCAGCATATACATGGTCCTTTTTTTCTTGTCTATAACCTATACCTACACACTTAATAAAATAGTTAGAATAATTAGGTTCTTGACCTCTCTTATGTCCATGTTTCTTCTTCCTCTTTTCTTTCTCTTCTTTCTGAGTGAGATATGTAGTTTGATCTTCAAGTACTCTATATCTCCTACTGTTTAGATATTCATATGAACGAATTAGGACAATGTAGGAATATGGATTAACCTTGAGCTCTTTATTGATGACTCATTTCTTTTACTTTTCAGGTACCATGCTTTGAATTGTGAAGAGAAATACGGAACAAGCTGGAATGGGGACAATCTGCACAATGAAGAATATACAAAGGCAATGATGGGTTCACTCATATTCCTTTTCTTTCTATTTCATGCATGTGTACCTCTTTCTTCAGTAGATGTACTTTACTTTTTAGTCACATCCCAAAGCTTCTGTGGGAAAAATTTAACCTTCCTTGTGAATAAAACATTTAATTCTAAAATTGAGTTGTGTATTTCCTTCTGTATTTCAAGATTCTGAATGGAGTGTATGGTGAACTAAACAACTCAATCATATAATTGAAAGTCTTAAACATGAAGGAAATAAATTAATTAGAACATGTAACATTCAGTAATGAACTCCGATTTCTATAATGTGCACTTATATTTGATGTCCCAAAACTCAACACTTCACCTACTCTATAATTTTGTGTCTTCATCAAGACAACACAGCTATCCTTCAGGGCCTTTGAGTTCTTTTGCTGAAGGTATCTTGAAATTACAGACTATGTGATCTGTTAAGTTTTCTAACATCACACATAGCTGCATATTTCACTTAATAATTAATTAATTCAGTAGTAACTAATAACATCAGAACTTCCTTAGCATAGGTATACTTCACCCATGAATTTCATCATAACGACGAAGTTTCGAGTTGCCCTTTTTTGCACATGTGCAAAAAATTGTCAACAGTTACTAGCGACATTATGGAATCCAGATTGCTTTTACATATTTTAGCATTAGAATTTATTCATTTGTGGATACACAGGGGAAACATGGGTAGTTCAAGTAGGATTCATTATTTTGAATGTGGTTTTGGTGGGAGATTAAACAAGTATACAGTTGTTTTTTGCCAAACCTTTGAGGACCTTCACAACAATTGGAGAAGTAAATGATAGAAAGCTCCAGAATAGATAAAATATTCCTTCAACCAGAAGGTGTGCATTAATGGAGGCCCAGCTTTACACGGTTTCACATAATATTTGAGAATTCAACACAAAGGCTCGAGTTAAATGCTCAAGTAAACATCAAAGAACCCTAGTTCCTCACGCCTAATATACACTCAAAGGATTACAAACAATCTTTATCAACAAAATGATAGTAAAGTGATTTTAAATTGTTTATCTCATTACAGGATGAAGGATCTTCTTGAAATGAGATTACAAATGCCAATAACCTATCATAGGGACATGATCCTGTGTGATTAGGAGGGACTTTAACACAAGATTGCAATAGGAATAGGAAAATCTACTTACAGACATTTTGAAATAAAGAAGACATAAATTTTCCCAAGATTGACATAGATTAATTCGAAGTTGATTAGATTCATCAGCAAGGGAAAATTTCTTTGAACAGTCTCAGAGCTTGTCAATAAATGTACACTTGCAACAAACTTGACACGATCAAATCTAAAACATTGGAAATTAAAAAGTCTCTCAGAAGGTGTCTCAGGAAGATGGGATTTCTCAAAATTCTCTTGTATGAATTTAACCCCCGACCCTTTCCAAGAGTATTCTCATTGCATTTATACATTTCACTTGCTCACTCATCCCAAATTTCCCCCCCAAAAATAAGAATATTCAAGGAACATTTACTTGTTACCAATTTACCTCAGAAAGCGACATTTAACAAATTCATACCCGAAAGTTACCAAGTGGACAAATTATTAACTGATCACATTTCTGAGACCCTCTAAAAATGACTGGGATGCCATGCAACAATGTTTTGAAAGTCCCTCTAATCCTTCTTATTCTTTCTTGTGAGAAATCCCCATTTTAATCACTTTTCGGTGGCCCTGTATAGCTGGATCTGATAGGCAATCCTTTTCACGCTCGAGGAAACACCTTTTTCATTCCTTTGCGTATGTAACCTACATCATTTCACCCTTTTCCCATTCTTTCCTCTTTAACTCTTCTCTTTGTCTAGCTTCACTGGTAATTCAAGTTTTTACAAATGCCTAAGAAATTCCATCTTCAAAATATCAACCTTCACAATCCTTGGACTCAAAAATTTATGGTTTAAATCCACTCAATTGCACTTTGCAAACAAAAATGACAAGGGGCTTTATCAAAAAATGATGGAAAATAATGCGTATTGGCATCTCCAGGAGTCTTGGAGAAAAAATGGTGGCAAAATTAGATGTAATGCAAAGAAACTGTTGATTCTTCCCCTTCTCAGCTTTAGATTAAAGTCATCCACATGTTTCCTTGGCGCAACTACAATAGAGAAGTACATAGGCAAGTTTCCAAACAAGCGTGGGCCTTCCACATACCATGGGCCCAAGAAAATCATCTTTTAGCCTTTGAAAAGTCTCAGTATAAAAATGAGACAGTGGAAGCCTCCACATGTCTCAATGGCGCAATTTTGATATGGTTCCCAAAAGTGAAGACCCCACACAACCACAAGCTCACCATGTGTCTCTGTCCAGAATTTTTTTTGAAAATGTTTAAGGACCAGAAGAAGGCACCATGTGTCTAGGGTCTGAGACAATCTTCCTTAGTTGTTGAAAATTCCAAGCAAGGGCAGAGTGAGCGGAAACTTCCATGTGTCCCCATGGCACTCTTTCAAAAAACAATTTAGGGGTAGGTCCCAAAACAGGCGCGGGAACTCCACATGTCCCAGGCCTTAGAATTTTTCTTGAAAATTTTAAGTATAAAGAGGATCAAGTGGAATCCTCCATGTGTCTCCCTCATGCAACTTTGAGATGGTGCCCAAAAGCGGAGACCCGAAAAAAGCACGGGCTCACCATGTGTACCTTGGTGCAACTGCTAAGGTAGGACCCAGAGGCAGATCCTCAAATGAGTGTCAACCCTCCACGTGTCCATGGTCTAACAAAGTTACACCAGCCACATGAAAAAAAATATCTAAGTCTGGGCAAGGCAGCGGAAACCTCCACCTGTCTCCCTGGCACAACTCCAAAGGTTAGAGGTGAATTTTCAAATGAGCGTAGGGACTCCACATGGACAATAATTTATTTGAAGTGAGCCTTAGAGTGTAAAATTTCCCCACTAAGCCACATCCAATCAGAAAGGGACACCTTTCCATAAATGCTGAGATGTAAATTGACAGGGAACACACACCCGTCAAACTGTTAATTGCATGAAAATCACCATTTGCACCCGAAAAATGAATCTTTCTTTAAGGATAGAGAATTTGGAAATGATATAAGGCCCAAAATGTGATCCATGACCATAGAGAAGGATCTTTCAACAGCATCCAAATGAATAATTTTTTTTGCACATCCAGTCGGGGATATAGAAAATACGATAGAGCCCGTAGATTGAAGACTTTTTAGAGAAAATGGGGTGAGATCAAATTGAGCACCAAAATTGGCTCTGAATTGGGGATGGGCACTCACAACGAGTGTCATAAGACCAAATAGTAGACCAAGTGCCAAAAATAAACCATTGGGCAACAGATTCATGAGCCAACCTTCCAGGAACAAACTGATAAATCAACAAAAATGGCTGCCAAGGACCAGGATGAACCTATTAGTGCTTAAATTAGTCTAGCCCCATTTGTCATTGAATTTCTCTAGTTTGCGGGCTATGTCATTTTCTCTATCTCCCATATTGATGTGTAAAAACTCTGCCCTCCATTTTGATTCCATGATCAGTACCTTCCTTGGTCAAGGATCACTTAAAAACCCAGAATTTGTTTTCCGTTCCTCTGTCCATGTGAAAGAGTCTGTAACTTGGGTGTAAAACTTGGGTTTTTCCTTTGCTTCCATTTTCCACAGTCACGTTTTGTTTTCCCTATCATTTTTGTCCCAAATACCTATGGAAACATGGTTTGATGTGGCTCAAAGGATTATATTTGAGCCTTATAACATTTGAAAATTCTCTGTCCTTGAAGCAAGATTCATTTACGGGCTCAAATGGTGATTTTCCTACATTTTACAGTTTGACGGGTGTATTTTTCCTAGTAAAATTTACTTCTCAGCATCAATGGAAATGTGGCCCTTTTGGGTTAGATGCGGTTTGGTAGGGCACTTTAAAAAACTCTAAGGATCACTTCAGACTCAAAGCTTGTCCACGTGGAGGAATGATCCTCATTTGAAAATTCACCTTTTGGTTTGGCCTTGGAGTTGCGCCGAGGAGACACGTGGAGATTTCCACTACCTTGCCCAGAGATAGAAAAAAAAATTCATGCAGCAGTATAGTTTTGGCTGACCATGGACACGTGGAGGGAACGTGCTCATTTAAGGATTCTCCTTAGGGTCTTGCCTTAACAATTGTGACAAGGAGACATGTGGAGGCTTCCGTCGGCTCCGCTTTATACTTAAAATTTTCAAATAAATTTTAAAAATCCTTGGACATGTGGAGGGACCGCACCTGTCTGGGGACTGGCACCTAAGTTTTATTTTGAAGAAGCTCCATGAGGACACTTGGAGGCTTCCACTAACTCTTCCCTTTGTTTGGACCTTTCAACGGCCAAAGAAAACTGTCTCGGACCCTAGACACATGGCGCCTTCTGCTAAACCTTAAATTTTTTAACAAACTCTGCCAAACTGAGACATGTGTTGAGCCCATGCTTGGTTTGGGTCTCTGCTTTTGAGGACCATCTCAAAATTTTCCATTGAGACACGTGGAGGCTTACGCTAGCTCCTTTTTACACTGAGAGTTTTCAAAGGCCAAAATGCATTTTTCTTGGGTCTAAGGCATGTGGAAGGCCCACGCTTGTTTCAAAATTTCCTCTGTGTTTCTCCTTTGCAGTTGTGCCAAGGAAACATGTGCACGGCTATGATATAAAGTGGAAAAGGGGCGTAATCAATGGTTGTTATGTATTACATCTGTTTTTTTGTCATTTTAGTTCTCAAGACTCCCAGAGATGTGAATAGGCACTCTTTCTCATCGTTCTTTGATGAAATTCCTTGTCATCTTGTCTATAAAGTGCCATTTGATGGATTCAGAACTTAATTTGTGAGTCCAAGGATTGTTAAGGTCACTATTTTGAAGTTGTAATTGCTTAGGCACTTGCAAAAATGTTAATTATCAGAGGAGATGGATACGGGGCAGAATTGCAGAGGAAAGAGAGGGAAAAAGGATGAAATGATGAAAGTGTAGGTGTAAAAGATAAAAAATGTGTTGCCTCGAGAGTGAAAAGGATTACTTGTCAGGTCCAGATGTGCATAGCCTTCAGAAAATGATTAAAAAGGGGATTTCTTATATGACAGAATCAAAATGTTTAGAAGGAATCCCAAAAATTTGTGGCATGGCATCCTAAGTCATTAGTCAAGAGCCCAAGAAATGTGACCAGTTCACAATTGGTCCACCTAGCAGCTTTCAGATCTGAATTTATTAAATGTCACTTTCTGAAGAAAATTGTTAACAAGAAAAGGTCCCTCCAATATTCTTTCTTTTTGGGGGGAAAATTTATTGAGTTAAATGTATAAATGCAATGAGAATACTCTTTCAAAAGGTCAGAGGTTGAATTCTTAAGAGAAAATTTGAGAAAGTCATCCTCATGAGAGACCAAGCTGAGATAACCTGTTATTTTGTTTTGTGTTAGATTTTCTATCATGTCAAGTTGGTTACAGATGTATAGCCATTGACGAGAACTAAGATTTCTCTGGAAGCTTTCCCATGCTGATGAATCTAAGAAATTTTGAAATTAGTTTGTGTCCAATTTCTAGCAATTTGTGTCTGCCTTGTTTCAGAATGTCTGCAAATAGTTTCTTTCATTCATATTGCAATCTTACATTGAAATCTTTCTAAAATAAAACAATATCTCGTCCCTATGACATTTTAATGGTATTTTTAATTTCATTTCAAAAATATCCTTTATCTTGGATGAGATAAAAAAATTTAAAATCAATTGACTATCATTTGTTAATAAGGATTGTCTATAAGTCTTTGGGTGTACCATAGGCATGATTGATCAGAGACTTTGGTGTTTAATCAAGTCTTTCAATTCAAGCCTTCATGTTAGAGTATTAAAGATTATGTGAAAACATGTTGATCTGGGCCTCCATTGAAGCACACCATCTGGTTGAATGAACGTCTTAACTTTTCTAAAGCTTTCTATTGTTGATTTGTTCATTGTTGTGAAGTCCCTTCAAAGATCTGGTATAATCAACTTTATCCTGCTTCATCTCCCTCCAAATTTTTTCAAAAACCATGAATCCACCCTAAACTACCCCTGTTTTCCTTGTGTATCAATAAATGAACAAAATCTACTTACTAAAATATGCAGAACAATCAGGATTTCTTAATTTCTTCAGTAACCTTAGCCTTGTGTTGAAATTATCTCCATCCTTTAGAAATGATAACTCTTAAGAGTTAAATTATGGATTACTGACTGTATTTTCCCAATTTTTCTACACAAAATTTATGTAAAAGAAGGATATCTCCATCTCCTTCATCAAATAGAGGTTACACTAAGGGTCCTCTCACCCTCGTCAAAGAGGCATGACGTAAAGTAGTGAGGAAAGGTCAAATCCTCTTAAGGTGTTATCCATCTCTCCACAAATTTGAGTAAGAAAGGGCCAATTATATCTCATCCCTAGCTACAAAACAACACACACTATGATCTATCTGTCTCTAAGCTCCATGTCCAATCTATGTTGCTTCTCAGCTTCAAATGGAGATTGAATTTGGATACCAACACTCGTGGTGCCATTTCTAGGGACTCTTTGAAGTATGTTACAAATACAACACGTATAGACCCTGGTAATTATTTTTATAGATTTTAAAGTGCAAGTACATTGGTGAAACATCATTATCTATTCAGATCTGTAAGAATTTTTCAAAGTTGTGAGTTCTGAGAGCAATATTTCTAGCTTATATAGTTATTACACTAAGATTTATATCATCATTGATAAATTTGTGTAAAAGAAGAGTAGATCTTGTAAGCTTTGCATGAATCTGGTATTGACAGACATTTGATAGGTCATTCATTGTGCATTTTCACAAACTAAGGTGGAAAACCTTAATGGTGACTCCGTGTTGTTTAAATTCTTTATAAATACTAGTGTCTTAACATATATCAACTAATATTTGTCACTAATATCTACAAAGCTGGAAGGAAGAAGATATTTCTTCGCTAAGGACCCTAGTAGAAGGTTGTTTCAAGAGTTGGGAAAGTCTAATTCAGAAGGAAGAAGAATTTGAAAGGCTGTTGGAGATCAAGCATCAAGAAAAGAGATCTCCATTGGTGAAACTGATCATCCTGTGATTGAATATTGTGAGTAATTCCTCAAGTTCTTCTGAATAAGGTAGTCTCTTTACGAAATTAAATTCTCCATCTAGAGAGGTTCCTTCATTTGTATTTTAAACATTTTCTTCTTAATATGCCCCTGTATTTTTAAAATCTAATAGATTTTTCCAAGAGACAGAGCCTTTAGAGGGAATTCATTCTAAAAATTTCATCCCTATGCCACATAGGACCCCTCACTCCTCATTCTATCTCTCATGTAAGATCACCTCCTTCGAATAATATGGCTCATCCTCCACCTAGATCTCCATTTTTTGTTAATAATTTTTTTCCTATTAGTGTGAGATGTATGGGTAGCTATCCAAATATTGTGCCACAAGATGTAAGAAAAAATTTCTTAAGTTTCGAGAAAATAATTCACTAACTGGTAATCATCACTTTAAACTCTTTTTCAATATGATGGAGGACATTCAAAATACAGTTTGAGGATGTATACATTAAATTATTTATCCATACGCTAGAAGAATATGCAAGGGGCTAGTATAAATCTCTACCAAATAATTCCATTGACTCTGTGATAGAGATGAATAATTCTTTTAGAATGGCAGTATGGTGATAAAACAGAACCCAGGTTTATTTTATCGGAGTTTGAAAATATTAAAAAAAAATCCTAATAAATTAGTGCATGATTTTAATACTAGATTTAAAAAAACATTAAGAAGACTCTCTGTTAATTTGAGGCCATGTGATGAATCATGTTTGATAAAGTATTTGGATGCATTTGATAAGAAAGATGCTTACTATTTGAGGGATAATAACCCTGGGATTTTGAGGGCAGGGGGCCTTTACCATGGCTCTGTAAATTAATAAAAACTTTAAAGAAGTGAGAAAACCTCCTAAGAGGGAGGGGTGTCAAACTGATCAACCCTAAGAAGCCTCAATCAAGTAAGGTTATGGATCTTGAGGAAGTTGTAAATACTTTGACCAAGGACTAATCAAAGAAATCTCTTACAAGATAGATAGGGAAGAGAAAGGAATTGGACAAGATTCTCAAGGTCAGCATAGGAAACAAGGACAAGATAAATTTACAAATCATCCTAGAAATGATCAAAGATCTAATGAAAGAGGTAAAGGACCCATGGGAGCTAAAAAAACCCAATCTAGGGAAAATAGAGTAGTGTCTGATACTCTAAATGCCAGAGTTGTTGTTTTTGAACAGAAAAATCAAAAGGATTTGTGTGAAAAATGCTATCTTACCACAACTTCCATGTGAAGTAGATCAACAAGTTGAAGAAGATGATGATGATGACAACGCTAATGATGATGCATGCATGGTGCACTTCTCTACAGGCTTGCAGCAAGGAGAAACTTAAAATGAGGTATTAAGTGCAAGAACTGCTGCAAGTTTTTGGGACTAACATTCACCGAGTACCTCATCTTCCTCCCTCTCATGCTTTAGAAATAGATTTGGTACAAGAATTTGAACTTCCTAATAATGATTTTGAGTACCTAAGAGCTATAATTATTAGGAATTACGATGGAGGAATACCATCAGAAGAGGATAGACAACTACTAATGAATGTTTTTGTGGCCTAAGAAAAAAAGTATAACATAAGAAGTAAAGATGTCAAAAGGGTAGGGCCTCAAGCCAAACCAAAGACCCTAATTCTCACCTGTGTCCCAAAAAAGGCTCCAAAGAAAGATGCATCTAGAAAAATCCTTGTCATATCAAGAAAAATTAGTGTTCCCACCCATGCCTGAAATGTGAAAAAATCTTGTGCCATCTGATGAGTTTTTCAATCTTTCTCCAAATACTACTTTTCTAAAATAAATTCTCTTTGACATTTCCCATGTCTTGAGTCAGATCAAGATTTTTTTCCCAATTGTGGAATTTCTTAGGATTCCTGAGCACAAGAAGAAGGATTTTGATTATTTGACATTAGAGGAAGATAGGAGTTCCCAAGGTAAAAATATAAATAATGTAAAAACTCCTTCTTCAACCATTGCAGACCTAGAAAAATCACCAGCATTAGAGGAGATAGGTGAACCACCTAAAGTTTACTTGGGGACATATTTAGTTGAGTCTCAATTAAATTTTGATCCATTTTTTACAACACTGATTATTAAGGACAGATTACTACACAATTATGTGTTTGATCCAGAAGCGTGATGTAATGTTATTCCTCTAGAAGTCATGAATTAATTGAACATTAAAGTGACAATAGCTTATGGAAAGTGTACTACAATCTATTCTAGAGAGGTCCCAGTTGTATGGATGTGTGAAAGGATTTGGTGGTACAACTTTCATCTTATCCAAGTAAGACCCTGAAACTTTATGTTGTCATTACTGATTGCCTTGCCAAATGGGGCATGTTGTTATCAAGAAATTTGGCAATAAGTGTTGGTGGAAGTGTTCATATGGATATGTATTTTTCCACCATTCCAATTGAAGGCAGCCTTTTAAAGTTTTATGCAGAGAAGAAAATGTTGCACCTAATTGAATATCCAAATTCTTTTCTTAAGAAGTGTTATATGTTGATGTAGATGAAGATAACTTTTTAGGGTTTTTTGATGGCAAGGAGCACAAGATTGATTAGTGTAAATGTCTTGAACAAGTTGGTTTACCTTGGACCTTATTATTTGATGGAGTTTTTTCCATGTTTGGAAATGGTGTTAGCATTGTTCTAATTTCTCCAAGCCATGAAGAGTTTGTTTTTTTCTTTCAAACTTAACTTTGAATGAACTAACAACATTTTTGAATATGAAGCATTTTTATTAGGCTTGAGAATTGCATGGAAATATGGTATAAATGATATTAATGTCAAAGGAGATTCAGAATTGATTGTAAATCAAATTAAAAAATTGTCTGCTACTAAACAACAGAGAATGAAACAATACAAACATGAAGTCTGGGATTTGATTGAAATGTTTGACTCTTTTAATATTGTGCACCATGATAGAAAGTTTAATGTGGTTGCAGACAAGTTAGAAGTGCTAGGATCTAGATTTGGGAATTGTACAGTGTCTCCATTTTGTGAGTATGATGTTGAATAATTAACAAGGCCATATTTCCATAATAACGTTAAAAATTGAAAAGTGTTTGATGATGATGCCCAAGTGAAATGATTTCTAAAGAACCAAGGCATGTTTGCTGACCAAAATATAGATTGGGAATCAATGGTGTGTGTTGCTAAAGGAAAGGAAAATTTATTTCGAAAAGACATCATTTAACTGAAGATGAACACGATTCCCAGAGGTTTTGTGGCACTAGAATTGAACTTTGAAATTACTGATTGCATTATTAAAAGAAGTATGTTGTTTTCAAGAGATGTGGAAGAACATGACGTGGGTACAAAGTAAAAACCATGCAAAATCTGGTTAGGAAGCAATATCAGCAAGGAAGAGAAGCAGTCGTATGTTAAATTTCTGAAGAAATATCCAGACCTCCTAGCTTGGTCTTACTCTGAGTTGAAGGCATACAGGTAAGATTTTAATCCAACATGATATTCCTCTTGAATCTAATGCCAAGAATTTCTAGCAAAAACTGAGGCCCATCAATCTTCTCCTTTCTTTGAATATGCAAGAAGAACTGAAGAAGTTAAGGGATGGAGGGATCATTCATGCCATAAGGTACTCTTCTTTGGTTGCAAACCTAGTGCCTATCAGAAAAAACAATGGTGATATAAGGTTATGCATAGACTTTAGGAACCTGAATAAATCATCACTGAAAGATAATTATTCTCTGCCAAACATGTATAATATGCTACAATTGGTAACTAGTTCTTAATTGTTATATACTCTAGATGGTTTCTCTGGCTATAATCAAGTTGTGAATAATTCAGAAAGAATAAAGACTGCCTTTAATATTCTTTGGGGAACTTATGTCTATTTCAAGATTCCTTTTGGCTTAATGAATGTTGGATCAACTTTCCAAAGAGAAATGGATGTAGCATTTGCTCGTTATATCAATGATGTCATTGTTGTTTATCAGGATGATGTAACGGTGTTTTCCAAAAATAGAAATGATCACTTGTAACAATTGGAGAGAATGTTGATAAGGTGTAGAGAGTATTCTATATCATTGAATCCCAAGAAGTGCCACTTTGGAGTGCAATAGGAAAAGATTCTTGGTCACATTCTATCAAAGGAAGGGGTCATGATTGATCTTGAAAGAGTGGAAGCCATCAGCAAGGTTCCAATTCCAAGAACTAAGAAAGGAATTCAATCCTTCTTTGGACAAATAAACTTCATCAGAAAATTTGTTTCTAATTTTTTTAAGTTGACCATCCCCATTACTAGTATGCTGTAAAAGGACCAAGTTATCTAATGGGAAGAAGCTTCCATTCAATATTTATATGGGATCAAGGAAGCACTAAAGCATACCCCTATTTTGGAAGCTCCAAATCACAAAAATCCTTTTCAAGTGTTTTCTTTTGCTTTAAAAAACCCCATTACATCTGTCTTATTGCAAAAGGATGACGAAGGGGATGAGAGACCAATTTCCCTTTTCAGTAAGGCATTGTAAGGATCTGAGTTGAAGTACACCATCATGGAGAAGTAAGAATTTACCTTGGTGAAAGCAACAAAGGTTTTCAGACCCTACATCTTGAGCTCTAAAGTTTTTGCTTATGTTCCTCAGACCATGGTGAAAGACATCTTATCATAGATGGAGGTATGAAGAAATAGATGCAGATGGGTGAACAAGTTGCAAGAGTATGACATGGATATCCAAACCATGAAATTGGTGAGAGGTTTGGGCCTAGCTAAGCTTATGGCTGAGAGCAACTTGCAAACTATTGAGGTGAATGAAATAGAAGGAGAAAGGTTGAATGTCCTTGAAAATTTGGTAGGATCTGAATGGTCCAAGGATATAATATTTTATCTCTGACATCTATGCTACCCTAAATATTTGAGTAAAAATCAGAAAAAATATCTTAATTTAGCCTCTTAGAAATATGTCATTATTGATTTTAGGTTATCTCGGAAGAACCCAAAGGGAGTGCTCTTAAGATGCATTGTTGAGGATGAAGCCCCAAAGGTAATTACTTATCTCCATGGAGGATTTTGTGGTGGACATTTTGCTGCAAGAGTTACAACACATAAAATCTTGAGGACTAGTTATTGGTGGCCAACGCTCTTCAAGGATACAACTCTATTGGTTAGGAAACATAAAAATTGACAACGTTTTTCTAGAAGAATAAAAGCTTCATGCTCCCTTCCTTTGCAACCTATGTTAGTTGAAGCCCCATTTAGACAATGGGGAATGGATTTCATTGGGGAAATTTCTGAGCCTTCTAGTGCTGGTCAAAAAGGATTCTTGTGGCCACTGATTATTTCACTAAGTGGGTGGAATAAATCCCCACCAAGAATGCAACACACAAAGTTATCATGGATTTCATGTTGAACCAAATCATATGCATATTTGGAGTGCCGGGTAAAATTGTTGTTGATAATTCCACGAGTTTCATAGCCAAACCTATGGTGGTAATTTGCAACGAGTATGGAATCAATTTGACATATGCTACTAACTTCAATCCCCGAAATGGACAAGTTGAGTTTAGTAATAAAAAATTGTTGAATATAATTAGAAGAACCTTGGAGCTGAACAAAAAGAATTGGGGGTGAGCAACTAAATTTGGATATTTGTGCTGATAGATTCACTATCAAAAGAGCTACTCGTAAGAGCCCATTTGAGTTGGTATATGGAACGTAAGCCTTATTGCCCCTTCATTCGCAATTGTCTACATTTAAGTTAAAAAAATTGAAGATCAAGAAGTTAGTCCATATGATGCTCGGATCAATCAGATTATTGAATTGGATGAAGAAAGAAGGGAATCCCATCAGCGGCATGTGAAGTTAAGAGAAAAGTAAAATAAGTTATTTGATAAGAAGGTGACTCCAAGAGCTTTCAATTGATACCCGAATTAATGAAAATAAGTTATTATGGGATAATAGGCATGAAGATAAAGGAGCATGGTAAATTTAATGCATTTTGGATGGGCCCTTATTCAATTGATACCCGAATTAATGAAAATACCTTCTTCCTAAAAGACTTAGACAGGGAACTGCTTGAATACCCTATTAATGGTAGGGATTTGAAGCATTTCTTTGATTGATTTCTCTAAATCAAGGTATAATCCATTGTATAGTGTATAGTTCTTTGTTCTCATTCTACTTTTGTTTTTTAGTTTGTTCTAGTCCTTGGTGACCTGGTTTTGTTGGTTTCTTAGTTTGTTTTTTGGAGGATGTTTATGGTTTGCTCTACTCTGCAAGCTTATTCTTTGACTTTGTTGGCCCAATGGTATTTTTTTGAGAGTTGGTATTCTATTTTTTCTTGTGTAACTCAAAGGGAGTGCCCATCCCTAAGTCGGAGCTGATTTTGGTGCTCAAATTAGTCTTGCCTCGTTTGTACTTAAAGTTATCTGGTTTGTAGACTCTGTCATCTTATCTATCCCCCTCGTATTGATGCATAAAAAATCTATCCTTCATTTGGTTACCATGATCAGTCCCTTCCTTAGTCAAGGATCACTTAAAAACCTTGAATTTGTTTTTCATTCCCCTGTCCGTGTGAAAGAGTCTATAACTTGGGCATAAAACTTAGGTTTTTCCTTTCCTTCCATTTTCCACAGTCACATTCTTTTTTCCCTATCATTTTTGTCCAAAATAATTGTGGAAACATGGTTGGATGTAGCTAGGAGGATCATATTTGAGCCTTATAATATTTCCAAATTCTCTGTCCTTGAAGAAAGATTCATTTTTTAGGCTCAAATGGTAATTTTCCTGTATTTTACTGTTTGACAGGTGTATTTTTCCCTGTTAAATTTACTTCTCAGCATCAATGGAAACGTGGCCCTTTTTGGTTGGATGCGGTTCAATGGGGCACTTTAAAAACTCTAAGGCTTACTTAAAACTCAAAGCTTTCCATTTGGAGGAACGACGCTCATTTGACAATTCACCTTTTGGTTTGGCCTTGGAGTTGTGTCGAGGAGATACATGGAGATTTTTGCTACCTTTCCAATACTTAGAAAAAAATTTCAGACAGCTGGAATAGTTTTGGCCAACCATGGACATGTGGAGGGTTGGCACTCACTTGAGGATCCACCTCAGGGCCCCACATTAACAATTGCGACAGGGAGAAATGTGGAGGCTTCTGCCAGTTCCTCTTTATACTTCAAATTTTCTAAGGAATTTTGAAAATCCTAGGATAATTTGAGGGACCATGCATTATTTGGGACTGGCCCCTAATTTTTATTTTGAAGAAGTCATAGGAGGACATTTGGAGGCTTCCACTCAATCTTCCCTTTTCTTAGACTTTTCAATGGATAAAGAAAAATTTCTCGAACCCTACACACATGGTGCCTTCCATTGAACCTTAATTTTTTTTATCAAACTCTGCCGAACTTACACACGTGTTGATCCTGTGCTTGTTTGGGGTCTCTAATTTTTAGGACCATCTTGAAATGCACCATTGAGACACGTAGAGGCTTCCACTGGCTCCTTTTTACACTGAGACTTTTCAAAGGCCAAAATGCAGTTTTCTCAGGCCCAGGGCACATGAAAGGCCCGCACTTGTTTGAGACTTTCCTCTGTGTATCTCCTTTACATTATTGCTAAGGAAAAATGTGGGTGGCTATAATATAAAGTGGAAAAGGGGCATAATCAATGGCTAATGTGTATTGTGTCTTTTTTTCTGCCATTTTTTCTCCAAGAATCCCGGAGACATGAGTACACGCTATTTTTAAACGTTATTTAATGAAATTCCTTGTCATCTCTATCTATAAAGTACCATTTGATAGATTCAGAACTTAATTTCTTATTCCAAGGATTGTTAAGGTCGATATTTTGAAGTTGGAATTTCTCAGGCACTTGCAAAAATGGGAATTACAAGTGGAGATCGATGTGGGGTAGAATTATAGAGGAAAGAGATGGAAAAAGAATGAAACGATAAAAGTGTAGGTGCAAAAGATGAAAAAGGTGTTGCCTCGAGAGTGAAAAGTATTACCTGTTAGGTCCAGTTGTGCAGAGCCTCCGAAAAATGATTAAAAAGGGGATTTATCTAATGACAGAATCAGAATGATTAGAAGGAATCCCAAAAATTTGTGGCATGGCATCCTATTCATTAGCTGAGGGATCAATAAATGTGTTCAGTTCACAATTGGTCCACCTAGTAGCTTTTGGAGCTGAATTTGTTAAATGTTGGTTTCTGAAGAAAATTGTTAACAAGCAAAGGTCCCTTGAATATTATTTCTTTTTGGCTGGAAAATTGAGTGAGTAAAATGTATAAGTGCAATGAGAATACTCTTGCAAAAGGTCAGAGGTTGAATTCTTAAGAGAAAATTTGAGAAATCCATCTTCATGAGAGACCAAGCCAAGATAACCTATTATTTTCTTATGTATTAGATTTTCTATCATGTCAAGTTTGTTATAGATGTATAGCCATTGACAAGCACTGAGATTACTTTGGAATATTTCCCCTTCTGATGAATCTACGTAATTTTGAAAATAATTTGTGTCCAATCTCTAGCAATTTGCATCTGCTTTGTTTAAGAATGTCTGCAAATAGTTTCTTTTATTCCTATTGCAATCTTACATTGAAATATTTTTAAAATCACACAAGATCTCATCTCTATGACATTTTAATGGTGTTTTCAATTTAATTTCAAGAATATATTTCATATTGGATGAGATAAACAAATTTAAAATCAATTGAGTGTCATTTGTTGATAAGGATTGTCTGTAAGTCTTTTGGTGTACCTCAGGCATGATTGATTAGAGACTTTGGTGTTTAATCGAGTCTTTCAATTCGAGTGTTTGTGTTAGAGTCTCAAAGATTATGGTAAAACGTGTTGATTTTTACCTCCATTGAGGCACACCTTTTGGTTGAAGTAACATCTTAATTGTTCTAAAGCTTTCTGTTGTTTAGATTTTCATTGTTGTGAATTCCCTTCGAAGATCTGATATAATCAAATTCATCATGCTTTATCTCCCACAAAAATTATTCAAAGACCACGAATCCACCTTGAACTACCCCTATTTTCCCTATTATCAACAAAGGAACAAAGTCTAATTTCTAAAAGATGCAGAAGAATTAGGATGTCTTAATGTCTTCAGTAACCTTATCCTTGTGTTGAAAGTATCTCCATCTTTTAGAAGTGGAAAATCTTAAGACTTAAATTATATAGTATTGACTTTATTTTACCAAAGTTTTCTTCACAAAATTTATGCAAAAGAAGGATATCTCCATCTCCTTCATCAAAGGGAGGTTACACTAAGGTTCCTCTCACCTTGGTCTAAGAGGAATGACCTAAAGTAGTTAGGACATGTCAAATCTTCTTAAAGGTGATATCCATATCTACACAAATCTGAGTAATAAAGGGCTAGTTAGATCTCATCCCGACTACAAAATGACACACACTATGATCTAGTTATCTCTAAGCTCCATTTCCAATATGTGTTGCTTCTTGGCTTGAAATGGAAATCAACAATTTGGATACCAATAGAACCAAAATAGAAAAACATGAAACCATAAAGAAACCAAAAGACTATACACTGTACAATGGTGTGTACTTGATTATAAGAAATCAATCAAGGAAATGCTTCAAATGTCTACCATTAATAGTTAATTCAAGCAACTCCCCATATAGTTCTTTTAAGAAAAAATTGTGTTCACCAATTCAAATTTCAATTGAATAAGGTCCCATCCACAATGCATCAAACTTTCCATGATTTCCCTTATCCTCATGTCTACTATCCCATAATAGCACAAGATCTCCCACACTAAAAGCTCTTGGACCTACATTCTTATAAAATAAATTCTTCAATTTCTCTCTAAATTTTACATGCCTTTGATGGGATGCCCTTCTTTCTTCATCTAAGTCAACAATCTGATTGATGCAAGCATCATAGGGACTAACCTCTTGATCTTCCAGTTGTTGAAGAAATTGAAATGAAGATAATTTCATATGTAGGGGCAGTAGGGATTGATTTTCATACATCAATTCAAATGGGATTTTTCCAGTAGCTTATTTAATAGTGATTCGATCAGCCCAAATAGAAAACTTCAACTACTCACCCCACTTCCTTTTGTTCAACTCCAAATTTCTTCTAATTATCTTCAACAGATTTTTATTACTGGAATCTGCTTTTCCATTTCCTTAGTGATTATAATTGGAAGCATATGTCAAATTAATCCCATATTTGTGACACATGGCCACCAAATGTTTATTACTAAATCTCATGGAATTATCAACAACTATTTTAGCAGGCACTCCAAACCTGCAAATGATATGATTCAGAATGAAATCCATGAAAATTTGGTGAGTTGATTTCTTGGTGGGGATTTCCTCCACCCACTTGGTGAAGTAATCAGTGGCTACATTAAATCCACTTATGGCTAGCACTTGAAGGATCTGAAATCTCACCAATGAAGTCCATTCCCCACTTCTTAAATGGGGATTCAACTGATACAAGCTACAAAGGGAGGGAGCCTGAAGCTTTTAGTCTTATAGAAAAACATTGGTAAATTGCACATTTTCTTACCAAAAGACGTTGTATCTTTTAAAAGAGTTGGCCACCAATAACCAAACCTTAAGATCTTATGATCTGTGACTCTTCTAGAAAAATTCTCCCAACAAAATCCTCCATAGAGATCAACTATTATCTTAGGGGCTTCATTTTCAAAAATGCATCTTAAGAGAACTCCCTCAGGGTTCTTCCAAGCTAACCCAAAATTAGTAATGACATATTTTTGGGAAGCTAAATTAAGTGGTCTTTTCTTATTCTTGCTCAAATTTTTAGGGCATTGTAGATGTTTGATATAAAAAATGGATGTCCTTCTACCATTAAGAATTTATCAAATTTTCAAGGACATTCAACCTTTCTTCTTTAACTTCATTTACCTCAATTGTCTATAGATTTATCTCTACGATAATATTTTCTAGTCCCAAACCCCTAACCAATTTTTTTGTTTTGTTATTCATATCATACTCTTGCAATTCGTTTACCCATCAGCATATTTTTCTTGAAACCTCCATTTCTGATAGGATATATTTCACCATGCTTGTGGGGAACATAAGTAATGACTTTGGAACTCGTAATATATGGCCTGAACACCTTTGTTGCTTTTACCAAAGAAAATGCCTACTTCTCCATAATAGTATACTTTATCTCAGCTCCATGTAATACCTTACTGAAAAAGGAAATTGGTCTTTCAGTTCCCTCATCATCCTTCTGTAACAACATAGATGCAATAGTACTTTCTAAATCAAAAGAAAACATTTGGAAAGCCTTCTTATAATCTAGAGATGCTAAAACATGGGCATTATTTAATTCTTCTTTGATCCCAGCAAAATATTCAATCACTACTTCTTCCCATTTGATACTTTGATCTTTCTTTAGCATGTTAGTGATTAGGATAGTTAGTTCAACAAAGTTGGAGATAAATCTCCTAATAAAATTAATCTACCCAAAAAAACACTGAATTCCCTTCTTGGTTCTTGGAATAGGGACTTTACTGATGGCTTCTACCCTTTCAGAGTCAATCATGACCCCTTCCTTTGACACAATGTGCCCAAGAATCTTTTCTTTATGAAATCTCAAAATGGCACTTCTAGGGATTTATTTAAATACCATACTCCCTGGATCTTAACAACATTTTTTCTAAGTTTTGTAGGTTTTCACTCCTTTTTCTAGAGAAATATATCACATCATATTGATATAAAAAAATTAAATCATTAATATAGCAAGAGAAAGCTACATCCATTGCTCTTTGGAAAGTGGCTCCAACATTCATTAGACAAAAAGGCATTCTGACATATACATATGTTCCCCAAGGAGTGGTAAAGGCAGTCTTGATTCACTCTGATTCCTTATCAACTACTTGGTTATATCCAGAAAAACCATCCAAGGTGGATAACAATTCTGAACCAGTAACCAATTGTAACATATTATCCATATTTGGAAGAGGGTAGTTATCCTTTGTTGATGCTCTATCCAAGATTTTGAAAGTCCACACATAGCCTTATATCTCTGTTCTTCTTTCTGATAGGTACCAAGTTTGCAACCCATGATAAGTACCTTGTGGGTTGTATGATTCCTCCATCCCTCAATTTTTTCAATTCTTCTTGCATCTTCAAGGAAAGGAGTGGATTGATTGGCCTCTAGTTCTACCTAAATGGCTTGGCAGAAGTTTCCAAAGGAATTTCATGCCAGAAAAGATCCTCTCTGTATGCTTTCAGTTTAGAATAAGAACATGCTAAGAAGTCCTGGTATTTCTTCAACAATTGGACATATGAATGCTTTTCATCCTTTCTCAGATTTCTACCTAGCCAGATCTTACGTGGTTTATCCTTTGTGCCCAGATCGTGCTCTTCAACATCCCTCGAGGCTGACATGTGTCTATTGACAATGCAATTAGCATTATCAAATTTTGATTCAAGTGCTACCAAACCTATGGAAATAGTATTAGTCTTCAACTGAATGATGTCTTTGTGAAATAAAGTCTCCTTCCATCAGCCACACAAACCATTTTCTCCCAATCTGTACGTTGATCAGAAAATTCTCCTTGGTTCTGTAAAAACCTTTAGTACCTGGGCGTCGTCTTCGAACACTTGCCAGTGTTTAACATTGTCAGGAACAGATGGCCTAATCAATACCTCAATTTTATACTCACAATAGGGGGATACAATACAATTTTCAAATCTTAGACCCCAATATGACCAATTTATGTGCTAGAGTATTGTATTTCCTATCGTGATGTATTTTGTTGAAGGAGTCAAACATTTCAATGAAAACCCAGACTGCATTCTTATACTGCTTCATTCTCTAATTTTTTGTTGCATACAGTTTTCTAACCTTCTTGACAATTAGCTCTGAGTCTCCTTTAACAATGATGTCTCTAATATCGTATTTCCAAGCAATTCTTAAACCCAATAATAATGCTTCATATTCATTAATATTGTTAGTGCACTCAAAGTTGAGTTTAAAAGAGAAAACAAACTCTTCCTGACCTGGAGATATCAAAATACTATCATAGCACCATTTCCAAATTTAGAGAAAGCCCCATCAAACAAAAAATTCCAAGGATAACCTACTTCATTATGAGACTTGCATTGATCAATTTTGTGCTCTTTACAATTAACAAATCTAACAAAGTTATCAACATCAATGTTCAGTGTATAATACTTCATAGGAAGCATTATTTGGGATCCTCGATGAGATATAGCATCTTCCTCTTCAACCATACAACTTTACAAGGCTTCCCTCAATAGGTATAGTGGAAAAAGACATATCCATTTACATACTCCCAACAGCCTTTTCTTGATAGCACCCCATTTGGTAGGGCAATCAAAAATAACAACATCTAGTATTAATTTCTTGCCTGGGTAAGATGCAACTTGCACTATCAAACCCTTCACATTGATGAACCTCTCTACATTAGTGCACTTCAATTTTGATATCTAATTCATTCATGACTCTTTAAGAGGCACAACATTACATGATGCTCTAGAATAAAACAACAATTGTGTAACCACCTATCCCTAATAATCAGAATAGTTAAAATGGATCTACATTCATCTGGGACTCAACCAAAGATGTTCCCAAATCTCACCTAGTTTCCCAGCACTTGGAGTTTTTCCAACTCTGAAATGGTAAGGAGTCTCAATATTGTTTACATTTCTACCTTGAAGTAATCAATTCTTCCTTCAATCCCAAATACTCAAAGGCCCTTTTCTTGTGCTCAGGAATCCTGCACCTCAACAATTGGAACAAAAATCTTGATCTGACTCAAGACTTTGAAAATGTCATGTGGGCAAGGCACATCCTTTGAGGAAGAATGAAAAACTCATCTAACACAAAGGATTTTTCACAGTCTGAGCATGGGCAGGGATACCAGTTTTGTTTGGGGATACAAGGCTTTTTCCATGTGTATCATCTTAGGAGTAGAATTGGATATTTGGTTTGGCCTGATGACATACCCCTTTGAAAAATTTACACCTAGTGTTATACTCCATGGTAAAGTACAACAGTCATTAATAAATGTATATCCTCCATAGAATGGACTCCACCATCTAGCAGCCCATTTTCTTGATAACATTTATCCCCATAAGTATGGCAAGGATAATTAACTAGGATAATTCAAACATATTGTACCATATCTTTCCTGAGTAAGGTATGAGAGTGCAGGATAATACGCGGTGACATTCAATCAACTAGAACCTCTATAGATTCCATGGCTTTGATTAACTTTCCAGAAGCTACTGTCACTTTCTGATGAGCTAATGTCATTCATGCACCCCAAGATTGCATAACATTGCATCATGCAGTGTTGATCATACAGTTGTGTAACATCTTGTCCCTAATAATCAGAGTAGTGAAAAATGGATCTAACATTTAGTTGAGACTCAATTTCAAAGGATTCTTCCCAAATATACTTTCCAGGTGGGCTCACCTAGTTCTTCCAGCACTTGGGGTTTTTCCAACTTTGCCATGGTAGGAGTCTCAACATTCTTTACATATCTACCTTGGGTAATCTTTTCTTCTTTCAATCCCAAATATTCAAATGCCCTTTTTTGTGCTCAGGAATCCTAAGCAGTGCAACAATTGGAACAAAAATATTTATCTGACTCAAGGCTCATGCAATTTCTTAAGGAACGTATTTCGGCAAGGCAGCATTTCAAGGAAGACTGAGAAACTCATCTAATAACAAAGGATTTACTTGACTCATTCGTCTGAGCATGGGTAGGGATGCCAGTTCTGCTTGGGGACACAAGGCTTTTTTTCAATCTGCCAGATGTATCTTTCTTAGGATTTTATTTTGAGATATTGGTGAGAAATGGAAGTTTTTTATTTGGCTTGAGGCCCTGCCCCTTTGAAAAATTTACTCTTAGTGTTATATTATTTTTCATGGCCAACTGCAACATTCATTAACAACTTCCTATCCTCCTCATAAGGGATTCCTCCATCATACTTTTTAATCATTAATTCCCTTAAGTATTCAAGATCATTCCGCGGACTAGGAAATTCCGAAAAGTAAACCATATCTATGTCATAAACTATGAGTAGGGAGGAAGGGGTAATACCTAGTGGATGTTATCCCATAAATACTGTAGTAGTTATAACACTGATTAATTTAGTCAAATTTGATCCTTTTGTGATCTTGTAGAGCACCGCACAATGCACACAAAATCATCAGTGTCAACATAAGCTTCCTCAATTTCTTTGTCTTCATCACATGCAGCATGTGGAAAGAAACATCTGTCACACCACTCAATTTCATTGGATTCTTTCACAGCAACAACTCTAGAAGTCAAAGGATTAGACACCAATTTATTTTCCCTGAAGTTATGGGGATGCTAATTTCTAATCCCAAGTGAGTCATTTTCCTCTATCATCAAATCTCTTATCACCCCTCAGATGATTCATACAAAATATTTCTTGACCTTGGAAACCTTGTCCAATCCCCTTCTCTGTTCTTGTCCATTTTATAGGATATTTCCTTAACAGCTCTGGCCAAACTTGTTAAAACATCCTCCAGATCCATCCAAATTTACTTGACTAAGGCTTCTCTAGATTTATTAGCTCGATTCCTTCTCTCTTAGGATGTTTACCAATTTCCTTGATGTTAGTTTCAATCTGCAAAGCCATGGTGAAGGCCTTACCTCAATGTTGTTGGGTTCTTATCCCTCAAATAATAGGTATGCCTTCTTATCAAAAGCACCAGAGTATTTTATCAAATAGTGATACATCATTTGGCCTCATGATCACCAGTAGCATATTCAAGGTCTTATTGAACCTTGTATTGAAGTCATAAACGGAGACTCATTAGGATTCTTTTTTATATTTTCAAATTCTAATAAAAGAAACCTAGGATCTGTTTTATCTCCATACTGTAATCTAAAAGCATTCTTCATTTATGTCCATGAATCAATGGATTTTTCTGGAAATTAATTTATACCAATCTCGTGCATCCTCCTCTAGAGTATGAATAAATAGTTTTATGTACACATCCTCAAATTCAATCTCAAAATCTTCCATCATATTGAGAAAAATATTTAAGTGCTTATCCACTAGTAATGGCATTATTTCCTTGAAATGTAGGCATTTTATTTCTAACATCTTGGGGCATAGTATTTGGATATCCAATCCATACCTCTAAAATCTATAGGACCAAAAGTGTTCATAACAAATAGAGGTATGGATGGGGGCTGGGCCATATTTTTTTGGGGAGGTGATCTTAAAGGAGAAACAAAATTATGGGGAGTGAGGGGTCTTTGGGGCACAGGAATGTAATTCTCAAAATGAATGTTCTCTAAAAACTTTCTTTCTTGGAAGATCATATCAGCTTTGGAGAACACAAGGACATAATGAGATGTAAATTTTTCAAATACAAACAAAGGCACCTCTCCTAATGGAGAATCGACATCTACAAAAAATACTACCCGATTCAGAAGAACTTGAGGAAGTATGGAAATCTTCAATGACAGGTTGATCAATTTCCATAATTGGTAACTCCTTTCTTGGATTTCTAATCTACAAAAACTTTCCAGATTCTTCTTGCTTCAAAATGTTTCTTTCCCAATCTAGAAACAACCTTATAGCAGGGTCTTTAACGAAGTAGTATCTTTTTCCTTCAATCTTTGCAGAGATTAGTGATAAATTTCAACTGATAGAGGTTAATATACTGGCATTTATAAAAAATTAATTCAACATGAAGTCACCACTAAGGATTTTCACCTTAGTTGTGAAAATGCACTAAAATTGATCTGTCATATGTCTCTCAACACTAAATTCATGCAAAGCTTCATATATCTAACCTTCCTTTACCCATATTTAACATTGATGATGTAAAATTAGTGTAAAAACCAACAAAAAACGGAAGTATTACAAGAAAAAATTATAAATTTTCTCGATTCTTACAAATCTAGACACAAGATGACATTTTTAACAACGTATTTGCACCTTAAAATTTGTAAGAAGCATTTACCAGGGTTTACATGCATTGTTGATTGCGTTCAAACTTTACACACACCTGTCATGTCTCTGGAAATGTCACCAATCTGGTGTTGTTACCACACAAATAAATCTCAGAGCTCAAATAATCCAAGGCAACTCAAATCTGGTTCCTGGAAATGGCACCATTCTGGTGTTGTTGCTGCAAAAATAAATCTGGAATCTCAAAGTCCTCGGCAATGACACCATTCTGGTGTTGGTATCCAAATTGATTCTCCCTTAGAAAACTAGCAACATCAAAGATTAAACAAGACACTGAGAGAGAGTTAGATCATATTATGAGTAGTTTTGTAGCCAGGGAGGGGATTCATCTAACTCTTTGTCACTCAGGAATTAGAGAAATGGATAACACCTTCATTAAGGATTTGATCTATCCTCACTACTTTAGGTTACTCCTTTCGACCAGGGTGAGAGGACCCATTTTGTAACCTCTATCGGTGAAGGAGAATGAGGAATCCTTCTTTGCATAAAATTTGAAATGTTTCCCTGAGAAAATATGATCAATGCACCACAATTTAACTCTCGCAACTTGTCACTTCTAAAGAATGGGGATATTTTCTAAACACAGCTAAGGTTACTAAAGACATTATGGAATCTTCATTACTTCTACATATTTTGACAGTATAATTTATTCATTTGTTGATACATACAGGGAAAACAAGGGTAGTTCAGGTGGGATTCATTGTTTTTGAATGATATTTTTGTGCGAGATTAAGCAAGATAAAATTGATTATATCCAAATCTTTGAGAAAATTCACAACAATTGGATAAATAAATGACAGAAAGCTCTCATAATAGCTTAAATATTCCTTCAACCAGAAAGTGTGCATCAATGGAGGCCCAGATTTTCATAGTTTCACACAATCTTTAAGAATTCAACATGAAGGCTCCAGCTAAAGACTCAATCAAACATCAAAGATCCCTGGTTCCTCACACCTAAGATACACTCAAAGGCTTACAGATAATATTTATCAACAAAATGAAAGTAAAGTGATTTTAAATTGTTTATCTCATTACAGGATAAAGGCTCTTCTTGAAATGAGATTCCAAATGCCATTAAGCTGTCACAGGACAAGATCCTATGTGATTTGCAGGGACTTTAACACAATATTGCAATAGGAACAAGAAAAGCTACTTCCAGACATTCTGAAATAAAGCAGACAAAATGTTTTCCCAAGATTGACATAGATTAATTTGAAGTTGATTAGATTCAACAGTAGGGGAAAGTTTCTTTGAATAGTATTAGAGCTTGTCAATAATTATACACTTGCAACAAACTTGTGACAATCAAATCTAAAACATAGGAAATTAACAGGTATCTCAGATGGTCACTTAGGAAGATGGTATTTCTCAAAATTCTCTTGTACAAATTAACCACCAACCCTTTGCAAGAGTATTCTCATTGCATTTATACATTTCACTTGCTCATTCATAAAAAGAAATTTCATCCCAAAAAGAAGAATATTCGAGGAACCTTTACTTGTTACCAATTTTCCTCAGAAAGCGACGTTTAACAAATTTATACCAAGTGGACAAATTATGAACTGATCATGTTTCTCAGACCATTGAATAATGACTGGGATGCCATGCCACATCTTTTTCATAGTCCTTAAAATCATTCTTATTGTGTCTTGTGAGAAATCCCCGTTTTAATCATTTACCAGTGGCCCTGCATAGCTAGAGCTGACAGGCAATCCTTTTCACCCTCAAGGCAACAATTTTTCCATTATTTTTGTGCTTGCAACCTCCATAATTTCACCCTTTTCCCATTTTTTCCTCTATAACTCTGCTATGCATCTATCTTCTCTAGTAATTCATGTTTTTACAAGTGCCAAAACAATTCCATCATCAAAATATCAACCTTAACAATCCCTAGACTCAAAAATTTAAGCTTTAAAGGCATTCAATTACACTTTACAGATAAAAACAAGGGGATTTATCAAAAAAGGATGGAAAATAATGCATATTGGCATCTCCAAGAGTCTTGGAGAAAAACTGTGGCAAAATCAGATGTAATGCATAATAACCATTGATTATTCCCGTTCTTAGCTTTAGATTAGAGTCGTCCACATGTTTCCTTGGTGCAACTAAAAGGGAGAAGTAAAAAGGTAAGTTTCCAAATAAGTGCAGTCCTTCCACATGCACTGGGCTAAGAAAATCACCTTTTGGCCTTTAAAAATCTCAGTATAAAAAGGATCCATAGGAAGCCTCCACGTGTGTCAATGGCACACTTTTGATATGGTGCCCAAAAGTGTAGACCCTATATTAGTTCCATCTCACCACATGTCTCATTTTGATAGAGTTGTTGAAATTTTTTAAGGAACATCAGAAGGCACCATGTGTTTAGGGTTCAAAAAAAGTCTTCCTTGGCCGTTGAAAAGTCCAAGTAAGGGTAGAGTGAACAGAAACATCCACGTTTCCCCATGGCACTCTTTCAACAATAAAATTTAAGGTCCGGTCCCCAAACAGGCACAGGCCCTCCACATGTCCCAGGCCTTAGAAATTTTCTCAAAAATTTTAAGTATAAAAAGGATCCATTAGAAGCCTCCACATGTCTCCCTGGCGCAACTTTGAGATGGTTCCCAAAAGCGAAGACCCTAAAAAAGCATGGGCTCACGATGTGTCTCATTAGTTCAACTACTAAGGTAGGAACCAAAGGCAGATCCTTAAATGAGCACCGGCCCTCCACGTGTCCATGTTTTGACAAAGCTGCACCAGCCCTCCACGTGTCTCCTTGGCACAACTCCACAGGTCAAACAAAGAGGTGACTTTTTCGATGAGCATAGGCCTTCCACATGGACAAGACTTGAGTTGAAGCGGACCTTAGAGTTTCAAAGTTCCCACACCAAGCCACATCCTGTCAGAAATGGCCACATTTCCACATGTTGAGATATAAATTGATAGGGAAAACACACCCGTCAAACCGTAAAATGTAGGGAAATCACAATTTGCACCTGAAAATGAATCTTTCTTTAAGGACAGAGAATTTGGAAATTATGCAAGGCCCAAAATTTGATCCACGACCATGGAGAAGGATATTTCAACAACTTACAAATTAATAAAACCTTTCACGCATCCATTCAGGGAAACAAAAAATACAATAGAGCCCTTAGATTGAAGAATGTTTAGAGCAAACGGGGCGAGATCAAATTAAGCACCAACAATAATAAATTAAAACTTTAATGTTAGGTTCTACCTATAATTATTCAATTGATAATATTTCATCCCATTATATTATTAGAATGAAAATATCAACTATTTTCCTTGTACATTACTTATCCATTTTTCCATTACATTTTTGTTGACCCGTTTTTATTGCTAGCCTAATTTATCAAACAGAAAATATGTATCATGTTCCACTCAATTATAATTTTCTAAAGACATTAGATTTGAATCTACAAGAAAACATAAGACATAATAATCACTTTTTGAAATACGAAAGATTGTAATCTATAATTGTATGAGAAATAAGAGAAACATTTTTATCTTTTGAAATAAAAAGAATTTCCATTATGAAATAATGCTAGATTTGGGTGAAGGTCATGGGAAAGCTTGACCACTTAGAAAAACATTATTATGAAGGAATGGTTCTAGTAGAAGTGTCTTACAGAAATCATGAATACATGACCAAATGATATTAAATTTTTAGAAAAACCATAAAAGGTACATAAGGGTTTTAATACACCTACAAAAAAGGAAAAAGGTATCGAGAACACCAAGGTGAATGAGCCTACAACCAATGGGTAACCCTTGATGAATAAAATACTAAGAAAAATTAGAATTATTGGGCTCCAGAATAACATACCAAATAGTGGAAAATATCTCTTATTAACACCAAGCTGAATAACAAAGGGACCAATAAAAGTCATGTTTATCCAAAATTGAAATATTAGGAGACTAAATCATAGCCTTTATTGGGTGAATAATTGAGAAATGATGTATTTAGTAACCATTTATAATCCTTCAAAAAATTCCTAGAGTAAAAAAGCTCAATTTTGTGTGATAACTCGACAACAATAGCTTTGATAATGGCTTGATAACAGCTACAATCACCAATTGCATGCAATAATGTTTCCTTACCTTTGGGCCAAGTCAAAATTTGTTGACATGGATGAATAAATATGTCTCGCAACATGTAAAGACCTTATCTGAAAATATTGATGGTGTGCACCTCGGGAATTTATGTAAAAGGTACATTGTAAAATTTAATGATATGAGACTACCACACCGAGTGGGAATTCATAGATAACCTTTTTATTACCTCATCTACCTTCCAAATTAGATAAGGTTTGATCTTATTCCAAGGTTACCAAAAAAAATTGATTACAAACGAGCTACCAAATTTCATAAGGGATTTAATAAAAAAAAATGGGACACCCAAATCCTTATAGGTCTTATGATCATGTCATGAGCCCTCAACAATACAAATACGTAACAAAATCTTGCATTTATCTATTCCATCTATGACATGAAAATTCCATGTGGCATAGAGGGAAATTCCCTACTAATGAACATCTAATAAACCTAGCATACCGGAGCCTTTCGGTAGGAACCAATAGTCCCAAACAACTTGATGAAAAACCTTATCATGTTGTGAGCTGGCATTAACAAATCACAAAGCAATTTCTATATGTTTTTGCAAGATAATTGATAGAGGGGCCAATAAAAAGAATAGTGTCATGCCCAAAAATTTCCCGCACAAAACCCAAGACAACCTCAAAGTTAAATTGGAAAAATTCATGAATAAGTTTTTTTAAAAACAAAATCAGTTGCCAAATTTAGTTTATATGTCGATTAGCAACCTATCATTTTAATTATCATTTAATTGATATTATTTGACCTCTAGTTCGGGTTTAAAATTCCCTAGTTACCATATTTATTTAATTTAGTAGCATAGACCAAAAGTCATTTAATAATTTTATTATTCCAGGGCTAATTCTAAATTCCCTTCCATTAAATAAAATATAATTTAATTCAATCCTGATTAGAAATATTATCTAACTACTAAGGGGTGAATTTGATTTAATTAAATACAAGGTCATGGTATTTTATTTAAGGGTCACTAACTAAACATTATGAATGAAAAAATAATTTTATTTGCGCAAACACCCCTATGGGTTCAAATAATTTTGGCGGAAAATAGTTATATATAGATATTTATATAGTTTTAGGTGGAATATGTAGGGTTCAGGGGCGTTCGAGTGAAGGGGGGTTCACGCGAACACCCTTTGGGCAAACCCCCTTCGCGGGAACCCCCCTATGTGGCACATTTTGGTGCCAAATCCATTTGGAGGATAATTTTATGCCAAAATGTGTCACTTAGGTTCCACGTAATTTGGGTCAACGAATGAATAAAATTAAAAAAAATTAACACAAAATACAAAATTTAATTAGCTTTCTAAAAATATAATTTTCATTTTTAAAAAAATATGTTTTACTATTTATTTTTTATATTTTTTTAACATATGGTATTTTAGGACAATCAATCATATACAATCAACCCAATTTGAAAAATAGCAAAATATATAAAAATAACTTTGAAAAAAATAAACTTACTATTTTTTTATGTCTTCTTCTTACCTGTGAAAAAATTTCAATTTCAATATAAATCTTAAACGTTATTGGCATAAACATTTGTACACCATTTATTTGAAAATATTTTTACTAAATAATTAATTTAAAAAATATATAATTAAAAAAAATGAAAATTTTACAACACCTCAAAAATCAAATCTTTAACATATATCTAAAATTGCATAGTGAAAAAAATAATTTTCATTTAAAAAACCCACCCGAGAACAATCATTCCTCTTTTGTAACATAAGAAACAATGTATGAATAAAATTAATAAATAGACCATATTTTTTGTCATTTAAAAAACAATTACGTGTATTCTACACTCTAAAAACAACATTTTGTTAGTTTGTGGAATTTCATGAATGTGTACGGTTTTGTGGCTATTGCCTTTAGAAAATCAATGAAACTGAAAATTCATGTTTATAAAGGTAAAAAACATACCAAAAAGTGGGACATTTTATTGTGCTTTTACCCATCTTCTACATCACTGAAGTGGCTTTATTTAAAGTTGACCTATGCATTTCATTTAAAGGCATTCTCACCTAACCCTCACCTAACTTTTGTAGGGATGATTTTTAGCCATAGGATGGACTAAATATGAGCCCTGAGATCTAGGATTCAAACTAATCCTAATGCTCATTTTAGAAGGATTTTATTCAATCTTTTTGACTTATCTCCTCATTTCTATTTTGTAGTTTTTTGGGAGGAGAGGAAGGGTAAGGAAGGAATCCTTAGAAGGATAATGGAGCTCAAAATGGATACACACTATTTTATTTGTTTATACTATTTGTAGATCCTTGTAGGGTTTGGTATAAATTTAGCTTGTTATTCCATTTTACCCTCTCCTAAGGTTTAGCTAAAATTTCATTTGTTGTTAAGTTATTTCATGGTATTTTCCTTACTTGCAAATTTGGGTATTTTGTACCTTTTTTTTAATCTATTTTAGATGAGCATATTTACAAATGATTCAAATATATATACCATAATTTATAATTGTGTATATATTTACATCTATATACATATACATTTATACTTGTATATATATATATATATATATATATAAAATATTTTATTTATTAAAAAAAATGGTATATAAAATTTAATATATATACCAAAAGTAGGGTCGAAGGAAAACAAAATATACAGGCCACGAATTAAACTATTCAACTGACTAAAAAAAGTGACAGCGTTAAGTTTGGTGGGGGCTCGGTCCCCACCCACCATAATCAATGTTTAAATAAAAAGGCAGGGGGTCACCGACCCCACCCCCCATACCGTATACTATGGGGTATGGGGTCGGCAACCCCCCCATTCCCCACTTCAAACAAATAGCCCAATCAACCCGGCCAAGGGCCTAAGCCACCACACATTACCTTTTTTTTATAGAATTTTTTTATCTATATATAATTGCGATACATATATATATTATAATAATTAATATGTACCAATATTAATGTCACTAATAAAGTTAAAATAATAATTTCCATTTAATTCCCTTTTTTTATAAAAGAAAAAAACAATAGTAAGTTAATATATATAAAAATTTGTAAAACATTTCTTTATAATTAGACTTAATCATAATTACATCTAAGTAGGAATGTACATTTTTTTTGTGTTAATTCCATTTAAAACTAAAATTGAAAGCATAATAGGAGTTTTTACACAACTTCATACATTTAGCAAACTGAAGATATTTACTCATTCTAAAAATTTTAACAACTACTTTCCTTTGTACAACTTGATAAGGAATGTAGCAAAACTTTCATACTTTGTAATACACTTTCATTTCAATAAGGAGTAATAAACTATTGTCTTTTTTTTCTTCTTAAAATAATAAGTAAAATGAAAGCCATTTAACATAGCAAGTGTATTTTTAACAAGATTCTAAATAATTTTAAAATGAAACATATCACG
Source organism: Taxus chinensis (assembly GCA_019776745.2). NCBI lineage: Eukaryota > Viridiplantae > Streptophyta > Pinopsida > Cupressales > Taxaceae > Taxus > Taxus chinensis. The sequence continues at coordinate 602,861,925 of CM034152.1, read as the reverse complement.
TTTTGGGGAAATCAATTTAAAAGAGATGCATTACCATTTCAACCCATTTCAAAATTACTTCATGAAAACAATATAAAATTTCGTAGTTTCCTTTCACAAAAGTAAAACATTTTACGATGAAAATTTCTCATTCAAACACTCTTAGAAGAGTTTACAAGTAATAGGGATTGCCACGTAATAATACAACTTGCTTTCATGAATACAAATTTATAACCTTCCACTCAAAGTCAGAATAATGAAATTAAAAAATTACAACATAAGTACTTTCAACAAGGAAAAAATAAAAGTCTCCATTACATGTCTTCTCCCAACTTGTCACTTCAATATTATACTCTTCAATCTTTCAAAACTCAGATCATAATACAAATAAAAAGGGGTATAGGAGATACTCTCCGCCAAACCTATCATCCAAAAAGGGTAGAATCCATCCCCTTTTTGGCCCCGAGCCCCAACCAAAGAAAAATTAGCGATCTTGAGAAACATTTGAATACTTTTTAAAAAAATGGCTTCCATAACAAAATACAACAAGAAACATTCAACACATTTAAATGGATATCAACAAACTTTTACAACATTCTCAAACAACACATATGATTGATATCAAACCAAAAAGGAAAAAGGAATATGAGAACCACATCCATTTTCCTCCCAAGTGAAGTTGGAGTTTTAGCACAAGCCTCCATGTGCACAATACAACAACAAAACATCCTTATCTCTCCCTTTAAAAGTATGCAAAAATATGTCCATGATTTTCTTTTCACTCCCCATACATGAAACTTGCAATCACACTCCCTCCAAAATGCATGTGTCACATATCCCTTTTCTCTCCATAATGGTTACATAAATCCATCTCCCACTCCAAAAATTAAGGCAACTACTCAACCACACAACAACAAACACATTCACAACACTCATATAAAACATAACAAGCAAATTTTTTCACATCCACAATTATAATTAGACAAAAAAGGGTAAAGATCACACCTCTCTTTCAAGCTTCCAAGAGACATCACTCCACAATATTTTTGACACCTTCAAGCCAAGCACACTCCAAAAGCAACTCCAACAAGCTCCCAATTCTAAAAGTGCAAGAGAAAGAAAATGAACAAGTAATTCCAAATCCATCAAATGCCATTAATAAATAGAAATGGAATGTGAGGATGATAAGGTGGTTGCATGTAGGATGCCATTTACTAATCCCTCCATTCCAACACACAAGTCAAACACCATGCCCAAGACAATAAATTAACATGCAAGACTTATGACCAACCCACATGACACTCAAACTTGTAGAAAGAGTCTACCAAGGCAAAATTAGTTGTGGTAAGTAGGAAAGTGAAATTATTTTCAATCATTTACACTCCAAAATGCTTTAAAAAGTCTAAAATTAACTCACCATACTATAGGTAGGGTTTTTGGGTAAATTTAAGAGACACGAGACAAGATTAGCTTGTCACACAAGCCTAAAAAAATGCCTCCTAAGTAAAAATCCGAATTTTGAAGTTTGGGAAGGGTACATAACACAAAAAGAAACACAAATCTAATCTAAATCCACAATATTTAAAGGACCATCTACCCTCATAACTATACAATTGTCACATCCTTATTTTAGTTAACAAATTAAGTTTGATTAGCTAACTAAGACACATTAACAGTTGCTAATAAAATGAATATAATTTCCAATAATTAAAAACATAACACAAAATGAAAATAATAGAACACTACCCCTGTGGCCACACATGTGAGGTCACCCTCCACGGGAAACCTTGTAACTACGCATGTAAAAACACCACATAAACATAAGACATAGTTGTAAAAATTTTCATGTTGCACAACACCCAACATCCTTCCGTGCTTTTTCCCTTATCCCCTTTCAATATATTTGATAAAATATCCCTATAACACAAAAATAATACCTCTCTGGCCTCACGGATGCATGAAAAACATCGATAAATAATACATCTACCTAGAAATAAATAATTTCCATCTGAACTAAAGTAATTCTACCATATATCAACATATCAAACAATTTTATCCTAACATGCATGAGATTACAATTCTACTCACAACATCGAGAGTATAAATTATCACTATAAAATCAAAGTAGTGCAAATAAACATATATCGAAATTTCTACCAATGTCATCTTGTGTAACATGATTAAAATGTTAATCAAAACATGTCAATAGTTCAAATATCTACGTATTCTATCCTCTACTAATCAATGTATCATAATCAAAATGTCTTAGTATTTGGCCAAAAGTAATATTAACATAATAAATATAGTTTCAAAGAGGAGTGGGAACTAAATCCCTCTCCCCTTTGATTTGAATTGCTCCTAGAAGTAACTGAAATAGGTGAGGAAACTGGGTTCATAACAAAGTAGTATCCTCCCAGTTGACTCACACCTTGTCAATCTCGCGGTCTTAGAGGCCCAGGGTCCTGCACTCTATGATGCACATGGGCTCAAAAATCACCTACCCCTGCTCCTATACCTACAATGCAGTCTAATATAATATATAAGAGGGATCTAGAATGTACCTGGACTAAGAACATAAACATAAAATACATCATACATGCGAGATAAAATGGGTGGTAAGGCTAGATGATAAGTTAAGGGACTGATCGCTCCAACATCTTGAATGGACCCATGCAACTAAGAGCTAACTTAGAGACTTTTCCATGATGCATAGGTATCTTATGATGTCTCACATGAAGAAACATCTTTTTGCCCACCTCACAGATATGGTCAACTCTCCTCTGATCTACATATTTCTTCTGTCTATCTTGTGCCACTTAAAGCCTTTGTCTAACCAAAACAACATGTTGCTCTATGTCGTATAAAAAATTTGGTCCTAGATATACTTTGTCCTCTTGTTTATCCCAACTCAATAGTGTCATGCACTCCATGCCATAAAATTCTTGAAAGGGAGCAATATAAATAGAACTCTAGAATATGTTTTTATAAGAAACATCCACTAGGTACAAATTCTCCTCCCACCTTGATTGATGGTCCATAACTTACATCCGAAGCATGTCCTCTAAAATCTGATTCACCCAATCCATCTGTCCATCTTTATTTGGATGATAAGTTATACTGAAGATGATACTCATCCCAAGGGAATGTTTCATGGTAGTCAAGAAATGAGAGGTATATAAGGGATAACGGTCACATATAATCTTGCAGGGAATCCTGGGCAGTCTGATAATATCATCTAAGTACATGCATGTCACTGCACTAGCTTTATATGTGGTCTTCACCAGAGAAAAATGAGCCACTTTCATCAATCTATCAACTGTGACCATGATGGCATCATGGCGGTATGTAGACGTCAGTAGCCCTACTATGAAATCCATGAAAATAGTGTCCCATTTCAACTCTGGTATATCATGTGGGTAGAAGAGACTAGATAGATGCTGATGCTCAACCTTCACCCTCTAACACTCTAAACAACATGAAAAAAACTGAGCTACATCTTTCTAAAGACCTCTCCAGTGGTATAGGTGTATCAAGGAGGCATGCATCTTCTTCAACCCTAGATAGGATAAATAAGGTCCATGATGACGCTCTACTAAGATATTTCTTCTCAAACCTCCATCCCTAAGTACATAGATCTAGTCTCTGTGTTTGAATAGTACATATGACTCTAATCCAAAACCATAAAACTTCCTTTCAAGGGGTCTCTGAGACTCAATATCTTATCTAGCTTCAAGGTAAACATTGTCATGTGGAAGCTGCTACAAAATCATGGTCATCAAGTCTGTACTAAATATTATAGCCATAACCAAGGGTCTTCGTCTACTCAAACTGCTTGCAACCAAATTCTTCTTCCCATTCACATGCTCTATATCCATGTCATACTCACATAGAAACTCCATCCAGTGCCACTAAAAATCATTGAGATTGGGCTGCATGAAGAGGTGACAAATACTAAAATGATCAGTCTTGAGAATGAATCTCATGGCTAAAAGGAAATGTCTCCATCTAACCAAAACAAGAACAACATTTGAAAGCTCAAGATCATGAGTCGAGTACTTAAGCTCATAATCCTTGAGTTTTCGAGACTCAAATGCTACCACTTTGCCCTATTAATTCAATACCCCTCCTATTTCTACTAAAGAAGCATCTGTGCATACGAAGAATTCTCCGTGAGGATCTAGTACTGCAAGAATGCGTAATGTCATACGGTATTCCTTTAGTGTTTTGAAGTCCTACTCACATCTATCTGACCAAGTGAACTTCTTACTTTTCTGCTAAATGGAATTGATGGCGTGCATAATTTGATAGAATTACTAAAAAAATCTCATGTAGTGACCTACCAATCTCATGAAACTACGCACCTTAGTCACACTAGTGGGTTTTGACCAATCCATAATGGCTCTAATCTTGGAAGGATAAACTATGATACCTTCCCTAGAAATAATGTGGCCCAAATTCTACACCTCTGACTAGAAGAATGCACACTTCTCTAGGTTCCCATAAAGTTGCTGCTCACGACGATACTACATCACCTGACAAAGGTGCTCCTTGTGCTTCTCTCATGTGTGTGAGTATATCATAATTTTCATCAATAAAAATGCACACAAAGAGATCCAAAAATGTTATGAACACCCCATTCATCAAAATCATGAACACTATAGGGTAATTTTTCATACGGAATGGCACAAATATGAAATCATAGTGGCCATATCTCGTACGAAAAGTTGTCTTGTGGACATCTACCTCTATAATCCTCAGCTAATGATAACCATACTTAATATCTATCTTAGAAAACATTGTGGCCTCCTTCATATGATCAAACAAATCATCAATGTGGGGAAGGGGCTAACGATTCTTGATCGTTACTTTGTTCAGCTATCTATAGTCCATAGACAACTGCAACGATCCATCTTTCTTCATCAAAAAAATCACTAGTGCACACTGAGGGAATACACTAGGATAGATTAAGCCTTTCTCGAGAAGGCCCTCTAGCTACAACTTGAGATCACATAGCTCAAGGGTTGTCATCTTATATGGAGTGCATGAGATAGGCTCCACTCTAGGAAGAAAGTGAATGTGAAAGTATATCTCATGTGGGGCAGGCATCCCTGATATCTCATTAGAAAAACCATTAGAAAACTCTTACAAAAGCATACAAGCAAGTGAAGGTCCACTAACCCCATCCTGCAACCTATCACCAAGTCTAAAACGATACAACTCACAAACTCATTCCACACACCACTTTAGTTACATAGCGCAAATAGTGTGAATAGAGATGGGTCTCCTAACTCAAGATATCACTGACTCCACACCTAACTAATCTATACAAGATATAACCTTACTGTAGTAATCAACCAAGGATCTGTTAGAAAACAACTGATCTGTGTCAAAGATCACTCAATAAGAACCCAAAGGAAGGATATGAAGATCCAAAGTCACGGTAAAGGGTCCTAGGTTCACTACGCACTCATTGACTAAGGATGCTACTCAGATCTTGGCTCCAAAAGCCATCTCGACATCCCAACTGAGGACCTTCCTAACTTCCACCAGCCTACATTTCTTTACTAATGAGGGAGAATTGAAGTAATTTTAAGAGCCTTAGTTAATTAAGATAGGGGTATAAATACCACCAATCCTTCTTGTGGTCTCAATCACCATGACCAGGTGCTATACCTAGTAGTTCTTGACCATTACATAAATTGTGTGGCTCCTAGCCATGTCACCAACCACAGGATCAGTAACAAGTTCCATATTTGGATTAGTTAGATTATGAGGGCACTCTCTCCAATGATGTCCATGAACACCACATCCATAATAACTACCTGGTCCTCTCCACTTAGTAGATAGTCCTCAAGGTCACCTATTAGTCCACGTTGTAGACCCTGAATATCGTGTCATAGATCTTTGTGGGTGTTTTGGTTGATTTACTCCTACCAAATGTGCTCGAGGTGGATCTTGTGTCCTATTGGGACCCCTAACTAGAGGTCCCATACTATGCCCTCTCTAAGGATCATGGCACTGTGGAGGTTGAAAGGGGTGGTCGAGTATGTTGTTGCTGTTGTTGAGGAGGAGGATGGAAGGAAGACTGTGCTGAAGTGAGTCCAACATGAGGAGGAGGAGCTTATCCCCTTGACCTATTATCCTACTTCTATTGTATATGGCTCCTCACTATATCACAATCCTGCTAAGTCTTCCCCTTGGTTTCCTCTTCTATGTAGGACTTCTCCACTTCCTCTGATAGTTTATGCAGGAAATGAATACATATTGCCCCTCCCAAGTCTGAGTTTAGGCCCCAGATGAACCTATGAACCCTAACCTGCTCATCCTGCATATAGTCTACATACTAAAGCAGATCTAAAAACTGACCATCATACTCTGTTACCATCCTGGAGGCTTGTCGAAGGTCATGAAACTCATCGATCCATTGCTGGATGAATCTCTTAGATATATATCTACTCCTTAAATGCTCCTCAAAAATCTCCTAGGTAACTGTCTATGAATCCAAATGGAAATTATTCTCCTCATTCCTCCACTAAATTGTGGCTCCATCTCTTAGAAGGTTGATGGAAATATGAGATTTCGTGTTGCTACAACAAGGACATAACTTGAAGGATCTTCTTAAGATAACCAACCATGCCTCTTCCTGAAATTCCCCTCTGTCCCTAAAAAAATGAGTGGGGTGTAACTTTTTTATCTCTCTAATTTGATCTATTGTCATTGATTATTGGCCCCTGGGTCTCTCTCCATAATCATCTCATAGCCTAGGGCTCCTCGACCTGTCTCTGTGACATGTAGCTCTATCTTTGTGCTCCGTAGGTGGTGACCCATTTCTAACCAACTTCACGTGGGCATTATCTACCCTATCCTCATCACTCTGACATAAAGGTGCACAAGCCTCCACTGATGACTCTTTGTCCTGTCTGCTAGGTCACCCTCTTAAAGATCCTCCGCGTATAGCGGCATTAACATCTTGTAGTGTCTACAGTATCTCAGGAAAAATAGTTGCTACATCATGATCTGGGGGTGGTAGGTCAAGGTACACATGTAATAACCCCTCATCTAGCTCGTTGCTCCTACATAGACCAAGGTGAGAGTTAGTTCATCATCATCTAAGTTTTGTTTTAGTTTTCTAATTTTTCTACATTGTTTAAACAAAATTTATCATGCAATGTTGTGTGTTCTAGGTTTAGAGTTGCGTTAGGTTTACTTGTTTATGTTTTGTGTTTCCAAGTGTTCCCGGGTCCAAGTGTTCAACCCATGGCTCTGATACCAAGCATCACGCCCACAAATTTCTTGCACAAAACCCAAGATAACCTAAATGTTAAATTGAAAAATTTACTAAATAATTTTTTTTCCTTAAACAAAATTAATACAAATTTAAGTTTATTTCTCGGTTAGAAATGTATCATTTTAATTATCATTTAATTAATATTATTTAACCTCCAGTTCTGGTTTGAAATTCCCTAGTTACCATTTCTATTTAATATAGTAGCATAGTTCAAAAGTAATTTAATAATTTTATTATTCTAGAGCTAAGTCTAAATTTTCCCTTCCATTAAATCAAATATTATTTAATTTAATCCTGATTATAAATATTTTCTAACTACTAAGGGGTGAATTTGATTTAATTAAATACAAGGTCATGGATTTTTATTTAAGGGTCACTAACTAAACATTATGAATGATAAAATAATTTTAACTTCTACATCACTTAAATGGACCCATTTAAAGTTTACCCATGCATTTCATTTAAAGGCATTCTCACCTAACCCTCACCTAACTTTTCTATTGATGTTTTTTTAGCCATAGGATGGATGAAATATGAGCCCTTAGATATAGGATTCAAATTAACCCTAATCCTCTTTTTCGAAGGCTTTTATTTATTCTTTTTGACTTATTTCCTCATTTCTATTTTGCAGGTTTTTGGGAGGAGAGGAAGGGGAAGGAAAGAATCCATGGAAGGATAATGGAGCTCAACATGGATACACACTATTTGCTTTGTTTATACTATTTGTAGATCCTTTCAGGGTTTGGTATAAATTTAGCTTGTTATTCCATTTTACCCTACCCTATGGTTTGTCTAAAATTTTATTTGTTGTTTAGCTATTTCATGGTTTTTTCCCTACTTGGGCATTTGGGTATTTTGGACCTTTTTAAAAATCTATTTTAGATGGGCATATTTACAAATATATCAAATATATATACCACAATTTATAAGTGTGTATATATTTATATCTATATACATATACACAGATATGAAGGGGTGGGGGTCACTGACCCCACTCCTCATCCCATATACTTTGGGGTGGGGGTTGGGTAAGATACCCCCCCATTCTCCACTAGAAAAAAACAACCCAATCATCCTGGACAGGGGCCGAAGTCACCACTTATTACCTTTATTTTTTATAATACGATTTTTTTATCTATAAACAATTGTGATTAATATATATGTTTATACATATATATAAAAATTTATAATATTTCAATATTAATATCATAATTAATATGTACTTATATTAATGTCACTAATAATATTAAAATAATCATGTCCATTTCAATCCATTTTTTTAAAAAGAAAAAAATACTAATAAGTTAATATATCTAAAAATTTGTGAAACATTTCTATATAATTAAACTTAATCACAATTACATCTACTTAGGAATGTATTTATTTGTGTGTTTATTCCATTTAAAACTAAAATTGAAAGGCTAATAATATTTCTTACACAAACAAATGGAATATTTTTACTCATTCTAAAAATTTTGACAATTATTTTCCTTCCTATAACTTGATAAATAATGTAGAAAAAATTTCATACTTTTTAATACACTTTCTTTTCAATAAGGAGTAATAAACTATTTCTATTTTTTTCTTCTTACAATAACAATTAAAATGACAACCATTTCACATAACAAGTTCATTTTAACAAGATTCTCAATACTTTTAAAATGAAACATATCACATTTTGGGGATAATGAAACAACTCAATTTAAAAGAGATGCATTACCATTTCAACCCATTTCAAACTTTCCACTTCACCAAAACAATGAAAAATTTGTAGTTTCATTTCACAAAACTAACACATTTTAAGAATCAAATTTCTCATTTAAACACTCTTATAAGAGTGTACAAGTTATAGGGATTTCCAAGTAATAATATAACTTTATTTCAAGAATACAAATTTACAATCTTCCACTCAAAGTGGGAATAATGAAATGAACAAATAACAACATAAGGAATTTAAACAAGGCCAAAATACAAGTCTCCATTGCATTTCTTCTCCCAATTTGTAGTTTCAATCTTGCACACTTTAATATTTCAAAACTTAGATCACAATACAAAGAAAAAGTTGTACATGCAACGCTCTCCACCAAACCTATCATCCAATAAGGGGAGAATCCATCCCCTTATTTTCCCCCAAGCCCCAACCAAAAAATAATGAGGGATCATGAGCAACATTTGACAACTTTTTACAATAACGGCTTCCACAACAAAATACAACCCAAAACATTCAACACATTTAAATGGACATACTCAACAAACTTTTACAAATTTCTCAAACAACACATAGGATTGATATCAAACCAAAGAGGAGAAAGGAATATGGGATAAACCTCATTTTTCCTCCCAAGTGAAGTAGGAGTTTCACCCAAAGCCTTCATGTGCACAATACAACAACAAAACATCCTTATCTCTCCCCTTCAAAGTATGCAAAAATATGTCCATGTTTTCCTTTTCACTCCCCATAGGTGAAACTCCCAATAACACCCCCTCAAAAATGCATGTCTCACATCTCCCTTTCCCCTCCCCAATGGTCCCATAAATCCATCTCCCACTCCTAAAATAAAATCAACTACCCAACCAATAAAAAAAACACATTCACAACACTGATACAAAAATTAACAAGCATAATTTTTCACATCCATAATAATAATAATAAAAAAAAGGTGGAGATCCTACCTCTCCATCAAGCTTCCAAGAGACTTCACTCCACAATATTTTTGACACTTTCAAGCCAAGCACACTACAAAAGCAAACTCCAACAATCTCCCAATTTCGAAAGTGCAAGAGAAATAAAACGAACAAGTAATCCCAAATCCATCAAATTCCATAAATAAATAGAAATGGGATGTGAAGAGGATGAGGTGGTTCTATGTAGGATGACAATTCATCATCTATCCATTCCAACACACAAGTCAAACACCATGCCCAAGACAATAAATTAACATGTAAGACTTATGACAAGCCAACACGACACTCAAACTTGCACACCAAGTCTACCAGGGAAAAATTAATTGTGGTAAGTAGGAAAGTTCAATTATTTTCACCCATTTAAACTCCAAAATTCATAAATCAGTCTAAAACTAATTCCCCATACTATAGGTAGGGTTGTTGGGTAAATTTAAGAGGCATGAGACAAGCTTATATTGTCCCTCAAATAAATAAAAATGCCTCCCAAGTAAAAATCCTAATTTTGAAGTTGGGGAAGGGTACACAACAAAAAAAAACAAAAATCTAATCTACATCCCCAAGATTTCAAGGATCATCTACCCTCATAACTATTTTATTGTCACATCCTTATTTTAGTGAAATAAATAAGTTGGATTAACTAATTAAAAAACATTAACAATTGCTAATAAAGTGACTACAATTTCCAATAATTAATAACATAACACAAAAAAAAACACACACAAAATGAAAAGAATAGAACATTACCCCCATGAGAAACCTCCTAACTAGGCATGTAAAAAACACCACATAAACATAAGACATAGTTGTCAAATTAGGCCATGTTGCACAACACTCGACATCCTTCTATGGGTGGTCCCCTATCCCCTTTCAATGTATGTGATAAAATATCCTTGTAGAAGAAAAAAATACCTCTTTGGCCTCACAGCTGCATCGATAACATAGAGAAATAATGCATGTACATAGAAATCAATAATCGTCATCCTAAATCAAGTAATTCTACCATCTATCAACATATCCAATAATCTGATCCTAACATCCATGAGATTATAATTCTACTCAAAACATGAAGAGTATAACGTGACTGTATAAAATCAAAATAGATCAAATTAACATATATGAAATAGTCTACCAATGCCATCTAGTGTAACATAATCAAAATGTGAATCACAATGTCTTAATAGTCTAAATATCGGTATTGTCTATGCTATACTGATCAAAGTCTAATAATCAAAATGTGAAAGTATCAGTCCAAAACTAATGTCAACATAATAAATATACTGTTGAAGAGGAGTGGGCACTACAAAAATTAAACATGAGTGGACATAAGAACTTTGGAATAAATATGAAATTTACATTATAAGGAGACGACCTTCATGATCTAATATGAAAAATTCTTTTCAAACTGATCTAGAACATATTTCCATAATGAGAGCAATCTTATTCAATTGTAAAAAGGATTCCAAATTTTTTTAAGATATTGACATGTTGAATCCACTTCCATTGAAGAAGATATATCCATGGGGGAAGATTCACGACAAACTCCTTATAAAATTGAGTCTTTTTCCATTGAATTCCAAAACCAAAGGTGAGGCAATAAACATCCACTATGTAAGATAAATATTTTTGAACATTAGCCTCATCTTAAATTGAGAAGAGAAACAAATCATCTAAAAATGACCATTGACGAGCTGATCAGGAGGTAAACTTAGCAATAAAATTTCTTTCACCATACCACATTTAATGGCATTGGCGAGAAGATCGGAAAATATTTTTCTTACTAACCCCTAGAGAGTGGAAGTGAGAGAGAAACCTTCACAAATGGATCAAAATATCCCAAAATGTTTAAAGTGAATACCATTGAAAAAGAGATGAGTAAAGGTGTGAGAGAAAAACATATCCATAATAGTGATAAAGATAAACACAGACCCTAGAGAGATTTGAGCATGGCAAAAAATAAGTGTCATTTTAAACTATCCTATGATTTCTTATAATAAATTTTTAATAAAAAGGGATTTTTATTGTAATAGTCGAGCCCATTCCTTACCTTCCAAGGTTGAAATAGTTTTATCCGAAAATGTGTCTACTTTAGATAAACCATGTTTCTTACAGACAAACAAAATGAGCATCTAGAGACATTTCCTCTTAATTCACAATTTAAAGGGCATCATAACTTGTTATACAAATAAATTGCTTGTTAGAAATAAAGAACACACTAGAATGAGCTTTCTATCTCATAGAAGGCGTAATATTTCCTTCCTCGAGGTAGTAAGGAGGGTTCTAAGAGTGTTAAATTTATGGTAGGCATGTAGAAACTAGGTGTGAGCCAAGTTGAAAAAAAATATTATCCTATAACAAATTTTGAACATATGTTAACTCCAGGGAACCCCTGAAAGCAAGAGAATGTTTCGGCTGAGTAATGGACACTGTCTCTTGTGACGGAAAGATGGAAACCATAGAAGGATTAGAGAGAAGTATCAATGGGATTAGGAAGGCCTGTGAAACTGAGAATTGGCTAGTTTGTGGTTTAACAATCTTTGAAGTTTTGGGAGAAGAGTAGGGAATGGGGGATTTTATATGGTTATTTTGTCAACCCACAATGGTGTAACCATCTTTTCTTGAGGCTTGAGAAGGCACAACATTGAGCTTTGAATTTTTTTATTATGCCTAGGTAAGAAACGGAAATCCCAAATGTATTGGCGTACAGATTGGCATCGAATTTTTTTTTCACGAAGGTTAATTTAAATAACTTGTTGACTATATCAGGAATCCATCACATGGATTCCATTGGTTTCATTGAGGTTCTTATAAAGGTTGACCTTCACACAAACTTTTCATCAAGGTTTGAAAATATAGAACAAAATAGGTTCTTTAGTAATGACCTAACCGAAAGGAGAAGAAATGAGGTACATTAAATGATAACAGGGAATGGGAAGGCCTTGAAATTCCACCCAAATCGGGACCTTGAGAGTCATATTATTGAAAACCAAATACTCGACAAGTGAAAGGGGACACAAACTGCAGGGAATTGTGAACATACCAGTTGGAGAATTTATTTAGCACCGCGGTTGTATTGATGGGGTTAGCAAAATGGAACAATAAAAACCCTTTGGTCATATTCTATACAAAGTTCAACTTTATACCAAATTGGGACCGAGTTGTTTGCACCAATAAGCAAAAACATAATTTTAGAGGGAATCCTTCCAACAAAATAGTTTATCATGCCATGTTGATCTAACCAATGACACACATAATTAAATTCTTAAATAGATCATTAGATATTAGGGACATAAACATTACCACGTGGAATAAATTGGGTAAGAAATTCCTCAGTTGCTTCCATGGAGGCTGTATCATAGTTCGTTGCAATCAAAATAACATGAATATGTGAATGGAAGGTCATTTATAAATTGTTATCCAAAAGGTAAGAATGCCTAGAAAACAAAAATAATTGCAAGTGCATTCGAGAACAAATTTGTATGAAGGAGGATTAAAAAGGATGAACTCACATAAGTTATAATTGTACATTATATAATAAAAATCCTTGGTTTTTCCTAATATAATAAAAAATGTACAGTATATAAAACCCTAACAAAACATTTTTACATCAAATAATCTAAAAGATAAACAAACCAATCGATGTTTACTATTTTAAAATTGTATTAATTTCAAGATTACTATTTTATATATTAAATATTTTTTTGTTTTTAATATTATATTAATTTTTCCCTATTTTAAAATTAGATTGATTTTAACATTAATATAGCTCAACATTTGTACCTTTAACCGTATAGTTGATTATTATTATCCTGTCGAAGGCAGGTATATTGTCTTGACACAAACAAATACTCATTTTAATCAGTTTCAATCAAATTGTGCCATGTGTATTTAAATGATGTTGGACTAAAGTTTTATGTTGCAATTTTGTATTTAGGCTCCACCTTATTGGTTTACCCCTTTATTTTTCACTGTTGGGGGAAAATCGATTGTCTTGGCTTGCATTTATTGTGATCACTATGTATGACACAGCGTATAGGTCTGATTACTTTTGTGTGGCTCAAGGTAAGAGGGATGTTTGTTTTTTCAAAGGCTTTAGGTCTCGGAATCAAGTCCTTGACAAGGATTGGCAGCTCTAGAAGGCATGTTTCTAATGCTATGAATATAGACTAAAAATTTAAAGACTGGAAGGTTACATCATTGAGCCATGAAGAAGAGACAGGGTGCTTTGATTTGGTCATCTAGCGTGAAATTTAATTTAATTGTCTTTGCAACCATTAAGCGTCAACAATGGCACAGGAAATCCAAGGTTTTATGTATATGCCATGTAATATGTAGAAAGTATCATCAATAGCCTTCCAATTGGAAGTTCAGACCGAGTAAATAGTTTCTTCTCGGTATGAAACAAAAATGGCACTGGAACAGGGTTTTCATTGTGTCTGAGATGGACATTTCTCTAGTTTTTGTCAATTCATCTGAATTAACCTCAAGTGTAGGAGTCTTTTGGCAACAACTAAATTTCCATCTTTGTGCCCTCTTTGAGTGTGGAGTCTGGATACGGTAAGCTAAATCAAAAAGAAGGAAACTAGTTTTTGTAGTGCAAGAAGAACTAAACTTGTGTACTATTGGCTCCACTTCTTATAAACTTGAGTAGCTTGAAGCACTCGCAATGGCTGGAATGAATGTTTGCAGGCTTAATGTGTGCCATGGTACTAGGGATTGGCATTACAATGTGATTAGAAATGTGAGAAAAATGAATGAGGAGAAGGGTTATGATGTGGCTATTTTGATGGATACTGAAGGGAGTCAGATTCATATGGGCAGATTTTGGAGGTGATGTTTCATTCAAAGCACAGGTTTTTATTCAGTCCTTTTCTCTACTTTGCTTTTTCTTTCTTTTCTCTTTTGTTTCTTATGGATAACAGAACACATTTTTATTTAAAAGCAGTGCCATAAATTCGAGCACAGGGACAAGCACCTCTTCCCATACTCGTATCTTCAGGTGACCTCATTTATATCTAATACAATTATATCCTTATTAATTTAAATTATATTCTCGTTAAATGTTTCGAAATGTTAAGCCTTGGATCGATAACCCACCTTTTCACTTGACAACGAGCCTTTAACAATCTTGAACAAAAATTTGAATGTATATAAATTGATTAAAGGTTTGAATTTTTCAGAGGGAAACATTTTGTAAGGAAGTTTAGAGTGAATGGCCCGTGTATTATTTTTGCATGCATATCCACCAGAACACCTACAACTACAACGTCTGATAACTATTGACTTCCAATGATGCTTTGATGGATGTTCATACACTGTTCTAAAGCTCTCATTTCAGCACAGGATGGGAAGATGTTATCAAAAGTTGCAAAGTCTTGTTTTACACCTGACAGTTGCATTTTCTTAAATGTTTCCATAGCCTATTCAACTAACCCATTTTGTGCATATCCTACAATCATTGTTATCTGTGAGAAGAAATTTTCCCTAGGCATTTTGTCAAACAATTCACATGCCTTGTGTATGCTTCCACATTTTGCATACATATCTGCCACATAAATTACAAATACAACATAGGATAACAATTTCCTTTCAATTATGCCTTGATTGATGTCCATACCTTGTTCTAAAGCTCCCATTTCAGCACAGGTTGGGAGAATGCTAGCAAATTTTACAAAGTGTTGATTTACACCTGATAATTACATTTTCTTAAATGCTTCCATAGTCTTTTCAACCAACCCATTTTGTGCATATCCTACAATCATTGCATTCCATGATACACAATCTTTATGTGTCATTCTATCAAACAGTTCACATGCCTCGTGTGTGTGTCCACATTCCTCATACATGTCTATGATGACATTCACGACCACAACATCTGACAAAAACTCACATTTAATTATGCTTTGATGGATATGCACACCCTTCTCTAAACATCCCATTTTGGCATAGGCCAAGGGATACTGAAAAAGGTTGTGGTGACAGGCTTTGCACTTGACACTTGCATTTTCTAAACTTCTACAACATGCTCAATGAATGTGTGTCTTGTACGTTTTGTTTAGAAGTATCGCAGTCATTTCCATGCTCTAGCTATAAGAATTAGCGTTGGGTTTTTTTGGCAAGCCATTAGCCTTTTCTATTTTCCTCAAGACAATTTTTTCAAACTGTTGATACCTCTGCTAGAGATGCTTATTTTTTTTTTTTTTTTCATTTTTAGATACAATATAACAAATAAAATTATTCCTTATGTTTATCCTTGTGCTATTAAGGATTTCATTTGCATTTCCATACATTGATTCAAACTATTACAATATCAATGTTTATACTAAACCTTCTCAAATTATTTATTCAATTGTTTATTTCTTATTTTCATTGCAATTACTTATTTTTGATGATTTTAGTTTTGTGTTTCTCTGCACAATACAATTGCTGGAGAGATTTGAGATCAACTTGGGAGGAAGGACATATTTTTCCATAGAATAAAGCATCATACAAGCTATACAATACGACGTCATCCATTTCTCCTAAGTAAGGCTGAGATTAAGAATGACCAGGCATACATCTAGATTCTACAGAAGAGACATTTAGACATTAAAAATGAAGAAGACACAAAGACACCAGGGGAAAAAACTCTCCCTCATTTTAACTTTTATTTTATGTTTTGAACTGAAAAATATTTACCAACCTTTCTGATAGTTATACCATTATACATCCAAAAATGCTTGCAATTCTCTCATCTTGCAACAGTCAATAGAATATGACAATGGCCCTGCACCCTCTATTATAAAAGAACAAAAGTATCTCTAGTCCAGGGACATACAGAACCCCATTCTGCAATCTGGTATAATCACGAATGAAGATAAGAATTCCAAGACTGACTACAAACAATATGTGTTAAAGAAGCTATTGATAATGCACTCGTTGAGAGGCCATCCTTCCTACTTATTCTATGAATTTCACCTTCTACAGATTTATATTTTAATCCCATATTGGGATAAGATTATCAGTTCAGAGAGAAAAACACTTGAAATGAAAATATTTGAAGAGATCTAAGCACTAATTTCTCATAACAGCCATAAAAAATTCTATATTTACAAAATTATATGCCCCAAATTTGGGTTGTTAATGCATTTGGTCATTGTATCTCAATACAAGACTACATCTTTAAATGAAATTTTTACAAACTAAGAAGAATAGCTTCAGCATACCATTGCATTATTCCCAACCTCATTTTGATTAGTTGATGTCCATCCTAGCTAAAGAAGTTACTTCAAGCTTCCTTCTCATGAACACTCTTCACTTGATTATCATTTTCCACATTGACAACAACATCCATTGCCATGGAAAATAATACCACCATCCCTCTCATTAACCAATCCTCATGCTCTAACTCTAGGACAATCTGATGTACGGTGATAGTCATAACTACATCTGACAAAAAATACTTTATTTATGTTTGATGGATATCCACATAGTGTTCTGAACTTCCTATTTTTGCACATCCTAAGAGATTATTGAAAAAAATCCATCTTGTTTTCAATCCTCATATCCTGGCTTAAAATAAAAACTGGTATCTTCTGCATTACTCTTGACCAAAATTAGTCTATGCATCATATTTGTGGGGCAAACACTTTGAGTTGTCACACTATATGAGATGTGGTGCACCTATTTTATGTCACAAGGTAAACCGATTTTTATTAAAAAAAAGTGAATTCTACCAAACTTCATTTCTTTTTTCAGGATCCTTGTTAAGGTTTGCACGCCATCCATCAAAAGTCAACAACTTCAATAACTACCTCGTTGCATGGATAGATTTGTTTTCATGTTTTTCTGTTATTTCCTGCAATGCACTATGTATTTCACTATCTATGATGTTTACATCAAATATTTTGAACTTTCCTCTATGCTGTATAGTTTAACTCAAAGTTACTCAGTTTAAAATTCTGGTTTGCATTGTTTAATGTATACAAAAAGGTTCCAGCTCCAATCGGATTTTTTGGAATGCCATGCTTTCTTATTGATTCAACACAATTTAAACTAAAACATCAGCCTCATAAATGTTCCACTCTAATGACATTTTTATTTAATTCTATTTTAATGCCCTTTTTAAATTCTTATTGATAAAGACTTTTTCAATATTTCCGTTGACCATATTTTTTACAACTTTTAAATTTTTCATCCACCCAAATTTATAAAAATTGGATTTTACATTTTTGTCTTGAATCTAAATACATTTTCTCTTCAATTTAGATGATCGGTTCCTTCAATCATTTATGGAAAAAAAAATTGTTCTTTACATTGGATTTTGACTTTGCAACAAAACACAAAACTTAATTGTTTCATTCTTTTTGTATACTTTATGTATATATTAAACACGTGTAACTATAAAATTCTTTACATCTTTATTTCTTTGTGCATTATCTGTTACTTTCTCTTTTAGACTACATACAAAAATGAATAGTACAACACGTATCCTTATTGTTATATCTAATATTCTTTTTTCTTCTTTCAATATTCATCTGATAATGCTCTCTACTCATCCATGAAATGCGTCCTTATATACCCCACGATTCAATGCATTGAAGTGACATTAAAATTAAAGTTGGTCATGTCTACATCTACTGTTTCATATAGTTTGCTTCGATTTCCATTTACATATTCTTTGGTATTTTTTTGCAAATTTGAGCAAACCAACTTTTCATAGACAAACATTTTTCTTGCCAATCATCCTATGTTTTAATTTCAACAATACATATCTGCAAAACAAAATGTGTTTTTCTTTCCCAAAAAAAAATCTGTTTGAATTCCACTATGGAGTGTTTAAAATGATAAATATTCCTCAGCTTCTATATTTTCCTATTTCTTCCTCCCCCAATGCCAAAAAATACTACCTTACCTTGACAAAATCTTGTTCTTCACGACATGCTCGCTGCACCATTGATGCCTCTAACTTAATGCACAATGCTTCCAAGACGTTCCACATGTTTTACATTTCACAGTAGTCACAATGGTCAAAATCTGTGTCGATTATGAGTTCAACAATGTATTCAAAAACAAATGAATGTTAAATGCAGACCGTTGTATGACACATGTTATTTTACACAATTAACACTTTGCACAGACTATGACACGTTGCCATGCATTTCTAAATTGCAGTTGTATTACACTTTCAATAAACTCTTCATTAGCCTCATATGAATATTCACCACAACTCAATCAAAATAGTGTATTTGGCATTTTCACTTTTTTAAAATGTTTTCCCTTCCCATTTTTAGAATGTAAAATTACAAACGCGCTAAAAGAAGTTTATCTATTTATAGAAATTTGTCAGCATATTCACAATATGTTTCATTTAAAAAGAATAAATCAACTACCATGATAACTCTAATGCCTTTCAATCATACAAAGTCAAATTGGATGTTGATAGTTCTCTCAACCTCCATAGCTGATTCATGTAGCGCCTCAAACAACATGAATGGTGCATCAAAGTTTAAGTGTAAATCTACGAACAATAAAAATTCTACAAACATGTTGTTTTTCCTTTGCCTCCAATCAAACAATGCTTTCCACACTTATAGACATCATGCTACATTGTGAAGTGACTTCAACATCATACCTCCAATTGAGTACAAAAACTAGCATGTCAGAAAGTAAGACAACATCACAATCAAATAAACAATAACTCCTATGCTAAAGAAACACTCGCAAATAGAGTACCACTTATTCAATTACAGTGCTTTCCACAATAGTAATCTCAAATAGAGCTAACACTACTTGTCCATTACATCGACTAGGACAATGCTTCCACACTTATAGACAACAGGTTACATTGCAAAGCAACTTCAACATCACACCTTCAATTGAGTACAAAAAATAAACTCATACGGAAGTAAGACAACATCGCAATTAAAACAACAACAAGTACTGCACTATAGATATACTCGCAAATAGAGTACCACTTCTTCGATTACATTATTTTTTTGACCTTCTTGAATATCCTTTTGTTTTACACAATATGGCTTTATTGCATAGCAACACCAATGCCCACGCATAATTATATCCATGTAAAGTTAAATTCAATGCTTCCAACAAGTCCTCCCTTGCAAATCAACTGATCCATCCACTTTCCAACAAACAAATTACACCCAAAAACATAGACCCAATGCAATAAAAAGAAAACATTACCTTTGGTAGGATTTTCCATAGCATGGCCTTGTTAACTCTCTGTGTGATTTGAGATGGAGTCAGATTGTGGTGCAAGCAACACATTTGAATGCATTCAAACATATGTGTGATCATCTTTGAAATTACCTTTATAGTTCCACGTCATGACAGATGTTGCACAAGCAAGATTTCTAATATGAAAATTTTAAATTTCGGTCCACCTTTCAAGGAAAATGATTTTGGAGAAAATGTGTTGACCATTTTTATGGGACCCACAGGGCACATCAGCATGATCTCAAATGTATTAGTTGGATAAGGTTCTTTGATGCCAAATATTAATAATCATTCAATGAGTATGTGGATGCATGAAGCTATTAATAAGTGAATGTGAGGATATCCTGAGGAGGAGATAATTGATTATCATTTCTTAATTTTTAATACAAATGAATAATTACATGTTACAATTAAGCACAGTCTCTTGAGCCTCAATCAATGATTAAGTCTGATATGAAGGAAGGGACCACAAGGTGCATAAGTTTCATATTAACTCTATTTAACTAGTTCCTAGGTTTCATAGTGCCTCTGTACAACTAGTGCACAATTCATACCGGCTCTGTGAAAATAGCAAACACTTATGGACATTGGTTAGACTATTCCATCAATAGGCAGGGACCTCCGTAGAGATGTCACACACTCAAGGACTTTGGAAAACATGTAAGGGCCTCCATAGAGATGTTGCACACTCAGGGACTTCAGACAGACTACTCTGACAACACGCAGGAACCTCGGTCAAACTATTCCTTATGCATAGACATGCCAATGGGGGTTGAAGTTGGGACCTCCTCTTAGTAAACACCAGACTTTGCCAATCAGCCAATACCCTATTGGAAATTTATTATCATTTCAAGAAGACATCCATTACCAAGATGAAGAGAATGCAAAATAGTTGTTCTTTCCAACTAATAATGACTTTCGAGAAAGAATATCTTTCACCTTTCAAGAAGTTTGATTGAAATGGAAATCAACTTTCGAATTCCTAATAAAAAACTTGAAGAGTAGGATATCTTTAGCATTTGACAAAATTCTAATTAAAGTGCGGATACCCATCTGTTATCAGCCAATTTTGACTTCGCAAAATTAATTAAAAAAAAGGAAATTTTCAAATTTTTCAAAAGTGTTACTTTCCGTGATTCATCGCTCTCATCACGATCGTATCATTTTTTTTATCATTTCGGTATTCGTTTCGTCCATTTTGGGTGAGAACTCCTCCCGCCAGGTCTTAAAATGCATTAATAATTAATTAATTTAGTGTCCTTTATTTGATAAAATCATTTTTTTACTAAATTTGGGGGTTTTAATTAAATAACTATTAACATACTAATTATTAAAATTCATTTGACAAACTTTTTATTTTAATATCCGGAGAAGTAAGCTTGTGCTTCCAATTGCTGGGAATGCCAAATTGGCTTTCCAAACCTAGATTTCCCCTTTCCTGAAAAATTCATTTTAATTTCGTGCTTGTGGGATTTTATCCACAAATTGCCAAATAAATGAATTGGTAAATGGGCAAGAAATCTCCCGATTTCCCTACATGGGGAAATTGAACGGAGATTGCCAGCCCACTTTGCCATTCCCATTGGCAATTGACCGTTGCTTTCCCCACTTCCCCTGGCAATAATTCTACTACCTGGGAAGATGGGAAGTCGGTTTGACCCTCATAAATTCCTCTGATGAACTCAGTGGAAAGAATCGTACGAAGATTTCTAAAATTGATTCTCACTTCTTCCAAAGAACATAATTGTTTATCACATCCCTCAACAAAGATTTCACGCAACTCAGGGAAATTTATTTGCTTCTTAACAACAAAGATTTCAACACATTAGCAAAAGACACAAGGATAAAACAACGGCCAGAGAAGGGAGGAAGATCAACATGCAATTGATAAAATATAATGATCACAAGCCATTTTGAGATTCTCCACGTTTCAGCAAGAAGAAAAGTAAAATAGAAAAGAAGATCCCTCGCATACTTCAGAAGAACAACCCAAAACTAAATAGCCATGCATAGCCAGGGAAAGGGTAATATTTATTCACGCAGGTTTTAAAAAGATAAATACCATGTGTAAGAAGAAAACAAACTCCAACGTTAGAAAAAACAATAGTCCAAAGGAGGCCATACAGTTTTCAAGAATAAAACAATTTTAGCAAAAGAGAAGGAGAGGGAATAGAAATTTTCACGCTGCCAAAAATAGCAGTCCAAAGAATGCAAGAAAATAGTTTAGAAGCTCATTAAGCAGGGAGAAAAATAAAAGTAATTTCCCACGCCTTGGAGGCAAAGAAATTCCAATGGAATTTTAATGAACAATATGCCAATGAAACATGCAGAAGTCTTTGAACAATTTCAATACAGCCCAAGCAAGAAGATCTCCACGCAGCTGTAAAAGAAATAGAACCTTCCAGGCAAGCCAAAGTGAAAGCAATAAAACATTCTTCTATGTAGCCCAAGAAAGAACAATTTTCAACGCCAAAGGAAGGTCATTCATGCCTTGGAGGAATCACATGGAAACAAAAAGGGAAGCACATGCACTCAACAAAAGAGAATTCTCCAATCAAATCTCCACGCACTTATTAAAATCAGGAAATTTCCATGCAAATGAAAATTTCATGTGCTGCCAATAGCAAAGGATTACCATACACATTTATTAAATTCTGGCATCTTCAATCAGGAATGACGGAGAAATAGTGAATTAAAAACATTAAATTTTATCCTACGTGGAACCATTTCGACCAGATATAAATTGTTTTAAAAATAATTATTATTTTTTCTGCGGTTGTATCTGTTGAAGTAATTAACTTTGGAGCTCAATATCTCAAAGTCGTATGTGCATCGAGAAGAAAGGTTTGGTTCATTTAATTCTACTCATCTTCGTATACACATTTTCCAAAATTTATATGGACATCACCTCATTTGATATTTTTCATGCACCCAAGAAAAACCTAGTTTGCTCGATTTTGCCACGCTCGCAGTTTCAGCTTGGTGGAAGGCCTACTTTGAGAATCCATATCTCGAGCCCAGATGATCATAAAGAGAAATGGTTTAGTTCATTGAATTATTCCCAAATTCATGTAATTATTTGAAAAAATTTAAATGTACAACAGTTCATTTGATATTTTTCACGGAGTCAAATAAAATGCAGTTTGCATGATTTCGCTACTTGCGCAGTTTTCAGCCTGTCAAGGTGACTCAGTTTGAGAGTTGATATTTTAGACTCAGATGATCGTCAAGAGAAATGAATTATTTCATTCAATTATACTCACCTTCATATGCTCCCTTTCCAAGTTTTAGATGATCAAGGTGACGTTTGGTATTTTTAGCAGGTTAATTTTAGAGGTGATTTGTGCAATTTTCTAAGATGGAAGTAATAGCTTGAAATCAAGCTTGTGTCACAATCATGTCATCTCCGAACAAAAATATGTTGCGGTATAGGTTCCATGGAATTCTAATCACCCCGACGCTCCATTCAGAGTATGAGAAAATCGCCGATACTAACATGGGACATGTCAACACAGGTCGATTCTGAGATCACATATGAGCTGAAGGTGAGTCACAATTTTCCTGACACTTGTTCTGAATTGGTCATCACTTGCATGGATGCACCACGAAACCTGTATAGTGTGGAAATTCAACTCCAATGGCTCTAAAACAGAAGCAACCCCTAACTTCCTCATTATGCGGTATAAGTCGTAGCTATTGGCATTGGTCTCTTCACAGTCAAAAGTCATTGTTATCGGCAGAGATCGATAATGAGAGAATATTCTCTACATTAATTTTTCACTCAATCATTGTGGTGGATCTATTCATCGACAAACCAAGACCAACAACAAGTTCAATCATGTGGATGATCAAGAAAGGCCACACCATTCAAGCGTGTCCTTGTTAGCTCTCAGTTAGAACCGTGCACAATACTTCATCGAAAAGTCTTTAAGTTGTTTTGTTCTCGAATTTGATAATCATGAGTGAATCAGAATTCTAACACTTCGGGATGGTGACAAATACAAAACACATAACTCCAGGAGGTTAATTGCAATTTTGGCTCTTGGAGATCTTCTCAATGGAAAAAGACCAAAAGCTGGATTGTAACAAACCAAGGTGCCGTAATGACTATGGTCTCACAAAAAATAAACAATTCACCATGGAAAGACAGAGAGGTGGATTAATTGCTCAAGTTTCAAGCTCGACACTCTTGTCATTTGGAGGATTGTGGAGCACGGTCAATGAGTTCATTCCCGTACGACCAAGATAGGGGAACTCTTGGCCCAAAGGATATGGCATTGATCCAAGGTGACTTGATCTAGGTGGCGTATTGTTGACTAGGATGTCAACCCATGTGTCTATATCATTTAAGTGGGTCCACATGTACCCATTTCTTTTATTTATGTATTTTTCCTTAAATGATTTTTTGAATTAAGTGATTTTTATTTTTGGTTGTTTTTAATAAAGTTGGTTAGACAAAGTCAAAGTCACTTAAGTTCCCTATTTAATGATCATGTAAACCCTAACTGCTTTGTAACCAACGTTTGGGTTATAAAAGGAAGTGAAGGGCTCATTTGTAAGGGTGACTCTGAGAGAGGAGAAGAAAATACTTTTGTATGCAAGCTTTACTTCAAAGAAAGAAACTTTGTGTTTTTTTGAGAAGACATTTTGGAGTTAATGAAATATGAACTTTGCGTCCCATTCATTGTCTCTTATAGCATTTGATGTTCTTATGTTCATTATATGTTAGTGTTTGAATCTTGCATGCAAATATTATCTTTGATCTTATTGTCAACATTATTAATCAGTTATTCTAGTTCACAGTGATCAAGCTTTGATTATCTACTTGCTCATGTGTGTTCCCTTTTACACATTCTTGTTTGGCTAACTCAAATTCTGTTTTATTTGTGCTGATTATTCATCTTTCCTCTTCATGCAATATTAGGCTCTATTTTTACCTAACTCTTGCATGTTCTTTCAGTTCATTCCTTTCTACTCCTTTCCTTCATTCCATTCCATCTTCCTCATTCACTTTTTCTTTCCATTGATGTTCCAAAACACCCCCCACATACAATTTTGAATGTACAGATGTAAATAAAGTTTTGGTTTTCAATAAACGCAGCCTCACCTTCATTGAGGAGGGAGGGACTTTGTTCCCACACTGTTACATGTCATTTGCATGCATGGAAATCCATATGCTAACAATTTTTGGCGACTCTACTGGGGATTCAGGAATCGTTAACCAGTGCTTGGTTAAATCTTTATGACTATCCCCTCTGCACAAGCTCCAATTCTTCAACCAAACCTTGTGCCTGATGAACATTTTCAAGGAGACATTGCTGCCAACCTTCGAACAGTAGCTTGGGAAAATCGTGAAATCTTGCAACAATTTTTTCCTATTGATAGAGCCATTGACAGAGAAATCTAAATTGAAGACCTTAGAAGAAGAGCACCCGCACTTGTGGCTAGAAGACCTCCTGGACACGTGTTGATCGTTGTTCACCAATGCGGTCCTCTTCCACCAAGGTAATAAGTTGTATGACTATTACAAGTAACCCACCTATCTTGCAACCAAATCTTGTTTTTGCAGATACTCAAGAAGACATATCATCAGATTTGAGGCAAGCTATTTGGGAAAAGTGCACGAACAATTATCATTTTCATCTCACCGCATCAGTACTAGATAATGAAGAAGAGAATTCCTTGAGAGTTGCTAGAGTTATTCAGGTGCAAATAGCTCAAGAAAGAGAGTGAAGAGAAAAGGCTAGAGCTGATCAAAACATGCCAGTGATCCCTTCACAATAAAGATTTCAAACTAGAAGGAAAGATGTTTACACAAGGAGAAAAAGCTAAAGGTCGATCTGATCCTATTTTTCACTTTCAAGGAAAGTTTGATTTCAAGTTATCTCCTCCAAAGAAGAACACACCTCATAGATCTACAAGCTTTGCATCAAGTCCTGAAAGAGCAAGCAAGGAAGGAATCACTATCAGTCAAGCACTTGTCCTTGCTCACATTGTTTTACCTTCGCATACCACCTTTCCCAAAATGGAATTCAACGTACCATGGGGAAATTCCATAGGCCCATTGGCCTTACCAGCTCGAAATGAACTCCCACGAGGATCAAGAAAGATTCTTCCCAAGTTCGATGGAGATGGGAAGACATCACCAGATGACCATATTTCTACCTTTTTCATTGCATGTGTTGTTTTGTCGGTAGAATATGAAGATGTTTCTATTCACCTATTCATCAAAATATTACATGATGTTGCTATAGATTGGTTTCATCATCTAGCAAATGGATGCATTACAAATTGGAATGATATGAAAATGAAGTTTTAAGATCGATTCAAGATGGAAGAAGATGAACATGCTCTTTTTTCCCAACTATCTCAGGTGAAGAAAGAGCCAACATAACCCATGAGGAATTTCGTGGCTAAATTCAACAAAATGGTGAACAAAGTTCCCACTGGGATTCGTCCAAACCTTGATGGAAAAAAATGTTTCTTTATTAATGCACAACAACCAGAAGTGTCCTATCAGATGAGAAGGGCTAGAGTGGCTACTTTGGAACTTTCTCAATCCTTGGCCATAGAAATTGAAGATGACATAATCATGGCAGGAAAATTCAAGAAAACTTCCCTCAATGTAAAGATTCAAGAAACCCCTAACGCTTAAGAAGCTATACTCACTAAGTTGGCTAATGATGTGTTGGCTTTAAAAAAGAAAGTTGCTCAAAGTAGTAAACCTACTCCTTACAAAGACATCCCAAGAAAAGGATACATTTCCAACAAAGCGAGGATTGTAGGTGCTTTGACAAGGCTTGTTATTGAAGTAGCTCCCGCAACTAACTCAAAATGTGATGTCATTGAACAAAGCGATGATGAATTTGAAGTCTTCAAGGTTGATGAGGAAGAGCAGGATTTTGGAACATCTGAACCTGAAGTTGAAGATCCTGAGGGAGAAATTAATAATCATTTCTTTGAGTACCGTTCAGAAGAAGAAGACGGATACGAAGAAATTATAGAACATATGAATAGTCAATCCTTCACTATCTTCACACGCTCTCGGAAAAAGGAGCAGGATACCACTAAGGTGGGAGATAAAGAGGTTTCTAAGGAACTTCAAAAAGAATATAAGATTAAGGAAACTTCCAAAGAATCCAAGAAAAATGAGACTCCTAAAGAGTCCAAGGTGACTGAGTTTTCAATGGTCAAAACTATCTTAAAGAAAGGAGGGCCTTTGTTAAATCAATCAATTGATAAATCAGCTATGAAGAAAGTTTCTTCTTCCACGTCTGTATCAACCCAGCCTGAGACAAAGGTCAAAAGTGTGCCATCATCAAGTTTGAAAGAACTAGTATCTGAGACATCAACTATGGTTACTTTTCCTAGATTTGATATCATTGATCATATCAATAAAACAAAAATTTCCATGTCACGGGCAGAGTACTTGAAGTCCAATAAGGATCAACTCGAGAAATTGGTTTAGTTTATCAATAGCGACTCTACTGTTCATTCCTCCAAAGGGATTCTGAAAACTCCCAAAGATGGGAAAACTCAAAATATTGTGGCGGTCACTACACCTTCAAAAGAAAAGATTGAACCTTTCTTTGTGTCCTTTCTGATCAATGGATGAAAATTAAGTAATTACATTATAGACTCTGGAGCCTTGGATAATGTGATTCCAGAAAAAGTAGCACATGCTCTTGGTTTGACTTGTACAAGAACATTCGTATCGTGCTAGTCCATGGAAACCAAGCAAGTTCCTTTGATCAGGTAGATTAAAGATGCCCAAATGGTTTTAGCCCAATTCCATCAAAAGCGAGTTAAGGTAACTATTTTAGTTACTGATATTCCCGCCTCATATGGAATGTTGTTGAGTAGGAAATTTTGCAGGGATCTAGGAGGAGAAATTCAAATGGATTGGTCTCACACCATGATCCCTATCAGTGGAGAAATGAAGAATCTTATGCCAGAAGCTCAGGAAAAGTTCACGGTAACTAAAACCGAAGATCCTCGCGCACAGTTCCTTTTCCAATGCTCAAGTATGGGTATTTATATGATGACTACAGAAATTCATACCCCTGAGATCACTTGTCAAGATTCCAATGAGATATGGACTCTAGAGTTTGATGGAATTTGTTGTTCAATGGGTTTTGGTGCAGGAGTGGTGCTCATATCTCCAAATGGTAAAATATTTCCTTTTTGGTACAAACTTGAATTTTCAAATACTAACAACACTGCAGAATAAGAGGAATTAATCCTTGGCCTTCAATCTATAGAGGAGAAAGGGATCAAAAATTTGGAAGTCTTTAGAGATGCAGAATTGATTGTGAAACAGGTAAGAATTCAGTTCCAAGTAAAGAATGGTCATTTGAGACACTATAGAAATAAAGTGTGGGACACAATAGAAGCTTTCGATGCTTTTTCCATAAAATTTGTCCCTCACAAAAAGAATGACAAAGCATATTCTCTAGCAGTCTCATCTTCATTAATGATTCCTCATTCAGAGTTTGATCAAGTCAAATACACCATTGAAATGGTTTTTAGGCCAAGTGTTCCTGACAATGCAGAAAATTAGAAAGTATTTAATGATGATCAACAAATTATTTCCTTCTTGGAAAAGAGGGATACTTTTGAACAATTGTACTTTGAGGGAAGTGATTCTGCATTTCGTGAATCAACTACATCACCCATCCAGGAAGAAATTGAGAATGAATATCTTTGTGATGGCATCATCCAACTCAAAGGAAATAAAATTCCCAAAGGATTGGTTTCACTTGAAGAACTTTTTGAAAAACATGACAGGTTTATCAAAGAGAAAGAGTAGGCAGGACCTGCGAATTCTGTTGACTATAAGAAAGTTAACATTGGGACAAAGGATAACCCTCGCTTGGTTAATATCGGTAAGTGTTTCCCACCTGAGGAGCACAGGAAATTCATAAGCCTCCATACCAAATATTATGACATTTTGGCTTACTCATACGAAGACTTGAAGACTTTTCAACCCAGGTAAATGGAGCATGCCATAACCTTGAAGCTTGGTGAAGTCCCATTCAGGAAAAAGAAAAGACAATATGTTATCTCTCGAAAGTGCACCTAGCAGAGAGATGGCAACAGGTTCTCTAAGTCTACAAATGATCTCTCTCTCTCGTAGATATAATGGGGACACCTCAGGTCTGTGGGTATACCTATTTTGAGGTGAACCTCCAGGGTTAAAACGCCAGTTCCTTATTGGTGTTCACTAAATTGTTTTTGGGAGTTTTAAGGTTAAGAGGTGACTGAAAATGAAATAAATACTAAGGTGATACACCAAATTTGGATGAAAACTTGACCTGAGTGGAATACACAACTGATTTGTGAAGAATTCTTTATGTGCACGAACCAATTAGTACTTTCTATAGAAAATAAGGGCAAAGAACTTATTTTGTACTAAGGGAAGTTCACAACAGGACTAGTAAGCTAACATGCACAATGAAATTTAGTAGAAAATAGTAGATTTGCAATGAGGTAAAGTGATTAATCAGGGAATATTGATTCACAAGACTAATACTGACATACACAAGACTGTAGAATAACTTGGAAAGACAGAATAATTCACACTCAGAGGAAAAACCAGTAGAAATTGCTTCAGTACTCATATCAAAAGTCCTCTAGGAAAGTTCTTTGAAAAAATCCCCCTTTTTGTGCTTTGCAAGAGCACACAATATATAGAAAAAGTTCACCCCCTTCCTAAAAATAGCCTTCAGGCTGTACTCGCCCATGCATCCAATTTTATCCTTTATTTAATAATAAATAAAGGAATAAAATAATATAGACTAAAGCATGTGATAGAAATAGGCATTATCATCCTTAGATACAATACCGTCAAAATGAAGTTGACTATTCTATTTTTAAGAAAGAAAGGTGAATAATTTGCTAAA
Source organism: Taxus chinensis (assembly GCA_019776745.2). NCBI lineage: Eukaryota > Viridiplantae > Streptophyta > Pinopsida > Cupressales > Taxaceae > Taxus > Taxus chinensis. The sequence continues at coordinate 602,831,859 of CM034152.1, read as the reverse complement.
ATTACAAATTGCTTGCTAGGCAAGTCTTCCTCCTTTGCACATACAAATTCGTCATCTTCTCTGTTCTGTCCTATTGTCAAAGGCATGCAAAAAATCATCTCCTGTGTGTAGGAAAAAAGATGCAACCTTAGCCATATTTGCAAAATTAAGATGAAGTGGGGACCACCTTCTTTGTGCACATGTTCTGATTTCCTTCACTAACTTGGATAGTCACATGAGTGACACTTGCAAATTTTGTTTGAAACCCCATATGGGGACCATGTTTTCTTCGAGATGTTGCCACATTGTGGACTTAGGCATAAGCATGTATATAATATAAAGGGGTTTACCCTTTTGGCTAGTCCACCATGCAATTTGATTCGCCACCTTTAGACCCCTTGGCACATAATACGATTTTCACCTTTTCAGTGATCATGGCATATAATACTTTTTTGATTTTTGGGGCATGGGCTATAGTTCAGACTTTGTAAAGTCTCCTGTAATGATTAATTGGTTGGTCCACATGGGCTGGCCCCTCTCCATGATGACTCAACCCTTTCGGGTCATAGGCGGTGGAAACCCTAACTGGGCTTGCGTTTACTTGGTTTTTGATGAGCTCTACTGACCCTTGATCTTTGCTTTTGTCTCTCTGCCACCGTTGATCTTGTTATCATGGGTTAGGGTCTATCCCTGGCATTAATCATGGTCAATGGAGTTAATCTGGGCTTATCACTTCTTAATATAAGTTTTTTGATGGTCATTCGATTTGGCATTTGGCATTCGATGAGTCATTGATCATTAACCCTAGGTTAGCGTTTTGGAACCCTAGTCTCGAATGCAAGTTAATAGACTTGCGAGCCCTACTTGGTCATTTCATTTGGTTTTCATTTTGTGGGCGAAGCCGTGGCAAATTTTTTATTCACTCTGCATTTTTCTATGAAAGGCATGGGAACTTGGAGATCTGGACTTCTTTAAGCCTCCATACATGTTATTTATCCTTCGATGCCATAGTTACTTGACTTTTTCTACATTTTTCATGAACCTGGAGTTATTTCTTTCATTTTTTTTAGTAGCTCAGCTTATCTTTCATATATGATCTAAAAATCATTCAGATCTTTCATTATGCTCTGCTGGCTTCTGCATGGAATGATAAATCTTTGTTTCTATCTGGTTTTCGCACTCTTGGTAGTTGTTGAGCTCGGCTCGAGCCTGCAAAGGGGAATGCCACCATTGTTTTGCTTGTTTGCTCATTTCATCATTGGGCATGGTGAGTTCTAACACTTTTTTTATTTCTTTTAAAGCTCGAGTTTCGTTCTGCAACTCTGAATCTTGGAACTCAGTTAAAATATTCATGTAGAATGAACTTATTTGCATGCGAAGTGTTTCTCCTTTCTGAAATGGACTTTTAAAATCTGAATTGTCATTCAAAATTTGTTAAGTTCCATTCTGTGATTTTTTTATGAGCTTTTTATAAGCTTGGCTAGGTACTTGGAAATGTTAACTGTTTTCTTTTAAAGAATTATATGTCAATATTTCTTCCTTCATACAAATGGAATTCCTTCTTTTTTGTAAATGTATACTTAGCTTTCTTTTGTGCTCTGTGAATACATCTTTGATTTGTTGATCTTATTTTCTGGAAGGCATGCTTTGGTTTTAACACTTACTAAGCTTTGTAGTTTATTCTTTCAGTTGAAAGATGAATTCCATCTTGTAAATTCTATAGCTTGAAATTTGCATTCAGAATAATGACTCTTTGGAAGTTGTATGTTGTTTCTTTGTCATAACCTAATTGCATTCACTCCTGAATAATGAAATAGATACTCCTTTTCTGAAAAAATTAAGAAAATACTTAATTTCCTTTTTTGTAATGGCACTTAACTTTCCAAAAGTCATAGTAGCAATTATATTTCAATTTTTACATTATTTCTCAATTCTGTTCTTCTGGAAAAGTCCATTTTGCAAGTGGAAACTCTGGCGAAATTTTTTTAGAATCCTTCTCTCTCCAGATTCTTATGATTTGACCTTTCTGAAAACATATAAAAATATCTCATGCTTGTCTGATTACTTGGATGAGCTGTCCATGCTACTTTTACTTAATTCATTTGCAACTTTTAAAAATCTATAAAGTAGTTTCCCTTTGATTCACACTTGAATTTGGAAATTAAAAGGAACTTTTGATAGCTGTAGCATGATGAAGATCTGGAATACCTGTATGTTTCATTTGATCATGCTATCAACTTAGAAGTGATGAAACATGTACTCTTCTTGACTGTTTTTATTTCTTTTGAAGCTCAGATAGCTTAGAAAGCAATGTAGTTTCTTAAAGGCATGTGTTTTGATTTTGTTTTAAATCAAAATTCAATTTTACAAGGGGAGACTCTCGCAAAAAATTTCTAGAATCCTATTTTTCTCTTTCCCCTTCAAGATTTTTTATCCTGATTTACAAAGATACCTCTTTCTTGACTCATTCTAATGCTTCTTTCTTCCGTAAACCATCTGAAAATTATATTTATCTTCATTCAGTAGATGTTTCCTTCTTAAACGGTTAAACTAATTTTCATTTAATGTTGCAACCTGTTCCTACAAAATTCAGAAATGACTTAGAAATAAATAGGCTTTTGGCCTCTCTTGTATCCATGTGTTTTATTTCTCCTTCTTTCCTTCTTCTACAAACTATTTCCAACTTCTTTCAAGTGTCATTTTCCACATCTGTTTCTTTTGCAAGTTGCTTTAGATTCTACCTTTCTAACCCAATCCTTAGCTTCTTTGATCTCTCTTGCTACTCATTTCACTTTATGTGCTTTGTCTCTTCATTTGTTGCTAGCTCATTTGTATTTCTTTCCTTCAAGTACCATTAGATGCATTGAACTTAGAATATGTATTTGCTTTAGAACATGAGCATTGGAATAACATTGTACCCTGAGCTCAATTTGACAGATACTTCTCTTGATTTGTAGGTATTAGGAGATGGAGATGGAAGAAGTAAGATGAGAGAGTTGAGATGGAGATTGAGATGATGCAGAGCGGGGATAGAAGACGAAAAGGCAATGATGGGTTCCTTTTTACTCCTCTACTCTTGTTCTTTAGCACATGCAATATTCTCATTTCTATGTATATGATGAGTCACTTAGTCACATCCCATGGCTTGTGTGGGAAAACTTATGATCTCTTATGAATAAAGCATTAAATTGAAATAATGATTTGATTATCCCTTTCTGTATTCAGTTTTCCTTTGATTGTACAATGATGTAGGCAACTCAATATCTCAATAAAATGAATTAACATAAGGGATAATCTTAAATGAATACCTTTAACTTCAGCAAGGACTATTTGAATGAGATATGTCTCCTTGTGTGTTGTGTGACTGCATTAGCTTCCATTCTTCATTTTGACTCCTTCCTACTACTTACATTTGGACATTATTGTCACTATTTGTTTGTCAATATTTTCTTGATGGAACTAGTAGGAAAGGAGTCAATTGTAATCTTTTATGGCAGCATAGATAAATGCAAACTCATTAATCACAATAACTGTAATAAACACAAAGTAATAAATCTAATAAGCACAAAGATAATAACTGTGAATCTGATTATCTAAAAAACTGCCACTATGTGTGTTGTTTCCAAAACTATACACCTTACATACTCTAAAATTCGGTGTCTTCATCAAGATAACACGGCTGTCCTTCAGGGCTTGTGTTCTTTTGCTGAGGATATTCGTGAAATTACAGACTATGTGAGTTGTTATGTTTTGTAACAACACACATAGCTATAGATTTCACTTAATCTCTTTCACAAATCAGCAATAAAAAAATAATCTGGTATAAATTCCCTTGGCTTAGGTATACTTCACCAAAGCTATCCATCGTAACAAAGTTTTGAGTTGCCCATTTTTGTAGAAGTGCAAAAATTGTCAACATTTCTGGCGATCCTCCGGGGAAAGTTTCCCGCTAGCTTGTAGACTAGTGCCTTTCTCTTGTCCATTGGGTATGGAGTCCAAATCTGTGACCAAAATCTGCCCTTTTTCTGAAAGGTCCAAGCTGGGAAAAGATTTGGCAAGCCAGACCACGTGCACGAATGCACTTATTGAAAATAAAGAACGATGCAATGTGCAGAACTTCACTTATTGAATGGAAAATCCTATTCTAACCAATCACTATAAGATTTTCAATAATAGTGTTTAAGAAACATACCATTCATAGGAATGGGAAGTTCCTCTCCATTCAGCTTAGAAAGCTGAAAAGCATTGTGTTGTTTACAAGCTGATATCATGTAAGGATCACTCCAGAGTGTATCAAACTTTGAGTGTCTTCCTGGCTTAGCATGATCAGCATCCCATTTCAACACAATATCTCCTTCATTGAAGATTCTTAATTTGTACTTTCTTGTCAAAAGTATTTTTCATCTGTTTCTGATTTTTCTCCATATTCAAATGAGCTTGATCTCTTAGCTCTTGTAATTCCATCAATTCTGCATAACGGATCTGCAATGGTTCATTCTCAAGTAATTCCATTTGATGCAGTAAATCCAATGCAAGTAACTCAACTTAAATTTTCATTCTAACTTCTTTCCCATAAACAAGTTTGTACGGTGAGTTTCCAATTGATTTCTTAGGGGTCACCCTATCAATCCAAAGTGCTGAATTCAAAATTAGATGCCAAGCTCTTTGATTATCCTTGAGTGTTCTTCTAATGATCATTAATAGATTCTTGTTAATGCTTTCAGCTAATCCATTACCATATAGGTAATAATTAGATGAAGAGCTCAAGTAGATTCCATGACTAACATCCCAATCTATTACTTTAGCACCGAGAAAGGCTAAATAATTATCATATATGATAGCTGCTGGAACACCAAATCTGCAAACTATACCTTCATAGAGAGCTAGTATTGAAGCTTCGTTAACATCCTTCAAGGCTACTGCTTGAGTCCATCGTGTAAAGTAATCTCTAGCAATTAGAATCCATTTGTGTCCTTGTGAAGAAGGTAGGTTAATCCTCCTAATAAAGTCAAGACCCCACTACATAAAGGGATGATCAACTAAAATAGGCTGTAAAGACAGCAAAGCTAAACGTTCTTTTCTGACAAAGAAAGCACATTTCTTGCACTTTTTTATCCATTCAAAATAGTCCTTAAATATGCTAGGCCAATAGTAACCTACTTTCATGATCTTCAAAGTTTTATTACGTGCTGAGAAGTGACCTCTTGCATCTCCTTCATGGAATTATGATAATATCTTTTGAATCTTGTCATAATCGACACATCATAGCAAGATTCCATTTATATCTCTTCTGAACAATACACCATCAAGGAAGAGATAAAAAATAGTCTGTAACCTGTAATATCTTCGTTTATTCTTATCCATACCTAATGGATAAGTGCCATGTTGTAAGTAGTCAACCAAATCAGTCATCCATCTCGATTCTTGAATTTCTTGAGAAGGTTCAAGTTGTTGATTTTCTGGTTGCAACATAACGTTTGATTGTTGATACATGGTTTCAGGATGGTGTTCTAAAAATTTGGGTTTTACATCCTGTTGTTTCTCCATAGCAACAATTAGATGCTCACATAAACCTTTACCTTGAACTGTCTTGGAAACTCAGATATCAACATCATATTCCATAACCTTCGTTATCCAACCTGCTCTTTTCTCATTCAACTCTTTGTTCAACAAGAAATCTTTCACATTTGTATGAGAAACAAGAACATGAATTCTATTGTTTGAAAGCATCTACTTAAAATTATTTAGTCCTCTTACTATAGAAAGTACTTGTTTCGTAATTGTGCAAGCTCTGTCCAAAGAAAGTAATTAGCTGTTTAATATTCTTGTCATTGACCTGAGTTAGAATAGCTGAGATTGTTTCAGCTCCTGCAAGTGCATACATTGTAAAATCTTTATCAAAATTTGGATTTGTAAGAGTAGGATCTTGAGAAATAGATGTTTTAATAGCCTTGAAACCTTCTCTCCCTTTGCTGGTCCAAGAGAACGTTTTCTCTTTCCTTAGCATGGTTGTCAGTGGCTTAACCAATGCTATCAAATATAGGACAAATCTTGTAAAAAATTTGATTTTTCCCAGAAATATTTGTAATGCCTTCTTGTGATGAGGTAATGATAGTTGTGATATGGCTTCAATTCTGAAAGGATCAATTGCTAAACACTGTTTAGAAACATTATGGCCGAGTACCTTACCTTCATGTACTGAAAAGATAGAATTTTTGGGATTCAAAGATATTCCAAATTGCCTGCAGATCTGAAAAGTCTGTCTCAGATGCATTAGATGTTCATTAGAATTTTTTGAGAATACAGTGACATCATATAAATAAACAAGTATGCATTTATTTAGTAGGCTACGAAAAGCCATGTCCATTGCATGTTGAAACATTGCACTGACATTTGAAAGACCAAAAGGCATTCTTTTATAAGTGTAAGTACCCCACTTGGTGGTAAAAGTTGTTTTATATCTACTTTCTCCTCGGACTAAAATCCTATTATATCCACTGTAACCATCTAGAAGGGATAGTCAATCTGATCTTGAAACTGTTCTAAAAATTTGATCCATGTTCGGTAGTGGATAATGATCTTTTAACAATGCTTTGTTAAGATCTCTAAAATCCACACATAATCTGATTTCTTCATTCTTTTTTCTAACTGGAACAAGATTTCCTACATAACTTTAATACTTAACTGGGAAAATAATTCCTGATTCAATCGATTTTGATAATTATTTCCTCATAAGAGGTTTTATTCTGGGATTTATAGGCCTTTGTTTCTTCCTAACTAGTTTAGAATTTTGTTGTAATTCAATCATATGTTGTGCTAGAATTGAGTCAAACCCTTTCAAGTCTTCGTATCTCCAAGCGAAAACATCTTTAAATTTAGTGCAAAGCTTAATAAAATACTGTTTTTCAGATAAGAAGCATACCTTTCTTAGAAATAAGTTCTTTCCTTCATCAACTGAAACCTCTTCATAATTATCAGCATGAGTAGACATCTTAGCTTTGTCCTTTCTTAACTGGTCATCAATGCTAAAGATGTCTTCCAATGTGACAAGTCCTCAAGGAAACTTGTTTGTCTTTAATTGAACAATTTGGTCACCATATAGATGATGTAATTTATCCTGATTTACTACAGAAAATTCAGCTTCTTGATGTAAAAACCTGCAAATTTGATTATCACTCTCAAACACCTACCAATTAGATTCATTATCAGGTATAGAAGGCCTAACAATCAACCTAACATGAGGCTAAACTTTGTTGTTTTCTATTTGTTACAGCACTTCGAAACTAGCACCAACTGCTGCCAGTCTATCAACATGTTTATTTTCAGCTCTAGGAATAGACCGAATATTAATGGCATCAAAATCTTCCACTAAGTCTGAAACTCTATGCCTGTAATTCTTCATTAATGGATTCTTACATACATTGAAGTTGTTTACTTGATTTATTACTAACTCAGAATCGCCAAAGACTTGTAACGTGTTGATTCCACTTTTTCTGGCCCAAAGTAAGCCATGAATTAACACTTCGTACTCAGCTACATTACAAGTGCACGAAAATTGAAGAATCAAAACTGTAAAATACCTTTCATTTGTTGGAGAAGTGAGCATCAGACCTGCTCCCTACCCCTTCTTATTCTTATCTCCATCAAAATGAATCTTCTAAATCCCTTCTGTTGAATTTTCTATTTTGGACAGCAAGGGAATTGCTACATTTTCTTCATGCATGCAATATACACCGAAAATATGTTCTTCAACCTCTTTAAAAGGATCATGAGGATGTTCTTCAACTATTTTCTCATCCATAAACATGTTAGACACACCCTCTAGCACTGTAATCTAAGCTAAATCATCAAAATCAGATTGATCTAGAGTGGAATAATTTTCCAAAGCATTTGGTGAATGAGGCTCAATATGAAATCTAGCCAATGGCTCTGAATTGATGGTAACTTTAGTCTCATAACGTGTAGTAAACAATAAGAAAGACCAATCAGAAGAGAGGTAACCTCCTATTTTTGCCGTGAAGTCTCTAGATAGGCACAAAGAAAATTATGGAGATAAATCCACAACAATAACATCTTGCAAAATGGAAAAATTTGGGCAAGCATGTAATGTTACCTCCAAATTTCTGATTATATCAACTATCTTGGTTGTATTCCCATCAAGTTGTAGAACACTTTTTTTTGTTGGCTCATACTGCAAGCCTAATTTTTCAGCAATTGGCTTTGGCATAACTATGCTATTGGCAGTGTTGTCCACCATGCAGTTATTAACTAAATTTTCTCCAATAATCATGGATAGATAAAAAGATGGTGGATTTTTCATGTCATGAGCATTCAATAACTTTTGATCCATCCATCTAACATCCTTTACGTGATCTTGATCAAGTGTTCCAAGGACCATATCTATATTTTAGACTTCCTTTACTGCTATTTTTGAAAAAATCTGTAGTTTAGCTAGTTCATGAGAGAGTAAATCTTGTTGTCTTGGAATGCTTAAGGAATCCCACATTGAGATTTTAACATTGTGCTTCTTCATCACATCAACAATATTAAAAGAAGCAACAGTCTTAGACATAGACTCGATCGTTTTAGCATAAGCTTTAATAAAAACTGATCCTGCTTCGGCAGCCTTGGATATCTTAGGGATAAACAATCTTCTTGGATCAGGCTGAAGCTATTTTTGTTGGTCTTTACCAGCTGCAACACTTCTTTTTTTCTGGGGGACAATAGGACTGTTGGCTAGTTTCAAGGCTGTAGATGTTGATATATCAGTAATATTGAGCAGCATAGGTCTGTTTTGTTATTTTTTATTTTCGGTAGCTTTCTCTTGAGCTCTAGTAGTAACAGCAATGAAATCCTCCTCATTAAAGATGACAAAATTCTATTCAGGTGTTTCTTAACATGAATTCTTTTACCCACCATACAGTTGAGGTCTGAACACTGCTTCAGATGAGTACGCAACAGATTCAGGTTCAGAAGTATTGGGAATTTTTACTATTTGATGAGGTTGATTACAAGGTGGCACCAATCTTCCGAGCCATATTAATTGGAAAAAGAGAAGCACAGGAAATTAGAATACAAATTGCCTTCACTAATAAGGCTGCCTGGTAATTTGATTATGGTGGTAAGGCTGCTATTTTTTTTTTTTCTGATTTTTTTTTTTGTTGTTTTTGTGGTGGTTTGTGGTGTGGTATGGGAGGGTTAGGGTGACTTTTTTGTGTTTTATTTTTTTATATTTTAGGTGTTTTTGTTTTTTTTTTTGGAGGTGTGGTTGTTTTGTTTAGTTTTTGTTTTAGTTTTTTTGTGTTTTTTTTGTTTATGTTTCGGTTTTATTTTTATTGTTTTCTTTTTGATCTGTAGTTGTTTTTTTGATTTGTTATGACTTTTTACTTTTTCTGTTTTGTTTTAATTTTGATTATGTTGGTAATGCTGCCTATTCTGTTGGTTTTGCTGATAGGAGCTTGATATGGCCCTATAAGGAAATGTACGCTTATTTTTAATTAATGTCATCTTATTTCCCATGGTTTGCAAGGATTTAAAAATATCTGGGGATGGGGCTGCAACAATATGCTCTACGATTTTAATAGGTTGTGGGATGGGAGCTGAATCTGCTAAAAATGGCATTGTAGGCCTTGGTGCTAATTTTCCAGAATGAATAAGGTTGTTTTCAGCTTTTATAGTAGTGTCATAGGCCCCTGGAAGAGTAAAATCTCCTATGGATTGGATCATAGTTGCAATATCACTATTTAATGCTCTGAGGTAATAAAGGAAAGTGTGATCAGCTTGAGGCTTAACACTTGCTAGGATTCTTGTTATCACTGAATCACAGCACCCTTGTGTTTATACAAGTGCATATACTTGAACTCACGGTGTGATTGGATAACATGGGTACTATCTCCAAGTTGTGGCACTTGCTACTTGAGATAGACCTCCAGAGAAAGTTGGTTCTTGCTCCTAAACTACCTGCCACAATCTACTCTAATACAGGATAAGCTAACTGTTCTAATCTAAATTTCCAAGGGACCAGGGAGAGAGAATGCATAAAATGAAAGCCTACACTAAAGCGGTGATACACCAGAAAAGGAGGGTGTGAGAGTAGTCTCCAAATGTGTGAAATACAGAAGTAAAGTACACACTAGAAGAGGTGATGACAATTCTCCATAATCTAGCAAAATGCATTCACAACAATATTCCAAGCATACACAATGATAATGGATCCCTGCAAGAACATAATAATAAACACAATATTCTTGTAGAAAGATTAAAGGGGCAAGAAGAATGCAAGAAAACATAGTAGGGGAAGATACATCCACAAACTAATATTTTATTGCTTCATGATATGCACAGTTCAGTCTATTACAAGATAAGGGCCTAGATCACCATAAAAGGAGTCCACTACAAGGGCCTACAACACACTGGGTTCACAAAGAAATTTTGGTAGATCTTTGCTACCCAAAAACTCTTTGTTTTACAATGAGCCCAACACTCCAATTTAAAGAAAAATGAGAAGGAAAAGAGAAGGGAAAATGGAAATCCCGAAATCTGTCCTTCAACCACCTATAAGAGGTATTAAATGGAATGAAATGATTGTACATTACTTGCAAAAGGCTCCCCATACTTTCCCATGTGCTGCAGCAGAGAAAGAATGATGACCATGCCTCTTAATTGCACTCTCAACTACAAAATAAAACACTGTTATGAACCCGGCCACGTTTTCTTAAAAATATCAATCAATTTCTCATAAAATCTAGAATTTCTTAATTTTTGTGCATCGGGCCCAGAGCCATGATTCCAACGGTACCAATTTTGTGTGATTTTGTTGAGAAATGCAAAAGTTATGGCCTTCTGAGTGCGGATAGCTATTTTGGGTCTGGCAGGAGTTTTCTGTCATTTGACGGGAATGAGCATTAACTAACTGGAGCTGAATATATTTCTCTTATTTAAATATATATACCATCATCAAAAATAATAAATCCAGTTTTTTTGGCGTAGAGGATGTCGTGCTCATTCCAGAAAGTCTAATTTTATGAAAATCGGAGCTCGGAGTCAAAAGTTATGGCCGTTTGAAGTTTCCGGACCAAACGTTGACTTTTCTTGCTTGCGGTCAGCCGCTTCGGCTTTCCGCGTCCCACGTGTCCCTTTGACCCAGATGTCCCAGTATGAAAGTCCTCTGTTTCGGCCGAACCAGTCGGTTCGCGTCCGCCACGTACTCTTGTCCCGCTTGTCCCGGACTGCTTGGGACAAATTCTTCCGATTCGCCCGGTTCGCGTACTTTTGTCCCAACTGTCCCGGTACGAAAGTTCTCATTTCGGATGATCCGGCCAGTTCATGTACTTTGTGTACCTTCGGCCCAACTATTCTGGGCTGCCTTAAGTCTTTTTGGCCGACTCGCTTCCTCCGCATACTAACTACCCGGATGTCCTAGACTGCCTGTTTCAACAATTAGTCAATTTTTTCCCCTTTTCAGCCAGTTCGGATTTCCGCGTCCCACGTGTACTTACATCCCAATTGTCCCAAATGTTGCACAGAGCGCCTAGCAGCCTTTCAGCTGGTTCACAACCTGACGTCCCAACTGTCCCAAGGACTGCCTGGACTAGGACTTAGCCATTTTTCGTGATTTTTTCTGGCCCAAGCTTGTTTTCTCAATTTTTTCACATTTTTAAAACTTGCTGGGTTTTCTTCTTGGACAGAAGAGTTAGAAAGAACCCGAGGGGACCCCAGAAACATGATTTTTTACCTTGAATCAACATAATTGCTTGGGACTAAAGAATTTGATGCATGTTATCAAAATTACCTTGAGGGGTGAATTTTGGATAACAATTTTGGCGACTCAGCGGGGTCATCTGCCTGCTAGATGAAGAATGGCCAGCTGCTTGTAGCAATCCATTGGGCATGGAGTCTATCTGATAACCTCTCAGCTGATCTAAAATTTGAAAACTTGTGTCCTCGAGCCATTGAAACATTCGTTGAGCTGATTTTCCTGTGGCTGCAATTCTTTTCCAGGAGCTTGATGAACTGCCAACATGCACATACTAGAAGCAATAGGACATGTGCAAAAGCACTTAGGGAAATAAAAACTACTCTAACAGTAGTACAATGTGCATAAGCACTTAGAGGAATGGAACTTCTAAATTAATATTTACAAGGGTGAAAATCTATCTTTTTAGTAGCAATGTTTGAGATAGATCCCATTGACCAGAATCTGCAATTCTTCACCATCCAAATTAGCCAGTCAGAAAGAATTACTACCTTTGCATTCAATGATCATGTATGGGCCACTCCAGATGGCATCAAACTTGGAGTGCTTTCCCAGTTTTGCATGATCAACATCCCACTTCAGTACCAAATCTCCAGTTTATAATATCCTGTTCTTAGCTTTCTTGTCAAAACTCTTTTTGACCAATGCCTTATCCTTTTCTATGGTCTACATTGTGTGCTCTCTTGTCTCTTCTAATTCCATCAGGTTTGCATACCTAATTTCCATAGGTTCAAACTCAGCTAGTTCCAATTGTTTCATGAGCTCCAATGTTGGTAACTCAAGTGATATAGGTAGAACTACTTCCTTTCTGTACACAAGCTTGTAAGGAGAGCTTCCTGTAGACCTCTTGGGTGTGATCCTATCGGCCCATAGGGCTGATTTGAGCTTTGAGTGCCAAGTCCTCTGATTCTCATCAAGAGTCCTCCTGATGATTCTTAGTAGATTCTTGTTCGTAGACTCGGCTTAGCCATTACCTTGAGGGTAATAGTTCGATGAAGTGCGGAGATACAAATAATTCTTGACAGCCCATTCAGTGACCTTTGTGCCAAGAAATGCCAATGCATTGTCTGATATGATAGTGGCAGGGGCACCAAACCTCGTGACTATCCCTTCATAGAAATCTAAGATATTAGATGCATTTGCCTCCTTGAGTGCCACTGCTTCGGTCCACTTGGTGAAATAGTCTGTTGTTGTTAGTATCCACTTGTGGCCCTGACTTAAATTGGGATTGATAACCCCAATGAAGTCCAATCCCCATTGCATGAATGGCTGATTTACTGAAATTGGATGAAGGGGCAGCGCTGCTAACCTTTCTTTTCCTGCGAAGAATGCACATTTCCTACATTTCTTGACCCATGAGTAGCAATCATTGAACACAGTAGGCCAATAGTAACCAGCTTTCATGATTTTGAGAGCTGTCACTCACAGAGCAAAGTGGCCTCCTGCTTCCCCGTCATGGAACTCATGTAATATCTTCTCAACTCGACCTGCTCTAATGCATCTCAATAGAACTCCATTGATGTCTTTTTTAAACAAAAATCCATCAACAAGCACATCTGGAATGGCTTGTAATCTGAAGTATCTCCTCTTTGATTTGCTCACTTCTGGAGGGCACAAGCTTGTCTGGAGGTAATGCACCAAGTATTGAGTCCAACATGGGATGGGTGCATCATCAACTAGTTGTTCTTGATCATTCTGTAGTAGCAAGACAACATCCTCTTCACTTTTTGACTCATCTGGTTGTTTGGAAGCGAGCTGCTCACATAATCCTTTGCCACGAACTAGCTTGGTCACTTTGATTTCAATATCATATTCCATCACCCGAGTGATCCAACCTGCTCTTTTCTCATCTAAATCCTTGTTTAGGAGGAAGTCCTTGACACCAGCATGAGACACCAGCAGTTGAATCTTGTTGTTTGAGACCAAATGTCTGAACTTCTTCAAGCTCCTGATGATAGCAAGGACATGCTTTTCGATGAAAGAATATTTTATTTCGTAATCTTCCAAGGTTTGACTGAAGAATGCTATGGGCTGTTCTGAACCTTCTCTATTTAGCTGTGTCAAGATAGCTGAGATTGTATCTGATCCCCCAAATGCATACAACATGAAGTCCTTTGAGAAATCTGGGTTGATAAGAGTTGGAGCTTGTGATATTGCATGCTTGATGTTTTCAAAACTCTCTTTGCCTTCTGTTGTCCATTTGAATGCTAGACTCTTCTTCAACATCATAGTTAGAGGCTTCACAAGAGTGGTAAAATTAGGCACAAATCTCCGGACAAAGTTTATCCTTCCTAAGAAGCTTTGGAGAGATTTCTTGTGGTGTGGTAATGGAAGCGTTCAGATGGCTTCAACCCTTTCAGGATAAATTGTTAGCCCTTCCTTAGAGACAATGTGGCCCAATAGTTTGCCTTCGTGTGCCAAGAATACACACTTCTTTGGATTCAATGACACTCTGAACCTTCTACACCTCTGAAACACTTGTCTGAGGTGAAAGAGATGGTCTGCTGCATTCTTTGAGAAGACAGTGATATCATCTAGGTATACCAGCACTATCTTGTTGATCAAGCCTTTGAACGCCATATCCATAGCTCACTGAAATGTTGCTCTGGCATTTGACAGTCCAAATGGCATCTTCTTGTAAGCATATGTGCCCCATTTTGTAGTGAAGTCCGTTTTGAATTGATCTTCTTCTTTCACCATTATCTGATTATAGCCTGAATATCCATCTAGCAATGAAAACCTTTCTGAACCAGCTACAACCTGCAATATTTGTTCCATTGATGGAAGCGGATAATGATCTTTGAGTGATGCTCTATTTAGATCGCGAAAGTCCACACACAATCTTATTTCTCCATTTCTCTTTCTTACCAGCACCAAGTTTGCAACCCAACTTGAGTGTTTGATGGGGAAGATGATACTAGCATCAATGAGCTTGCTTAACTCTTTTCTCATGAGAGGTTCAATATGAGGATTTACTAGCCTTTGCTTTTGCCTAACAGGATTGGATTCCAGATCCAACTCAATAGTATGTTGTGCCAACTTTGGGTTGAAACCTCTTAAATCTTTGTAAGTCCAAGCAAAGACATCTGGGAACTCTTGACAAAACTGAACAAAATCAGATTTCTCTTGTGGAGTACTTACTTTGCCAATTTGCAATGTCTTGCCTTCATCTACTAAGATAGGTTCTGAATCTTCACCCTTTACTTGAATGTTCGCCTTCTCCTTCCGGAACTGATCATTTGGGTTGAAGATTGACTCTAAGGTTATGAGGCCTTTTGGAAATTTGTTAGTCCTCAGCTGCACCACTTGGTCACCATACTGTTGCTCCAGCTTGTTTGATTTCTCATGGAGAACTCAGCTTCTTCTTGCAGGAAATTAACAATCTACTGATCATTCTCGAAGACTTGCCAACTTGTGTTGTTATTAGGAACAGTTGGTCTCACAACCACTTTGATATGAGGCTGAGATTTCTCACTTTTGATACTTTCTACAACATCAAACGCAGCCCCAATTGCTGCCAGCCTCTCAGCGGCTTCATTCTTTTTCCTTGGGATGGAATTGATGCTAAAAGCTTCAAAATCTTCAATAAGATCCCATACCTGATTTTTGTAGTTCTTCAACATATCATTTTTGGCAGCATTTTTTCCTTTGACTTGGTTTACGATCAGCTCACTATTACCAAATACTTGTAAATTCTTGATGCATTTCTTCCTTGCCTAGTGCAATCCATGAATTAAGACTTCATACTCAGCTGTGTTGTTTGAACAGGAAAACTGGAAATGGAAGGCTGAGTAATACCTTATACCTTGGAGTGAAATGAGCATAGCTCCTCCTCCTGCACCTTGTCTACTCCTCAACCCATCAAAGAACAATTGCCATACTTCATTCTTGTCCTTATGATCTGGCTTGGTGATGCTGGGGAGAGGTTGATTCTCTTCATGTAAACAATAAACTCCTAGCTCAGATTCTTCTATTTCTTGATAGGGATCAAAAGCATGCACCTTGCTTGCCCATTCATCGAGAGTCAAATCTGGGATGCTTCCAACCTTGGTGTCAGCTTCATCAGTGCTTGGAAAATCTTCTTGATCAAATGTTGAATAGTTGGTATTGATTTGGCTGGGAGTGTAAGGCTCAATGTGAAAGTTCGCAATAGGTTCAGACCTGATTGTGGCTTTGGTTCCGTATCTTGTTCTGAACAACATGTGTGACCAATCTGCCGAAAGATAGCCTCCAATTTTAGCAGTGAAGTCTCTTGACAAGCACAATGCAAAGAGTGGTGGTAGGTCTATGACTGACACATCTTATAACACTATTACTTTGGGACATGCGTGCAGTGTGAGACTTAAACCTTTGATTACTCCAACCGTTGTCACTATTGTCCCATCTAATTGCACTACTCCTTTGGATATGATTTCATATTGAAGTCCCAATTGATCTGCTATTTGCTTTGGCATTACTGAACTACTTGCCCCAGAGTCAATCATGTAATTATGTACCAACTTATCTCCTATGATCTATGAAACATAAAATGGAGGGGGCTTCAACATTTTACCTTGTTGTCCTCCATGATTTCCTTCAAGCTGGGCAGCATTTGTGAGTACCTTCTCTTGCATTTGGACCTATTGATTTGAAGTTGACCAATCCTTCATGGCAGCTTGTAGCAGATCTCTTTGTCCTGGGATAGATAGTGATTCCCACATTGATATGTTTACATTTGTCTTCTTCATCTGATCAATGATACTGAATGGAGATGAAGTATCCCTCTACTGTCCCTTGGCTTGCACATTCATTCCTTGCACATGGGTAGTAGCAGCTAGCATCTGAGTTGGTTTAGGAGCTGGTTTGGATGCTCCTTGCATGTTTGGAGCTACAGTTTGTTTACCAGCGGCTTGTGGAGTGGTAGAAGGTTGTGGATTACTCGAAGCCAATCGCTGTTCTTCACCCAAATTTCTCCTCTTTGACCTTGTGTTGGCTGCAACACTTTGAGAGGGTATTTGATTCATACCACAGAAATCTTCAGCCTGTCAATTGACAAGAGTAGTTTCATTCAGAGATGTTCCTTGCTAAGGTGCTCCTTGTTGCTGGTCTTCTTTGTGGATGGACTCTTACGAACCACCAATGGTTTGCACCATTAGAGCCTGATTTAATGCACCGAAAGCACATTGATTGGTTATGTGGCTGACTGCATGGGAAACACCAATCATATTCTTGGGCCATGTTATTTTGGACTGGCACCAAAGCTCTGGATGCAGATGTAGCATTGGGATTATAGGGCTGAAATGGTTTGTTGGTAGGAAGCCTTGCTTGATTTTGATTTGCAGCTGGATTGGGTGGTCTTTGAGGTTGATATGGCTGCCTGTTAGGCTGAGCTTGAGGTTGATACGGTCTAGCACTTTGTGCTTGTTGTCTTTTGATAGTAACCAGTTCATTTCCCAAATTTTGCAATTGTTTCATGACCTCTTGGAGTTCATTTGAAGCACTAGAGGATGAAGTAGAAGCTTCGTTTGAACTTTGATTTCTAGGGGTGGGAATAGGAGCCAAAGTGGGTGCTTGACTAGTGCTTGGATTTTCTAGGTTTGGATACAAGGGCATGGGAGGCCTAGGAGTCAGTTTACCAGCTTGAATAAGACAGTTTTCAGCCCTAATGGCAATACTATAAGCAGCAGGTAAGGTTGTGCCTCCCATAGATTGAATTAACATAGAAATATCAGAATTCAAAGCTTTAAGGTAATATAGAAAAGCACCTTCTGCTGTTGGCCTGACTACCATTGGAATCCTATCCCAAGACCTTTAAAATCTAAAGTTGAAGTCAGTCAGTTGCTTGTTGGGGGCTCTCTTGATAGTTGTCAATTGTTCTAGAAGAGACAATTTGTCTCCCTTCTCTCCAAACTGCTCATGGATAACTATGCACAACTAATTCCAATTTGTGATAGAACCAGCTGTAAGGCTCCTGAACCATTGCAATGCCTTCGCTTTGAATGATGATGCCAGCAATTTGACAGCCACATCCATTTTGTTTATCTCATGGATTGCACAGACGTTAGCAATGTCTTTGACATGATCACCAAGAGTGGTATGATTTTCTCCAGTGAAAAATGGATGTTCTTCAATGCTACAATTGGAATTGGATTCTGTGCATTGAGGGAAAGTGGGCTGTTGCCAGTGAAATTGACAAAGGGATTTAGTAGTTGCACCATTCTGATTGGTCTGAGAACCCTTGTTGATGCGAGAAAAGGTCTACCAGGTGGAGGTGTAGACAAAGTTCTATTAGGTGGAGACGCAGATCTTTGAGCTCTTCTTCCCCTTCTTTCTCTGCCTGGAGATAAATGTAGATAAACAAACAATCCTTCCTCCCTAGTTCTTGACCTGGTCTGTATTCTTCTCATAAATTTTCCAGGCTTGGACTACAGAAACCAACGGATTATACCTCTTTTGGAGTCACCAGATGTGCGATTTTAAAGCTCCTTCAAAGCTGGAACTTACAACAAGTGCACATCAATCTTGTTGCAATGAAAGTAAAGACCTCTAAGGTCCCACCGGGCATGCCAGAACTATTATCACCAAATCATAGCACCCTTGTGTTTATACAAGTGCATATACTTGAACTCACGGTGTGATTGGATAACATGGGTACTATCTCTAAGTTGTGGGACTTGCTACTTGAGATAGAACTCTAGAGAAAGCTAGTTCTTGCTCCTAAACTACCTGCCACAATCTACTCTAATGCAGGATAAGCTAACTGTTCTAATCTAAATTTCTAAGGGACCAGGGAGAGAGAATGCATAAAATGCAAGCCTACACTAAAGAGGTGATACACCAGAAAAGGAGGGTGTGAGAGTAGTCTCCAAATGTGTGAAATACAGAAGCAAAGTACACACTAGAAGAGGTGATGACAGTTCTCCATAATCTAGCAAAATGCAGTCACAACAATATTCCAAGCATACACAATGATAATGGATCCCTACAAGAACATAATAATAGACACAATATTCTTGTAGAAAGATTAAAGGGGCAAGAAGAATGCAATAAAACACAGCAAGGGAAGATACATCCACAAACTGATATTTTATTGCTTCATGATATGCACAGTTTACTCTATTAGAAGATAAGGGCCTGGATCACCATGCAAGGAGTCCACTACAAGGGCTTGCAACACACTAGCTTCAAAAAGAATTTTTGGCAGAGCTTTGCTACCCAAAAACTCTCTATTTTACAATGAGCCCAACACTCCAATTTATAGAAAAATGAGAAGGAAAAGAGAAGGGAAAATGGAAATCCTGAAATCTGTCCTTCAACCACCTATAAGAGGTATTAAATAGAGTGAAATTATTGTACATTACTTGCAAAATACTCCCCATACTGTCCCATGTGCTGCAACAGAGAAAGAATGATGCCCATGCCTCTTAATTGCACTCTCAACTACCAAATAAAACACTGTTATGAACCCGGTCACGTTTTCTTAAAAATATCAATCAAATTCTCATCAAATATGGAATTTCTTAATTTCTGTATGTCGGGCTTGGAGCCATGATTCCAACAGTACCAATTTTTGTGTGATTTCGTTGAGAAATGCAACAGTTATGGCCTTCTGAGTGCGGGCAACTATTTTGGGTCTGGCAGGCGTTTTCTGTCATTTGACGGGAATGAGCATTAACTGACTGGAGCCGAATATATTTCTCTTATTTAAATATAGATACCCTCATCAAAAATAAGAAATCTAGTTTTTTGGTGTAGAGGATGTCGTGCTCATTCTAGAAAGTCCAATTTTATGAAAATCGGAGCTCGGAGTCAAAAGTTATGGCCGTTTGAAGTTTCTGGACCAAACCTTGACTTTTCTTCCTTGCTGTCGGCCACTTCGGCTTTCCGCGTCCCACGCATCCCTTTGACCCAGATGTCCCAGTATGAAATTCCTCTGTTTCAGCCGAACCGACTGGTTCGCGTCCACCACGTACTCTTGTCCCGTGTCCCAGACTGCTTGGGACAAATTCTTCCGATTTGCCCGGTTCAGCCGGTTCGCGTACTTTTGTCCCAACTGTCCCGGTATGAAAGTTCTCATTTTGGCCGATCCGGCCAGTTCACGTACTTCACGTACCTTCGGCCCAACTGTTCCGCGCTTCCTTGCGTACTAACTACCCGGATGTCCCAGACTGCCTGTTTCAACAGTTAGTCAATTTTTTCCCCTTTTCGGCCAGTTCAGATTTCCGCGTCCCACGCATACTTTCGTCCCAATTGTCCCAAATGCTGTGCAAACCACCTGGTGGCCTTTCGGCCGGTTCGTACCCTGACGTCCCAACTATCCCAAGGACCGCCTGGACTAGGACTTAGCCATTTTTCGTGATTTTTTCTGGCCCAAGCTTGTTTTCTCAATTTTTTCACATTTTTAAAACTTGCTGGGTTTTCTTCTTGGACAGAAGAGTTAGAAAGAACCCGAGGGGACCCCAGAAACATGATTTTTTGCCTTGAATCAACATAATTTTTTGGGACTAAAGAATTTGATGCATGTTATCAAAATTACCTTGAGGTGTTAATTTTGGATAACAATTCTTTCCCAAGTTCTAGGAAAAAAAATGTTGAAACTAGACAAATATTTATGATGGGCTCTCTTGATAGTAGATAGTTGTTCTATCAGGGACAAATAATCTGAATTATCTTGGAACTGTTCCAGCAATTTCTCTCCTAATTCATCCCAAGTTCTTATGCTTCCAATCTCTAGGTTCCTATACCATTGGAAGGCTTGTCCTTTAAAAGATGTAGCTAAAAGTCTTAAAGCTACGTCTTCATGAGAAATATTGTGGACTGCACATATGATTGTGACCACTTTAATATGTTTGGTAGGTGTAACTTAGTTTTCACTAGTAAATGATGGCAAACTTTTCAAAGCAGCGTTGGGAATATCATGGTACACTGGAATTACTAATGGGCTACCATTAGTGAAGGCCACAAAATTTCTGGATGGTTGAATAGCCATTTGAAAAACTGGGATACTGACTGAAAAATTTATAGGTGGTGAAGGAATATCAGGAGGATTTTCAAAACTAGGTCTGTTAAAAGGCAATGTATTCCCAACCCTTCTCCTTCTAGCAGAATTCAAAGGTAAAGAAACAAATTTAGGAGGAATTCCTCTGACCGATGATCTTGTAGTAACTTTAAACATGGAACATGCTACAATACTGGTCTGAAATCAACTTTACAGAATCGCTAAAAGATCATAGAATCTTTAGAATTAATTTGTTGCAGCTCTTCTCCTGAAAGTAACTTTTATTTCCTATAAATCTACTTTTGATTTGCTCTAGAATCTAGGATTTGCATGTAGATCTGATTCATGGTCCCACCGGGTGTGCTAAAAATTGTTATCTCTCGAAAGTGCACCCGACAGAGAGATGGCAGTAGTTTCACTAAGTTTACAAAGATCTCTCTCTCTCTTAGATACAATGGGGACACCCCAGGTCTGTGGGTATACATATTTTGAGGTGAACCTCGGGGGTTAAAAGGCTAGTTCCTTTTTGGTGTTCACTAAACTATTTTTGGGAGGTTTAAGGTTAAGAGGTGACAGAAAATGAAATAAATACTAAGGTGATACACCAAATTTTGATAAAAAATTGACCTGAGTGGAATACACAACTAATTTGTGAAGAACTCTTTATGTGCACGAACCAATTTGTACTTTATGTAGAAAATAAGCGCAAAGTACTTATTTCGTACTGAGGGAAGTTCACAACAGCGCTAGTAAGCTAACATGCACAATGAAATTTAGTAGAAAATAAAATATTTGCAGTGGGGTAAAGTGATTAATCAGGGAATATTGATTCATAAGACTAATACTGACATACACAAGACTGTAGAATAACTTGGAAAGGCAAAGAATAATTCACACTCAGAGGGAAAAACTTGTAGAAATTTCTTCAGTACTCATATCAAAAGTCCTCTAGGAAATTTCTCTAAAAAAATCCCCCTTTCCATGCTTTGCAAGAGCACACAATATATAGCAAAAGTTCACCCCCATTCCTAAAAATAGCCTCCAGGCTGTACTCGCCCATGCATCTAATTTTATCCTTTATTTAATAATAAATAAAGGAATAAAATAATACAGACTAAAGCATGTGATAGAAATAGGCAATATCAGCCTTAGATATAATACAATCAAACTCAAGTTGACTATTCTATTTTTAAGAAAGAAAGGTGAATAATTTTCTAAAATTACAAATTGCTTGCTAGGCAAGTCTTCCTCCTTTGCACATGCAAATTCATCATCTTCTCTATTTTGTCCTATTGTGAAGGCATGTAAAAAATAATCTCCTGTGTGCAGGTAAAAATATGCAACCTTAGCCATATTTGCAAAATTAAGATGAAGTGGGGACCACCTTCTTTATGCACATGTTTTGATTTCCTTCACTGCTTTGGATAGTCACATGAGTGAAACTTGCAAATTTTGTTTGAAAGCCCATGTGGGGGCCACCTTTGGTTCGAGATGCTACCACATTGTGGACTCAAGCATAAGCATGTATATAATATAAAGGGGTTTACCCTTTTGGCTAGCCCACCATACAATTTGATTCGCCACCTTTAGACCCCTTGGCACATAATACAATTTTCACCATTTCGGTAATCATGAGATATAATATTGTTTTGATTTTTGGGGCATGGACTATAGTTCAGACTTTGTAAAGTCTCCTGTAATGATTAATTGGTTTGTCCATGTGGGCTAGCACCTCGCCATGATGACTCGACCCTTTCGGGTCATAGGCGGTGGAAACCCTAACTGGGCTTGTGTTTACTTCGTTTTTGACAAGCTCTGCTGGCCCTTGATCTTTCCTTTGGTCTCTCTGCCACCATTGATCTTGTTACCATGGGTTAGGGTCTATCCCTGACATTAATTATGGTTGGTGGAGTTAATCTAGGCTTATCACTTCGTAATCTACATTTTGTGATGGTCATTCGATTTGGCACTTGGCATTTGATGATTCATTGATCATTAACCGTTGGTTAGGGTTTTGGAACCCTAGTCTTGAATGCAAGTTAATAGAATTATGAGCTCTGCTTGGTCATTTCATTTGGTTTTCATTTTACGGGCAAAGCCCTAGCAATTTTTTTGTTCACTTTGCATTTTTTTGATGAAAGGCATGGGAACTTGGAGATCTAGACTTCTTTAAGACTGCATACTTGTTATTTACCCTTTGACGCCATTGTTACTTGACTGTTTCTACATTTTTCACGAACCTGGAGGTATTTCTTTCATTTTTTTTGTAACGCGACTTATCTTTCATATATGATCTAAAAATCATTTAGATCTTTCATTCTACTCTGCTGGCTTCTGCATGGAATGAAAAAATCTTTCTTTCTCTCTGGTTTTCGCGCTCTTGGTAGTTGTTGAGCTCGGCTTGAGCCTGCAGAGGGGAATGCCACCATTGTTTTAGTTGTCTGACCATTTCATCATTGGGAATGTTGAGTTCCAACACTATTCTTATTTCTTTTGAAGCTTGAGTTTCGTTCTACAACTCTGAATCTTGGAACTCGGTTAAAATATTCGTGTAGAACAAACTTATTTGTATGTGAAGTGTTTCTCCTTTCTAAAATGGACTTTAAACTCTGACTTGTCATTTGAAATTACTTAAGTTCCATAATGTGCTTTTTTTATGAGCTTTTTATAAGCTTGTCTTGGTACCTGGAAATGTTAACTATATTCTTTTAAAGAAATATATGTCAATATTTCTTCCTACATACAAATGCAGTTCCTTCTTTTCTGTAAATGTATACTTATCTTTCTTTTGTGCTCTGTGAATACATCTTTGACTTGCTGATCTTATTTTCTAGAAGGCATGCTTTGGTTTCAACACTTGTTGAGCTTTGTAGTTTATTCCTTCAGTTGGAAGATGAATGCCATCTTGTAAATTCTGTAGCTTGACATTTGCATTCAGAATAATGACTCTTTGGAAGTTGTATGATGTTTCTTTGTCGCAACCTGATTGCATTCCATCCTGAATAATGAAATAGATACTCCTTTTCTGAAAAAAATAAAGAAAATACTTAATTTCCTTTTCTGTAATGGCATTTCACTTTCCAGAAGTCATAGTAGCAATTATATTTCAATTTTTACATTATTTCTCAATTCTGTTCTTCTGAAAAAGTCCATTTTGCAAGGGGAAACTCTGGTGAAATATTTTCAAAATCCTTCTCTCTCCAGATTCTTATGATTTGACATTTCTAAAAACATATAAACATCTCTCATGCTTGTTTGATTACTTGGATGAGATATCCATGCTGGTTTTACTTGATTCATTTGTAACTTCTAGAAATTTGTAAAGTAGTTGCCCTTTGATTCACACTTGAATTTGGAAATTAAAAGGAACTTTTGATAGCTGTAGCATGATGAAGATCTAGAATACCTGTATGTTTCATTTGATCATGCTATCAACTTAGAAGTGTTGAAACATGTACTTTTCTTGACTATTTTTATTTCTTTTGAAGCTCAGATAGCTTAGAAAGCAATGCAGTAGATTAAAGGTATGTGTGTCAATTCTGTTTTAAATCAAATGTCAATTTTACAAAGGGAGACTCTGGATTTTGTTTTTCAGAATCCTAGTTTTCTCTTTCACGTTCCAGATTTTTGATCTTGATTTGCAAAGATACCTCTTTCTTGACTCATTCTAATGCTTCTTTCTTCTATAAACCATCTCAAAATGATATTTATCTTCATTCAGTAGATGTTTCCTTCTTAAACAGTTAAACTTATTTTCATTTAATGTTGCAACCTGTTCTTGCAAAATTCATAAACGAGTTAGAAATAAGTAGGCTTTTGGCCTCTCTTGTATCCATGTGTTTTATTTCTCCTTCTTTCCTTCTTCTGCAAAATGTTTCCAACTTCTTTCAAGTGTCATTTTACACATCTATTTTAGATTCTGCCTTTCTAACCCAATCCTTAGCTTCTTTGATCTCTCTTGCTAGTCATTTCACTTTATGTGCTCTGTCTCTTCTTTTGCTGCTAGCTCATCTGTATTTCTTTCCTTCAAGTACCATTAGATGCATTCAACTTAGAATATGTATTTGATTTAGAACATGAGCATTGGAATAAAATTGTACCGTGAGCTCAATTTGACAGATACTTCTCTTGATTTGCAGGTATTAGGAGATGGAGATGGAAGCAGAAGATGAGAGAGTTGAGATGGAGATAGAGATGATGCGGGGTAGGGATAGAAGATGAAAATTCATTGTCCTTTTTACTCCTCTACTCTTGTTCTTTAGCACATGTAATATTCTCATTTCTATGTATATGATGAGTCAGTTAGTCATATCCCACGGCTTGTGTGGGAAAACTTATGATCTCTTATGAATAAAGCATTAAATTGAAATAATGAGTTGATTATCTCTTTATGTATTCAGTTTTTCTGTGATTGTACAATGATGTAGGCAACTCAATATCTCAATAAAATGAATTAACATAAGGGATAATCTTAAATGAATACATGTAACTTCAGCAAGCACTCTTTGAATGAGATATGTCTCCTTGTGTGTTGTTTGACTGCATTAGATTCCATTCTTCATTTTGAATCCTTCTTGCTACTTACATTTGGAAACTATTGTCACTGTTTGTTTGTCAATATTTTCTTGATGGAAGTAGCAGGAAAGCAGTCAATTGTAATAGTTTATGGCAGCATAGATAAATGCAAACTCATTAATCACAATAACTGTAATGAACATAGAGCAATAAATATGATAAGCACAAAGATAATAACCATGAATCTAATTATCTGAAAACTACCACTATGTCTGTTGATTCCAAAACTATACACCTTACATACTCTGCAATCTGCTGTCTTCATCAAGATAACACGACTGTCCTTCAAAGCTTGTGTTCTTTTGCTGAGGATATTCATGAAATTAAAGACTATGTGAGTTGTTACATTTTGCAACAGCACACATAGCTGTAGATTTCACTTAATCTCTTTCACAAATCAGCAATAACAAAATAATCTGATATCAATTCCGTTGGCTTAGGTATACTTCACCAAAGCTATCCATCGTAACAAAGTTTCAAGTTGCCCATTTTTTTAGAAGTACAAAAATTGTCAACACAATATAATCCCAAGTTTGCAAGGACAATTTTCATGAAGTTCAAAAGATGCTAGATGCACGAATAATGTTTCCTATTTGACATTCGACATGGATAGCCAATATTGTACCAATTCACAAGAAAAATGGAGAAATTAGGATTTGTGTGGATTTCTGTAATCTTAATCAGGATTTTTTAAAGGATAACTACCCACTACCAGTCATGGACCATATTCTATAGGCAATAATTGGATCAAAAATGTTATCTATGCTAGATGGCTTCTCTAGGTATAATCAAATTGAAGTGGCTAGAGAAGATCAACATAAAACCATGTTCACCACCCCCTGGGGTACATTTGCATATAGAAGAATGCCTTTTGGTTTGATTAATGTCGACACTACTTTTCAAAGGGATATAGGTATGGCATTCACAAATTATAAAGAAAATATCATCGTGATATACCTAGATGACTCGATAGTGGTCTCAAAGAAGAGAGGAGATCACTAAATATATTTAGAGAAAATATTGCAAAGATGCAGACTTCATAAGATCTCTCTAAATCCAAAAAAGTCTATGTTCAGAGTTACAAAAGGGAAACTCCTAGGTCATATTGTTTCTAAGGAGGGAACTAAGATCAATCCTGAGCGTTTTCAAGCTATCAAGAATCTTTCCTCGCCTACAAGTAAGCCTGGAGTCCACTCCTTCTTTGGGAAGGTGAAATTTTTGAGAAGGTTTGTGCCAAATTTTTCTGAGATGTCTACAGAAATCACTTATATGATGAAAGGAAAAGAATCTTTCAAATGGAAAAAGGGAGGTAGAGGCATTTGAACAAATCAAGGGTGCTACTACAAAACATCCTACATTGGTGTGCCCCAATTTTAAAAAGGATTTCATAATTTATTGTTATGCTTCGCTGCACACAATCTTTTCCATTTTGAATCAACACAATTAAGAGGGGATCGAATTTCCTATTTCATTCATGAGTTCTAGATTCGAGAAACATGAACTTAATTACACTCCTCTTGAGAGACATGTTTACGTAGTGGTGAGAGCCCTGAAACACTTTAGGTACCATGTGTTGAATTCTCACACAAAAGTCTTAGTTCGAGACACCGTAGTTAAATCGATGCTGACACAATAGGAACCAAGATCTAAAAGAGGTAATTGGGTCTCCAAGATCTACAAATATGATTTGGATATCAATCCTACCAAGTTGGTTCAAGGAAGAGAACTCTGCTAACTCATCATAGAGAATGAACCACGAGATAACTCTGAAAAAGAACCAGTTGAAGAAAATTTACCACTGGTAATTTTTGTCAGTACTACAAAGGAATGATATTCTAATATTGCCTAGCTTATCACATTTGGCGAGTGTCTATAGAATATGACAGCTAAGGACAAACTAGCTATCAAACTAAGAGCTTTTAGGTACATCATTTGGGATAACACTTTGTTCAAGAATGGAATTGATGGCATGTTTCTCAGATGTGTTGATAAAGAGCAACAACCTAGGTTGTTGGAAGCTTTTCATAGTCATGCATGTGATGGTCATTTCTCTTACCCAGTGATAGCTCATAAAATTCTATGAGCACATTTTTTATTGGCCCACTATGTTTTTCAATGCTCAAAAATGGGTGACAAAATGCGAAGCTTGTCAACAATTTTTTGGAAGATCACAGTTGGCTGCTTTGCCTTTAAAGCTAGTTGTCATTGAAGAACCCTTTCAAAAATGGGGTTTAGATTTCATCGGGGTTTTGAATCCTAATTCTAGTGCTGGTCATACTCACACACTCACCGCAACTGACTACTTTACAAAGTGGGTAGAAGCTATACCAGTGAAACAAACATCTACTGTAGTAATTTGTGACTTCATCAAAGAAAATATATTGGTTCGTTATAGAATTCCACTCTAGATCGTGATAGATAATGATCAAATTTTTCTTCTACAAAGATGATAGGTTTTTGTTATGGGTATGGGATATCTTTGTCTCATTCATTAGATTACTACCCTCAGGGAAATGGTCAGGCTGAATCTAGTAACAAGAACTTCATTACTATCGTGTGCAAGTTAGTTGAAGAAAATCAAAGAACTTGGCATAAAAATTATATGACGCATTCTGCGCTTAACGCATAACTCCCAAAAGGGCAATTGGGATGTCTATATTTCAATTTTTGTATGGAATTGATGCTCAAATTTTCTTCACACTGGAGCTACCAACATTAAAATTAGCCCAGGCAGTTGATGATGAATGCTTCACCAATGTGTTAGATAAAATAATCATGTTCCTAAGCAAGCTTGAGGAACAAAGAAGTAAAGTGGCAAACAGGATCGAGGAATATCAATCCAAGGTAAAGAGGTTGTTTGAAAGGAAAACCAAAGAGAGGAAATTCCAAATTAATGACTTGGTTCTACTTTGGGACAAGAGACGTGAACCAAAAGGAAAGCATGGGAAGTTTGACTCGTTGTGGCTAGGCCCTTTCAAAATTAGAAATTTATGTGGAGATAACAGCTATTACTTGGCATATCTTGATAGAAATCATTTAAATTTTCCCTACAATGGGCAATATCTCAAGCACTATCAAAATTTAAAATAGGTTATTCCTTGTATGTACATAGGTAATAAGGATTTTGGTTTGTTTCTTTTCCTCATCTTTCAGTCTCCCCTCTTGTATCACCCATTTTTTTGTGCCCCATTGTTTTGAGATCATGCTCATGAATATTTTGGTTTGGGTCCATTACTGCGTCCATGAGGTCCTTGTCCTCAATTAGAGCAAGTTGTTATTAGTCAATTTTGACTTCCAAAAATTAATTAAAAAAATAGAAATTTTGAAAAATTTCAAAAGTGTTACTTTGCGTGATTCATCACTCTCATCACGATTGTCTCATTTTTCTGATTGTTCCGGTCTTCATTTCATCCATTTTGGGAGATAAATCCTCCCGGCAGGTCTTAAAATGCAATAATAATTAATTAATTTATTATCCTTTATTTGATAAAATCATTTTTCTATTAAATTTGGGGGTTTTAATGAAAGAAATATTAATATAATAATTATTAAAAGTCATTCGACAAACTTTTTTTAATTGCCGAGTAAGTAAGTTTGTGCTTCCAATTGCCAGGAATGCCAAATTGGCTTCCCAAACCCGGATTTCCCCTTTCCTGGCAAATTTATTTTAATTTCCCGGTTGTGGGATTTTATCCACCAATTTCCAAATCAATGAATTGGAAAACGGGAAAGAAATCTCCCAATTTCCCACATGGGGAAATTTAACGGAGATTGCTAGCCCACTTTTCCATTTCCATTGGCAATTGGCCATTGCTTTCCCCATTTCCCCTGGCAATTAAATCCACTACCCAGGAAGAGGGGAAGTTGGTTTGACCCTCATAAATTCCTTCGACGAACTCGGTGGAAATATTCGTACGAAGCTTTCTAAAATTACTTCACTTCTTCTAGAGAACATCATATTTTTATCACATCCCTCAACAAAGATTTCACGCAAGTCAGGGAATTTTTTTTTTTGGAACAACAAATATTTCCACACATTAGCAAAAGACACGAGGATAAAATAGAGGCCAGAGAAGTGAGGAAGATTGTCATGCAATTGATAAAATACAATGATCACAGGCCATTTTGAGATGCTCCATGTTTTAGCATGAAGACAAGGAAAATAGAAAAGAAGATCCCACACATTCTTCAGGAGAACAACCCAAAAATAAATAGCCACGCATAGCCAGGAAAAGGGTAATATTTATTCATGCATGTTTTAAAAAGATAAATACGATGTGTAAGAAGAAAACAAGATCCAACACTAGCAAAAACAGTAGTCCAAAGGAGGCCATGGATTTTACAAGAATAAAACAAATTTAGCAAAATACAAGGAGAGGGAATAGAAATTTTCACGCTGCAAAAAATAGCAGTACAAAGAAAGGGAGAAAATAGTTTAGAAGCTCATTCAGCAGGGAGAAATATAAAAGCAATTTCCCATGCCTTGGAGGTAAAGAAATTCCAATGCAATTTTAATGAACAATATGCCAATGTAACATGCATAAGTACGTGAACAATTTCAATACAGCCCAAGGAAGAAGATCTCCACGCAACTGTAAAAGAAATAGAACCTTCCAGGGAAGCCAAAGTGAGCATTTTCCATGTTGGGTAAAAGGACAAAGTGAAAGCAATAAAACATTCTTCCATGCAGCCCAAGAAAGAACAATTTTCATTGCCAAAGGAATGTCATTCATGCCTTGGAGGAACCACGTGGAAACAAGAAGGAAAGCACACACACTCAGCAAAAGAGAATTCTCCAAACAAATCTCCACGCACTTATTAAAATTAGGCAATTTCCATGCAAATGAAAATTTCACGTGCTGCTAATAGAAAAGGATTACCATACGCATTTATTAAATTCCAGCATCTCAAATAAGGGAAGACGGAGAAATAGTGAATTAAAAAGATTAAATTTTATCCTACGCGGAGCCATTTTGACCAGATATTTTTTTAAAAGAGATATATTAATTTTTCCGCGGTTTTATCTCTTGAAGTAATTAACTTTGGAGCTCAATATCTCAAATTCGGATGAGCATCGAGAAGAAAGGTTTAGTTCGTTGAATTCTACTCATCTTCATATACTCATTTTCCAAAATTTAAATGCACATCACCTCATTTGATATTTTTCATGCACCCAAGAAAAACCCAGTTTACTCGATTTTGCCACACTCGCAGTTTCATCTTGGTGGAAGGCCTACTTTGAGAACCCATATCTCGAGCCTAGATGATCATCAAGAGAAATGGTTTGTTCATTGAATTATTCCCACATTCATGTACTTATTTGAAAAAATTTAAATGTCAATAGTTCGTTTGATATTTTTCACGGAGTCAAATAAAATGTAGTTTGCATGATTTTGCTACCTACGCAATTTTCATCCTATCAAGGTGACTCAGTTTGAGAGTTGATATTTTAGACTCAGATGATCATCAAGAGAAATGAATTATTTCATTCAATTATAATCACCTTCATATGATCCCTTTCCAATCTTTAGATGCTCTAGGTGACGCTTGGTATTTTTACCAGGCTAATTTTACAGGTGATTTTTGAAGTTTTGTAAGATGGAAATAATAGCCTAAAATCATGCTTATGTTACAATCATATCATCTCCAAAAAAAACAATGTTGTGTTATAGGTTCCAAGCCATTCTAATCACCCCGACACTCCATTCAGAGCATGAGAACATCACCAATACTAACTTGGGACACGTCAACATAGGTCAATTCTGCAATCGCATATCAACCGAAGGCGAGTCAAAATTTTCCTGACACTTGTTCCGAATTGGTCATCACTTGCATGGATTCACCACAAAACCTGCATAGTGTGGTGATTCAACTCCAATGGCTCCGAAACAGAAGCAACCCCTAACTTCCTCATTATGCGGTATAAGTCGTAGCTATTGGCATTGGTCTCTTCGGAGTCAAAAGTCATTGTTATCGACAGAGATCGATAATGGGAGAATCTTGTCTACATCAATTTTCACTTGATCATTATAGCGGATCTATTCATTGACAAACTAAGACTAATGACAAGTGTAACTGTGTGGATCATCAAGCAAGTCCACATCATTCAAGCGTATCCCTATTAGTTCTCAATTAGCACCATGCACAATACTTCATCGGCCAGTATTTAAGTTGTTTAGTTCTTGAATTGGATGATCATGAGTGAATCAGAATGCTAACACTTCGAAATGGTGACAAAGACAAAATACATAACTCCAGGAGGTGAATTACAATTTTGGCTCTTGGAGATCTTCTCAATGGCGAAAGACCAAAAGTTGTATTAGGACAAACCAAGGTGGCGTAACACCTACGGTCTCGCAAAAAATGAATAATTCACCATGGAAAGATGGAGGGGTGGATTAATTTCTCAATTTTTAAGCTTGGCACTCTTGTCATTTGGAGGATTGCGGAGCACGGTCAATGATTTCATTCACGTAGCACTAGGATAGGTGAACTCTTGGCCCAATGGATAAGGCACTGATCCTAAGTGTCTTGATCCAGGTGGCGCATTGCTGAATAGGATGTCAACGTGTGCGTTCAAGTCATTTAAGTGGGTCCACATGTACCCATTTATTTTATTTATGTATTTTTCCTTGAATGACTTTTTGACTTAAGTGATTTCTATTTTTTGTTGTTTTTAATAAAGTTGGTTAGAAAAAGTCAAAGTCACTTAAGTGCCCTATTTAATTATCATGTAAACCATAACTACTTTGTAACCAAATTTTGAGTCATAAAAGGAAGTGAAGGGCTCATTTGTAACTGTGACTTTGAGAGAGGAGAAGAAAATAATTTTGTATGCAAGCGTTATTTCAAAGAAAGAAACTTTGTGTTCTTTTGAGAAGACATTTTGCAGTTAATGAAATATGAACTTTGTGTCCCATTCATTGTCTCTTATAGCATTTGATGTTCTTATGTTCATTAAATTTTAGTGTTTGAATCTTGCATGCAAATTGCGTGTGAGGAAAAATATAATGCTCTATTCTTAAAAAAAAATGTTAAGGTTGGAAATCAGAATTTGCATTTTAGCCCATAGATGGGTTTATTTTATCAACTAAACATATTAGGATAGGATTACAATGAATTTCCACACTTGGGAGATGGAAAGTAATTAAAAATATCCTTTTAAAATTTACCCTCTGTTTTATTCTTTCAAACTGGCAATTAGCTAAACAAAAAATGCACAGATCAAACCTTTAACAATAAAATAACAAATTAAATAATTAAATTAAAGTACTAGACCCTAATCGAATCCAATTAGACAAAAAAACTTAAAGGAAATACATGAAAACCTGGAAAAACTGAGTTCAAAGTTTTCACAATCATTTTGCTGTCAAAATGATAGATTTCGAATTGGAATTCAATCAAACAGATCTACCTCACAAATGTATCCTAATTCCTCCTAAGAACAATTCTCCATGTGTTTTTGACATGTTGAGAGAGGAAGAAGATAAAATTGAATAAATCTCTCAAGTTAAAATTTACCAGTTCACAATGTAAAAGCCTGCACGATGTTTTCTTAAAATTGACCCCTTAAAATTTATCAAAATCAAAACTTAATGATCTTTGTGCAAAGAATACTTCAAGACCCTTCCAGAAAGTTCTTTTTTTCCCAATACCAAGCTCTTTATCAAAAGTTATGGCCTTCTAAATTTTTTCTTCCTTAGCGTCAAAAATCGGGAAAATTTTCCTTTGCTGGCCCGTGGGCCTGAATTTTTCCCTTAGAGCTTAGGAAATTTTTTGTGGAAAAAATTTACAAAATTTATGCAGTGTTGGTGGAGGGGTAGACCCCTTTTTAAACTTAGTGCATCCGGAAAATTTTGGGAAATTTTTTTGAGGTTTCCTTGCTGCCATGTCGACCCATTAGGTGATGCCACATGGCATCACTAGGCATCAGTGGAGGAGAGGGTCGCTTTTTAATTTTTGTGCTTTGGAAAATTTTGGGAATTTTTTTCATCTTTTCCCCACCGTCCCGCTGATCTGTAACCAATCAAGAGCGGCCACGTGGCATGAGGAGCCAGCTGAGGCGCGGGTCAATTTTACCCTCTTAGCCCTTTGAGGAGTTAAAAAAAATTTCTCCCCGCTGCCCCACTTTCCCCACGTTGGCATAAGTGATGCCACGTGTCCCTTGTGGCTTGCGGACTTGTGGGTGCAATGTTGGATTTTCTCCCCACGTGGTAAATTTTCCCCAAACATCTCTCGCTACCCCCGTTCTCCCCGTGCTGGCTTGAGAAGTGCCACATGTCCCTTGTGGACTTGTGGACCTGCGGGTCCGTGGGTGAAAAGTTAGTTTTTTTTCCCCGTGTGATAAATGATCCAAAAGTCTCCCCACGGCCCGCCAACCCACCCTTTTGGAAAAATTTTACCCCAGGGCCTGTCAGCGTGCTCTTGGTGAAAATTTTCACCCTAAGGTCCACTGGCCCATAACTTGAGAAATATGAGGAGTTAGGAGGACTTCTTTATATCAATGAAAAGGTCAAGAAATTTCATATCAAATGGGAATGATTCATGTAATTTTTGAATGTGTTAAGTGTGAGAAAAATCAAGTTGAAACTTTAAGCTTGTTAGAGAGTGGGTATGGTGATGATTTACACTTTGAACCTAATTGAACCTTCTAACCCTATATTTTGGACCTTATGACCTCTAATAATTGTCAATACAAGAAAAGTATGTTCTAGCAGATTTGAATTGTTCTAGAAATTGTTAGTGATAGTTGTTTAAACCATTGTAACCTTGTTGTAGACTCTTCTTATTTAAAAAAAAATATTCCATAATTTTTCCTAACTAACCCTAGGTTGTTTCTTGGGTCTCAAGTGGGTTGTTTTTAATGGGCGCTACGCTTGGTATCAGAGTACTGGTTTAAAAGCTTAAACCATTGGGCACATTAGAAAACTTGAGACATGAAACTTAAACCTATCACAATTTTAAATCTAGAAAGTAACTTAGTTAGAGATTACATATTTCACTAAACATGGAAATTAAATAAAACATATAAAAATGAACTAACTCTCGCCTTGGTCTATTCAGGAGGTGCAAATGGGATGAGGGGATTTTCACATAGACCCAGACTTACCACCACCAGATCATGTTGTAGTAGCCATCCTACCCAAGATTTTGTAGACTCATTAGGATGTTAATGCCGCTCTATGTGGAGGATCAGTAGGAGGACATGCAGCCAGACATTAGAAAGTCCCTTCCATTGAGGGTTAGGTATCTCCTCTACGTAGCGAGGAGCATAGAGGAGAGAAATGCCATGTAGAGTTAGCCAGGGAAGATTCACCATAGAGGGGAAAGGGTGACCGAGTGTCAGGACAAAGAGAGAGGTCTCTAAGTCCTAATCTTAGGGATGAGCATGTAGAGAGACCTAGAGGCCGTCTGACCACAGCTGCAGATCACGTTAGGGAAATCCTGAAGCTTCAACCATCACATTATTCTGGTAACATAGGTGGATTTTAGGAAGAGGCTTGGTTGGTGAGCTTGAGCAGATGCTTTAACATTTGTCCTTGTTCTAACAACACGAAAGCTCGTGTTGTGATCCATGTACTGAGGGATGGAGTTGGTGTCTGGTGGAGGACAAAGGAGTAGAATCTCTATGTTGATTCTAACACAGTTACATGGGAGCTCTTCGAGGAGTATTTTAGGAACAAATATTTGTCATGGAGGCTCATACAACAATGAATAGATGAGTTCCATAACCTTCGACAGGCATATCTTATAGTTGTTGAGTACGAGAATAGATTTCTGGATCTACTCCAGTATGTTGGTTACATGCAAGATGAAGAGGTACAGATCCACATGTTCATCTGGGGCCTAAATCTAGACATTGGAGGTACAGTGTGGATCCATTTTCCATAGACATTAGCTGAGGCCATCGAGAAGGGCTATATAGCAAAGGAGACTCAGGGAAAGACCTAGCAAGCTAGAGATCAAGTCTGGAGCTGCATTGAGCAAATGCAGGATAGTAAATCGAGGGGGTCAGTACCTCTTCCTCATGGTGGATAGGGTTCAACACAGTCACCTTTTAGACCCCAACAACAACAACATTCCTGCCACCTTATAGACCTCCACAGAGGTTTGATGCATAGAGAGCATGAAGTATAGGGCCTATTGCTAAGGTTCCCAATAGGACACCGCGTTCCTAGAGAGCTCACTTAGCATGAGCTCAGCCAGAAGAGACCTCAGTAAACAACAGCTAGATCATCAGGATCCACACCAAAAACCTCTAGAGTACCGATTGGACCTACTATATATGGGAGAGGATCAGGTGGTTATTTTGGTTGTTGTGTTAATGGACATTTTTCGAGAGACTTCCCATAGAGCCCTAATAACAAGGGTAAGACATAGATCTCAGAGCCTACTATTGGTGATATGGGGCACAATCATAGGATGTATGCAATGGTCGTGAACTTCCAGAAAGAGCATCAAAGTACAGTTATTGAGACTACAGGTAACATTGGTGGTATTCCTAGGCTCCATCTTGTTTGACTCTATTTCTTTTGATTCTTTCATTGCACCATCTTTAGTAGAGCGATGTAGGTTGGTGGCAGTTAGGCAGGGTCATAGTTGGGATGTTGAAATGGCTTCTCGAGCCAAGATCTTGGTAGAATCCTTAGTTAAGGAGTGTGTGGTGGATTTGATACCTTTCACCACTACCTCAAATCTTTGTATCCTTCCTTTAGGCTCTTATGGATTCATCTTGGGTATTGATTGGTTGTCTGCACACAAGGCCAAAGTGGATTGTTACCACAAGATTATATCTTGTGCAGATGATTTTGGAGTTGAGACGGTGATTTTAGGGGTTAGTAGACCCGTCTCTATTCACACCATATCTGCTATGTAGCTTAAGCGGTGTGTGTGACGCGGTGGTTAGATGCATGTTGTTACAGTCAATGACAGATCAAAGGATGGGTCTAGTGGACCATCACTAGATGATCACCCCATTTTGAGAGATTTTTCAGATGTCTTTCCATTGGAGCTACTGGGATTACCACTCCCACGTGGGATTGATTTGGAGAAATTCCTTATCCGTCCTAGTATATCCCCTTAGGGTGCACCAGTGATTTTTGTGAATAAAAAGGATGGATCCTTCTGGTTGTGTATTAATTACCTCTAGCTGACATAAGGTGACGATTAAGAATTTTTATCCCCTTCCATCGATTGATGATTTGTTTGATCAGATGAAGGGAGCCACAATTTTCTCTAAGATTGATCTTAAGTCAGGTTACCATTAGCTGAGGATTTTGGAGGTGGACATTCATAAGACTACTTTCCATTCGAGATATGGCCACTATGAGTTCATAGTGGTGCCTTTTGGTTTAACTAATGCCCCCTACAGTATTTATGAGTTTGATGAATGGTGTATTTAGGACCTTCTTAGATAGCTTTGTGCTCATCTTTCTTGATGAAATTTTGATTTACTCATGTACGCATGAGGAGCACAAGGGGTATGTTATCCAAGTTCTTCAGTGTCTTCGGGAGTAGCAACTTTTCAGGAACTTAAAGAAGTGTGCATTCTTTCAGATGGAGGTGTAGTATTTGGGCCATATCATTTCTGGTGAAGGTATCATCGTCAATCCTTCCAAGATTAGAGCTATTATGGATTGGCCAGCACCCACTACTTTGACTTAGGTGTGCAGCTTCATGAGATTAGTAGGTTACTATAGGAGATTTGTTTAGGAATTCTCTGGGATTGCATACCCCATCACTTACCTACAGAGAAAAGGGAAGAATTTTTTTTGGTCAGACAGGTGCGAGTAGGCATTCAGTACACTGAAGGAATGCCTCACTACAACACCTATTCTTGTAGTGTCAGATCCACAGGGTGAGTTTTTCATTTGCACGGATGATTATTTAGTAGGGCTTGGAAGTGTGTTGATGTAGGAGGGTAGATTAGTGGCTTTCCAGTCTTGTAAACTCAAATATTATGAGCTTCATTATCTGAATCATCATCTTTAGCTTGCAGAAATTATGCACGATTTGGTTCAATTGAGGCATTTTCTGATTGGTTAGAGATTCACACTCAACACAAATCACTTGATTCTTTGTCACCTCTTCATGCATCCCAATCTCAACGCTCATCAGCGGCATTGGATGGAGTTTCTTTGTGAGTATGATATGGTGATAGAGCATGTGAAAGGGAAGGAGAATGTGGTGGCAGATGCTCTCAGTAGATGGAGACATGTGGCTATTGCCACCTCAGTGAGCAGAGATTTATGGAGAAGGATACTTCATTAGCTTCCTCTTGATAGCTTCTACATTACAGTTCGAATAGAGATCGATTCTTAGAGACCCCTTGAAGGTAAGTTTGATGGTTTTTCTTTAAATGAAGATGATATTCTTAGG
Organism: Taxus chinensis; assembly: GCA_019776745.2. Classification (NCBI taxonomy): domain Eukaryota; kingdom Viridiplantae; phylum Streptophyta; class Pinopsida; order Cupressales; family Taxaceae; genus Taxus; species Taxus chinensis. Next base: position 602,794,195 of record CM034152.1, on the reverse strand, counting down.
AACAGAGGCTATATTTATGTTCCCAGAGATGGAGGCTTGAGGCTAGACATTTTGGTAGAGGCACATTGTGCACCATATTCAGCCCATCTCATGGTGAAGAAGATGCTACGCCACCTTGAGATAGTTATATCATTCAAGAGGAATTTGTAGAGACGAGGCCCAATTCGTGTCACAATGTTTAGAGTGCTAGAAAGTGAAGGCCGAGCATCAATATCTAGCTAGCCTTCTCTTTCCTCATGCTATACCAGAGTGGAAATGGGACATCATTTCCATGGACTTCGTTATTAGGCTACCGATGTCGAGATATCACAACGATGCCATCATGGATATAGTTGATAAATTGAAAAAAGTGGCTCACTTTTCTCCAGCAAAGACCACTTATATAGCTAGTGCAGTGGCATGAGTATACTTGGATGAGATTTTTAGTTTGCACGGGATTTCATGGAAGAGCATTATTGACCGTGATCCTTTGTACACTTCCCATTTTTGCACTACCATGCAGCATGCTCTTGGGATGAAGATTAATTTCAGCATAGTATATCACCCTTAGATAGATGGACAAACTAAGTGGGTGAATCATATTTTAGAAGACATGCTTAGGATGTATGTGATGGATCAGTAGTCTAGATGGGAAGAGTACTTGTACTTAGTGGAGTTTTCCTACAATAATAGTTTTCAGAGTTCTATAGGCATGATTCCTTTTCAGGATTTCTATGGTAGAGAGTGCAGGACACCTCTTAGTTGGGACAGGCTAGAGGAAAAGGGTTTTTTCTTGGACCAGCTTTGTTACAGGACATAGTTTAGCAGTTGATTTTGATCAGACAGAGACTACATGAAGCACAAGACATGCAGAAGAAGTATGCAAATCAGCATAGGACCAACTACAATTTTGCTATGGGCATGAAGGTGTTCCTTCATGTCAGGGCACACAAGATCCCTATCCATTATGGAAAAGTTTCTAAGTTAGCTCCTAGATTCGTGGGTCCTTTTGAGATCTTGGAGTATATCGGCCCTTTAACCTATTGTCTAGCATTGCCACTGAACTTGTCTCACATACATGAAGTGTTTCACGTTTCAGTTTTTAGGAGATATGTTAAAGATCCTTCTCATGTGTTAGATTGGACATCATTTCAAGTGCAAGATTCAGGGTAGGTGATGCTGGATCCCGTTTGCATCCTACATCGCAACACCCTGCGCCTTCAGGGCAGAGAGGTTGATCAGGTTCAATTATAGTGGGATAGATGTGATGAGACTACATCTACATGGGAGGATGCTACTTTGTTACGAGTTTAGTTTCCACATTTTTTCCAGTGACTTCTAGGAGGAAGTCGAGTCTAAGGGGAGCGGGGTGTAGTGCCCACTTCCCTTTGACACCTTTTTGATACTAATCATGATAGTGCTGATTATATAATAAACACGATTATTGACTTTATTATAGTATGATGTTAAATGCTAGATAATGGATTATTGTTGACTTGATTCATTTATGATGCATGATGATTATTAGAGGCATTTTATATGTTGATGATGATATAATGTTGGGCATGGTTATATGATGGATTTTGTTTGGACTTGTGATATTTGGATATTGTGAGTAGACCTAGAAATGGAAAATTATTGGATGATGATATAGTTGTTGATAAAACTATAAATGATATTGTTAGATTGCTTTGATGTTGTTGTGATTCATATGTATAGATGATTTTAGAATTTTAATTATATTTATATTGTTTTGGACGTTCTAATATGGCCATGAGGCCGAAGGAGGTATTTGTGTTTTGCAAGTTAAAATATCATAACAAACATCGGAGGATTGGAGACCAACCACATTGGAATTCTAGATGAATTCCATAAGGTCACCATGGTAGTTGTATTTGTTTGTGTGTGTTGTTTATGTTAAGGATTCCCATGGGGGGGATCACCTTTAAATATGACCAAGGGATTTTATGTTTTTCTTTTATTTGGTCCCTTTTGTTTAAATTTTGCATGTGTTTTGTGTGGTGCACTTACCCTTGTATTATTTTATTAATGTGGTGTTAATATTGTGAGTAATCATATTGTTTAGTTAATTAATTAAAATATGTCATAAGAATGTAATTATTAGAGTTGTTGTCCATGTTTTAAAGTGTTGTAAGAATGTGTAAGTAATGTGTAAGTGACCTTATAAGTGATGTGTAAGTTAAATCTTGAGTGTGAAACACTCTACCTTCTTAGAAATTCAAATTTTTCCTTGGAGATTGTTTTGGAGGCTTGTGGGACAAGGCAAACTTGTCCCATACTGCTTAAATTTATTTACTAACCATACCTGTGGTTGGGGAGTTGAAATTAGACTTTTATTACGAATTTTGGGAAGACTTATTATAGGTTTTAATTGCACTTTTCTTACATGTTTTAACTTCAGTCCTTTGGGGTGTGGGTTGGATTTGAGTGTGTAAGTAAACTCTCATATTATTCACCCACTTATTTATTATGCATTGGAGAATGCAGTTGAATTTTGGGGGATGGGGTTGAGGATGTGTGATGTGGCATCCTACATGGATCCACCTCATTCTCTTTTCTTCCCTCTTCAATAAAATTTGAATAGTTTTCCTTGTTTTAGGTTGCTTCACTTTTGGAAACATCATTTTGGGTGAATTTTTCTTGATGTTTTGGGAGATCTTGCGTGGAGAAGTTTTGGAAGATTGTTGCATACTTGTTCTTGGCTGTTTTGGATTGCTTGTACTGGGATAAAGCTTCTTGTTTTGGAACTTAGAATGAATCCATCATGAAGAGGTAGGAGTTTGGCTCTTAAAATGCTCTTCTTGTATATATGTAAATGTTCTTGGGTGAATTTTTTTGGCATATGTTGTGGGTTTTTGGGTAGATGTCCTAGTAATGGTTTTGGAGAAGACAATGGGGTTATTTTGTGGGAGGAACAAGTGGTTTTAGGGAGGTATAAGGGTGGAGGGAGTTGGTTTTTTGGTTCCACCTTACAAAGAAATAAATTACATTTATTTTCTCGTTATGGGGTGCCATAAGAGGTTGGGGAGACATAAGAAAATGTGAGGAATAAGGGGTACTTGAGGGAGGCATAAAGGCATGACAAGGTTTTGAACTGATATATATATATATATATATATATATATATTGGTGGGTTTTTCTCAGGTGGTGATACCCATTTTCACCTTTGGGAGGCATAAGCAACAATCCCCCATAGCTTCTTGCTCCTTTTTCTTGCTTGATGAAGCCTTTGTATTATTTGTCATGTTTTTAATGTAGTTGTAAACAACATTCTTTTTGGAAATGTGTTTATTTACGAAAATGCTACTTGTATGTTTTGTGGAACCTTTTTGTTACAATGAGTTGGATTACATCTTTTATTGCTTGGTGGTTGGGGCTTGGGGGCCAATGCAGAAGGATGGATTCTACTCTTCATTAGATTTATTTGTTGGGTGGAGAGCATTACCTTTGCCCTACTCTTGTTGTGATCACATTTGAAGAATGAGGAGTATGCATGTTGCTGTTCTAGAGCTAAGAAAAGATAGTTTGACAATCCCTTGTGAAATTAAATCTCATTGTAACCTTGCCCACTTGAAGTAGATGAACTTGTAAATGGTTATAATGGAAATATGTTGTAATGATTGCAAGTTGTATATTGAAATATAGAAGATTTATACTCCGTTTTCTATTTTGGAAAGAATGTGAAAGAAAGATACATGTTTTTGTATGTTGCATTTTGAAACCAAAGGGAAAGGAAGTTGTAATATTTCATTTAAATTAATGGAAGTGGTTGTGTCTTGTCCATATGTTGTTATTCCATTCGAAATCTATGGTTGGCATTCACTATGAAATCTGTGTTTGAAAAGTGGTAAAGTGATACACATGAGAAGAAAATGTATTATTCTATTTTGTATATATAATATATCTTTTGGAAGGAATAAAACAAGAAAGTTTGTAACGTTGTATTTTGGAATCAATAAAATATTGCATTATATTTTTAAATCTGTATTGTTTTATTGAAATTGATCATCCTTTGTGTTTTGAAATCTCTATTGATAAGAAGAATTATGTGTAAGGAAAAATATAATTCTTTGTTCTTTAAAAAAAGAGTTAATGTTGGAAATCAAAATTTATATTTTAGCCCATAGATGGGTTGATTGAATCAATTAAGTGTATTAGGATATGATTGGAATGAATTTACACACTTTGGAGATGTAAAGTAATTATATATGATCATTTAAAAATTTGCCCTCTATTTCATTCTTTCAAAATGGCAATTAGATAAACAAAAAATGCACAGATCAAACCTGCAACAATAAAATAAGAATTGAAATGATTAAATTGAAGTACAAGGCCTTAAATGAATTCGATTAGACAAAAACACTTAAAGGAAATACTTGAAAACCTGGCAAAATTGAGTTCCAAGTTTTCACAGTCATTTTCCTATCAAAATGGTAAATTTTGAATTGGAATTAAATCAAACAGATCTACCTCACAAATGTATCCTAATTCCTCCTAAGAAAAAATCTCCATATCTATTTGACATGTTAGGATAGGAAGAATATCAAATTTAGTAAATCTGTCAAGTTAAAATTTACCAGTTTGCAGTATAAAAGTCTGTAGGCCGTTTTTTTACAATCGACCCCTTAAACTTTATCAAAATAAAAAATTAATGATCTCTTTACAATGAGGATTGCAAGAGGTTTCCATAAAGTCCTCATTTTATTAAAACCACGTGCTCTTTATCAAAATTTATGGTCTTCTATATTTTTTCTTTATTGGTGTCAAAAATTGGGAAAATTTTCATTGGTGAGACCATGAGCCTGAATTTTTACCTTAGAGCTTAGGAACTTTTTTTTGGGAAAAGTTTCCAAAGTTTAACCATTATCCTGCTAGCTGTAGCCAATCACAGGCTACCACATGTCACCACGGGGTGTTGGCAGAGGGGCGGACCCGTTTCTAAACCTAGCACATCTAGAAAATTTTGGGAAAATTTTCTAATTTTTCTCCACCAGCCAGTGACCAATCAGGGGATGCCACATGGCATCATGAAGCATTAGCAGAGGAGAGATTCGCTTTTCCTGTTTTTTGCTTCACAATTTTTTTGGAAAGTTTTCCATGTTTTCCCCGCTGTCCTTCTGACTTGCAACCAATCAGGAGTGGCCACGTGGCATGAGGAGCCAACGGAGGAGGGGGTCAATGTTACCCTCTTAGCCTTTCGGGGCGTTAAAAAAAATTTCTCACCTCCACCCCACTTTCCCCGTGTTGGCGTAGGTGATGCCACATGTCCCTTGCATCTTGCAGACTTACGGCGCACAATGTGGCTTTTCTCTCTGTGCGGGAAATGTTTCCCAGACATTTCCTGCCACCTCATTCTCCCCGCGCTGGCTTGAGAAGTGCCATGTGTCCCGGGTGGACTTGTGGACCTGTGTGTGCTTTGGAAAAAATTTAGTTTTTTTCCCCTATGCGAGAAACGATTCAAAAGTCTCCTTGTAGCCCCGCACTAACCCGCCATTTGGGAAAATTTTCACCCTTGGGCCCGCAGGTTCACTCTTAGGGAAAATTTTCACCCCAAGGCCCGTTGGCCCATAACTTGAGAAATATGAGGAATTAGAAAGACTAATTTATATCAATGGAAAATGTGAGAAAATTTCCTATCCAATGAGAATGATTTAGGGAATTTTATAATGAGTTAAGTGTGAGAAAAATCAAGTTGGAACTTTAAGCTTGTTAGAGAGTGGGTATGGTGATGATTTACCATCTAAACCTAATTGAACCTTCTAACCCTAGATTTTGGACCTTATGACCTCTAGTAATTGTCAATAAAATAACAGTATGTTCTAGCATATTTGAATAGTTTTGGAACTTTTTAGTGACAGTTTTTCCCTTATAACCTTGTTGTAGACTCTTCTTATTAAGAAAAAGTTATTCCATGATTTTTCCTAACTAACCTTATGTTTTTTCTTGGGTTTCAAGTGGGTTGCTTTTAGTGGGTGTTACAATTCTCCCACATCATGCGCAGACATACTTCCCTACTTTCCAATATCCATCACACCTCTACCCTCAACTGCGTACCCCCACACCCTCCCTTCTCCTAACACCCAACACCCTACTCCACACAGAAACCCCAACCCCCCCTTCTACGTAGCTCTCCATCCCATGAATCCACCGGAAACATAAAAAAAAATAGCTCCACTTATTAACCTCTGCATTTTTATTCTATACTTTGATTTGTTTGAAATCTCAGTTTTAGAGTATTTTGTATTAGAAAATTTTTATATATATATATATATATATATATATATATATATATATATAATCTTCAAGCATTTTTCCTTCCTTAAAAAAAGGGGGTGTTTCGAAAAACCCCCAGAGAGGATTTTTGGTAGAGGAATTAGAAAATATATATAATGATATTATCCATTTACTCCATGAAACCAAGCTCCATAGTTGTCCAAACAACCTGCTCATGCAAATGACAAAATGAGAAGAGAAATAGAAAAGAGAAGAAAAGAACAAAAGATGTTAGGGAAAATTTAGGTTAAGATTGAAATCTATGGCCAAGATTAAATTTATCCTAGGGTTCACATTACACCCTATGTAGTGCCCACATTTTCTAGCCTCAATTAATTGCGAAATTATTAACCCATAGTTATGACTTACCATGGATTTTGAATTTTTTTGGACATTATGATATGTTGGTTTGCTTTCATGGACATGTATGGTGATATGGGGCGTGTAGCGCCAATTTGACTAGATTAGTATATTGACACATTTTATTTGAGGTTGTGGATACTAACACATTTCTATGCGATTTGGGCCTAATCGATATATGTTGGATACTTAGTTTACTCACATATCTTGATTTTATAAAGTATTCGATTTCTTGATGAGGATACATGATGGCATGGTGATATAGAATTTCTTTGTATTACAATACCTAACGTATGACAAATTGTGTGACATTGTACATTCTATGTTGATTTTGTGATATCCTTAATTTATATGTTTGAACGGTTTCACTTAGTGAGTAGTTAGTTTAATGTTGTATTGGACATGTGCGTTTAATTTGTATAATGAGTGTGTAGGTGACAGGGCATAGGAGAACGTGGGTTTCATGGTGGATACACAAATTATGCACAAGCGGCGCATGTGGCTAACTCCTAACCATGTTAATTTTTTCAGGCCATATAGTTTGGTTGTATTTTGGGCACCATGAGTGACCCTCATCTATGATGTAATATGTCATGTAAAATTTTATTTTGTTTAGAATGTTTTATTGTTGTTAAATAAATTAGGTCTAGGGGCTCAATGCTCCCCACTTGCATTATGTTTTGGGTTTGTTTTATTTTGTATTAATTAGAGGGGATTAGGGTCACATGTGAACCCTTAGGTGGGCCCCAGATCCTCTACACTGGTGCCCAGAAGTGCCAAACCTGAAATTAGGTTATTTATGGCATTTTAAGTGACGCCTTTTTAGTTTGGGAGTTCACTTAGCATAAAAATATGCCCTTGGACCCTACCTAATAGGTATGGGGCTTAATTTCAAGGCATAAAGGGATTTTCCCTCCCATTTTTCACTGTATTTGGTCACCATCCATGTAATATGGATTAGTATGTGTGTTTTGTAGAAAGTTACACAATCTTGTTTTATTTTCATTTTGGGTATTTTGGGAATGAAGTGTTATTAGTGAATTTATCTTTTCTTCTTTTTATTTTGGAATATTTGACTTCGAGGGAAGAGAGTAGTGACACATGTCACACCCTCATTGGAGAGGAAATTTATCGTCTTCTCTTCAAATTCTCCCTCATGCCGGGAGAAAGAAGACCTTTTTTTTCTTTTTTTTTCTTGGTTCTTTGAGATTTTGGGAGCTAAAATTGCTTGAGGAAGAAAGTTGGAAAATATTATTTTGGAGAGCTCTTGGAGGTAGGATCTTTGAGCTCATTTTATGTTGTATGTTATCTATTATATTTTCGATTGGTTATAGTTGAAATGTACGTTTCAGTTGTTAGTATTGTTGTTGCTTAAGTATTTTGTTATTTTTCTCCATCCATCATATGACTTGATGGATGTTGGAGTTATTTGGGGGAAGAGAGAGGGATTTTCCCTCTCAAAACTCATGTCTTGATGGGAAATCCATGTAGGTTCCTTTTACTCCCCTCATATGGTTTGAGGTGGGTGAGGTGGTTCACATGGTTTGAACACCTTCCCCATTCTTGGAGAGGAAACCCAATGGGTTTGAAAATCCTCCCAAAAAAGATTTTTGTGAATGGGTGGAGCAATAAGGAGGGGTTTTTTTTATTCAGAGGAATAAGAAGGTTGAGAAGAATCTTTTGTGCATCCTATGGTTGGATCACACCTTCTGGAACTTTCAGGTATCTCATCTACTCTTCCCTGATTTTGAGGATGCATATGGCTTTCTCCTCCTTTCTTTAATCTACTAAATTTTGTGTTTTTCCTTAGTGCATGGTCTTGGATTTTATGTGAAAATATTATTTTTTTGTCTCCCTAAACCTCGTGCACAAATTTATGGAAGCTAGCTCCTCTCCCCCCATGGGATTGGAGGAGGATAGCATGTATTCCAACCTTAGAAAGACATGTAATTATTCCTAAAGGTCGGGTGGTTAAACAAGCCTTGTTCTATTGGAGTTGGATTTTTTGAAAGGCACATGAAGTTGGATCTCATTGTTCTCTCAAATTTTTCTGAAGTATTAATTTCATTGTAACCAGTTGGGTATGGTTATATGGGAAGATTATTTGGCATGTAAAAAGTTCTCATCTTGTGAATTGAAATCACTTGAAAGATTAGTATTGCATTAGTATGTGAAAGCTTTCTTTCAATCTTGTAAGGGATTTTATTTTATGTTGTTTTCTTATGTATTTTATTATTTTGAAATATGATGTAAGTGGGAGATTTTGCAAACGAACTTTTATTATTAAAATAGTTATATTCCTTTAATATCCATTATTTTGAAACGGAAGATTTATTAATGGAAGTATGTTTCTCCATAAGAAATGATGTCAATCTTTTCGAACAATCCTTATGGTTTTGATAATAGTACATTAAATGGAAATATTGATTTTTTCTCCATGTATCTCTTCTTGAAGTATTTTATAGCATTATTGAATAGAATGAGGTTATTTTGTTTTCTTCTCCATGTGATACTTTTTATTTTATTAAGAAAAATCTGTTTGGAATTTGTGTTCTCCCTTATAAATTTGTAAATATAGTTTAAACTTCTCTCCTATTTGAACCATATTACTACATTCTCCTTTAAACACTCAATCAAGAAATTCATTTTAATATGCATATATATTTAAAGGAAGTAGTGAGTTCATACTTTACAGTAATAATCAAACATGGTTTATTGATTTAGGTTTAGCATTGTATGATGAGTATTTATTTATCTAAATATAATTACAACAATAATTGAATTTAAATATATTCACATTTGTAAAATAGGGTTTTTTTTCATTATCAAACTATCTTAGAATGTAATGTATTAAATCCGTGTATTGAATTGTTATATTTCATACAGTGATGTAATAGTAATTATATTACACTTTATATTATATTTCTCGTAATAGAAATATATTAATATTGGACACATTATAATATAAATATATGTCACAATTTATAGATATATAATCATTTATATTTTTATAATATAAAATATGTTTAGTTACTTTAAATATAAAACAAAGTTTATTAAAAATATATAAATAAAAGAAGTTTTTGGGAGGGCCGAACCCCTCCCCATTCCCCTGCGCACCCACCAGAGGAACCACTACCCTCCATGCCTCTGTCCACCCTGTGGAACCCCCTCCAACATGCACCATACCCATTCCCATACATCCCACACCCACTGCTCATCACTCCTTCCATGCACCCATTTCTCCCTACATCCTCTCCACATGGCTCCACACTCTGTTGATGTCCCTCCCTCTGATCTACATAGCCATCTGCACACCACTCCCCACACACTCAGTCTTGCACCCTTCCTCCTTCACACAATCACCTCCACGTGGACCCTTTTACCATGTGATCCCACACCACTCCATGCTAGACCAAACCCTATGGCCAATACTTAGCTGCAACCCTTCCACCCTTTAAATCTATGAGTTTTCTTTTGGATCCATAAATGAAACTCTGTTTGTGTGTGTGTGTGTATATGTGTGTATATATATAATATGTGTGTGTGTGTGTGTGTGTGAGTGTGTGAGAGAGAGAGAGAGAGTTCTCAAGAATTTTTTCCTCCATCCAAAAAATTAAATTCAAGGGAATGTTACATACTCAGTAACCCAAGATTTCAGGTGAGTAAATTTACAAAAAAAAAAGTATACATGCTTGAATAATGAGATGCTTCATAAAAAAAAAACTCCATGAACCTAAAAACTCCATAGCTCCTCATTGTGCACCTGAAAATAAAAAAAAAACAAAATAAAATGAGAGTTGGAAAAAGAAAGGAAAAGAACATAATGAAAAAATTTAGAGCACACTTAGAGGAAAATTTAGATCAAGTGGTGAGATCTCTTTTATTTTTAGGAGGTGTGTGAGGATAAATAAAATAAAAAGGGGGAAATCTAATAAATTTTAAAATGGGTGGAATGAGTTTGTTTGGGGCTAGTGACTAAGTAATTGGGTAAATAAATTTAGTTTAAACAAAATAAATAATGTCAATTTATATTAGTATTGTTAGTAGTTTCTTTCAAAAAAAATTTAACCCCAAAATTTTAGTGACTTATTCATCTAGTTTTCGGTTTCCCGGGACGGGTCACTACATCCTACACAACTTAAGGACATAGGTTATTTTTAATGGGAATGAGAAATAAATTAAAGGGGGGGGGGGGGGGGGGGGGGGGTGGGCAAGTTAATAAATAAAAGTGGGAAAAATAATTAAGTTATAAGGTGTGTAGACTTATTAGGGTGACCCTAGTAAACTTAATAGAAGCAAATATATATAAATTGGTTTGGGATAAGGATTTCTTTAAATTTGGGAAAACATAAAAATTAATATAAAATAATTATTAAGGGGAAAACACTTAAGCAAAACACATTAGTATTATTTTATTTCTCTTCACAAAAAAAAAATTACCCAATATTTTAGTGTCCTTTTGGTGTGTTTTCCAGTGTCCCCAAGGTAGGGCATTATAATAGTAATATTTACATTAGAGAGATTACATAACACACTCACACAACCTTAAAAAATATATGCGATAACATGTTATTTCCCATCACATCACTACTATTCCTAACATAAACATTCCTTGATATATTGTTTTAATTTATTTTATAATTTTTAAAATAACTTACTAGAAAGATTTGACATATTTTACTATGTATAGGCATAGAAGAACTAAAATATTAAAATAAAAACATTATTGCATTATAATTTTTACTATTAACATAATCATATTCCACCTATACTATATTATTAGAACAATTAATCAAATATAAAACAATTTCACAAGAACCACTACATATTTGATTAGGATAGTCCCTCACATGTATAATATGAGAACAAATATTCATTGATGATAACTCATTCTCTAGAAAAGGATTAAACTCTAAATCATAAGTGAAATGTACGATGGAAACGCCGAAGGGGATACATTGAAGAAGTGAAACTGTAGGGGCCTAAAATGCGGCAGAGGAAGATGGGTGATGAAGAAGAGGTTTGAGGGAGAGTAAATTGAAGGAGCAGAAAAAAAAATTCATGGAACTAATGCGAAACTATTCTTTCCTACAAATACACAATTTTTTGTCAATTGTTAGAAGGAGAATGGGGTGCATTGTGTAAGGAATTGAGACAATATATTTTAGAGATATCTTAGAAAGTAAAAAAGTATTCGATCAATATTGTCAATTTCAATAGTTGTTTCTAATTTTAGAACTTGTTTTTTTCGCTATTTAGAAAACTATTTGGGTAATGAGTAATTTGTGTTCCACTTTTTCAACTCCATCTAACTTGCATTTTTCACGTGAGTGTAATTGGAAATTAAAGGTGTTAAAACAAAAATGGGGTAATTCCAACAGGGGCAAGGTTCAAAACCCAACTTCCTAAATACAACACACCATGTTCGTTGTTTTTGGATTGAAAAGAAATGGTGCTCATTTCCTTCATCCATGGAAGTTATCTATACCTTAATGGGCATGGAGTAGAAAAATTCTCACCATGTGTTAGGGGTTGCATGACGGTGACAACTTAATGAGTATAGAATGGGATTTCTATTTTTTGGTATTTAACTATAGGAAAACCTATCATGCATGGACAATCATCAATACTTAAGTTTGTCCATTGGTTGGTCATATGAGTGAGAGGTAGATTTTATTTTCAGAATTCGAAGTTTAAGAAAGAGACTTCATATTATTTATAATGTTTTCAAGAGAAAATTTCTCTTTGATTTATGAGGAGGGATTTTTTTTAAAAAACCATTAGAGTTTACCATGAAATGTACATATCTAAAACATATTGCTTGTGCAGAGGTTGACAAAAAGATAGAAAATGTGAGCTAATTAGAGTGGACACATGTTGGTTGAATGAGGGGAAATAGGTAAAAATCCTTCATGATGTGGGAGAAAAATAAGAAATCAAGCATGGCCCCATCTGTCGACAACAACAAAGGTTTATATTGTCATGAATTTTCTTCTCATAAGCCTAAAAGTTTCAAGCTAAAGACAAGCAAAAAATTATGAATAATATTATGTCATTCACAATGGTGTTAAGCATAGATGAGTTTGATCCAGATAAGATATCCCAATTTTAAACACACCTTAAACATGATAAATATTAAAAGGAGCATTAACGAATCCATTGCGAATAAGGTTCCTAGGTTATTTGAGATAATTTGCATGTACATCCATACCCATCTCCTCTTCTTATTACATAACAACAATTATTATTATAGTTCCAACATTGCATTGCATTAAATTTGATCTTGTAATTCATTTTATTATAGTGTGACCAAATAAAATAATTTTAATAATTCTATATGGTACCAAAAGCTAGAATTTGGTGGCTTTACATCTAATCACCATGTCCCTTCTCTCGCTCAGATTAGTCATCACTATCATTACTTTTGCACCCACCTTTTCACTACTTCCACTATCATGTCATACATATTTAGATGACATGATAATTTTGTGTCATGAATTATCCACTTTTCTAAAGTATAGATCTTTATGTGTTTTACTGTATCATCTTTTAAATTTTTATCTATTTCTTTCACCATCGAAATGACATACACCTCTTATGTAAAAGTTTGCATCATGAACAATCATCAAGAAATCCATGAACATGGTGATGATTATATTTTTAACATCCACATTTTACACACACAAATACAATAATTAAAATACTGGAATAATTTTTTTTACTTAAATTGCTCACTACACATCACCACAAGGGCTCCAACTAGAGAAACTCAACAACACATAAGGAACTTACATAAACATGAACCCACTCATACAATAGGAGAACATAGGGTACCTATCAATGTCATACTTAAATGACATAAACCAGGACAATGACTGAATCATAGTAAGAAACACTAGGTAGGCATACTCCACAACATTGCCTTTTATGGTTTACATCTTCATTACATTTAGGTTTCCATAATATGAATTTATAGTTTTCAACAGAATTAAACACATAAGGTTTACAATTTCCTTCTTTAAAATCTTAAATTACTTTACTTTGGAGGGAAATAGTATTAAATGAGAATGAACCATTGATTCCTATATCGGATCCTATTAATTATCCATAGATCATTTATCAACTAAAGTCAATTTTAAACAACCATGATTCTCCCAATAACACGTTCTTACATTAAAGGTTTTTTTTCCCAAAATATTTTTCGTTGGAATTCAATTTTTCCATTATTATGTAGCGGAACCAACCTGAAGTTGACAAGGAAAAATACCACGAATCAAAGGAGGTGAAGGTTCGAGTTTCCCTTTCCTATAAACTTCTTTCCATTACAAGCATGTTTGTTCTCATACTATGTTTTTTTATTTCCAAATTTAGTTTGATTCAATTTAGCATTTGCATGTCCTAATTTTTATTTTATGTTATCATTAGTGGACTCTATATTGGTTCAAATGCCTAGTCCCACCAATAACAATTTGTATCTATTCTTAATAAAATCCAATGCTTGAATCAACCATGAGGAATTGAAGTGAAATTATGTTCCTAAAACATTATCACATATACTCTTGTTTTTCATCTCATTTACATTGTTTCTTAGGTCTCTTATTGGCATCACATTAACAAAAATATTTACGATAGTACTTTTCTAACACCTTGAAGAAGTACAAGATTGGAAGCATTAGAACTACACATGAAACACAATTGATTTTTTTCAAGGTAATATCTCATGTTTCCACATTTCATGATTCCGTATGTGAAATTTATTTTATTCTTAATGTCATAAAAGGGCATAACAAGGGATTACGGGACAAATTTTTCAGTTTCATGGCTTCACTTAAGTAACATATATTAAATCAACTTCGTTTGCAAGAAGTTACTTACAATTTTCTACCCACAAGTTAACCTCCTAATCAACTGAGGTTTATTTTAATTCCAATATGCACTCAGGGCTCTACACCCTATTACAGATTAGATTAAGTTGTGAAACCATATTTACCCTATAAATCCTTGACAAAAAACCAAGGTGTTATATTGTCACTTCCAAGGTAAAAACTTTAGCAGTGAGGAACTTAAGATATCATTAACAAGAGTTTAATTCATAGTACAACTATTTCACTAGCTCCATTTGTGTCATCTGGGTCCCATAAGGACCGCATTTGATAGTTAAGTTCATTTCTAGATCTAAGTTTGTAAGACTTGGTAGTCCATGAGGATAATAAGGAAGTGTTAGTTCTACTTACTCCAGAAATGTTACACCATGTCCTTCCTAACCGTTGGGTTCATGACGATGTCACTAGCCATATAGGCTATGATGATAACTCAAAAAAATTCACTCTTATTTACTTAAATTAGAAGGTTCTATAGAGTGTAAAGGTTTAAGTTCATTCTATGGTTTTCCATTTCTTCTATGATAAAATAGATCATGCGATAAGGGTAGATGTGCAATAGTTTTAAAATAAGGTTTCCTTTTGTGGTTAGATTTATTTAGTACATTGTTAAGGTAAAGAATACAACCCATGAATTATTTAATCATCTACTGCACACTGGAAATGCGCTACAAGATATTAAATTCAAATTCATTTAACAAACACAGACACAAACACACACACACATACAGACACACACATCCAACCTACAACCCAAGTATCATCTGTAAATGTCAATATATTATACATATATACATTTTACAAAGGTGAATTTGAATTGCAAACTAAGGAAGAAAATGTGTGGGAGAAATCAGATCGTGGATGATCTCAAATTAATATATTTTATTTAAGACATTTTGTCGAACAATCCACCTACATTAAGTAAGGTTCCAAATTCTACATACATGTCTATCTTCTGAAGAGCATTTGTGACTGCAACATTTTAATAAATTCCCCTATCTTTTATGATTTGATGGATGTCCATTCTCTGTTCTAAATCCTCCATTTTGGAATAGGGTGAAGGATACTGGTGAAGGTTTTTGTGAGTGAATCCTGGCTTTGCATTTTCTTGAATGGTTTCAAGGGATTTTCAATAAACCCATTTTGTACAAATCCTACTATCGTTGCAGTCCATGAGGCCACATTTCAGGCATTTAGTCAAACAGCTCACATGCCAAGCACATGAAATTCCACATTTTGCATACATATCTATTTGAGCACATGTAACTAGAACATCTGATAAAATCTTATGTCTTTTATGCTTTGATGGACATTCATAACCTGTTCCAAGATTGTATTTTGGCACATACAGGGGAGCCAATAGTGAAACATGGACCAATAATGGTGAGAGTATTTTTAAAGTGAGTGACTAGTACATGTACATTTTTCATTCAACATTTGAAAAAAAAGTAGCTAATAAAATGTGTCACATCAAATCACATCAAAGAATCACCCAATTGATGCCACATAAGTAGAAAAAAATGCATAACATAATGCCCTACTTGGTCCACCCTTTTTTCCTTTGTTGGAAAACTACTTGATTTAAATCCATTTAAAAAACCACTTTCCATAAAATAAAAATGCTAAAAAAAAGTATTTAGATTAAGAAAAAAATATATACATGTGAAACTATGTGACTGTCTCTTGATGAAGCCATGTCTCTTGTACAATTCCACATTCATGCTCCCAAACATTTGTCACAAGGAATTCACATACTACTATGACAGAAGTTAGAAATTACTATAGCACCAGTATCATCCAAATGGGTGGATTCGAATTACAAACTAAAAGAAATGGTGTGGGAGAAATCGGATTGTGGATGATCTCAAATTAATGTATTTTTTCAAACAACCTACCTTAAGTAAGGTTCCACATTATACAAACATGTCTACAAGAGCATTTGTGACTGAACATTTTAATAAATTCCCCTATCTTTTATGATTACTGGATGTCCATTCTCTGTTCTAAATCCTCCATTTTGTAGGATGAAGAATAAGAAGGTTGTGAATCCTGGCTTTGCATTTTCTTGAAAGGTTTGATTTTCAATAAACCCATTTTGTACAAATCCTACTATCGTTGCAGTCAAGGCCACTATTTTAGGCATTTAGTCGAACAGCACATGCTAAGCACATTTCAAGTTCGCAACAAGAGCACATATATTGAAAAAATATTGTGTCTTTTACTTTGACAACCTATGCTTAACCTGCAAGTTCGCAACATCGTATATTATGGCACTACTATACCTGCAATGTATGAATAGGGTGTAACCATGCTAAACCTGCAAGGTTGAATAGGGTTTAAGTTGTATCAGAGCGTGGTCTCTATGTAATAGAGCTTGGAAATAAATAAAATTGTAAGATTCTTATATTTTGGGTTTCTATCTTGATACTTGGTGTATGATCTATTTTTCTTCATCTACGAAGTAATTTTATACCTCGTAAGTCAGGAAAAGAGGTGAGCCTCCCACTTTTTAAGTCCCCATGGATATGCGACGTTTTAGGTTGAAGGCTGATACCGTAAGCCTTGTTGAAGAGTTTCTTATCAGTACAAGTCATGGAGTTTGAAGATCATACCAATATTTAAGGAGAACAGGAAGATCGAGATCTTGTAAGTTTATTTGATGTCTTTCCTATTAATTCTATAGTAGATATACAACAAGAATCATATCCCTTACCTGCATAGAAATTTCCTAAGATCCCATATAACCAAGTCTATGATAAATTAAATATTTTTCATTTGATTTTTTCCACCACCTTAAAAAACCATGAGTCTTTTATTCAAGTTTCCCAAACCTCTAGTCATGAGTATGATATACCTTTTGTAGATCCTGCTGATATACAGTCTCTCAAAAAACAAAAAAATTTAAATTTTCTCATATAGATTGTGGTCAAATAGGTATTAATCCACTTTTCCATCGTGGTCTAAATTCTCCTATTTTATGTTGTTTAATGAATTTGTGTTTTGAAAGTTTTAAAGATTCCCTATTAGTTGCTATTCAAACTGGTCTTCATAATGGCCCCATATCTTTTGAGGTTTATCCAAATTACATATTAAGACTACAAAAAGAAGTTTTGTTAAAGCAATTTCTACATCTAAATCTTACAACCATATGTCTTCACATGAAGCATGGTGCTTGTCCTTTGGCTATTCATTACAAAGTAATTTATCACCTTGTTAACACAATGTATCCTGCCGTCAATCATGGTATCTCTAAAGGCAGCAGCGTGGTAAGTCACACTAGTATAGAAAGTCATAAAATTGAGCCCGAACTTATTTCATGGTATCAAATTAAAGTCCCAAAAGAATGGACCCTATCTAAAAATTTAATTGAGAAAAATTAGCCTAGATTAAAAAATGCTATAGCTATGAATGAATGCAAGTAAAATGTAACTCTTTCTTTCAGACTTAAAAATTCTACGTCTGACATGTAGGATAAATTGTGTTAACATGGATTAGTTAGCATGGCCAAGCTTCTTCTAGAAGAAGCAGAAAGTATGGTTTTGATGGAATAAACTTATAGACCTTCAACATCTGAGCCTCTTCATCATACTACAAGAACATAAACCTTTCAACCTAATTGGTATAAGCTATATTTCTCTACTCTTGAACAAGTGAAAGAGTTAATACATGGAATTATGGGGTGGGAAAATTCTCAGCTTTTGTTATATAATAAGGATGCCAGAATTATTGCTGAAGTCATTACAAATGGATTGGTTGGCATAGTTAAAGAATGGTGCGATTCTCATTCACACCAAGAAGAAATTTTGAATGGTGGATTTGCTTCATTAACTATAGCTTTAATACATGAATTTCTCGGCACTATTGATATTGAAAAGATTTGAAATACTTCTTGATTCTTGAGATCCAGATTATGTGATATGAGTAGGATAAAAGAGTATGAATGTTATATGCAGAAGTTGTACTATAATTCTGACAATATAAATGATCCTACTATGAGACTCCGATATATAGAATCTTTCCCTGCATTCTTTGCAACTGAATACAAAAAATCCCTACATTGAAAGAGTACAGAAGAATTATGTCTTGGATCTCTAAATCAGCTTATAGATGAGACGAATGCTCGTCTCTACCAAGAAAAACAAGACCAAAAGGAAGCTGCTAAAGCCCAAAAATCCTTAGGAACCAAATTCTGTCAGTTACTAGATAATGACTCATTTGTTTGTTCACCGCAACACAAGTTCAGAATATGGAAACCTTGTCAATATTGTTTTTCTTTGTCAAGGGGGAAGGGTTAGTATAAGTATAAGAAAAGACATAAGTTTTCCAGAAATAGATATTCAAAATATGTCCCATACAAAAAGCAATATTTTAGGAAAAATAAATATATGGGAAAGAAAATAAAATTCATACCAACTTGTTTTATCTGTAAAGGAAAGCATTATGTAAATGATTGTCCAAAGAAAGATACAGAAAAAGGTAAAGAAATAAAATAAATATGCTTGCAGTAAAAGGTATAATGGATCAAGATTACTACTTAATCTCTGACTCTGATTGCTATTCTTATAATGTATCATATATATCTTTAGAAGAATATTTTCAAGTAAATATAATAGAGCACACAGAGTCAGATTCAGACAGTATAGAATCTGGGTATGATTCATTTCCTTCGTTCATAAATATGATTTCTAGTTTTCCTCATCCTCTCATGCATGTGTCTTCTGAAGTTCTATAGAATCAGTTAGAACTAAGAAAAAGTGAGTTTGAATATTTTCCCACGTGGGATACTGCTAAAAAATACCTATCTCTCATAGAAAGTTCAGAGAACTAGAAATAAAATACTCAATCCAGGTCATAGCTGAAAATGAAGCCTGAGAAAGAAAGGAATAAGAGGAAGAAAAGTAGAAATGGTCTCTTCAACAAAGGTCATTGCCAACTTCAAGGCCTCATTTATAAGGAAGTTTACGTCAAAAAAAAAATCCCTACAGAGGAAGAGGTCGTGGAAGAGGAGGAAGATACTCTCCACCCAGGAGAAGTTTTCCATTCCTTTTTCCAAAAGAAGATCAGAGCAATAAATTTCAAGTAATAACTCGTAGCACAGATATTATAATTCTAGCACCTGAAACTATGAGGACATGGAGAAGAAATAGAATATAATTCTTACATAAGGTGATTGCTAAAGCTACTAATGAATATAAAATATTAGTAGAAGACGAAAACAGGGAAAAGAAAGACGCTGAAAATGATGAATAGTTTCTAGAAGAAGCCTATCAAAAAATACTGCACCAAGAGGCAGAAGAATTAGTTCAAAGAAAAGAGATTAATACAGAGGTATGTACAATAAAAGGATCCCAAAAACCTTTTATTACTATCAATATATTCATTTCAAATATCAATCCCTACTCTATACGATGCAATGATAGATACATGAGTAGATATAAGTTTGCTTAGAACCAGAGCTATACCTCCAGATTGTTGGACTGAAACATATTTAAAGATAAATTTTGATTAGAAAGAAGTAATATCCAAATATACAACATATGCACCTATCAAGATAGAAGGATATGAAAGAACACTAGAATTTTATCAACATGATATGCTTTCATATGATTGTTTGATAGGGGTAGATGCTTTACGAGGAATGTGGCACTTTTAGCCTAATTAAAGATTTCATATCTTTATTTAATCCCTGGTGTTCAGATTCCCAGGAAGTACTCATTTAGAACTATAATACCTTTACCAGAATAAAGGAAAGAATCCAATCATGAATGTATTCATAAATCTATAGCCCTATGCAAAGGTAATATAGATGATATAGTTGGAAAAATAAAAAGGAATCTATGTTCATATGGTCCTCATGCTTTTTTTGAAAGAAAATAACATTACTGTTCATTAGATTTATAGTTCTAGAAAGATGAGAAATGGAATAATATAATTTCGAAATTCAAGGCTCATCATAAAGGCATGATCCCTTTTGAGAGAAAAAATTGTCATGAAGAGATTAAAAGGCTACTCCAAGGAGGTTTTATCAAGAAATCTAACTCCCCTTAGGCATGTGTAAATTTTTATGTAAATAAAAGGAGTGAACAGGTTTTCTAGAAGAAAAGACTTGTTGTTAATTACAAGCCTTTGAATAAGTTTGTAAAAGTTGTCCAACATCCTATTCCTACTAAATATGATCTATTATGCAGAATCAAAGGATCAAAGGTATACAACAAGTTTGATTTAAAGAGTGGTTTTTGGAAAATATTCCTTAAATCGGAAGATACCTACAAAATGGCTTTTGTAGTACTAGGAGGACAGTATGAAATGGAAAGTTCTTCCATTCAAATTGAAAACTACCCCATCAATCTTTCAGAAAATGATGGACATTATCTTTGGTGAGTTAGTTGATTTCCTGATAGTTTATATTGATGATATATTAATATTTTCTAAATCTCCCAAAGAACATATTGAACACCTAGAGAAATTCTATGAAGTTGTTTATCAGAATGGTTTATGCTTATCTCTGACAAAAATGGAGATTTTCAAAGATGAAATGGATTTATTAGGAATTACAGTTAAAGATGGATCTATTGAAATGCAATCTCTTATTTTTTCAAAGATTCAAGAATTTCCAGATCATATTTTAGAAAATATTCAACTACATAGATTTCTTGGTTATATCAATTATGTTGCTAGATTCTATAAGGATATTGCTGCAAACAGAATACTTCTCAATCAAAGATTGAAGAAAATTTTTCCCAACTGGTTAGAAGAAATTACCCAAGCTGTAAGAAGAGTCAAAGCACAAGTTCAAAACCTCCCTGTCTATGTCCCTTCCTGGAGAAGGACTAAAAATTATAGAAACAGATGCAAGTGAGAATTATTGGGGAGCTGTACTAAAAGAAAAATCAGAAAATGGAAGAGAAAAAGTATCCAGATATGCATCTAGATATTTTCAAGGCTCACAGGTAAAATATCATTCTACTCACAAAGAAATATTAGCTGCTAAGAAAGCTATCAAAGCCTTCTTGTTCTTCATATAGAATGAACACTTCATTCTACATTCTGATTTAAAAGATTTCAAGGCCAGACTCAATAATGGAGATCCTGCTAATAAGACTACATTCAATAGACTCCAGAGATGGGGAATGTGGTTTGATAATTTTAGTTTTTAAATTGAGCAAATTAAAGGAAGAGATAATTCTCTAGCTGACTTTTCCACTAGAGAATTGAATCATTCAAAGAGCATAAATGTTATACAGGTCATCCATGAATTTGTTGAAATTCTCTGGAAATCTTATAATTGCCAAAATAATCTTGGGTCTTTAAAAAGAAATGATAATGAAATGTCATATGACGACACAACATTTGTTGCTTTCAAGAGGAATTATTTTAGTATCACCTTACAACATGACAAAATTAGCATCAAAATTTGTTGATCCTAAAATTCCTACTTTAGAATTTCATACCAAATAGTAACTTATGGTTTTCAACACATTATAGTGGAAATGGAGGCATTCGAGGTATGTGGAACCTCCTCCAGATGATATTCTAGTAGAAGGAATAAGGCTAAGACAATTGGTCCCAAGACCAAATACATTATGGAGGTTTGAATTTTCTAAGCTATGGCCTGAAGGACATCCTATTGAAAATGATGCATGGAACAGACCAAGCATTCAAAGAGATAGGCAATATATGTCTAATAATTTCAAGTATTTCCTTTCCAAATATCTACCAACCAAGATTTCTAATAGTCCTCTGCTTAATGTACATCCTGATTTTGTTAGAAATATCATAATTAATTGTAAAATTCCCTGGTATGTAAAAGAATCCTATTATGTTAAAACTAACTTTTTACAGGGACACCATTCTAATCCAAATGGATAATTATGGAAAAATATCTATCTTCATCATACCATGAATGTCCATTCTCCTGCACCTGTTCATTTCCTTTGGATTCCGGACCACTATCTCTATCCATCACGAAGGCATCTAGCCCCAGATAATGATGGAACATCTTTTGTATCGAGACTTTGGTATGAAAGAAACACTCGTGACCACTACTTTGTAGAAAGAAGAGATTGGGAGGAATCATCTAGCTCAACTAATAGTGACAATAGCCCTAGAGTCCATTTTATTCCTTAAAGCTGTGATGACAGGCTTATTGTCATCTATTTGTCTTTTGTCTAAATAAGTTTTGAGATGACTTCCCTTTAGTCATTTCGAAAGCATGATGGACCTCTCCACTTTCTAAAGGTGTCTTATTGAGTGGCATGTACTCAATTATTGTTTTCCACTTTTCTCAAAGTGGAAATCTTTTTATTTACCTAGGTTACCGGTTCCCGGTTTCTAGGTTGCCCACCTATCCGGTGAAAAGCCTCTCACATTCCTATATAAAGGTATGCTGAGACTCGTTCACTACATCAGAGAATTGGGAATGTCTAGTAAGGCGTATAACAAGACAGTCAGAGGTTGTATTGTATTGTTGGCACTAAGTA
This sequence comes from Taxus chinensis, assembly GCA_019776745.2. Lineage (NCBI taxonomy): Eukaryota > Viridiplantae > Streptophyta > Pinopsida > Cupressales > Taxaceae > Taxus > Taxus chinensis. The sequence goes on along the minus strand of CM034152.1, from coordinate 602,771,199 downwards.
TTGTATTGTATTGTTGGATGTAAGTTAAGTGTTTGTAAGTTTTGTAGTTTTGTAGTCTTGGATGTAAGTGGTATCAAAGCGTGGTCTTTATGTAATAGAGCTTGGAAATCAATAAAATTGCAAGATTCTTATTTGTTGGTTTTCTATCTTGATACTTCGTGTATGATCTAGTTTTCTATCTTGATTGTTATTGGCCTTGAAATATTTTAAATTAGAACATAGAATGAAGTGTTCATTCTGTATGAAGAACAAGAAGGCTTTGATATCTTTCTTAGCATCTAAAATTTCTTTGTGAGTAGAATGATATTTTAGCTCTAAGCCTTGAAAAGATCCAGATGCATATCTGCATACTTTTTCTTTTCCATTTTCTGATTTGTCTTTTAGTACAGCTCCCCAATAATTGTCACTTGCATTTGTTTCTATAATTTTTAGTCCTTGTCCAGGAAGGGACATAGTAGGGAGGTTTTGAACTTGTGCTTTGATTCTTCTTACAGCTTGGGTCATTTCTTCTGACCAGCTGGGAGAATTTTTCTTCAATCTTTGATTGATAAGTATTTTGTCTACAGCAATATCCTTATAGAATCCAACAACATAATTGATACAACCAAGAAATCTCTATAGTTGAATATTTTCTAAAATCTGATTTAGAAATTCTTGAATCTTTGAAACAATATGAGATTGCATTTCAATAGATACATCTTTGACTGTAATTCCTAAGAAATCCATTTCATCTTTGAAAATCTCCATTTTTGTCATAGATAAGCATAAACCATTCTGATAAACAACTTCATAGAATTTCTCTAGGTGTTCAATATGTTCTTTGGGAGATTTATAAAATATTAATATATCATCAATATAAACTATCAGGAAATCAGCTAACTCACCAAAGATAATGTCCATCATTTTCTGAAAGATTGATGGAGTAGTTTTCAATCTGAATGGAAGAACTTTCCATTCATATTGTCCTCCTGGTACTACAAAAGCTGTTTTGTAGGTATCTTCCAGTTTAAGGAATATTTGCTAAAAACCACTCTTTAAATAAAACTTGTTGTATACCTTTGATCCTTTGATTCTGGATAATAGATCATCTTTAGCAGGAATAGGATGCTGGACAACTTTTACAAACTTATTCAAAGGCTTGTAATCAATAACAAGTCTTTTCTTCTAGCGAACCTGTTCACTCCTTTTATTTACATAAAAAACTGCACATGCCCAAGGGGAGTTAGATTCCTTGATAAAACCTTCTTGGAGTAGCTTTTTAATCTCTTCATGACATTCTTTTCTCTCATAAGGGATCATGCATTTATAATGAGCCTTGAATTTTGGAATGATATCATTCCCTTTCTCATCTTTCTGGAACTGTAAATCTAATGAACAATAATGATTTTTTCTTTCAACAAAAGCATGAGGATCATCTGAACATAGATTCTTTTTTATTTTTCCAACTATATCATCTATATTACCTTTGCATAGGGCTATAGATTTATGAATCCATTCATGATTGGATTCTTTCCTTTGTTTGATAAAGGTATTATAGTTGTGAATGAGTACTTCCTGGGAATCTGAACATTAGGATTAAATAAAGATATAAAATCTTTATTTAGACTAAAAGTGCCACATTCTTGCAAAGCATCTACCCCTATCAAACAATCATATGAAAGCATATCATGTTGATAAAATTGCAGTGTTCTTTCATATCCTTCTATCTTGATAGGCACATATGTTGTATATCTAGATATTACTTCTTTCTTATCAAAATTTATCTTTAAATATGTTTCATTTCAATAATCTAGAGGTATAGCTCTTGTTCTAAGAAAACTTATATCTTCTCATGTATCTATCATTGCATCTATAGAGTAGGGATTGATATTTGGAATGCAGATATTGATAGTAGTAAAAGGGTTTTGGGCTCCTTTTACTGTACATACCTCTGTATTAATCTCTTATGTTAGAACTGATTCTTCTGCCTCTTGGTGCAGTATTTGTTGATAGGCTTCTTCTAGAAACTATTCATCATTTTCAACTTCTTTCCTTTCCCTGTTTTCCTCTTCTACTAATCTTTTATATTCATAAGTAGCTTTAGCAATCACCTTCTGTAAGAATTCTATTCGATTTCTTCTCCATGTCCTCATAGTTTCAGGTGCTGGAATTATAATATATGTGCTAGGAGTTATTACCTGGAAATTCATTGTTCTGATATTCTTCTGGAAAAAGGAATGGAAAACTTCTCCTAAGTGGAGAGTATCTTCCTCCTCTGCCATGACCTCTTCCTCTATAGTGAGTTTTTCTTTGATGTATGCATCCTTGTACATGAGGCCTTAAAGTCGGTAATGACCTCTGTTGAAGAGACCATTTCTTTTTTTCTTCCTCTTCTTCCTTTCTTTCTTGGGCTTCATTTTCAGCTCTGACCTGGATTGAGTATTTTCTTTCTAGCTCTTTGAATTTCTGTGAGAGATAGGTCTTTTTAGCAGTATCCCATCGGGGACAATCCTCAAACTCACCTTTTCTTAGTTCTAACTGATTATATAGAACTTCAGAAGACACAGGCATGAGAGAGTGAGGAAAACTAGCAATCATATTTATGAAAGAAGGAAATGAATCATAACTAGATTTTGTACTATCTAAATCTGACTCTGTGTGCTCTATTATATTCTCTTGAAAATATTCTTCTGAAGATATATATGATACATCAAAAGAATAGCAATCATAATCAGAGATTAAGTAGTAATCTTGATCCGTTATACCTTTTGTTGTAAGCATACTTATTTTTTCTTTACCTTTCTTTGTATCTTTCTTTGGGAACACATTCACATAATGCTTTCCTTTACAGATAAAACAAGTTGGTATGAATTTTATTTTCTTTCCCATATATTTATTTTTCCTAAAATATTGCTTTTTGTATCAGACATCTTTTGAATATCTATTTCTGGAAAACTTATGTCTTTTCTTATACTTATAATGAACCTTTCCCCTTGAAAAAGATGAAAAATCTTTACAAGGTTTCTTGATTCTGAACTTGTGTTGGGGTCGACAACCAAATGAGTCATTATCTAGTAACTGATAGAATTTGGTTCCTAAGGATTTTTGGGCTTTAGCAGCTTCCTTACGGTCTTGTTTTTCTTGGCAGAGATGAGTATTTGTCTCATCTATAAGCTTATTTAGAGCTCCAAGACTTAATTCTTCTGTACTCTTTCCAATGCAGGGATTTTTTGTATTTAGTTGCAAAGAATGTAGGGAAAGATTCTATATATCAGAGTCTCATAGTAAGATCATTTATATTGCCAGAATTATAGTAAAACTTCTGCATATAACATTGGTACTCTTTTATCCTACTCATATCACATAATCTGGCTCTCAAGAATAAAGAAGTATTTCTAAGCTTGTCATTATCAATAGTGCCGAGAAATTCATGTATTAAAGCTGCAGTTAATGAAGCATATCCACCATTCAAAATTTCTTCTTGGTGTGGATGAGCATCCCACCATTCTTTAACTATGCCAATAAATCCATTTGCAATGACTTCAGCAATAGTTTTGGGATCCTTCTTATATAACAAAAGCTGAGAATTTTCCCACCCCATAATTCCATGTATTAACTCTTTCACTTGTTCAGGAGTAGAGAAATCTATCATATACCAATTAGGCTACAAGGTCTGTGTTCTTGCAGTATGATGAAGAGGCTTAGATGTTGAAGCTCTAGAAGTTTCTTCCATCAAAACCATACTTTCTGCTTCTTCTGGAAGAATCTTGGCCATACTGACTGATCCTTTGTCTGGAGTTTTTTTATCATAGATAAACAAAGGACTATGTTCTAACAGAACAGTCTTATGACGTGTTGAAGATCCTGAAGAATTAGCAACTTCTGTCTAGGACACTTTGTGAGACCAATCTGGTTCAATTTCTTCTGGATTTTTTGTATTATCCAGAATTTTCTCTATCTATGGTACTATCTTAGGAATAGGGATTACATGCTCTTGAACTTGTTCAACTTTGTGGATTAACTCAATAGAGGAATCATGCAACTGGTGTAGGCTATTTTGTACAATTTTATGAGTAGTGCCTATTTTTGAAGAAATGTCCTTTTTGGTAACTTCAGACTGACTGATAAGGGGTTGAACAACATCAATTACTTCTCTAGACACAATCTTAGGAATATCAGGACAAGTAGATATATATCTAGAAGTACTTTAAAGATTTTTATCAACCTTCTTCATTTGGGCAGTAACATCATCAACTTTAGAATTTAGTAGTCTAAGAGAAGAAGTTATATCTCCTTTCTGATGAAGATCTATGGCTTTTAATGTTTTTTCCATTTCTGCAAGAATAGACTCTTGGGATTGTAGACGATCATGGATAGACTTGACAACTTTATTTGTCTAGTTTAGCATTTTGGAAGACTCAGAAGGGTCTACATGTCTATCTATAGTTTTTTGGTACCAAAAGATGGCCTTTTGGGTTTCATCAGACGATAAGACTTCACTACTGTCTAGAGATGGAAAAGATGTAGAAATATTTGTTTCTCTAGAAGCCATACTAATGGTCTGACCATTAGAAGGGAAATAATTTTGCTTTATAATTTTTTCACAGTCCTTACACCAAAGGTAATCAGATGTTGGGATCATGAATCAAGCTATTATGACTACAAATATAAGTCTGTTATTTGATGGATTTTCTCGAGGGTTTAACTGCAGAGAAAAAGGAAGTATCTGATCTAAAAAAACTAGACCGGGATATGTCAGACGTATAATTTTTAGTTCTAAAACACAAAATTATATTTTACTTGGATTCATTCAAAGTTGTAGCATTTTCTAATCTAGGCTGATTTTTCTCAATAAAATTTTTAGATAGGGTCCATTCTTTTGGGACTTTAATTTAAGACCACAAAATGAGTTTGGGCTCAATTTTCTGACTTTCTATACTAGTGTGACTCACCACGCTGCTGCCTTTAGAGATACCATGATTGATGGTAGGATACATTGTGTTAACAAGGTGATAAATGAATTTGTAATGAATACCCAAAGGACAAGCACCAGGCTTTATGTGAAGACCTGTGATTGTAAGATGTAGACGCAAAACTTGCTTTAACAAATCTTTTTTTTGTAGGCTTACTGGGTAATTTGGATAAACCTCAAAAGATATGGGGCCATTATGAAGACCAGTTTGAATAGCAGCTAATAGGGAATCTTTAAAACTTTTAAAACTCAAATCCATTAACAACATAAAACAAAAGCATTCAGACTACAACAGAAAAGTGGAGTAATACCTATTTGAACACAACCTATATGAGAAAATTTAAATGTTTTTTATTTTTTGAGAGACTATATATTAGCGGGATCTACCAAATGTATATCATACTCATGACTAGAGGTTTGGGAAACCTGAATAACAAACTCATGGGTTTTTAAGGTGGTGGCAGAAATCCAATAAAAAGTAGTTAATTTATCGTAGACTTGGTTATATGGGATCTTAGTTAATTTCCATGTAGGTAAGGGATCTGATTCTTGTTGTATATCTACTGCAGAATTAATAGGAAAGACATCAGATAGACTTAAAAGATCTTGATCTTCCTGTATTCCTTGAATAATGGTACAAATCTTCAAACTCCATGACTGGTACTGATAAACAACTCTTTAGCAGGGCTTATGGTATCGTCCTTCAACCTAATACTTCGCACATCCATGGTGACTTACAAAGTGGGAGGCTTGCCATCTTTTCCTGACTTATGAGGTATAAACTTACTATGTAGATGAAGAAAAACAGATCATACACCAAGTATTAAGATAGAAAACCAGCAAATAAAAATCTTGCAATTTTATTGATTTCCAAGCTCTATTACATAGAGACCACACTTTGATACCACTTACATCCAATACAACACTTAACTTACATCCAACAATATACAATACTTAGTGCCAACAATACAATATAACCTCTGACTGTCTTGTTATATGCCTTACTAAACATTCCCAATCTCACATAAAGTACATGCATTATTATGCAACGTCAAATGATAGGTTTGACTAGATGTGAAGGATATCCACCTCTCCAAGTTTCTCCAGAATGGACGCCCCATACCCTATAATAAGCCATTAATCTCCTGACACCATTAAAACTCCAACTGCCTCTTCACCGCCACTTCCCACTATCCCATTTTTTAATTTATTTTTGGTTTATTTTTTATTTTTTAACATGGCACTACAATCTTAAACAATAATTCATATTACTTTTCCAGAGCCAAACCATGAACTTTTTAGGACTTGTCAATAGGATTGCAAAAGCTGACCAATAAGATGAAAACCTAAAGCAAAGAAAGGTAATTCCAGCTAGTAAAATAGTGAAATCCTTAAAAGACATTATGGTTTAAGTGGCAAACCAGTGGAAATTTTATGATTGAGCTTATTACTAGAAGCCATAAAATGGTTGATGATACACTTGTAATGTCAACTCAGCTAGCTCAGTGCAACGCTCACCAGAATCCCTAAAATGGTGGATTTTAGTCCTGTAATATTGACTGAGATGGTATTAGAGTGGCACACTATTTATGTGAGGAAATAAATGATCCATTTCATGGATTAAATGTCACAGCCACTATGAATTCCTACCAAGAAATAAAGGAACAATGTTGTGTCGATCTTGAAATATATTGGAACCCATTGCCTTCTAAGAACCTTCACCACCACCTAAAAAACATATTTCACAAAGGCATCATTGTAGCACAACATTAGCGTCAAAATATTTACCACCGAGAAGAGAGTACGATCATTAGTAGTGTAGGGAAAGTTTTCGATGGTGGCCAAGATGGGTCAAAAAACATACAACGAAGAGACGTTTGTACACAGTAAATAGCTAAAGACAAAAAAAACACAATAAATAAAACTATGTGGTTATGATAGTGTAAGATTACAGTGGGTTATTTTTCATATAGGATATCCTAATTGTAAATATGCCTTCAGCACATAAATATTTTATCTACACATTACCCAAAACTATATATATATATATATATATATATATATATATATATATATATATATATATATATATATATATATATATATATACGCAACATGTACACTCTTTTATGTTTCCTTTTATAGTAGAATTTAAAAGGAGATGTTCAACCATGAGGTGTCTTATTTTTTATAGGGTGATGGGATGGTGGGTACGAGGATGATGAATGCATGAAGGACACGTGGATGAGTTTGCACCTTATTAAAACTTTCCATATGTTCTATCAATTTCCTTAGCTCCTGTTGCTACTTGGTTTAGCTTGAGCTTCAAGTAATTTTTTCATCTCGGAAGAACACTGCAAATGTCATGCTTAATTTCAAGAACTATGCATGGTGAATTTTGGTACATGAATTATACTCACTAAATAGATTTTGTGGTAGATGTGGAAAAGAAACACATGGTTATAGTAAGAAGTGGAGTTGCAGGTACCAATATTGTAAAGGCCGTGGGAAACCATGTAGATGCTATGCTTGTAGATTACTATGTCATATCTTAATTGCTTTTTAATTTAGGGAACATGGGCGAAAGTCTGGTACTTTTATTAATGATTAATCAAATCATTTACATAATTAAGGACTACAATATTTATAGATATTTCACAGACATGTATAAACAAATAAATAAGTTGAACAGGTGCAACTATAAATTAATACAAACAAATATATTGTTTATACTATGTAAAAGATAATCCTACGATAATATAATATGACAAATATGGTTTAAAAACCATATAACAATAAATAAACAAATAATAATTTCCTAATACAAAGCATAATAAATATTTTACCTAACATTCATCCCCTTTATTTTGCATTGCCTCAAGGGATGAGGAGAGGAACTCTTTGAACAATTCAAATTCATCACGTGCAAGTGACTTTGTGAAGATATATGTTGGTTATTAAGCTGTTGGAAAAAACTTAATCTATATATTTTGTTTCAAGACATGCTCGCATATGAAATGTACCTATACCTCAATGTGGTTTGTTGTTTTATGACAAACTAGATTGTGAACAAGTTTGAGAACACCTTCGCTGTCTACATACATGGTGGTAGGTTTGTACTATGGTATTCCAAGTCCTTCCAGTATGCAACGTAGAAGATAAAGAAACAAAGTGTTTTTTCTTGCTTCCCTGTGATATTGGTCAAGATCCCATAAAAGAACAAACACCCTAAAGTGGATTTTCTTTCATCAATGTTGCCTACATGATCTAAATCAAAATATCCATAAATGAAGAAATTATCATTCTTCTTGTATTCTAGACCAAGATCTACTGTTTCCTTGAGATATCTCAAGATTCACCTTCCTACTTTGCAATGAAAAAATTTGGGTTCCTGCATGAACCTGGATAGATAGCTCACTTCAAAGCTTATATCTGGTCTAATGTAGGTGAGGTAAATCATACTCCCAATCAACTACCGATAGAGACTTGCATTTATCATAGGATATGGATCTGAATGAGATAACTGCAATATGTTCTCCATAGGTGTAGCAATAGGTGTGTAATCCATCATCCTAAATTTCTCGAGGGTTGTTTTGGTATACTTCAACTAAGAAACAAATATTTGATTCTCCTTTTGCCATACTTCCACTCTAAGATAATAATGCATCAACTCGAGATCTGTCATGTCGAACGATGGGTTAATATCATATTTCTTCATTTTATTAATCATCCTCACTAAATTGTCAGTGATGACTAGATCTTAGACATAGACAACAACAATCACAATCTCCCCCCTTACCTTTTAAGGTAGAGATTAGGATTGTATGGATTTCTAACAAATCTATGTTGTACGAGATGTTCATCAATTTTTATGTACCAATCTCGGGGTGCATGTTTAAGGACATACATAGATTTACTAAGTCTACATACCTTTGCTTCTTTATTAGGTACAACATATCCCTCAAGTTGAGTCATGTACATTTGTTCTTGTAAATATCCATTCAGAAAAGAGATTTTCATGGCCATCTGATGGACTTTCCAACCAAATTGTGCAACTAGAGAAAAGATCATCCTGATTGTTTTGATCTTAGCTATGGGAGCAAATGTCCCCTCATAATCAATGTCTTATTTTTGTGTGTACCCTTTTCTACTAGTCTCACTTTATACTTGTCTATTGTTCCATCTTTTTTGTAATTTATTTTGAATATCCATCTGTATCTAATGGCTTTCTTCCATGGTAGAAGATCGACAAGTTGCCAAGTATTATTTTTCATCACTGATTGATATTGAACATCCGTGGCATCTTTCCAAGATTTTGAATATAGAGATTCTTGTACTATATACAACTCATTATATTTAATAACTCTACTCATTAAAGAAAATTCTGCTTCTTCTCGTGCTTTACTATGTGGTGGATGTATTAGTTGGAGTATCCAATTTTTCATCTCGTATTATGTTAGTATACCACTTGGGCATACATTGAACTGATCCTCTGGATCGTGGTTTTATTTGATCATCACCATCATCCCCATCATCACTGTCATCATCTTTAGGAACATCATCTTCTATTTTTTCAACAGGTTAAAAAATCTACATCAGGTGAGTTTGGAGTAGGAGTCTAAGCGTCCTTCTTCTAAAAAAAACCCAACATCTTTGTCGATGTAGAATTTCTTTGGTCTTCGGATCCATCAATCTGTACCAAAGATTCTCTTCATTGTAGCAAATGAAGATGAGTTTTTGTGATTTAATATCTAGCTTATTTCTTTTCTGATTGGGTATGTGCATGCTTGTTTTGCACCTGAATACTCTGAAGTGTGCAACAGATGGTTTCCTCTTTGACCATGCTTTATATGGTCTTACTCCATCAAGAGTAATTGTGGGCACTCTATTCAATAAATATATAGTTGTCTTTGTTACTTCTCCCCAGAATGTCCTCGCTAGTCTAGAGTCATCAATTATGCAATGCACCATTTCCATGATAATATGATTTTTTCTCTCAACAACACCATTCTCTTGCGGTGTGTGTGGAAGAGGCATTTGTCGATGAATCTCGTGAACTTGTAGGTAGGATTTGAACTCATCACTGGTGAATTACCCCCCTCGATCTGAGTGGAGAGTTTTGATGTGATGACTAGTTTCGTTCTCAACAACGACTTTGAACTTCTTGAAGTTTTCAAAATCTTCACTTTTCTTGCAAAGAAAAAAAAATCCATATTTTTCTTGAATAGTCATCAACATGAAGCAGGAAGTACGTAAATCTAGAATAACTCGGTTGCATCAGACTACAAAGATTGGTATTAACTAGATCAATCTTACCATGAGCTTGATAAGTACTCTTCTAGAATAAAGCTTTGTGTTGTTTTCCTGTTGGGTAGTGAGGACACTTGTCTATATCCTTCTTGAGAGATGGTAATCCTTTTACCATATTATGCCAGTGAATTGTCTCAAGATACTTGAAACTGATATGAACAAGTCTCTGATGCCACAACTGGGTAGAGGTAGAGTTCTTAGCCACAAGTTCCTAATAATCTATGTGGACAAAATCAAGCTAGAACATGTGTCCCACATTGAAGGATTTTGCAAATATTTTTGAGCCTCATGATTTGTTTCGAATCAAACACATTTTCTTACAAGATTGACTATCAAAGTAAATTTTAAAGTTTTGATCTAGGAGTTGACTAACTAAAAATAGATTTTTAGTCGATCTAGGGACATATTGTACATCTAACAATCTACAGTTGCATGAACCAAGGGCTAGAGAAATATTCCCAATCCCCTGAACTGTATATGAAGAATCATCACCTAACGAAACATGGTTTTTCAAAGGTGTGTCCCTTACTGAAGTAAACTAGTCTTTGTAGCCGATCATGTGTTGAGTGGCTCCCGCATCAACATATGAGACATGAATAGTGTACTACCTAATGCATTACTAAAATAAAATTTTAAATATATATATATATATATATATAATATATAAATAAAAGGATGGAATTGACGTGGGTTGGTGGGTGAAGTGATTTTAGTGAGAATAGACAAGGTAATGAAATTTTTTATGAGGAAGATCAGATTTGTCAACCTTAGAAGGTGGGATATTGACTTGTCCTAATCTTCCTACACACCAATCATTTCCTTGGATAATAATACAAGCACTTTCTTTTGAGATCCAAGGCATTTACCTAGCTGAAAGCCAAGTTAACATTGTAAATTAGCTGAAATTAGGTGGTTTCTATTGGAGAGAATGTATGGTGTCTCTGTAAAAGAGGAGATCTTGCAAAATCCGACCCAAAATCATTCTTGTTATTGGTTAGAACAGCCCTGCACATCAAGATAAATTTGTAACTGTAATATCTTCTCATTATCTATGTCTGAAATAACCGATATGGATTTATATATGCATCTTAAGTAGGTTCCATTGTCTCTAATAGGAAAGGGGGTCCTCTGTCAGCTGTTATTATGTTGTTGTATGCAGAAAATAAGTAGAAGATAGATGAATTTTTTCATATATTGCAGTTGTCAAATGATCTGGCAATCATGAATGCAAAATGTGGGAGCATATACTTTGGCATGTGAACTATATGATAGAGTCCCCATTGAGATGTGGCCTCATGGATGGAAACTATTACAGTATGTGCACAAAATAGGTTTGTTAAAAGAACCTTGTTTCACCATATGCAATGAACAAGTGTCCAACCATATTAGTATCACGATTTCTAGCATACACACACAACCAGTACCAAAATAGTTATAGCTTTGGAAAGAGGGTATGTGAATCCACAAAATCATTATGGAGAAGAGACTTTTGTTAAAAAAATTAGTTGCAAGTCTCCTAGTAGATATGTATGCAAAAAATAAATGGAAGCAAGAACAAACCATGTGAAATGTTTGACAAAATACTTGAAGAAATGTGCTTTCATGGAATTATTGGACTGCAAGATATGCAAAAAATGGGTTCTTTTGGAAAGTCTTAGAAACTTTCAAGAAAATGCAATTGACAGGTGGAAATCTTGACTTCACAAACTCTGACTATCACCTCCTTCCATTGGCCATTGTATAGTGTTAGTGATGGAGCTGGGAAATGAACGTCTCGCTATTTTATGGCTTTGGGTGTAGTATAATAAATAAATAAAGAGAGAGAGAGAAGGGAAATAAAGACCACATGTGTGGATTGCAAAAATAAATTTTTAAAAAAAACATAAAAGAAAGGTGTTGTCATGGACACCCTCAACTAGAATGCAACTATTTGAATAAATGCCTAAAAGAAATGTGATTGATGGACTCAGGGGATTTCAGGATATGGGCATCCCATTCTTTGATAATGTTAGAGAAACATTGTTAGATGTTGCAGTTGCTCATGCTCTTGTAGAACATTATGAAAACTGTGGAAGATTTTGCAAAGCCCATGATTTGTCTAATCAAATGCAAAGGAAGTTGGGTCCCATCAAATGCGATGTTGTGATTCTACTGAAAGAAGGAATTCTCTCCTTACCTTCATCTTGTATGATTTATATCTAATTTGGTTCTTCATTTGCATTATTATATAAATAGTAACCATTAGATGCTTAAACTATTGGATATTTTAACAAAAAAAATATAGTGTTAAACGATAAAACCCCCACCTCATGATTTACGTAACTGATTTATCCTTGACCATCAATTGTGCTTCGCTACCTCAACCTTATCCATTGTTAGACCCAGGGTATCAAAATTTGGAGTTCGTGTCTGTTGGTATTGGCAAGAGCAAGATGAGTTAATTGAAACAACCATTTCTATCTACCTTGCAAAGTTAGAAAAAGCAATTTTGATAGACTTGAAAAACAAGACTCTGAGCCCTATAAAGGTTATGTCAAGAATTGTATGTGTTATTTGTTATGTAGAGAGTTGCATCACATTCAATGGCTTAACCTCATTTGATTTTTTTTCTCTCTTCATAGCTCCTCTAAGAGCCTTGGTGGTCTATTTCGTACTTTTAGGAAGCTTCCAAAACTGAAAAGTTGGCTTTCATTTTAGACCACCGTTCAAACCCTGAGCAACGAAATATCTTTCCACCTTCGCAAACCTCTAGTATATTTACTAGATAATTGCTTGAAACCTCTAGTTTGGGGGGAAAAAATCTTCTAGATAGTTTGGAAAGGGAATTTTTTAGGCATCTGGTCACAATTTGACTAGGTCAAACTGGTCCAATTACGACCGGTGGCTGCTAAAACCTTTCGTTGTTTGAAACCCATCTGCTAGTTCTCAGTTCCGTCGACTCAGAAAACTTCTCCATATATAGGGGAACTTGTAAGAAATTTATCATTGCAATTTTTTCCATCTAACATTAGTTTTGGAGGTGGTTTTTGAGCCCTCGAGCTAACTTTTGATCGATTCCAATTAGGCCAATTACAACCGATGGCCAAGAAAAAATAGCCACCAATCGTAAACCTTTTGTCAGTTTTGAAATCCATCAATTCCTGTGAATTCTTGGTCTATAGGAGGACACATGGAAACTTACCTGTGGTATGCTTGCTCCCCAAAATACAACGTTCGAAAGTGGTTTCTTAGCCTCTGAGTCTAGATTTAAGGTTTTTGTAACTAGGAGGAAAACGTAAAATAAGAAAGTTGTAGGACCCCTTTTGGGTTGCAAAACCACCGTGGAAACTTTTTTACAAATGTAAATAACTGTTGTAAACTCTATAGTGTAACTTGTTGCGTGAAATGGAACTTTTGACAAAATGGTGTTTCTCTCTCTTTCCTTTCTCTTTCTCTCTCCTCTGTTACGAAATGAAGTGAAATGAAATTAAATGAATACATATTTCTAAACCTTTTCTTTCCAATTCAAATTATTATTATTATTATATGTAAATTATTATATGGAAACTAAAGACATTAATTATGTTAGATTAGGGTGGATTCCATGCTAGTGATTTATCAATGATTTCATGCTCACATGGTTTTTCAGGATGCAAGTAAGATGGCGAAAATGCGATGTGTAATTCATATTTATTATTGTAACTTATATAGGTCATTTTAAAATGACTATATGTATAATGTAGTCTCATGTTACAGAAAATTTATATTTGAAATTTTCTAATATGTATGAGATGCTAGTTTTAGGGATATCTTAGGAAATGTGCATTTAATCATAGGTTTAATTTTATTCATAGTTATGTATGGTAAAAGGTTTGATATATATATGGTAAAATGAATTTGAATTTAATATCTTATAGTGCATTTTCATGTTCAATAAACGATTAATTAATTAAGTGTGTTGTATTCTTACCTTGTAAATATAATAAAGAGATATAATCGAAACACTGAACCCTAGTATAAGATTCGTGCACAACATGTCTTCATGTGTGATCCTTCTTACCCTAGAAGAATTGAAACCGTAAAATGAACTTAAACTTTGCACTTGATGGAACCTCCTAGTTTAGGTAAATAAAACCCCTAGTTTGAGTTTACCTTCATAGTCGTTATGTTTAGTGACATTGTCATGAAACCATCTTTTAGGAACGATATAGTCTAACTTTATCCAGAGTATATTTAGTCTTTCATGAAGTTTGTTTAGTAAATATGTCCTCTCACCTTAAATTCATATATAGTTGAGGCGTAGATCCTTAGGTGCAATTGGAATCAAACTAAACCTCAGTTGATTATGAGGTTAACTTGGGCTTCATGTGTAGTTATAGTTCTTCCAACCTTTTACTTCTTCAAGATGTTAGACAAGTACTTTCGTAAATATTTATGTTAAATAGTGAGGCCAAAAAGAATGTAATAAACAATGTAAATGAAATGAGAAACAAGAGTATATGTGATAATGGTTTAGGAACAAATTTGTTTAGCTGAAGTCCATATGGCTGGTTTAAGCAATGACTTTTGATAAGAATGGATACAATTTTTTCTTGGTGGGACTAGGCATTTGAGACAATATAGAGTCCACTAAAAATAAAATAAAATAAAATTATGTCATGTAAATGCTTAATTGAATCAAACTAAATTTGGAACTGAAACCACCATAGTACGAGAAAAAAATTGATTTGAATGGAAGGAGGTTTATAGGAAAGGGAAACTTGAACCTTCACCTCCTTTGAATCATATTACTTATCCATCGACAACTTATGGTTGGTCCCCTTTCTTAATGAGGGTAAAATTAAACGTCAACTAAACATATTTTTAGATACAACCCTTTAGCATAAGAATGAGAGAAGTAGGAAATTTGTATGCAATCTTAAATATGGAAATTAATTATGTAAGTTATGGATTATTGTCAAAATGGATAAAGAGAAAACTTAAATGGTCGAACTGTATGTTGAATGTGGAATGAAATTACGAATCTGTAGGTGGAAAAAGGAGAAATTTATACTTACATAATAATGTTATTGGAAGGTTAACCGTAACAATGATGTAATCATGGTAATGACGTGTTGTGGGTTTGCTAATCCCTGAGTCCCTTTTCTTATGGTTTGGTTATTGCAAGCATTTGTTCATTGGAGAAAGTGTGACATCGAAATGTATATGGTGTTTTCATGTGTCTATGTGATTCGATGAATTATGTAAGTGTCTTGTGCGTTGTTGAGTTTCTTTTCTTGGAGCCCTATTGGTGTTGTGTAGTGATCAATGTAAGTCAAAGGAAATTATCCTGGTATTTTACTATTGTATTTGTGTGTGTAAAATGTGAGCTTTACATTTTGGTATCAGAGTGGAGGTTCATGCTCTCGAGCCTCTAGGACAGATTAGAGTTGTGATGATGTTGCATGATGGTGGTGGATATTGGAAGAGTAATGTGATATAAGCGTGATGTGAACTATGTCGTAATTGTTATATTTTGAATGCACATGTTTTGTATCTCACTTAGTGTGTATTTGTTATCATGTTGATGTGCTTGTGATAAGAGTATTCTCTATCCTTTTCATAGATTCTATGAAGAGTTCATGTGTGATGTACCACCTTATTGTGTGTGAAAAATAATTTTATTTTTTATGACAAAGTGTTGGAGCATTTTTACATTTTGTGATATGTAGGTGTGTTGATATGTTGTATGACAAGATTGGTGTATAGTGAATTGGATTGTATCATGATGTCATCACCTTATTGTGATGAATCATGTGCATCACCATGTTATATAGAAATTGACTATATGTTGTAAATTTAGACATTGTGTTCCTCATACATATAATTATGGTAATATGTGATGGTTCATGTCGTGATTTAGGGGCATATGGTGAGTGTATGATACCTATTGTACAGTCATTGCACATTGGGTGTAGAATGTGTTAATTTTATGTATTGTAACCAGTGAAAGTAATGCTTGTGCTTTACCCTGTATATATACCATGCGTAAGACGTTATGGTTAATTTTTTTGAATCACCATTGTGTTAGTGATGTAGTTATGTGTTATGTTGTTGACCCTACACTAACCAACCCTAATGGAAATTAGTAAAAGGTGTATGTTTGGAGTGAGGAAATCTGTACCATTGACCAATCACTCAAAATGAGTACAAGATAGGAAGTGGAGCATTAAATAGGCTGAAAACCCACTTTTGTTCATTTGGTATGTGTGGCACTTGCTCAACGGGTGTCATGCATATTGTGTTTCACAGACACCTTAAGCTCAGTAGATGGTGACTTGTACTCATTTATCTCTCCCGATATGGTTATCGTATGGATTCAACCTATGTGATTTTGACTATGTTAAGCCTTGTCAAAGTGCAGATGGGATGATTCAGACAGCGATGATGACAGTTGTATTATTGATATGATATTTTATGAGTTGTTTATGATATTGGATGATGAGATGTTTCTGAGTTCCAGCAACCCATTGAGTACCCCCCCTTGGTGGTTGTATAAGGCCACATATTTATCGTAATGTGTTATTCCTATACATTTATTTTATTTGTAAATCAAACACTTTCCCTTTTCTTGCTAGAACCAACAATTTTCTTAACTAACATGTTCTTATATTTTGGGCATTGATTTGGTTGTTGCACTAACATTTGGATTTTGTACTAACCATGGCTAATTAGCCATTTGCTTTTCTCAGTTTTAAATTGCGTATCAAGTTTAAAATATTTATAGTCTAGCCCAAGGCTTGGGATTGTTGCCACTTGGCATTTGATATGGATTGTTATGTTGGTTCTAATATTGTAATGTGTTGGAATAGGGTCATCAGATTCACCATGGAGTGGTGGTACCTATGGACCCGCTTCATTCTATGGAGGTATGCCCCAAGGAGTTACATATAACTAGTGGCTTGTTGAACCACGAGTTATTATGTCACTTGGGTTAGAGGTATCTGGTCTCTATGCGCCTAGGGCCAAAGGATGACTGACCTCTTTTGGGGAGAAAAAAGGAAAACTTATCTTTATTTTATTGCTTGAGGGAGGCATAAGAGACTTGAGGGATGCATAAGAGAAAATTGAGGGAGGCATAAGAGACTTGGGGGAGGCAGAAGAGATTTGTGTGGGTGTGATTGATGCTTTGGGAGGTATATGGAGTTGCGTTATGATTCTCTGGAGGTATATGTATTTGTTTTGTGATTCTTTAAGGGATACATAAGAGACTCGAGGGAGGCATAAGAGACTTGTGTGTGTGTGTGTGATTAGTGCACTTGGATTTTTTTTTATGTATTTGTTGGTGATGCTTTTGGAGGTATATGGAGTTGTTTTGTGATGTTTTTTGAGGTGTATGGTGTTAGTATTATGACTTTATATGTACTCTTGAGAGTCTAGTTTATGTCTTGTGACATTGTTTCCATTTTAACACTATGTAGCTACAGTTATGGTCTGAAGTTTTGTGAAACCTTCGTATGTGTACATGTTGGGAATTCCATGTTGTTGTAATCTGCTTATGTTATGAGTGCATTTGTGTTAGGCGCATGTGTGATAAGTACTATGTTGCAAGGGCTATGTATGTTCTTTCCATACTTTGGGTATAATTTTTGTTATGTGATATAGTCGTGAAAGTATGTAGACATATGTCTTGTGAACCATTAGTGTTTTGTTTAGCTCTGATGTGGTATTGTGATGTTAGTTTCTTTTGGGCACCCATAAGAAAAATAAATAACTTAAAATTTTAAAACAATGAAATATTAAGAGATTGAGATTGATAAATATGGTTACGAGAAAAGAAGAAATAGGTAATCATGTAAACTGAAAAATCTCAATATTCACAAAACATTAGGAACTTGTCAAACCTTTTCATTTTCCTTGCAGTCGCACTTTACCAACAAGTATCTTGTCACTGGTGACATGAGTCACTAATTGTTCCTCCTTTCTTATGAGTACCCTATTTTAACCTTGGCATTGTGTCGCATAGAGGATGATGATCTTATAAGGGGAGGGAAATGTAGTGCCCAACACATTACTAAAATAATTTTTAAAAAATTAAAATAATTAAATAAATAAAAGGATGGAATTTGTGTGGGCTGGTGGGTGAAGTGCTTTTGGTGAGAATAGATAGGACAGTGACGTGTGTCAAGAGGAAGAGTAGAGTTGTAAGCCTTAGCAGGTGGGATATTGAATTTTCCTAAGCTTCCTACACACCCGTCATTTCCTTGCATAATAATACAAGCACTTTATTTTGAGATCCAAAGCATTGACCTAGTTGAAACCGACGTTAACAATGTAAATTAGTAGAAATTGGATGGTTTTTGTGAGAGAGAATGTAGGGTGTCTATGCAAAAGAGGAGATCTTGCAAAATCTGACCCAAAATCATTCTTGTTATTGGTTAGAATATCCCTGCACGTCAAGATAAATTTTTTAACTGTAATATCTTCTCATTGTCTATGTGTGAATTAACCGATTTGGATTTATATTTGTGTCTGAAGGAGGTTCCATTGTCTCTGATAGGAAAGGGGGTCCATTTTCAGCTACTATTATGTTGTTGTATGCAGAACAGAAGGAGAAGATAGAGGAATTTTTTTAGATATTGTTGTTGTAAAATGATTTGGCAGTCATGGATGCAAAATATGGGAGCATATACTTGGCATGTGAACTATTTGACAAAGTTCCCATTGAGATGTGGCCTCACAGATGGAAATTATTGCAATATGAACACAAAATAGGTTTTTTAAAATAACCTTGTTTCACCATATGCAACGAACAGGTGTCCAACCTGATTAGTTCCACGATTTCTAGCATACACAAAACCAATGCCAAAATAGTTGTAGCTTTGGAAATAGGGCATGGGAATCCACCAAAGCATTATGAAGAAGAGACTTTTTTCAAAAATATAGTTACAAGTGCCCTGGTAGATATGTATGTAGAAAAGAATGGAAGAAAGAACAAACCATGTGAAATGTTTGACAAAATGCTTGAAGAAATGTGCATTCATTGAATGCTTGGACTGTAGGATATGCACAAAATCAGTGTTTTTTGGAAAGTCTTAGAAACTTTGAAGAAAATGCAAATGACAGGTGGAAATCTTGACTTTACAAACTCTAACTATCACCTCCTTCCATTGGCCACTGTATAATGTTAGTGATGGAGCTAGGAATTGAATGGCTTGCTATTTTACGGCTTTGGGTGTAGTATAATAAATAAATAAAAAGAGAGAGTGAGAAGGGAAATAAATACTATATGTGTGGATTGCAAAAATAAATTTAAAAAAAAAACATAAAATAAAGGTGTTTTCATGGACACCCTCAACTAGAATGTAACTATCTGAATAAATGCCTGAAAGAAATGTGATCAATGGACTGAGGGGATTTCAGGATATGGGCATCCCATTCTTTGATAATGTTAGAGAAACATTGTTATATGTTGCATTTCCTCATTCTCTAGTAGAACATTATGCAAATTGTGGAATATTTTGCAGAGCCTGTGATTTGTCTGATGAAATGCAAAGGAAGCGAGGTCCCATCAAATTTGATGTTGTGATTATGCTTAAAGAAGGCATGATCTCATTGCCTTCATCTTGTATAATTTCCATCTAATTTGTTTCTTCATTTGCATTATTATATAAATAGTAACCATTAGATGCTTAGACTATTGGATATTTTAACCAGACTTTTAGTGTTAAATGATAAAACCCCCACCTCATGATTTACGTAACTGATTTATGCTTGACCATCAATTGTGATTGCTACATCAACCTTATCCATTGTTAGACCCAGGGTATCAAAATTTGGAGTTCATGTCTATTGGTATTGGTGAGAGAAGGATGAGTTAACTGAAACAACCATTTCTGTCTACCTTGCAAAGTTAGAAAATGTAATTTTGAGAGACTTGAAAAACAAGACTCTGAGCCCCGTAAAGGTTATGTCAAAGTTTGTATGTGTTTTTTGTTATGTAAAGAGTCACATCAATCAATATCTCAACCTTGTTTGATTGTTTTTGCTCTCTTCGCAGCTCCTCTATAAGAGCCCTGGTGCTCTATTTTGTACTTTTAGGAAGCTTCCAAAATTGAAAAGTTGGCTTTTGTTTTAGACCATCATTCGAACCCTGAGAAACGAAATTTATTTCCACCTTCTCAAAACTCTAGTATATTTACTAGATAATTTCTTGAAACCTCCAGTTTGGGGGAAAACACTCTTCTAGATAGTTTGGAAAGGGCATTTTGTAGGCCTCCGGTCGCAGTTTGACTAAGTCAAACTAGACCAATTACGACCGATGGCTCCGAAAACCTGTTGCCATTTGAAACCTGTCTGCTAGTTCTCAGTTCTGTCAACTTCAAAAATTCTCCATATATAGGGGAACTTGTAATAAATTTTTCATTGCACTTTCATCCATCTAACGTTAGTTTTGGAGGTGTTTTTGTGAGCCCTCCACCTAACTTTTGATGATTTCCAACTAGGCCAATTACAACCGATGGCTCAAAAAATTTAGCAGCCAATCGTAAACGGTTTGTCAGTTTTGAAATCCATCAATTCCAATAAATTCTTGGTGTATAGGATGACACATAGAAACTTACATGTGGTATGCTTTCTCCCTGAAAGACAACGTTTGAAAGTGGTTTCTTAGCCTCCGAGGCTAAATTGAACAGTTTTGCAACTAGGAGGAAAACGTAAAAAAATAAAGTTGTAGGACCCCTGTTGGGTTGCTAAACCACTATGGAAATTTTTTGACACATGTTGTACACACCCATAATTATGCCCAAGCAATTTAAATACTTAAATTGCGTTAATTATCCTCTTTCTCGCAAATCGATGACATATCGTCAAAAGTGCTCATTTTCCCTCATATCATCATTAATTAATTACACTAAGCTAATTAATTACGTTGCCTATCCAACAAATACCCTAATTAATGACCTTCCATTCATAAATCACCCCTTCTACCTAGACTATTTAATTATTAATAATTAATTAGCTTTCCCTTCCATCTAACCAATAAATCAATATTTAATTGATTTAATCACCTTCTAATAGCCTAAATTGTACTAATATTCCACTAATTAGCTTCTATAAGCTTACATCTACCTATTAGTTAATCACCTTTGATTAATAAAAACACTCCCTAACTCCCATGACTTGCTAAGCATAAATTAAACCCTTCTAAAGTAAGGTTACCTTTAATAAAGCAACTTTATCCATTCCTAATCATGTTTTACCTTTATCCCACATGCAAAGGGATGAAGTGTTTCCTTTATCCATTGGGCTATATAAGGAGCCCTCCTTCTACCTTTATACACACACCTAAATCTCTCAAGAGACAAAAGTAAGCACATAGTTTCATACTAATATCCTTTTGTCATTCTTGAGCCCTCCATCCTCCATTCTTGAAGACCTAAGCCTCACACCCAAGCATCCATTGCAGGATCAAAGTAAGCAAATATGGTTTGATTTCCATTTGGACTATTTAGGTACATTTTAAATGTTTAATTAGGCAAGTAAGGGGAATAGAGTTCATGCATTTACATTGTGTTTTGATTAGATTCAAAGTTATTAATGTTTAAAGGGTAGGAATTTCTCACTTCTTCATCATGATGGTGTATATTTCCCATTTTTAATTAGGTTAGGAAGCTATTTTTTAGGTGGTAGCTTTCTTGCTTTAAGTTTGGTTAAAATTGTAGAAACACTTGCACCGCTTTGTCTGTCATAATTCCTCAATCACAATCTCTTATTGGGTCAACACCAAGTAGCCCTTCATCTTCATCTAGGTGTGGGTAACCTTCTAGTAGCCCTCCCTCTACTATTTCTGGGACATTTTCGAGTAGTCCACTATCTTCTATTCTTGGGGCACATCCAACTAATCCCTTGTCTTCTAGGTATGGATCACCTCTGGGTAGTCCATCATCTTCTATTCTTGGGCCATATCCTAATAGTCCATCATCTTACATATATGGGTCACATCCTAGTAGCCCTTATTCTTCTATTCTTGAGCCACATCCTAGTATCCCTTCATCTTCTATCTACGACTCAGCTCCCAGTAGCCCATCTTCTTCAATCGTTGGACCGTATCCTTTTTAAAAATCACATTATTCTTCTACCAAAGATGGTGGGAAGCTCGTGGTCATTTATCGCATCAGTTCTAAACATCCACGTTCACTTTATTCTCCTTCTCAGGATTAGACAAGTCACGCGTTAGCTTATAAGAAACCCAAACAGTTTCTTAATCAAGCTCATATCAAAACTGCAAAGAGCTCTATAGATCCCAACAAATCAAAAAATCTCAAACTTATAAATCAAGCGCGATTCAAGAACACAGATCAATGTAACCAACAAGTATGGTGCAAAGTGCATAAACCTCTGGATAGGGAACACAAGCTCCCACATACAAAATCCATGTTTCAAGGATAAATCACAGTCCTTTGTTGAGTGTGAACTCACCACGATCATCGAGATTAAGGAAAACATGACTCTTGATAGACAAACATGCTTAGTCTCCCTTATCAAGGAAGTCGCAAACATCGTTGTTGGATCCTATCACATAGAGTGACTTTGTTAGTCCCAACGGTCAAAAAACTATCAAAAATCTAAAAAAAAATAAAAATTCAAAAATACAAATAAAAACATTGAGAAAAAACAACAAAAATCTAAGGTACAAAGATCAAACATTGCAATTAGGTGTTGCGTACACATGGATATTTATTTATTCCCTTCCTTGTTATTCTTTTGCAAGTCTTCCTACCATTTTCATCCTTTGAGTGATATTTTGGTTTGCTTATTATCATGAATTTTGTGACATTTACCTCTATGGTATCTGTTTGACCCTGGTCTTTTATCACCTTGGTAAATTAAAGAATGAATGACCTCTTAGAAATCCTATCACATTCAACATCTAATAAACATGTTGCGAAGAACTTTTGGATATATTTGTTGACACTAGCCAATGTCATCATACTAAGCACTTCCACCTCCTTCCATCAAGTCATCACTGGTTCTTAACCCCTTGGAAAACAAGAGAGCTGAAATAAGTTTTCAGAAAGCAAAAGAATTGAAATCAGTCAAAAATCAAAACCTAAAAGCTACAAAGAAAAAGCAAATTGATATATTACTCTCTCTTGGGGTATTTCTAATAATCTCTATTAGGGCTATGGATGCCTGATTGGCAGTAGAGAAATGTTGTGATTAGAATCAAATACATCTCCATCGAGGCTATGGATGCCTGACTGGTAGCAGAGTAATGTACGACTATCCTTTCACCATCGATTCACAAAATCACCTTTCACAATAAATCATTCCTACACATTGGCTAGGGTCTCTTCACTTGTTGTCTATTAAATGTTCACATCAAGAGGTAATAAACTCACCGTGCACACAATGGATCTCTATGAGTAAACATGATTAGCATGTTACCAAGTGTCTTTTTTGGACCTTGTTCAGAGTCTTACTCTAGTCCATATCTCGTCTCACGATTTATGCCTTTGGCTAATCACTTCTTTGTCGTGAGGCTTCTAAGCTACATTCATATCATTCACATCGTTCTTCAACTTCGTTCAGAACATCCATGTGTATAAGATTAATATTTTTCCATGTTTTTGGGCACCTTTGTCCCCTTCCACAAAAAAAAATCTTCTCCTTCCTTTCTATCATGTGCTTTTAGGCCAACTTACTCTAGGGGAATCCTTGCTTCTTTCCAGCACTTCATTGGTTTACGTTCATCTTCATGTTGAACCTATCCATAATGGCCTTGGGTCCCATTTCTACCTGTGAAGAGTTTACCTTTGAATACTCCCACCTAATTTTTGGGGCATTTTTGTATCTTCACCTTTCTCGCACGCACGTGGCCTTATGCCCTTGTACATCCCATCTATCACTGGGGGCATCCACGCTTCCTCATCTTCCTATACATAGTTTCATAAAACTTTCAAAATCAACCAAAACATTCCAATATGTTAGAAAAATCATCAAAAAGATTTATCTTGTAACGCTATCTCACAAAGGAATCACTAGTCAAGTAGGTAGTGCGGATCACTTCCCGTTTCATCCACAAGGTTCCCTATTGTGTGGACTACTTTACGGTTCCTGTAACCACCCCCATTGTTGTAGCTTAAGGTGTTATCCCAAAGGGGTTATGTTCCAGTTGAGCGGAGAGGGACGTAGCCTTTTCTGAAACTTGCAATATAGTGTTTTGAATATGTTGTTCTTTTTATCTTGTTTAATTAGGTGTGGTTTGCTTGAACACCTTTTGGCAACCTGTATAACAACTGTATTAGTAGTTTTTGACTTCATTTCAATTCCTCCTTTCTTTGAAAAGTGATGGAGTTTTGGTCCTGTATGATGAGGTTTAGTAGTTTTCCATCAAAAGAGAAGGCATCATTTCTAATTCTCCAGATTGTCCAAGGATGCAAGAGAAGATCATACGTGATGTCTTCAAAATCCAAAAAGATAACAAATGGAAAAACACTTTAACTCACCTATGCCAAATTAACCAATTCCAACTTAAATACTCCTAATAATCTCAAAGCATCAAAAGGACTTAAGAATTATTTATGATTCCCAAGATCTCCCCAAGTGACACGAGGGAAGAGCATACGTGCTCCATATTCCTATAAGTAAACAATGTAAAATATCACCTAATCAAATACAAACATGTAAAAACAACCTGCAAAGACAAATATATGATTAGATAAACCTACAAGAATGTTAGCACATCAACACCTTAATTTTAAAAAATGCAAAAGGACACATGTGCCTCTTTTTTAGTGCCTGCGCGTAGGTTAGGGTATATGCGCCACTAAAATAGTACCTATGCCACTCTGTGGAATTTTTTGATTAATCAAGTGCCTGCGCCACTAGAAATGTGTGTGCACCACAGAAACAATGTATGCGCTACTCTGAGAAAAATAGACAGAAAAATAACCACATTACCAGAAAAAAGTGCCTGCACCACTAAAACAACATGTGTGCCCTAATTAGGGCATGTTCACTAATCTGACAGGTTTCAGAATGTAGTGAAGGTACAGTATGAAACAACGTCTATGCCGAGTTAGTGTGATTGCGCGCTGGTTAGGATGTGTGCGCAGGGGTTGGTAGATAGAGTGACAGGTTTTAACAGTGTGCATGCACCACCAGAGAGACATGTGTGCCACAAAAATCACACATGTGCCACAAAAATTGTGTCTGTGCCCTTAAAAGTGTGCCTGCGCTAGACCTGCAACCAAAGTATGGCAAAAACACAAGAAACTTCACAATATCTCAAAATTTTGACAATTTAGCTTAAGAATGGTAATAACCCATAAAAATTATGGCTATGAACATGAAGTTACACATATCAAATGATAAAAAATTCCAAAAAAATGGACATTAATGACTACATGTGCATATCAAGAGATAGCCAAAACAATGAAACATAAACTGAAATGCCATGGGATTAAGGCTCCCACCGGGTGTGCCAAATGTGTGCAAGTGTTTCTACAATTTTAACCAAACTTAAAGCAAGAAAGCTACCACCTAAAAATAGCTTCCTAACCTAGTTAAAAAGTGGAAATATGCACCATCACGATGATGAAGTGAGCAAGTCCTACCCTTTAAACATTAATAACTTTGAATTAAATCAAAACACAATGTAAATTCCTGAACTCTATTCCCCTTAATTTCCTAATTAAACATTTAAAATGGACCTAAATAGTCTAAATGGCAATCAAATCATATTTTCTTGCTTTGATCCTTCAATGGATGTTTGGGTGTGAGGCTTAGCTCTTCAAGAATGGAGGATGGAGGACTCAAGAATGACAAAAGGGTATTAGTATGAAACTATGTGCTTACTTTTGTCTCTTGAGAGATTTAGTTGTGTGTATAAAGGTAGAAGGAGGGCTCCTTATATAGCCCAATGGATAAAGGAAACACTTCATCCCTTTGCATGTGGGATAAAGGTAAAACATGATTAGGAATGGATAAGGTTGCTTTATTAAAGGTAACCTTAATTTAGAAGGGTTTAATTTATGCTTAGCAAGTCATGGGAGCTGGGGGGTGTTTTAATTAATCAAAGGTGATTAACTAATAGGTAGATGTAAGCTTATAGAAGCTAATTAGAGGAATATTACTAATATTTAGGCTATTAGAAGGGGATTAAATCAATTAAATATTGATTTATTGGTTAAATGGAAGGGAAAGCTAATTAATTAATAATAATTAATTAGTCTAGGTAGAAGAGGTGATTTATTAACAGAAGGTCGTTAATTAGGGTATTTGTTGGTAAGGCAACTTAATTAATTAGCTTAGTGTAATTAATTAATGATGATATGAGGGAAAATGAGCACTTTTGACGATATGTCATCGATTTGCGAGAAAGAGGATAATTAACGCAATTTAAGTATTTAAATTGCTTGGGCTTAATTATGGGTGTCTACGCATGTAAATAA
Organism: Taxus chinensis; assembly: GCA_019776745.2. Classification (NCBI taxonomy): domain Eukaryota; kingdom Viridiplantae; phylum Streptophyta; class Pinopsida; order Cupressales; family Taxaceae; genus Taxus; species Taxus chinensis. The sequence goes on along the minus strand of CM034152.1, from coordinate 602,744,523 downwards.
TTGTTTGAAACTCTATAGTGTAACTTGTTGTGTGAAATGGAACTTTTGACAAAATGGTGTTTCTCTCTCTTTCCTTTCTCTTTCTCTATCCTTGGTTTAAAAATGAAATGAAACGAAACAAAATGAATACATCTTTCTAAACCTTTTCTTTCGAATGCAAATTATTATTATTATTATATGTAAATGGGAAAATAAAGACATTAATTATGTTAGATTTGGGTGGATTCCATGCCATCGATTTTTCACTGATTTCATGCTCACATGGTTTTTCAGGATGCAAGAAAGATGGCGAAAAGGTGACGTGTAATTCAATATTTATTATTGTAAGTTATATAGGTCATTGCAAAATGAATATATGTATAATGTAGTCTCATGTTACATAAATGTTATATTTGAAATTTGCTAATATGTATGATATGCTAGTTTTAGGGATATCTTAGGAAATGTGCATTTAATTATAGGTTAAATTTTATTCATAGTTACGTATGGTAAAAAGGTTTGATATATATACGGTGAATGAATTTAAATATAATATCTTTTATTGCATTTTAAGTGTTCAATAAACGATTGATTAATTAAGTGTGTTGTATTATTACCTTGTAAGTGTAATAAAGAGATTTAATCGAAACACTCAACCCAAGTACAAGATTCATGCATAACATGTCTTCATGTTTGATCCTTCTTACCGTAGAAGAATTAAAACTGTAAAATGAATTTAAACTTTGTAGTCGATGGAACCTCCTAGTTTGGGTAAATAAAATCCTTATTTTGAGTTTACCTTCAAGTCGTTATGTTTAGCGACATTGTCGTGAACCCATATTTTAGGAACGATATCATCCAAATTTATCTGGAGTATGTGGTTTCCTTCTAGGTTTGGTAACCACGACGAGAATGTTGTCTCTTCAGGTCTGAAACTATGTTGAGTGGTGATTACCACCTTGGAAGTCACCTTAAGATTCCTTTTCTGAAGCAACGACTATGCGGTGTAACCTTACCATTTATAGAGTAAGTAGATCTATTAATCCCTTAGTATCCTACTAGACTAATAAGTCTTACAAAGTTAGATCTATAATTTTTTCTTGTCATCAAATTAACTCCTTGTGGGAACCCCTCCTAGATGACACAAATGGGAAGAGTGAAATAGTTGTTCTATGACTTAAACTCTTGTTAATAAACTCTTTAGTTCCTATGATCTAGATGTGTTACCTTGGTTACTAACAACATAAAACCTTTGTCTTTCATGAAGGTTGTTTAGTAAATATGTCCTCTCTCCATAAATTCATATATAGTTAAGGTGTATATCCTTAGGTGAAATTGGAATCAAACTAAACCTCAGTTTATTAGGAGGTTAACTTGGAGTTTGTTTTTAGTTATAATACTTCCAACCTTTTACTTCTTCAAGATGTCAAACAAGTACTTTCGTAAATATTTATGTTAAAAAGTGATGCCAAAAAGAGACCTAAGAAACAATGTAAATGAAACAAGAAACAAGAGTATATGTGATAATGGTTTAGGAGAAAAAAAAATTAGCTGAAGTCTTTATGGTTGATTTAAGCATTGAATTTTTTTAAGAATGGATACAATTTGTTCTTCATGGGACTAGGCATTTGAGACAATATAGAGTCCACTAAAAATAAAATAAAATAAAATTATGTCATGTAAATGCTTAATTGAATCAAACTAAATTTGGAACTAAAACCACCATAGTACGAGAACAAATGTGCTTCGAATGGAAGGAGGTTTATAGGAAAGGGAAACTTGAACCTTCACTTCCTTTGAATCGTATTATTTCTCCCTCGACAACTTATGGTTGGTCCCCTTTCTTAATGAGGGTAAAATTAAACGTCAACTAAACATATTTTGAGAAACAAACCTTTAGCATAAGAACGAGAGAAGTAGGAACTTTGTATGCAATCTGAAAAATGGAAATTAATTATGTAATTTATGGAGATTGTCATAAGGGATACATAAAAAAATTAAATGGTTGAACTATAAGTTTAATGTGGAATGAAATTACAAATCTGTAGGTGGAAAAAGGATAAAATTATACTTACATAATAATGTTATTGGAAGGTCAATCATAACAATGACGTAATCATGGTAATGATGTGGGCTAGGTTAGCTAATCCTTGAGTTCCTTTTCTTGTGGTTTGGTTATTCATAGCATTTGTTCATTAGAGAAAGCATGGAATTGACATGTATATGGTGTTGTCGTGTGTCTATGTGAGTCGATGCCTTATGTAAGTAGCTTGTGCATTTTTGAGTTTCTTTTCTTGGAGCCCTTATGGTGTTGTGAAGTTACAATGTTAGTCAAAAAAATTATCCTGGTATTTTTATTATTTTATTTGTGTGTGTAAAATGTGGGCTTTACAAATAGATGACGTTGTGGGTTCACTCGATCAAGAAGTGTACAAGAATTCTTCATTATCCTAATGTTCTTATTACTCAACAATGTTTCCTTGCTAATGGGGTTTTTGTTGCAAATTCCCCTTCTTCTTCCCTTGATTATATCCAGAATGTCCCTTATAATATTATTGATTATGAGGTCTAGAGTTTCTTGATGAAATTGCTTTGGCGTAGTCACAACACCCCTAATTGATTGCAAGTGAAAGGTTGAGGTAGTCAGTGTGATTCGTCAGACATGGAGTTATCCCAAAGTGTGGGGATTTGTAAATGGGATAACCCTTCAAAGGAGGCCGGATTCCTAACATATCCTAGTGCCAAATACTCCGAACTGAAGAGAGTTGTAAATCTAACCCTAATTGAAAGATTTCCTAGGGAGAAAATTTGAGAGAAAATGCATGAAAATTAAAATCTACTCTAAGGGAAGGTGATGCACTAAGAAATAGTTTTGAACAACCTGCACAATAAAAAAACACAACTAGAATATTTGCAATGAAAACACAACAATGCACAATAATTTACATGTGATGAAATATGGGAAGATCTACATTAAATCATAAAAGGGTGTTTAAAACATCCACAAATCTATTTATATTACACCTAAAATTGATACAGTAAACAAAATTCAAGCTCAAAGGTAGATATTTTTCATTACAATTTCTAGTAGGAAGGTTTAGAATCTTAACAAATTCACTTACAAACAAGACAAGAAGGGAGGGTTCACAAAAAGATTATCCAACCCTTTAAAATGAGGCCCTCCTTACAATATATAGGAAGAATGAGAGAAGGGAGATAGAAGAATTCAAAATATTGCTTTGGCCACCCAAAAACGCACTAAAACCTCCTATAAAAATGACGGGTTCCACTACAAATCCCATACCTCCATGTACTTTTCCTTATTGGGTAAGAAAGGAAGCCCATACCTCATCATTTGGGTAGGAGATAAATCTAGAAACACCCTCTAAAATGACATACTATATTTCTTCATTTTGAAGTACTTAGTCGTAGTTTGTTAGAGGATGCTAAGAATTTTCCAAAAATTTCTATCTTGTGCAAATCCAAGCTCCCAGTCAAAATTTATGGCCATTTGAACATGAGGGTGTCATTCTGCAATAAATGTGAGTACTTGGCTCTATTTTTTCAAACTCCAAATTTGCATCGCACCTCTAAAATATGAAATTTTGGACCTTCGGGATTCAGAACTTCAGACCTTTTGATTTCAGAGTTCATGTTACTATTCATCCACTTGAGTTAACAAAACCTATGAAATTTTGAAACCTCAAAGTCTAAAATTCAGACTTTGAGTTGTCATTTTTTGGAACTGGGGTATTAAAGGTTCCAAAATTATGAAACCTCGAAATCTGAAATTCAAAATTTGGGTTTCAGAATTTTGTACTTTTAGGGGTTCAGATTTCAGGATTTTGTTATGCATCATGGCCTATGAAACCTCTGAAACTTCAAAATCCTGAAGTCCAAATTTCAGACTTTGGGATTTGGAATTTGCTCCCCTTTTTTTTGGCAATGTTCATCATGAGCTCCCAAGACTATGAACCTCTGAACCTCCAATGTCTGAAATTTAGACTTTGGAATTAAGACTCTGCCATCCCTGATCTTTGGTGCCATTTACCCCGACAGGGGATTTGACCCAGAAAATCCCCCAGCCTTTTCAGAATTTGGGATTTAAGTATTTCGAGATTTTCTCTTGTTTCTTACCTTTCTATCTACCAAAACACTGAACTATAAAACCTCTGAAGTCTAAAAACTTTGAACTTCAAGGCCCCCATTTTTTCTCTTAGCTTAACTCTAAGCTTCCTTCAATTTCTTCTCCTGTGAGCCTGTCGTTAAACCATCCTTCAATTTCTTTCCTTCAACATTGTTGCCATTGTCGATCCCCCTATAACCTGACCAGACGGAATCCAAATGTGAGATACCATGGCCAAATGATCCCTCCAATTTATAAGTGTGCAAGTTCATGTTTGTTCAATTTTAACTGAGGGGAAATATTCTATAACAGAACCTTTCTTATAGGTATTGAACCGCCAATAATTTAACTCATGTACTCTTTTGTAGATAGGAAATTTATTCTTATTATTATTCTGTTTTTTCCCCATGCTAATGATGTGTTTGGGAATTTTTAGAGGAATGAGGTTTTATTTTTCATTTTCCATTCCATTTCTAATGAGAAGAACGTGCTTTCTCCTCTTCATCATCTTCATTGTACATTTCTTACTCTTGTTGCAGTAGGTTTACCATCTTATCAATACTCACTGTCTGATCTCAAAAGTTGAGTGTTGTCACAAAAAAATCATATGAAGGAGGAAGTGATCTCAGATAAATGGGAATGAGAGCGTCATTAGTGACCTCCTCTCCTAGGGCTAGAAGTGAAGCCCTCAACTCTGCAACTCATTACATGAAAGCTTCTAATTTCATTTTGTTTAAAATTCAATGTGTGTAACTGAATCTATAAATTTAGTATGGCATTATTTTTTTTGGCCTTGTACACCGTGCTCAACTTATCCCATGGTTCTTTGGATATTTTGGAATCTTGAATGTGGGCTTGGATATCATCGAATCCTATAAACAAGATTGTTATCTTGACATTTTGATCAAATCTATCCAACTATTTATGTTGTGTTGTATCAGTTACTGATCTACTTACAGTACCATTAACACCAGTCCAAATATTTTCAAACTCAAACTCTATCTTGATTTTTTTCTTCCATGTTGCATATTTATTTCCTCTTAGATGTTGAGAATTTAGAACGAAGAAATTTGGGGTGTTGGTGCCCATTTTGCATAATCAATTGACAAAGGGTATGGCTCTTATCACTTCGAGTATATAGTCTCCCAATATATATATCATCAGTCTGATATACTGAATATTTCTATATATGTGCCCTTCTGATATACTTGTCAGTATGTGGAATAATATTGCCCTTTATATATACTTGGCATTACGTGAAAGAGGTGTTAACATACGTGAATGAATCTGACACATGGTACCAAGATAGTATTGAAAGGGTTTTGTGTGATTATTGACACCATCTCAAAGAAATATCCTCATACACATGCATAAATTCGCTATATACTTGGATAATTTCTTTTTCTGGATTTAAGTCAAGAAATCATTCACATACGGATGGGAGGGCTCAAAGTTTTTGAATTGTGTCTTTATTACTCCCCGTCAATTTAAATGGTCGATGCCTAGATGATGTTATTGCAGCTATATTAGGCATTAAGTGCAATAGTATTAGCAAAGGATTTACCCATAAGCGCTTCCCAGAGCCATTGTTTATACTAAATGCTCCAAATGAGATCCAAAGATATCGTGAGTGATACAGAAAAAAAATTGAATATTTTTTAGTACAAATATTTGTCAGTTTTAAAGAACTTACAATGGTTTTCAGTTGAAAATGGAAACCTACAACTTAGGACTGAAATATACAATTACATCCAAAACTTTGAAAAAATTGAATGATAAGTAAATTTTTTAATTTTTCGGTGATTGAATGGTGTTTTAGGTGACAATTTTTTTTGAAGATGCTAGATTAACCGCTAAACTTAAATTTTTAGAAAATAATGTATTAGAGTTAGGGGTTGAACCGCTGACCACACAGCCCTAAAACATTTGCACTATCCAACTATCCAACAAATACATTTTATATATAAAATGAAGTAATTTCTATTAAAATAAATCTTGAACCCCCTAACATTGTAAACAAGACATGGCATGCTTGTGACCCACGTGGAAACATTGGTGTTTAAGCTAATTTTAGGGTATTCATCTAAAGCGGATCTTAGAGATGCATTTTCATGTGTTTTCTGCCTCTAATGATATTTTCTCCACTTTTATTTTGATTCACTTCATTTATGGTTTTGTGCAGGGCCTACGATGAATTGTATGCCTCTATATTTTATTCTATTATGGATTGACCACTTCTTGTTTTTCCTATGTTTGTGTTTGCAGGGTTTGCATTTCAATGGAGCCTGATCCACTAGTACACAAATGATCTTGCCTTTTTTTTACTCTGTGCAAAACAAAGAAAAAAAACTGTCTGATCTCACTGCTATACAGGGAACTGCTCATCCAGACGTTGAATGAAATCTTAGCTCCGTGGGAAGAACACATAGCTTGAACCGCTAGCAACTTGACCCTAAATGTAAATCATGTGGTTTAATAGCAATGTATAATGCAGAACTCACTAGCACAATGCAATGAATGCACTTGGTTTGGACATTTCCATAGAATTTTGTATGGCTCGTCCCATCCACGAATCTGCCTAAAGCAAACATGGTTTGGTTTTCTCCAAGATCGACTTGTTGATCAACAATGCAACGAATCGACTCGGTATCAAAACATTGCAACCAAATAGATCTCGATGAAAGGATTTTTGTTAAAACTCATCCTAAAGTCAGCCTTTGTGGGCTTGGTCAAGGTCTACATCAACTCTAACTAGCTCAGTATGAGAAAAACCAAATCGGTGGGCAGTATTTGCACTATGTAATGTCCTCAATTTGGTTAGGGTGGATCTCACACAACTTACCTTAAAATCCAATGCAGATCGAACCAAGACATTTGTAAATGAAACTCGGGCGGGGTTGGCCAGTGTAGATGCAGAGAGTCTTCCAAATTAGTAAACCACTATTGGGGAATAAAAAATAATTTTTTATTTTTTATTTTTATTTTGTGAATCTGATTAATTTAGACAAAGCAAGTTTTCCTAGTGTAGGGGGCACTAAAGTAAAAAAATGAATTCTTTTCTTTTTCCTAGAGTATGGTAGGAGGTTGTGGGCTTGCTGGGTGTTCAAGAAAGCTGCTGGAGGAAACACAAGCTCTCCTAGAGTGCACAATCTTCTCCAAAAACATTTTTTTCCTTCTGCAACCTTTCTTTAACCTTCTTTGCTCACAGGTCCAGATGAACCAACTCTGCTACCAAATGAAAGTAACGAATAGGGGTAGAAGCCTGATTTTTTTTTTAATGATTAAGAAAATCATTTAGAGAATGGATGACTGCTATATTTATAGATATTACACAGTCATGTAAGAACAAATAAATAAGTTACATAGGTGTAACCATGAATTAATTAAAAATATATATTATTTCAACTATGTAACAGTTAATCCTACACCAATATAATATGAAAAATATGATTTAAAAACCATATAACCATAATTAAACAAATAATAATTACATAATACAATGCATAATTACTATTCTACCTAAAAAATTTCCATCGAATAAATATAATGATAAAATAAAATAAAATAATTGAATAGGAAAATCATAGGTATCTTTAATTCAAAGTGATTTACATATATAATAGAAAGTACAATTTCGAGATTTCATGAGAAAAATTGAGGTGGATGGTAAAGCCATGTTTATGGTAAAGTTGAGGTGCTTGATAAAGCCATATTTTGGGTTCATTTCTATGTTTTTTCACAAGTATTTGAAGATTGATAAGCTTATGACATCCGATGTAGAAAGTGGTTCGGAGGAAGTTGTGGTGATTACCCTACGAGAAGAAGTATAATTACCTAGTAATTTCCATTGAACCTGTTTACGATGGGCCTCCTAGAAAGGTAGATAGACTCGAACGAATAAAAACAATATAGTGACAAACAAACAATATAATGACCATACGGGTCTGAATTTACAAATTCAACTTGTGAGACGTATGCTTTGTAAAATATGAAGTTCAATTTGGACAATTTTGCTTCTTAAACCCAAATATACCTAATTTTTTTCCTTGATTCTGCAAGTTTACTTTGCAGCTATGCATATATGTAGAGGAAAACACATGAATACTAAAAAATTTAAATGAGTGGAGTGACGAGTGGAAATTATATGTGAACCTCATAAGTATTGAGGACCACTATATGAAATACCTAAACCGTCATATCTATCTCTTTAAAATGCTTAAAACATCTGATTCAAGTGGATATGGCATGTCAGAGTTTTTTACCCCCTTTTCTAATAGGGAACACCTTCGGTGTAATGAAATGGAGATGATAAAATGTACTTTTTCAACTTCTGAGTTTTACATAGTAGATTAAATATAATTTATAAGGATAATTATTACTAATATCTAAACTTATCATTAGACTATAAATAACTAAAAAATAACTTAGGGAATTATATGGGTCAATAGAAGAAGCAAAAGAATATTTAACACCAAAATTACCAATTGCAGGAGTAACACTCTAAAAATATGATAGAATAAGTAAAACTCGAGGACCTCCCCAACATGGAATCACTCCAGAAATGCTAGAAGCTGCTACAGATAATAAGTAATAATAAATAAACATTAATGTTGATAAATCAACCAAAATAATTTGATGTCAACCAACTTCTCATTTACAAATAGAAGTCGTCTATATATAAAAAAAGGAAGATTTATAGTTCAACTTGTTTTTCACTATATGATAGACATGTGTGCAACAACCTCAACATGAATACACATACATGAGACAAGTTACCAAGCTATGAGTGTTACTTATCGTAATCTAAGCCTAGGAGGTGTGTAACTAGACTAAGTCAACAAAGCTTAAATAAAGATAAATAAACTAAGTAAACTTAAAATAAATGTATTTTGCTAATTCCATGTAAAACATAACTCTTGGGTAGTGGTGTATTACTTGTGCAATTAAAAAAAAAAAGACACATTCTAGGAATTACAATTACATACATTTGTATTCGTTTTAAATAGTGTTGACATGATGTATAAATATTTGAGTTAGAATTTAAGAAAAATTATGTTTTCTATTTGTCTGTGATGGGTGAGGTGGTGAAAACCAACAAAGCGAGTGGTCCATTCCAACTTCAAAATCAAATAATTTGTGACCAACCTTTCAAAGGTAGTAGCCTCGTATCCCCTCAATTAATGACGTCATCCCCTTTTTTCCCTCCACCGATGCATTATTACACGTCAGAATGGATCTCTAATTTCTTTTCACTCATAACAGGTCAAACTTCCTTGTCATCTTAAATTTTAAGATTCTTCGAGCTTGACCCACTCCATGCATGCATGGAATTTGACGGTCACCCCTACTTTTCAAAGGGAAAATTCATGACACTTTGTCTATATATCTACATTTCAATTTACGTTATTAGTAATATTCTAGATGGTCAAAAAATCATAGTTTTTATACATCATTTTAAAAGAACTTTAGCATGATGAAATTATTAGTAGTTTACATTTCAAGGTTATCTATGTGAAGTTATTATTGGTTTACAATGTTTATTTCTGTGTCCTTGTAAATTTTCAGCTTGTATTGATCAAAACTTCTATTTTTTTGAAATCTTTTTTTTGTTCAAAAAAAAAAAAGAAATTGTAAGATGCAATGTTTCTATGTTATCAAAAATAATCAACATGTACGTGTTTTGATGACTATATCAAACTTCTAGTTTTTTAATGTTTATAGATAAATTCCTTAAATTTTGTTTGAAAAGTTATTATTACCAGCAAACACCACTAAAAAATTGAATTGAAATCTACACATCACAAAAGAAAAAATTAGGGTTCATTTTAAGAGACCTCTGGGAAACTAAAGGTGGAAAATACCTAGCAAATATCCCAAGAACCACTTTCGTGAAACAGGAAAATTTTTTGGGGTTTGTGGGAAACGTTATCGCTTTATTTTCAAGACATGTAACATCAAGGTTACTGTCATGCGGTAGCAATTTTACTGTCATAAGAAAAAAAAAATTGTCGAGTGACAATAAGGTAACTTTCACTCGACAACAACCTTGCTTCTGTGCATCAACAAGTGTGTTGTTTGAACCAAATACAAGTTTGTTTTTGTACGAAAGTGTTTTGAAAACTAATGTGGATAGAATGAGAGGGATGGTACAACAAGTGTTAAATATTAACTTCATCAAATAATCCCAACTGCTAAAGGTTACTTTCAAGGGTAGTGGGTGATCTCTTTCACCCAACATGTAAGTTGTACTAGAATAGAACACATTCTCCTTACTACACACATGATAACCAATCCTAGAAGGGGACCACTTACTATAGATGATATTTGATCGAGTAGTTCTTAACTGACGGTTTCACGACGATGTCGCTAAACATACAGGCTATGGTGATAACTCAACTAGGGATCTTATTTAGTTAAGATAGATGGTGACATCAAGCATACATGTTTAATTTCATTCTAAGGTTTTAGTTTTATTTACAAAAAGAATAACAGAAGAGGGTTAGTTATACGCAAATTTTGTACTAGGGTTGATTAACTCGCTTAGATTTCTTTATTGCATTTTGAAGGTAAATAACATAACACACCAATTAATTAATCGACTATTGCACACTAGAAATGCACTAAAATATATTACATTCAAATTTATTTAACATACCCAAATTTTTCCATATGCAAATCTAAATCAAAATGGTAGCTATGATTAAATGCACATTTCCCAAGGCTTTCCTAAACTAGCATCTCATACATATTACCAAATTTCAAATATAGATTTCTGTAACATGGCAATACATTACACATATACACATTTTTCAATAACATATATAAATTACAATAATAAACAAAGAATTACACCACCCCTTTACGAGGCTTAGAGTCTTGCTTTTCAAGTCTCTGAAAATTACATTTTCTAACTTTGCAAGGTAGATGGAAAAGGTTGTTTGATTTGATGACATCATCTAACTCTCACCAATACTAGCAAATACAAGCACTTAATTTTGATGCTCTAGTTTCATCGTATAAGGTTATGGTAGCGACCACAATTAATGTTTAAATTTTAAATAAGTTTCAAAAATTAAAAGGTGGAGTTTTATTTCCTTACACTATTTAAATTTGGTTACATATTGATTTGTAAGATTATCTAGTGGTTTAACTTTTCTATAATATTGCAAATGAAGAACCGAAATTATGACAATTATGAAAGAAAAGGTAAGGGAGACCATGCCTGAGGGAAAAATGAACCGACCAAAGTGGCTCCGAATAGTACAACACACATGAGCTACCAGGGTCTGAAATGGTTTTCGAGCTTTAAAAGGGCCATCTCATCTCACCTAAGAAGTGGATCAAGGTATCAGAGTAGAGGCCAATACGATCCCACTCTCATTTCATTTCTACACTGCTACCATATTTCCAACTCTTAACTCTAAAGTGAAAACCATGAATATTGTTTTGGGTGATTCAATGACACTACTTCCCTGAAAACATCAAATTGTGAGAATGAAGGGAATAATCATTCGTGTTTCTGACACCAATCAAAGCATTAAGTTTGAAAGTGGAACTACAATTACTTCTACTACTGTTTGATATGTAGGCATTTTGTTAAATAATTCACATGAAATCTCTCTCGCTTTCATAATAGAATCCACAACTGCTCTGGATTTTTTCCTAGAAGTGAACAACAATATTAGCCATGCAACCAATTGGCAAGGAGATCATGCATGATGTGGAGGCTTGGATTAAACCTGTCAATTACATTATTGAAATTTTCCAGTGTCTATTCAGGGTAAGTGCAGGAATTTGATGGACAAATATAGGGTCATCCGTGGACTCATATTGCAAAAAACAACAAAATCTCAAATTGTAGGGATTATTAGCTATACACACACTCTAAATTAGAAAAATTTATATAAATATGAATTGTAGCATTCGGAATCTAGTTTTCAAAATACTATTTTTTGTAAAAAACAGACAAGATTAGCTATATTAAACACTTAAAATTATATGACTTAGTTTTTTTTTTTTTTAAACTTATAAGATTGTAGTCCGTTTACCCGCATTTTGGATTACCAAATCTAGTTTTTTTTTTTCTTTTGGTGAAACATTAGATGTAGTTGACTATCTTGGGATGGATTTTTTTTTAAATTTTTTTTAGCAATATTTTTTTTATGATTTTTTCCGTGAAAGTGGTCTGAAAATATTTAGAAAACGCAGCGCTTTCCGTTTGCCCGCCATAACTATATCAAAAAATATCGAAATCATTTTTTTTTTTTTTTTTTTAACGTGTATAGAATTATTCCACGCTTGGGATGGTATAAGTTTTATCATATTTTGATAAGCGAAACAAAAGTTACAGTCTTAAACGTAGACATGAACATTCATGGGAAAAAAATGTCTTAAAGACCTATTGTTAGTAAAAAATTATAAAATGATATTTATCTTATTCTATTCACTTTAAAAACAATATTTATAAAAAGCTAAGAGTCTCCCCTATGCGATGGCACCATTTTTGTGAAATGTTTTTAGTTTTTTAGCACAGTTCAAGTCTTTGGAAGAGAATATTTGAGGTTTTTTGACCTTTTACACTTCATAATGACCTTCCATAGCTTTGGTTGGAGAAAAACAAATATTTTCCGAGCCTTAGGTTCAGCAGATAGATCCACGATCACGGTTTATAAAGCACGCTCGTGGTTCATAAAGCACGCTCATGGTTCATAAATCATATTTACACACATCCCAATGTCTGAATTACCATGTCATTTTTACTCTCTGACCTTACCGTATGAATTACTGCGAAATTATGTCTTTTTCTACATGTTTTTCTTATCACCAGAAGCAAAACATCATGGGAGACAAAAAATGAAGTCAAAAAAGGAAGTCATTAAGTAAAAAAACACCAAACAAATTAGAGGCCAACAAAATTCAAAATGCTGAGCGAATGCAGAAACTTCCTGAATCTAGAAGAGGTTCATCTTCAATCCCAACTATTATAAGAAATGAAGAACTAGGTAATGTTTCTACTGTCAATGTTGAAGTTGAATTAAATACTCATGATGAAGAAGTTTTTACCGTCAATGTTGAAGAAGAATTAAATACTCATGATATAGCAAATGTTGAAATTGAAGGAGACAATGAAAATGTGAATAAGGAAATTCATGTTGAAACTGTAGACAAACAAAATTTGACAAAAACACCTCCTAGGATTTTACGTAAGAAACCTATTTTTTTATTGAAATTGATGAAAACATTTTTAAACCAATGTTTGACAAACTTTCTAAACGAAAAATCAGAAGAAAAGCCACTGAAATTTGGGATAATCATTTTAAAATTTTAAATGGTTCTCAAAGATGTCAGTTGTTGGTTAGTTTGATGAAATTGATTAAAATGACACCTACATTAAACACATTAGGATTGGCAACATCTAATATACGTGGTTAAACCTCTACAATTGTTGAAAACCTTCATGATGCATATCACACTGTTGGTGTCAAGAGATGCACTAGGGATAGTAATATTGTGGATCATGTACTTGCTACTAGTGTTGTAAGTGAATCAATAAAAACATAACGTTTTATTATGCAAACAACTCGAATGTTGCAAGTTAATCGAAAAACTCTAATGAAAGCAATTGAAAGACGTAATATCCTTCAATCACTCAATAATGCCGATTTTTGGGAATTTTCTACTAAAGCACCACATAAGGACAAAAATAATTTTGATGCTATAAGATAAGTTGTTATTAAATTTTGGCATGATAACACTTGTGTTTCACCTAATAAAAGAGATGTTATAAAATGGAGAGTTGGTTCTACTAATCGTGAACCACATCCAAAGAATTTCTTAGATATGACTCAAACTCAATTTTTTCGTAAGTTTGAACAAGATAATATGGAAATTAAAATTAGTCAACGTTTTTTTGAAATGTTGAAACCATTCTATGTGAAAATCAACCATGCTCACACCACTTTTTTTTGTAGGCAACATGTTGAATTTGTGATGCATTATGCTAAATTTTTACGTATTCATTCTAATTTTCATTCTGAAACTATGTTATCTGAATGTGGTGTTCAAGTTCCACCAATATCTTCCAGAGATTTCATTCCTACTATATTTTGTGAAAAAGAAGTTGGACAATTTTTTTATAGTCAGGATTGTTTAGATGGAAGTTGTAGTACATGCGGCGGATTACTTAAATTGGAAAGTTGCATCCATGAGAAAATTGAAGGTACAATAGGACATAATTTAGTTGAATTTGATAAATATAAATCAGTTGCATACCAATTGCAAGATGGAAAATATTTGAAACGGTGTGAGCTAGTTAGAGAACAAATGCCCATTTTCCAATTTATGAGAAAATTTAAGGATGAAATTGTTTATGAGTATGCGAGGCATACACATAGAGCTCGATGGTTGGATGAACAATTCAAGCTATGAAAAGACACATTTCCTATTGGTACTATTGTTTCAGTGGTCGATTTTGTAGAGAATTACACATTGTAACCACAAATGGAGGTTTAATCACAATATTACAACTCAGTACAAGTTTTCATTTTTGTGCATATAACATTTCTACATTCTCCTAACAGTACAGAGAATGATCAAATTTTTTTAAGAGAGTACCACTTTTATATCAGTGATGATCGTATTCATTCTACTGAATTTGTGCAAGGGTGTTTCCAATTATTTTATGGAAACTTGTCTGATAGGGACATCCACTTCAAACAACATTATATCTGGTCAGATAATTACACGTCTCATTTTAAGAATGCACGAATGTTTTATTGAATGAGAAGAATGCACATCAAGATGGGTGTGCAAGATATTTTGAGTTTCACTGAGGTTGGACATGGAAAAGGAGAGCATGACGATGCAGGGGTATGTGTGAAAAGAGATCTTACAAGAGAAGAGTTGAAGTACAAAGATGGTGCTAAATTAAAATATGCAAAGAGCATAGTGGAATGGTGTACTGACAACATGGCCCGAGGTTCTCAAGAAAATTCCACAGTTTGCAGATATTTTTGGTTGATAGAGGAAAAACATATTGCTAACTATAAGGATTGTATGACACTCACTAGGTCTAGTGATATGCACTCATTTTGTTGCTCAGACGCTACTTCATGGGCCGTATGGACAAGAAAGTTGAAATAATTTTGTGCATCTTGTATCGAATTTCTCACTGCTGAGTGTGATTCACAAGAATGGGTGGAAGGATGGATTTGTAGGCATCTAACTCCGCTTCCTAGTTATCAACCTCCACAAGCATTATGACTTGTTTCTGCAGATGATGTTACAACATCCAAGGACTTTGACGAAATTTTGATTTTGGTGCGACAAGGTATTTATGGTTGTTTATTTGATTTTTGTATTGAGTTATGTCCATTGAAATTTTAATATGTAATTTAAATTTGAGTTATTCAACTTTCCTTGGTTATTTTTTTGCAGTACACGTGTTTGCAATAATTGCGATAGAAGACAATGAAGAAGGAACAGACTATTTCTTATTTCGTTGCATCGAGGAAAGAAAGAAGTTGACTTCTCCTATTATAGATGGTGAAGATATTGAGTATCCTACAGGGTCAGTGGTAGTTACTGGAACTTGGCTTCGATGGTATCCATTAAAAAACTCCTCTGTTTGGGTGTTTGAAGACTTTGAGACACACAAGAAAATACTCTTATATTCACATCTAGTTATAGCGACAAATATTCAATTGTATAGATATCGAGGAAGGCCTAATAGCAAGATTCTTTGGAAGGTTCGAGAGTTATATCATGAAGCAATTGTGTTTGTTATTCACAGTAGATCCGATCTTGATGGTTCATTGGAATGAATTTACAATGCGAGCATGTCTGGTATATATAATTTTTTTTCAATTTATATATATATAAATTTTTTAGTTTAAATATCTAGATTTAAGTTTGAATATATTTTATTTGAAATTTGTGTATTTTACACACACACACACACACATATATATATAGATAGTATATGGTTTTGATTTGAAACTTAAATTTCTTTGACTAACACTTTTATGTTTAGGTTAGTGGTGCCAGAAAAGCTTCCACCTTCACGTGGTTAGCACTGTTAGTAGAGAATTTTAAATTCTCGAAGCTAAGATAAGCTTTCATTGTTTGAAAAAGTTGTAAATTTTGAAAAAGTCAAGTAAATTTTGAAAAGGTTGTAAATTTTGAAAATGTTGTAAATTTTGAAAAGGTTGTAAATTTTGAAAAAGTTCTAAATTTTGAAAACGTTGTAAATTCTGAAAATGTTGTAAATTTTGAAAACGACTCCTCCCCAAGTGTTTACAAGACCATACTTACACATGTGCACCGAAATGAGAAGGAAAAAACCAAGAGAGGCTATTGTATAAGGTCCCTATGCCGAGGTGTCGGATCAAACGAGGCCTGTTTAGGTGCCATGGAGTCCGAATAGTCACCCGTCGAAGTTGAACGATATTTTGGTCTCAGAGCTCTTAAGGGACTACCCCCGAATGAAGTAGCCCGGAAGCAACGACCCTTTCGCGTACCGAAACATCACCTCCTCTAGTGTTCACCTGGCCACCCAGATGTGTCAACGTAGTCGATTGGGTGCCACGACCCACCGTTTGTAAAATATAGCATTTGACAAGCTTACACTGGCTCCAACTACACTATTTCACGCATTTGCAAACAGGTAGGACAACGAGAGCACCGAAATGAGAAGGAAAAAACTAAGAGAGGATATTGTAGAGGGTCCCTACACCAAGGACTCAGATCAGATGAGACCTCTCTACGTGCCATGCGGTCTGAGTAGTCACCTGTCAAATTTGAATGATATTTTGGTCTCAGGGCTCTTAATGGACTACGCCCGAACGAAGTAGCCCAGAAGCAATGACCCTTTCGCGCACCAAAACACCACCTTTTCTAGGGTTCACCTGGCCACCTGAATGTGCTAGCATAGTTGGTTCGGTGCCACAACCCATCATTTGTAAAATATAGCGTTTGACAACCTTACATTGGCTCCAACTGCACTAATTTGCGCGTTTACAAACAGTAGGACAGCGAGAGCACCAAAATGAGAAGGGAAAAACCAAGAGATACTATAGTATAGGGTCCTTACGTAAAGGTGTTGGATCAGATGAGGCCTCTCTAGGTGCCACGGATTCCAAGTAGTCACCCGTCAAAGTTGAACGATATTTTTGTCTCGGGGCTCTTAAGGGACTACGCCCGAGCAAAGTAGCCCGGAAGCATTGACCCTTTTCTGCATCAAAACGCCATCTTTTCTAGGGTTCACATGGCCACTCGGATGTGCCGGCGTAGTCAGTTTGGTGCCATGACCCACCGTTTGCAAAATACAATGTTTGACAACCTTACACTGGCTCCAACTGCACTATTTCACACGTTTACAAACAGTAGGACAGCGAGAGCACTGAAATGAGAAGGAAAAAACCAAGAGAGGATATTGTAGAGGGTCCTTACACCAAGGTTTTGGATCAGAAGAGGCATCTCTAGGTGCCACGGAGTCCGAGTAGTCACCCGTCGAAGTTGAATGATATTTTGGTCTTAGGGGTCTTAAGAGACTACGCCCAAACGAAGTAGCCCGGAAGCAATGACCTTTTCTCCCACCTCCTCTAGCATTAACCTAGCCACCTGATGTGCTGGCGTAGTTGGTTTAGTGCCACGACCCACCATTTACAAAATATAACGTTTGACAACCTTACACTGGCTCCAACTGCACTATTTCGCGCATTTGCAAACAGTAGGATAGCGAGAGCACTGAAATGAGAAGGAAAAAACTGAGAGATGCTATTGTAGAGGGTCCCTACGCTGAGGTTTTAGATCAGAAGAGGCCTCTCTAGGTGCAACAGAGTTCGAGTAGTCACCCATCGAAGTTGAACGATATTTTCGTCTCAGGGCTGTTAAGGGACTATGCCTGAACGAAGTAGCCCAGAAGCAACGACCCTTTCACGCACTGAAACAACACCTCCTATAGCATTCACCTGACCATCTGGATGTGACGGCACATTGAGTTTGGTGCCACGACCCACCGTTTGCAAAATATAACGTTTGACAACCTTACACTGGCTCCAACTGCACTATTTCACGTGTTTGCAAACAATAGGACAACGAGAGCACCAAAATGAGAAGAAAAAAAACTGAGAGAGGTTATTGTAGAGGGTCCCTATGCTGAGGTGTCAGATTAGATGAGGCCTCTCTAGGTGACACGGAGTCTGAGTAGTCACCCATCAAAGTTGAACGATTTTTTTGTCTCAGGGCTCTTAAAGGACTACGCCCGAATGAAGTAGCCCGGAAGCAATGACCCTTTTGCACACCAAAAAAACACCTCCTGTAACGTTCACCTAGCCACCCAGATGTGCTATCACATTCGGTTCGATGCCACGACCAACCGTTTGTAAAATATAACGTTTGAAAACCTTACACTGGCTCCAACGTCACTATTTCACGCGTTTGCAAACATTAGGACAATGAGAGCACCGAAATGATAAGGAAAAAATCGAGAGATGCTATTGTAGAGGGTCTCTATGCCAAGGTTTTCGATCAGATGGAGCCTCTCTAGGTGTCATGGAGTCTGAGTAGTCATCCGTCGAAGTTGAATGATATTTTGGTCTCAGGGATCTTAAGGGACTATGCCCGAACAAAGTAGCCCGGAAGCAACAACCCTTTCATGCATCGAAACACCACCTCCTCTAGCATTCAAATGGCCACCCAAAGGTGCCGGTATGGTCAGTTTGGTGCCACGACCCACCATTTCAAAAATATAATGTTTGACAACCTTACACTTATAAAATATAAAATATAGCGTTTGACAACCTTAAATATGAAACTACATGCCAACAATCTCCCCCTTTTTCATTGATGAAAAACATTTATAATTATCCCTATTTTTTACATTAATGACAAAGGCATACATTTAACAACATGTTCTTCATCTTTCTCCTCCTAATAGGATCACCTCTTCATTAGAAACATCAACCAAATGTCTTACATAAGCTCAAAATCTTGAAATTTCACTCAAAAACTTATCTTTTAGCCTCTTTTCAAGCATAGAGACACTAAGCTCCCCTGGGAATAACATATGCATGATCTAAACATGTTGATAATCATTGATGAATAATCATCATTTAAATTTTCTTTGAGTAAGAGCACCATCATTCACCTTGTAGGTATGCAAAAAATTTCATTCAGGTCATAAAAGCTTTTTTTTCACCTTCAAGAATCCACTATACCAGACCTATACGTAAAATATTCATCTCTATAGTTCATGCCAAAGATGATGAAAAATAGAAAAATGATCCTTCTTACCTTCATCTTTGGGCCAACTCTACTCGTTAGGCACCAAAACTTGATTTAGTCACATGTTTGTAGCCTTCATATTGGGATGAAATAATGCATTCATAACTCATACCTTACTTGTTCTTGGAGAATACACTCATCACAGACCTCAAAAGCCTTTAAATAAACAATGTGCCCCTGAGTGTTTTGTATCATACACATCATCATATATAGCTCTATAGAGTCTCCTTTTCATATCATTGTAAACTGATTATCATAAAATCATCAACCTTCCCTCCAAATCTAGCTTCATCTTGTCGAAAAAATGCCTTTCTAGCACACGAAATCACCTAGAGTACCTTCAAGAAGATCATGTATATGTACTCCTATCAAGATTAGGAATTGAGCATTTTTTTCAAGCACTAAGTAACACCTACAGGCATGTAGGTTACTAAATTAGAGAAAAATTAAAATTTTCAAGTCATGTAGCACAATAGACACTAGACAGATACTTGTATTTTGGAATGAAACACACTTCTAGACCTGATTGACCACTTTGAATGCATCATAACATGCCATGGTTGGGCTTGACATATACACATTTTACCTATGAAATATTCTTTACAGAAAAGTTGTAGCATTATATGTATAAGTACTAATTCAAGAAACCTCTTCATAGACCAAACTAGCTAGAAACCAAATTGGAGAAGTTTATTTCCAGTGGTCTCCTAGATCTGAGGAGAATATGATAGAATATCCCACTAGGAGGGTACCTTAGGGTACCATGGCATGATGTCCACTGCATGGTATATGTCATGGACCTTATAATGGATTCGACGATTAAAAATCAACACACAAAGAAGGTTCTAGAACCTATTGGACCATTCCTTATTTTAAATTGAACTTTAACATGGCCTTAGAATCAGGCCCCATAATGATCCACCTTATGAGATATCTACACAACCTATTCAAAAAATGAGGATGGCTCATCTCATTTTGACAATGATGCATATCCCCAATGGAGACTATACGAGGATCTTTACTCAAGTAACATATTTCCTAATTGAGTTCTTTTTACCTTGTCATATAAAATTATATACTGGACATCCAATTGAAAATTTACCCTACTATATCCTGAACCGATAGATTGGAATAAAAAATTTCACATGCCAATTTATTTCTTTGATAATGATGAGACATTTCTAGAATTCATGGGAATCAGGGGTTCTATTTTGAAGGGGGATCATAAGAAATATTTTCCAATCAACCTAGATGATTGTGCATACTTTGGATAAAAAGTACAGATGTGTGAACACTTGAATAAAAAGAATATAAGAAAAATCAAGACTACTTCTGAAAATCCAAGAGCAAGAAAAACAAACATATAAGTCTCATAGTGAAATCCTCTTTGAGTCATTAGTAAACAAACAAGACAAAAAACATATAGAAAAATTGTTATATACCCATTCAAAGATGATGATTAACCATGTTACACTGCTTGTTAAAGTAGAACTGAAAAAGTCATAAATATGTTTTAACCAACACACATGGATATATATATAAGAATCAAACAAAGTGTGCTCCAGACGCACGTCTCTGAAAATATATATGTACATAAGTTCATAATGTATGTGTACATCTCGAACTAAGCATGTGTCATAATGTACATATGGGAACACATGCGGTCGCAAAATGCTATATATATATATATATATAATGGACTGTGAATCTACTCATGACCACATATGTACATCCTGGTGGACTATAAATCTAGTCATCAAACATCTTCCCTTTCTTCACCCTGCTAGAAGTAGCACGTCCACGACCTGGGGATGTAGTGGAGGGAGATGCCACTACGGATTTCACCCATGTTTTCCTATGTGTCTCTAAGCATGCCTGTAGCCTAACCTGCACATTCATAAACAACAAGTTTTTTAACACCCAAAATTTTAAAATACATTCAAAATTTAGAAACTTGTACAATTTAGTTAAAATGCATGTGAAATCTTACCGCAATGTCATGATCCCTATCAATTTATTGTTGACACGTTGTAGGGACAACAATAGACTCACGAGGGGGTAAGCTACATATAAATAGTTAATTTTCAAATTAAATATTTCACATATACCTACAAAATTTGATATTGTAGATTTAAGTAAATAATAAGAAATAATGAACCTCCAAAATTTAACAAATTTAAAAAATTGTGTACCTCAGTTAGTGAATCTGCAGATGCTATGGCAGTATCTACAGCAGTCTCCACAGTCTGCATATATGGAGGATTCTCTCTAGCAGCCATAACCTATACAAAAAACATGTACAAATCAATACTAAAATCTACATGACTGTGCACCACATAATAGAGGTCCAAAGCATGTAATCCACGTGAACCTCCAGTAATTATAAACAAAGTGTAAAGAGATTTACTAACCTGCGTAAAATTCATGTGAGACGTGCCAGTAGCCTCAGTTCCCAGAGCAGATAATGACCTGCCAGGCTCCTATGTATAAAAGACAAACATATTAATGCATGTACAACATACACGTGAAGTAAATTATAATAATAATCTAGTGCAATCAAATGATTTAATAAAAATATAAGTTTGTACAACTTGAAACTTATGTTTGAAACACGCCCAGCCGCAGTAGCTAGTATGTCGACACCAGATGTTTCCTTCCCCGGCTCTTGCTATTTAAAATAAACTAAAAAATTTAATTTTTTACATGTATGTACATGAGGTACAATCAAATATATATATATCTCAAACATGTGAATTAAAATATTGTATATATATATATATATATATAATTTAAATTTATTTAAAATTTAGCTATGAAAGACCAATATCAGTGGCTCCAATTCCAAAAATATTCCCCAGCATCTCATCTATAGAAAAGAAATCCTGTGAACCAGAAAATGATGTCTCACCTGCAGTGCATACGGCACCACATGATCCACAATGGTATGGTGCACTAGAACTAGTGCCTCCACCAACATCACCAGATGTAATCTGGTCACTATGTTGGGTTAGAGTGAGTCTCAGTGAGCTCCCTCAATGCATGCAATGTATCAATCTCCACAACCTATTTCACTGTAGGAGGGATAACTGAAGGCAGTGGGGGTTTTGGGGCATGGGGGATCCTAGGCTGACCTATGCGTGCACCAGGTATGCTCTGCGTAGAGCCACCTCCTCGACGAAAAAATTCAGAAAAGTCAAAATAATTTGGGACCTCATTGAGCATGAACTCGCAATATAATTTCTTCAAAAAATAAAGAGGAACATCATTGTTGTTGCATGGTGGATAATCAAAAACCATCCACCATCGGTCCCAAAAATTGTTTTTGATTCTGTCATCATGGCACCAATGGATTGGGAACCGTTTGCAAGTAATTGCAGGCGGGGCATTGGTTATAGGGTCGGTAAATAATGCACAAATGAGGTCTTTTCCATTTTTTTTGTCTTTGACGGCCGCATGGGATAGTTTATCTACATACCACCGCCTACAGTCACTCACCTCTAAAGGTGTTCCATCTATGTATTTGGTTGGTTGTGGACTCGACTTCGCCAATCAATGTTTGCAATGTATTGGCTAAAGTCATTCGGGATGGATTTGTGGCATGATTTTGTCTTATAGTTTGAATTAGGTTCTTAATGACAATTTTATTTTCTCAAATTCTTCCAATGATATTATCTTGTGTTCCTACTAGCTCAGTGGGGACCGACGGAGCCATAGGAGGTGGATCTATGTTTAGGAGGAGGGTTTTGAGGAATGTTCGGTGGGTTTTGAGGAATGTTTTGATGGTTTGCATGATTTCGAGCTTGCCGACCAACTGATAAAAAAAGAAAATTGTATACATAAACAAACATTTCAAAAAACCCATGAAAATGCAAAAAAAAAACCTAAAATGCAAAAAAAACCTAAAATACAAAAAAAATGATTACAATCGGGGACTTACCTCCTCGTCTTGGCGGCATGGTTGAATCTATCCCTATCCAGAAATCCGATGAGCAATTTTGAGGTGGTATTGAAAGCGCGAGTGAAAAAAGTTTAGGAAAAATCGCGGTTTGAAATGAAAAATGGGAAAATAAGGAGTCACAGGACTGCTAAATTTTGTCTCAGAGTTCAGCGATTGCGGTTTTAGGTTCGGTAATTACCGAACCTACAATTCTAGGAACCACGATCGCAGTTTTAGGTTCGGTAATTGCCGAACCTGAGATTCAGGAACCGCGATCGTGGTTCCTGAATTTCGCGGTTTTTATGTCCACGGAATTGTCCACTAACTTCGTGCACTTACCCTTCAACAAACTTATTTAGTCGATATCATGTTGTCCACACTATCTACAAAACGATCATTTTAGAGGTTCTTTTTAAAATTTCTCTCAAATAGTTCGTTTTGTGCAAGTTCCACAGTTTTGTACAAATCCCAGACATTTGCAACTTACCATTTATGGAAAAAATTCCTCTACCTTCCATGCTGGATGGACATATACCATTTTCTTCCTCCATGAATGTGTTAGCTGCAAATGCAACCAACTTTACCTCCAATTTTTGAAAGACAAATTTTGTCTTTCTCAACCAGTTGTCATAAATTAGAGGGAAAAAATGTACAATTTTCACAGACTACATGTAATCCATCTCTAACTCCATAACCTATCTCCTCTGCACTAAATATTACTCTGATATAGTCCAACTGTTTCTCAGCACCGACATATGAAAAATTAAACCTGGTTTTGCTAGCCTTCTCGTAGCCTCTCAACACCATTTTGTATATGGTATGCACTGCTTATGCAGAGGTAAACGCATCAGGTAGGCACCTTTTGGATGTATATGCAAACGTTTTCAAAGCCCCTATGAGGCCTTCACGAGCACAAAACTGAAAATTTTTGGCATAGGTCAACTGACAGGTTGGATTTGACTTCTGTTTTGGTGGTTGGATTGAATGCACGTTTTTTCCCAACTGACGCACTCAGCCGCCCTCTCACAAAATCACCAACTACCCTCACCAATGCACTTACTTAACCCACACGCCTCATCAAACTCTCTAGCCACATTCCACACAATTTTTTTTTTTAAATTAAATTTAATTATTATTATTATTATTATTACACCTGTATTGCGACATTCAAATCACCACCGCCGGCTTCCCATGTTCTCCTTACAACGAGCTCTGGAGTGATGCTGAGAAAAATTCTTCAGAACAAAGTTTTCAGGTCTTCACATTCGAAGCTGCAGATCTTCGCAGCAGTGATTATGAAAGATCTGGTCCCAAATTGGAGGCGGAGATGAAAGAAAATAACGGCGTTGTGAGGCCTTGCACTTGGTCATGTTATCATGATCAATCAATTATCATGGTAGTATTATGGCTTCGGCCCTGATTTTCGAGGGAAGAGAATTATGAAAGTAGCTTAGATGGTTCATTAATGCCGAGTTGTTGGATTATGTTAAAGTGAAAACAAGGATGTGCTTTTGGAGTCATTACCTTTATTTCGCTATTTTGTTCTGCATCAATGCATCTGATATACCATACGCCCAATTGTTTTTTGAATTGTTTGCTGCCTATAGGCGATCGATTGAGCGAGGATGCATGAATATATTCGAGATGTTGTGATCTTTCAAGAGTCCAAGCTAATATAATGGGCTCTGGCTTATATGGACGTCCAACGGAAAGTCCATGAAAGAATAAACTAGCGTAGTCGACTTGGAGAAACTGCCATTTTTGGCAGCTGTGGTGAAGGAAACCCTGAGAAAAGAAGCGATTGCTCCTCTCGCTGTTCTTCATGAAACCATGGAGGAATGTAAGGTGATCGGGCATAACTATACCTGCTAAAGCTGGAGTGATTATAAATCTAGACGCCATTTGTCCTCGGCTTTGGAATGATCCCGGGGATTTCAAGCCAAGTAGATTTCCAAGTTGATTCAGATAACAATGAGGATGGCATATTTGCCGTCAGGAAGGCAGGAATGGATGTTGCCAGCGTCCATATTCCGATTACTCTTGCCAATCTGATCATCAAATTTCAGTGGTCCAGGAAGGGATCCCTCCAAATCTATCCCGATATTAACCTCATGAAATATCCTCTCGAAGCGGTGTTGGTATGCCTTCTCATGTAAGTGGTGCATTCTTGGGATAGTCTCGCCGTTTTTTTCCAGTGTCATATTTAGCTTGATTGTAATAGCATATAATATATACTATCATTAAATATACATTTGTTAATATTTATGTTGAAAGGTGTGAGGTACAATGACAGCAAGGTAGGGAAAGTTATGATGTTATTCATGTGAATAAAAATTCAAAGAGATTTTTATAAAAATATATATCATGAGTGACAGTAATAATTTAAAAATATTTTATAATAATAAGAATTGAAATAAATTTCTAATTTATAGAAGAGCTCACACGTCACAACACATCAAAATTGAATTATAACAAAAATTCCAAAATATAATGAAAGAATGTTAACAAAATAATATTGTGTTGGATATTGTAATCCCACATCTTGTGCTTGTTCTCTTATAAACACTTGCAAGCGATTGTTGACATTGAATTAGGGAAAAGCCCAAGGAAGTATGCCACATTCCTTTTCCAGATTTTGTGTGCAACTTTTTTTATTAATAGTTTCAGTATGATTTATAGTTATTAGATGTGATTGCAAGTTGCTTCATTCTCTATGGAATGATATATATAGCTGCAATTTTTAGTCATTTTGTATGACTGGTATGAAGCAACAAAGATATGCCAATTTTTTTTGTCTAAAGAGCGCAAGGCTCTCACATTTCTTCAATTTGTATGCAAGTGTAACTTTCTAAGTTTTGTTTTATGTATATCTCATCCACCCTCTATAGCCATCATTTGGTATTAAAATAGTAGTTTTACCTCCATTGATTGCATCGACATAGAGTAAGAATCTTACAACCCATCAAATACAATAGTATAATAACAAAAAATATAAATATTAGTCTATAAGCCTGAATGTTTTATTGTGCTTCCAAGAAATATTAGATCTTTCTTAAAATGGATAACTAGTAGCATGCTATAATAGATTGTGACATGCAAACAAAAATTTTCTAAGTGAGAATAGAAAGAAGGATTCAAATGCAGATTTCTATATTTTTCAAGTAGTCCATCATAACATTTTCTCAAGGATTATAGCAGGATCCAAGTTGAAGCAAGCTTGGAATATTCTAGAAATGACATTGCATCAATGCATGAATAAAGTAAATACTACTATCCTTTAAATGATATGAAGGGGTTTTGATACAAATTAGATAAAAATGTATAAATCTATTGATTCATATCGTAGAAAAATTACAGGTCTTTCTAATCAAATTAGGTCTCGTGGTGAGACTATAGAAGATAGAAGAGTAGTTGAAAAAATAGTAAGGAACCTCCTTTCCTTATTTGATAAATAGTTTTGGTTATAGAAGAAAATTAAATCTCATCTCAGTTGACTGTATATATTGAGCTCCATACAAATCTTGTTATTTATGAACACAAGATCAATTGCTCATCTAGTTCCTTAGAGCATGCATTCAAAACTCGATATTCAGACAGTCATCATAGAAGAAGAGGAAAACCACATTCAATATGTAGAGGTAGAATTCCAAATGCTGGAAGAAGAAATCCTATAAATACAAATAGAAGTGTCCCATTTATCAGAATTTGAGACAAAACTAGTCACATGATGAAAGACATGAAAAATCATAAGTGCAATGTCATTACAGTGGACAATATGGTACTTATGCTCATGAATGTCAAATAAGACAATATGATTTGAATATTAGGTAAAGTACAAAGTTTTTTAAGGAAAACCACATTTAAAAATTCAATGTTTCTGGCTTGCAATTTTGAGAAAGAAAGTCAAAATGATTTATGTTATTTATATTCAAGTTGTAATAACCATCTTCTTGGGAATATTGAAATGTTTTCAAGCTTCAAGTAATTAGTTCATTCTAACACAGAGTGTTAGTAATGGGAAAGATTAATATACACATTTTAACCTAGTATGGGGAGAGTAAGGTCATTGAATATGTTTAATAGGTTGTAGAATTGAAAAATAATGTCACAGGGGTTGGGAAACTAGTTTAGAAGTGGTATAGAATAACATTCAAGAAAAATGAGTATGTAGTTTTGGATCAATTTCTATATAGTATACTGATTGCTAAGGTGAAAATGAAAAAAAAATCAAATGTTTCCATTAAGGATCAAGAAATATGAGTTAAAATTTATCCAAAACATTCATTGTGTGAGTAATCCAAATCGTCATACTACTATCTAGTTGGTAACCCACATCACGTATCATTACATTGATTCCTTCCAACAATCAAAAATCCATAAAGATTTACCACATAGACATATATCAATTAATAATCACTACATCGAGATATTCCTTTTTACTAAACAATTACCAAGATCAGATTCAAAACCTCCATTAATATCTTTCTTTAGCAAGACCTTTGCACGATAAATGTTTTTTTTGAAATATTTCAAATTATCCTCACGAAGATATCACATTAGAGAAATCTATCCTCTAAAAAAATTTGTGAAAATTTAGTAGCATCTTCTCTCAATCGAAACAATGTAATGAATTTATGTCTAAAGGAAATAAACATTCACCAAATCCCACATGGAGTGTTAGAAAATGATCAATTAAAATCATAGAGTTGTTGAAGTGACACCTAGATAGTCCAACAACTCAAGGAAAAGTTACCCCCAAAGGATAACAAACGTCAAAATTAAGGGCATGTGGATGATAATAAGGGACCAAAAAGTGTCCAAAAGAACATTTGATAGGAATTTTGAATGCAACATTTTTGCATTATGGTATTTTCATGTAATAACGTGATCAACCCATAACACGAGTATATTATGGCTTGGTAATTCCAAGACATAATGTGCTCTCGTTATAACACGAGTGAGAGATTTAAACTAATTATATTTCATTGTTTGGTATGATTATATGTAACTGACCTGTTAGATGTAGGATGTTTCCTCCTAACCAATTTCTCTCCTTATATTTTTACGCTATTTACATTCTAATATATTATTCAACATTTGGGTAAGTATTGATGGATAAATATGGGGTCATTCGTCGACATATTGCAAAAAAATAAAAAAATCTCAACTTGTAGGGATTATTAGCAATACGCGCACTCAAAATTAGAAAAAATTATATAAAAATGAATCGTAGCATTCAAAATCTAGTTTCTAAAAAACTAATTTTGTTAAACACAGACAAGTTTAGCTATATTAAACACTTAGAATTCTATGACTTGGTTTTTTTTTTTTTTTAACTTATAAGATTGTAGTCCGTTTGCCCACATTTTGGATGACCAAATCTTGTTAATTTTTTTTCCTTTGGTGAAACGTTAGATGTATTTGCCTATCTTGGGATGGATTTTATTTTGTATTTTTTTGAGCAATATTTTTTTTAATGATTTTTTCCATGAAAGTGGTCTGAAAATATTTAGAAAACGGAGCGCTTTCCATTTGCCCGCCATAACTATATCAAAAAATATCGAAATAATTTTTTTTTGTTTTAACATGTGTAGAATTTGTTCACGCTTGGGATGGTATAAGTTTTATCACATTTTGATAAGCGAAACAAAAGTTACAATCTTAAACGTAGACATGAACATTCATGGGAAAAAATGTCTTAGAGACCTATTGTTAGTAAAAAATTATAAAATGATATTTATCTTATTCTATTCACTTTAAAATCAATATTTCTATGAAGCTAACAGTCTCCTCTATGCGATGGCCCCATTTTTGTGAAATGTTTTCAGTTTTTTAGCATAGTTCAAGTCTTTGGAAGAGTAAATTTGAGGTTTTTTGACCTTTTACACTTCATAATGACCTTCCATAGCTTTGGTTGGTGAAAAAAAAATATTTCCCGAGGCTTAGGTTTGGCAGATAGATCCATGATCGTGGTTTATAAAGTACGATTGCGGTTTTTTAAACACAAACCGCGAGCGCCTATCCATGATCGTGGTTTATAAAGCACACTCGCGGTTCATAAATCATATTTACACACATCCCAATGTCTGAATTACCATGTGATTTTTACTCTCTGACCTTACCGTATGAATTACTGTGAAATTATGTCTTTTTCTGCACGTTTTTCTTATCACCGGAAGCAAAACATCATGGGAGACAAGAAACGAAGTCAAAAAAAGAAGTCATTATGCAAAAAAAACCAAATGAATTAGAGGCCAACAAAATTCAAAATGCTAAGCGAATGCAGAATCTTCGTGAATCAAGAAAAGGTTCATCTTCAACCCCAACTATTGTAAGCAATGAAGAACCAGGTAATGTTTGTACTATCAATGTTGAAATTGAATTAAATACTCGTGATGAAGATGTTTTTATTATCAATGTTGAAAAAGAATTAAATACTCATGATGTAGCAAATGTGGAAATTGAAGTAAACAATGAAAATGTGAATAAGGAAATTCATGTTGAAACTGTAGACAGGCAAAATTTGACAAAAACACCTCCTAGGATTTTACGTAAGAAACCTAATTTTTTATTGAAATTGATGAAAACATTTTGAAACCAATGTCTGACAAACTTTCTGAACAACAAATCAGAAGAAAAGCCACTGAAATTTGGGATAATCATTTTGAAATTTTAAATGATTCCCAAAGATGTCAGTTGTTGGTTAGTTTGATGAAATTGATTAAAATGAGACCTACATTAAACACCTTAGGATTGACAACATCTAATATACGTGGTCAAACCTCTACAATTGTTGAAAACCTTCATGATGCATATCACATTGTTGGTGTCAAGAGACGCAGTAGGGACAGTAGTATTGTGTGTCATGTACTTGCTACTAGTGTTGTGAGTGAATCAATAAAAAACAACATTTGATTACGCAAACAAGTTAAATGTTGCAAGTTAATCGAAAAACTCTAATGAAAGCAATTGAAAGATGTAATATCCTTCAATCACTCAATAATGTCAATTTTTGGGCATTTTCTGCTAGAGTACCACGTAAGGACAAAAATAATTCTGATGCTATAAGAGAAGTTGTTATTCAATTTTGGCATTGTAACACTAGAGTTTCACCTAATACAAGATATGTTATAAAACGAAGAGTTGGTTCTACTAATCTTGAACCACATCCAAAGCATTTCTTAGATATGACTCAAACTCAATTTTTTTGTAAGATTGGACAAGAGAATCTGGAAATTAAAATTAGTAAACATTTTTTAAAATGTTGAAACCATTCTATGTGAAAATCAACCACGCTCACACCACTTGTTGTTGTAGGCAACATGTTGAATTTGCGATGCATTATGCTAAATTTTTACGTATTCATTTTATTTTTCATTCTAAAACTATGTTATCAGAATGTGGTGTTCAAGTTCCACCAATATCTTCCAGGGATTTCATTCCTACTATATTTTGTGAAAAAAAAGTTGGACAATTTTTTTATAGTCAGGATTGTTTAGATGGAAGTTGTAGTACATGTTGTAGATTACCTAAATTGGAAAGTTGCATCCATGAGAAAATTAAAGGTACAATAGGACATAATTTAGTTGAGTTTGATAAATATAAATTAGTTACATACCATTTGAAAGATGGAAAAGAGTCTAAACAATGTGAGCTAGTTACAGAACAAATGCCTGTTTTCCAATTTTTGAGAAAATTTAAGGATGAAATTGTTTATGAGTATGTTAGGCATACACATAGAACTCGATGGTTGGATGAAAAGTTCAAGATATGCAAGGACACATTTCTTATTGGTACTATTATTTTAGTGGTTGATTTTACATAGAATTACACATTGCAACCACAAATGGAGGTTCAATCGTAATATTACAACTCTGTACAAGTTGCCATTTTTATGCATATAACATTTCTACATTCTCTTGATAGTAAAGAGAATGATCAAATTTCTTTAAGAGAGTACCACTTTTATATCGGTGATGATCGTACTCATTCTAATGAATTTGTGCAAGGGTGTTTCCAATTATTTTATGGAAACTTGTCTGATAGTGACATCCACTTCAAACAACATTATATATGGTAAGGTAATTGCACGTCTCAGTTTAAGAAAGCACGAAAGTTTTATTGGATGAGCAGAATGCACGTAAAGATGGGTGTGCAACATGTTTGGAGTTTCACTGAGGCTGGCCATGGAAAATGAGAGCATGACGGTGCAGGGGCATGTGTGAAAAGAAATCTTACAAGAGAATACTTGAAGTACAAAGATGGTGCTAAATTAAAATATGCAAAGAGCATAGTGGAATGGTGTATTGACAACATGGCCTGAGGTTCTCAAGAAAATTCCACAGTTCGCAGATATTTTTGGTTGATAGAGGAACAAAAAATTACTAACTACGAGGATTATATGACACTCACTAGGTCCAGTGATATCTACTCATTTTGTAGCTCAGATGCTAATTCATGGGCCATATGGACAATAAAGTTGACATGTTTTTGTGCATCTTATATCGAATTTGTCACTGCTGAGTGTGATTCACAAGAATGGGTGGATGGATGGATTTGTAGGTCTCTAACTCCACTTCCTAGTATTCAACCTCCACAAGCATTACGACTTGTTTCTGCAGATGAAGTTGCAACATCCAAGGACTTTGACAAAAAATTTATTTTGGTGCGACAAGTTATTTATGTTATTTATTTAATTTTTGTATTGAGTTATGTCCATTGAAATTTTAATATGTAATTTAAATTTGAGTTGTTCAACCTTTTTTTTTTGTAGGACATGTGTTTGCAGTTATTGTGACAGAAGACAATGAAGAAGGAATAAACTATTTCTTATGTCATTGCATCGAGGAAAGAAATAAGTTGACTTCTCCTATTATAGATGGCGAAGATATTGAGTATCCTACAGGGTCAGTGGTAGTTACTGGAACTTGGCTTCGACGGCATCCATTAAAAAAATCCTCTTTTGGATGTTTGAAGACTTTGAGACACACAGGAAAGTACTCTTTATATTCACATCTAGTTCTAGCGACAAATATTCAGCTGTATAGATATCGAGGAAGGCCTAATAACAATATTCTTTGGAAGGTTCGAGAGTCAGATCATGAAGCAATCTTGTCCGCTATTCAGAGTAGATCCGATCCTGACGGTTCATTGGAATGAATTTACAATGCTCATATCTAGTATATATAATTTCTTTGATATATATAAATTTTTAAAATTTAGATCTAGATTTAAGTTCATATATTTTATTTTAAATTTGTTTATTTTGTATATATCTAGTATGGTTTTCATTTGAAACTTAAATTTCTTTGAATAACACTTTTATGTTCAGGTTAGTGGTGCCAGAAAAGCTTCCACCTTCACGCAGTTAGCACTGTTAGTAGAGAATTTTAAATTCTCAAAGCTAAGAGAAGCTTTCATTGTTTTACAAGAAAAGAGAAGCAACTAACAATGATTTATGTACCCATGGAGGGGGTTCTTAGCTCCGGAGGAGGTAGCCCAGAAGTACTTGGTGCTCAGAAAACTGAAACAACTCCTCCCTAAGTGTTTACAAGACCATACCTATGTGTGTGCACAATCGGTTTGTTGCCACGACCCACTGTTTGCAAAATATAGTGTTTGACATCCTTACACTGGCTCAAACTGCACTATTTCACGCGTTTACAAACAATAGGGCAGCAAGAGCACCGATCTAGGAAGAAAAAAACTGAGAGAGGCTATTGTAGAGGGTCCCTACACTAAGGTTTCAAATAAGACAAGACGTCTCTAGGTGCCACAGAGTCTGAGTAATCACCCATCAAAGTTGAATGATATTTTGGTCTCAGGGCTCTAAAGGGACTACGCCCGAACGAAGTAGCCCGGAAGTAATAACCTTGTCGCGCACCAAAAAAACACCTCCTCTAGCATTCACCTGGCCACCTAGAGGTGTCGGTGCAGTTAGTTTGGTGCCATGACCCAATGTTTGCAAAATATAGCATTTGGCAACCTTATATTGGCTCCAATTGCAGTATTTCGCATGATTTTACAAACAATAGGGCAGCGAGAGCACCGATATGAGAAGAACAAAAATTGACAGCGGCTATTATAGAGGGTCCCTACGCTGAGGTTTTGGATTAGACGTGATGTTTCTAGGTGCCTTGGAGTCTGAGTAGTCACCCGTAAAATTTGAATGATATTTTGGTCTTAGGGCTCTTAAGGGACTACGCCTGAACGAAGTATCCCAAAAGTAATGACCTTGTCATGCACACAAAAACACCACCTCCTCTAGCATTCACCTAGCCACCTAGACATGTCAGCATAGTCAGTTTGGTGCCACAACCCACCTGTTTGCAAAGAATAGCATTTGACGACCTTACATAGGCTCGAACTGCACTATTTCACACTTTTACAAACAATAGGGCAGTGAGAGCACCAATATGAGAAGGAAAAAATTGAGAGATACTATTGTAAAGGGTCCCTACGCCAAGATTTCAAATCGGATGAGACCTCTCTAGGTGCCATGGAGTTTGAGTAGTCACCCATCCAGGTTGAATGATATTTTGGTCTCAGGACTCTTAATGGACTACTCTTGAATGAAGTAGCATAGAAGCAATGACCTTTTCATGCACAAAAAAACCACCTCCTCTAGTGTTCATTTGGCCACCTGTATGTGTCGGTGCAGCCGGTTTGGTGCCATGACCCACCATTTTCCAAATATAGCATTCAACAAGATTACATTGGCTCCAACTGCACTATTTCAAGTGTTTGCAAATAAGTAGGGCAGCTAGAGCACCGATATGATAAGGAAAAAACTGAGAGAGGATATTATAGAGGGTCCCTACGCTAAGGTGTTGGATCAAACAAGAAATCTCTAGGTGTCATGGAGTCTGAGTAGTCACCCCTCAATGTTAAACAATATTTTATTCTCAGGGCTCTTAAGGGACTATGCCGGAACGAAGTATCCCGGAAGCAAGGACCTTTTCACGCACCAAAACACCACCTCCTCTAGTGTTAACTTGTCCACTTATATTTTTTGGTGCAGTAGGTTTGGTGCCATGACCCACTGTTTATAAAATATAACGTTTAACAACCTTATACTCGCTAGAATTGAACTATTTCGAGTGTTTGCAAACAATATGGCAGTGACAACACTGTTATGAGAAGGGAAAAACTAAGAGAGGATATTTTAGATGATCCCTAGGCCAAGGTTTCAGATCAGTTGAGGCATATCTGGGTGCCAAAGAGTCTGAGTAGTCACCCGTCAAAGTTGAATGATATTTTGGTCTTAGGGCTCTCAAGGGACTACCCAGAAGAAACGACCTTGTTACACACCAAAACACCACCTCCTCTAGTGTTCACCTAGCCACCCAGATGTGTCAACATATTCAGTTTAGTGCCATGACCCAACATTTACAAAATAGAGCAGTCGATAACCTTACACTAGCTCTAACTACACCATTTCACGCGTTTGTAAACAATAGGGCAGCTAGAGCACTGATATGAGAAGGAAATAACTGAGAGATACTATTGTATAGGGTCCCTATATTAAGGTGTTAGATCGAGATGAGGTGTATCTAGGTGGCACGGAGTCCAAGTAGTCAACCGTTAAAGTTGAACGATATTTTGGTCTCAGGGCTCTCAAAGGACTACGCCTGAACGAAGTATCCTGGAAGATACGACCTTGTCACACACCAAAATACCACCTCCTCTAGCATTCAGCAGGCCTCATGGATGTCTTAGCACATTTTTTTTGGTGTCGTGACCCACCGTTTGTGAAATATAGCATTTGACTACCTTACACTGGCTTGAACTACACTATTTCATGCTGTTTGTAAACAATAGGGCAGAGAAAGCAAAAATATGGGAAGGAAAAAACCAAGAGAGGATATTGTAGAGGGTTCCTACATAAAGGTTTTAGATCAGACGAGGCATCTCTATGTGCCATGGAGTCCGAGTAGTCACCCATTGAAGT
Source organism: Taxus chinensis (assembly GCA_019776745.2). Lineage (NCBI taxonomy): Eukaryota > Viridiplantae > Streptophyta > Pinopsida > Cupressales > Taxaceae > Taxus > Taxus chinensis. The sequence continues at coordinate 602,709,246 of CM034152.1, read as the reverse complement.
TGAATGATATTTTGGTCTCAGGCCTCTTAACGGAATATGCCTGAATGAAGTAGCCCGGAAGAAATGACCTTGTCACGCACATTAGAAAACCACCTCCTCTAGCATTCAATTGGCCACTTAGATGTGTTGGCATAGTTGGTTTGGTACCACAATCCATCGTTTCCAAAATATAGTGTTTGACAACCTTATACTGGCTCTACCTGCATTATTTCGTGCGTTTGCAAACAATAGGGCAGTGAGAGCACCAATTTGAGAAGGAAAATTTTAAGAAAGGCTATTGTAGAGGGTCCCTACACTTGAGGTTTTGGATAATAATACATGTCTCTATGTGCCATGGAGTTTGAGTAGTCACCCATCGCAATTGAACTATATTTTGGTCTCAAGAATCTTAAGGGACTATACCCGAATGAAATATCCCGGAAACAATGACCTTGTCACGCACCAAAACACCACATCCTCTAGCATTTACCTGGCCACCTAGATGTGTCATCATAGTTGGTTTCGTGTCATGACCCACTGTTTGCAAAATATAGCATTTGACAACCTTACACTGGCTTCAACTACACTATTTCACACGTTTGCAAACAATACGGCAGCGAGAGCACTGATATGAGAAGAAAAAAACCAAGAGATGCTATTTTAGAGGGTCCCTACATTGAGGTTTTGGATTAGATGAGGCATCTCTTAGGTGCTATGGAGTCTAAGTAGTCACCCGTCGAAGTTGAACGATATTTTGGTCTCATGGCTGTTAACGTACTACACCCAAATGAAGTAGCCTGGAAGCAATGACCTTTTCGGGCACCAAAACACCATTTTCACTAGCATTCACCTGGCCACCCAAATGTTCTGGCATAGTTGGTTTGGTGTCACAACCCACTATTTGTAAAATATAGTGTCTGGCAAACTTACACTGGCTCGAATTTCACTATTTTACGCATTTGTAAATAATAGGGCAGCAAGAGCACTGATATGAGAAGGAAAAAACTAAGAGACGGCTATTGTAGAGGGGCCCTACATTGAGGTATTGGATTAGATGAGGCATCTCTAGGTGTCTCGGAGTCTGTGTAGTCACTCGTTGAAGTTGAATGATATTTTGGTCTTAGGGCTATTAAGGGACTACACTCACACGAAGTAGTCTGGAAGCAATGACCTTATCACGCACCAAAAAACCACCTCATATAGCATTTACCTAGCCTCTTAGATGTGTTGGTATATTTTATTCAGTGCTATGAGGCACCGTTTGCAAAATATAGCATTTCACAACCTAAAACCGGCTCCAACTGCACTATTTCGCATGTTTACAAATAATACAGCAACGAGAGCACCGATCTGAGAAGGAGAAAACCAAGAGAGGCTATTGTAGAGGGTCCCTACTCTAAGGTGTCAGATAACATGAGATGTCTCTAGGTTCCATAAAGTCCAACTAGTTACCCATCGAAGTTGAATGATATTTTGGTCTCAGGGCTCTTAAGGGACTATGCCCAAATGGAGAAACGACCTTATTGAACACCGAAACACCACCTCCTCTAGTGTTCACTTGGCCACTTAGATGTATTCAGCACAGTCAGTTCATTTCCACGCCAACCATTTGCAAGATATAGTGTTTGACAACCTTACACTGGCTCCAAGTGCATTATTTCACGCATTTACAAACAATAGGGAAGAGAGAGCACCGATATGAGAAGGAAAAAATCGAGAGAGGGTCCCTATGCTGAGGTGTTGGATCGAACAAGGAATCTCTAGGTGCCACGGAGTCCGAATAGTCACCCGTCAAATTTGAACGATATTTTGATCTCAAGGATCTTAAGGGACTACACCCGAATGAAGTAGACCGTAAGCAATGACCTTATCATGCACCAAAAAAATGCCTCCTCTAGTGTTCTCCTGGCCACCTAGATGTGTTGATGCATTTGGTTCAATTCCACGACGTCCTGAGGCATGACTTCTCACTCCTCACCTCTGTTTATTTCCTAGGACTCAAAACATTCAATGTCACTTGTTTACCTTCCACCTCTCTTGTTCTCTTTGAACTTGCCTCTGTTCTCTTAGGTGCTTCATCACTATCCTTGCTTTTCTCTCTTGAGATATGTTGTTGTGGTGATCTCTCTCCATCCTCTGCTGCCCTAGCTATGTGCTTACATGCTCATTATGTTTGCATTGTAATATGGTCATGCTCTTGGCTACCTTGAAACTTTTTACATACTTTTCATCCCTTAATGGGTATCTAATACCCTAATTATCATTCTTTGAAGATTCACAATAAAAAAAAATTCCCTTGTTATTCTAATAGTGGATTAAGTATTTGAATATAGGTCAAGAATACTAAATGGAGTTGAAATTAAATGAGCCATAATTGCTAGTGAACTTTAAACGATAATCAAATTAAATGTTTAACTTCTTATTTCATTGGCATTTATAGCACCAAATTATAAAGAGATAAGGTGTGTACATCTTATGATTCCCTTAATTTCTTTAAAATAATGTAAATGCTTCCCTTAATTTCTTAACAATTGTACCATGTAATGTTACGCCATAAGTAACATTATATTCATATAGTTCAAGATGAACTCTACCTCGCTTATTTCTATCAATGTTCACATTATTTGATATGCAACAGATGAGTGTTAAAGCTTTAAAAGAAAAAAAATAAATTACGTATTGCCCTTTTTTAGTTCACCTAGCAGGGTTTTTCTTAATGGAATAGGGTTGCTTAACAATTGTACCATGTAGTGCTCTGGGACATGGTTTTTTTAATTTTTAATTGAACATACATATCTAGAGCTAATAAATGGTTATGAAAACATACATAGAAGGATATCATACATGCAATGAAATAAAATCAAACATATTGAAGTAATATCGTTATGAAAATCAACACACGTGGATATATAAGAATCAAACAAAGTGTGCTCCAGACGCACGTCTATGAAAATATGTAAGTTCATCACTGTTATCCAAAATTCACCCCCAAGGTAACTTTGATAACATGCAAGCAATTATATTGATTCAGGGCGAAAAGTCATTTTTCTAGGGTCCCCTCATATTTGTCTAACTCCCCTGTCCAAGAAGAAGAGAGTAAGTTATGAGAAAATGTGAAAAAAAAGGTTGCAGAAGGCAAATAGGTTGATCCAGGAAAAATCGTGACATTTGGGCCGCGAGTACGCGAACCAGGCGAAAAGTGTCGAGGCAGCTCGAAAAGCAAATGGGACATTTAGAACAAATGGGCCCGAACCGACCGGTTCGGCCGAAATCAGCACAAAGAGCACTGTACCAAATGGGACAAAGGGACGCGTGGGACGCGAAAATCCGAAGGAGCTGAGGACCAATCAAATCATGACACGTGTCACAGGAGGAAAAGTCAACGTTTGATCCGGAAACTTCAAATGGCCATAACTTTTGACTCCGAGCTCCGATTCTGATAAAATTGGACTTTCTGGAACGAGCACGATGTCCTCTACGCCACAAAGAAATATATTCAAATAAAAGAAATATATTCGGCTCCAGTCAGTCAATGCTCTTTCCCGTCAAATGACATAAAACGTCTGCCAGGCCCAAAATAGCTGCCCGCACTCAGAAGGCCATAACTTTTGCATTTCTCAACGAAATTGCACAAAATTGGTACCGTTGGAATCACGATTCCGAGCCCGATGCACAAAAATCAAGAAAATATAGATTTAATTAGAAATTTATTGAGATTTTTAAGGAAACGTGGCCGGGTTCAGAACAGTGTTCTATTTGGTAGCTGAGAGTGCAATTAAGAGGCATGGTCATCATTCTTTCTCTGCTGCAGCACATGGGATAGTATGGGGAGCCTTTTGAAAGTAATGGAAAACCTTTTCACTCAATTTAATGCCTCTTACAGGTGGTTGAAGGATAGATTTCGAGATTTCCAGTTTCTGTTCTCTTTTCCTTCTCATTTTTCTATAAATTGAAGTGTTGGGCTCATTGCAAAGGGAGAGTTTTTGGGTAACAAAGCTCTGTCAAAATTGCTTTGTGAAGCCAGTGTGTTGCAGGCCCTTGTAGTGTACTCCTTGCATGGTGATCTAGGCCCTTATCTTGTAATAGATTGAACTGTGCATATCATGAAGCAATAAAATATCAGTTTGTGGATATATCTTCCCCTGCTGTGTTTCCTTGCATTCTTCTTGCCCCTTTAATCTTTCTACAAGTATATTGTGTCTATTTATTATGTTCTTGCAGGAATTCATTATCATTGTGTGTGCTTGTAATATTACTGTAAATGCATTTTGCTGGATTATGGTGAACTATCATCACCTCTTCTAGTGTGCACTTTGCCTCTGTATTTCACACATTTGGAGATTACTCTCACAACCTCTTTTCTGGTGTATCACTGCTTTAGTGTAGGCTTTCATTTTATGCATTCTCTCTCTCTGGTCCCTTGGAATTTTAGGTTTGAATAGCTAGTTTCTCCTGCATTAGAGTAGATTGTGGCAGGTAGTTTAGGAGCAAGAACCAACTTTCTCTGGAGGTCTATCTCAAGTAGCAAGTCCCACAACTTGGAGATAGTACCCATGTTATCCAATCACACTGGATGCTTAGAGTGATCAAACTAGAAATCTGATCAACATCCAGGGGTGCAGTGATTCGGTGATAACAATAACATTTGTACATCTTCAACTAAGTGTGTCATAATGTATATAGGACCACATGCAGTCACAAAAGGTTATATAATATACAATGGACTATATGAAGAAACATGTTCACTAGGACTAGATGGCCCATATATATATCTATGAACATCCAGGTGGACTATGAATCTACTCATGAAACATCTTCCCTCTCTTCGCCCTACTAGAAGTAGCACATCCATGACCTGGGGATGTAGTGGAGGGAGATGCCACTATGGATTTCATCCATGTGGTCCTAGGCATCTCTAAGCAAGCCTGTAACTTAACCTGCACATTCATAAACAACAAGTTTTTAACACCCAAAATTTTAAAATACATTCAAAATTTAGATACTTGTACAATTTAGTTAAAATAAATGTGAAATCTTACTGCAATGTCATGATCCCTATCAATTTTTTGTTGATGCATCGCAGGGACAACAATAGACGCACGAGGGGTAAGCTACATATAAATAATTAATTTTAAAATTAAATATTTCACATACATACAAAATTTGATATTGTAGATTTAAGTAATAATAAATAATCAACCTCCAAAATTTAACAAATTTAAAAAATTGTACCTCAGTGGATCTGCTGATGCTCTAGCAGTATCTACAGTAACCTCCATAGTCTGCATATATGGAGGAGTCTCTCTAGCAATCATAAGCTATACAAAAAACATGTACAAATCAATATTAAAATCTACATGACTGTGCACCAAATAACAGAGCTCCAAAGCATGTAATCCACATGAACTTCCATGTAATTAGAAACAAAGTGTAAAGAGAAAGTAACCTGTGTAAAACTCATGTGAGGCATGCTAGTAGCCTCACTTCCCAGAGCAGATGATGATGCGCCAGGCTCCTGTGTATAAAAGACAAACATATTAATATGTACAACATACACGTGAACCATTATAATAATAATCTAGTGCAATAAAAAGAAATTAAAAATGTAAATTTGCATAACTTGAAACTTATGTTCGAAACACGCCTAGCTGCAGTAGCTATCATGTCGATGCCGGATGTTTCCTTCACCAGCTCTTGCTATTTAAAATAAAATAAAAAATTAGTTTTTTACATGTATGTACATGACATATAATCAAATACATATATATTAAAATATCAAACATGTGAATTAAACTATTGTATATATATATATATATATATATATAATTTTTATTTTTTTGAAATTTACCTGTGAAAGACAAATATCAGTGGCACCAGTTCTAAAAATATCCCTCAACATCTCATATATAGAAAAGAAATCATGTGAACCAACAAATGATGTCTTGCCCGTAGTGCATACGACACCACATGATCCACAGTGGTGTGGTGTGCTAGAATTGACACCTCCACCAACATCACCAGATGCAATCTAGTCACTATGGTGGGTCAGAATGTCAATGAGCTCCCTCAATGCATACAGTGTGTCAATCTCCACAACCTCCTTCATTATAGGAGGGATAACTAAAAGCAATGGGAGTTTGGGGCATGGGGGATCCTTGGATGACCTATGCGTGCACCAGGTCTACTCTATGCAGAGCCACCTCCATGACTAAAAAAGTCATTAAAGTCAAAATAATTCGCGACCTCATTAAACACGAACTCGCAATATAATTTCTTCAAAAAATAAAGAGGAACCTCATTGTTGTTGCTTGGTAAATAATCAAAAACCATCCACCATCGATCCCAAAAAAAAAAATTATTCAGTCATCGTTGCACCAATGGATTGGGAACTATTTGTAAGTAACTATGGGGGGGTGAGGCATTGGTTCTTTTCTTTTACGGCTGCATGGGATAATTTATCCACATAACACTGCCTAAAATCACCTCTAAAGGTATTCCATCTATGTATTTGGTTGGTTGCGGAGTCGACTTCGCTAATCAATGTTTGTAATGTGATGGCTAAAGTCATGTGGGATGGATTTGTGGCAGGATTTTGTCTTATAGTCTGAATAAGGTTCTCAATGACAATTTTATTTTCTCAGATTCTTCCAATGATATTATCTTGTGTTCCTGCTGGTTCAGTGGGGACAGAAGGAGCCACAGGAGGTAGATCTATGTTTGGAGGAGGGTTTTGAGGAATGTTTTGATAGTTTCCACGATTTTGAGATTTCCGAACAACTGAAAAAACAAGAAAATTGTAGACATAAAAAAACATTTCAAAAAACCTATGAAAATGCAAAAAAAAACCTAAAATGCAAAAAAAAACCCAAAATGCAAAAAAAAAATTAAAATTGGGGTCTTACCTCCTCGTCTTGGTGGCATGGTTGAATCTAACGCGATCCAGAATTCTGATGAGCAATTTTGAGTTGGTATTCAAAACTCGAGTGAAAAAAGTCTAAGAGAAATCGTGGTTTGAAATAAAAAATGTGGAAAGTAAGGAATCGCGGGACTGTTTTTTGTCTCAAAGATCCGCGATTGTGGTTTTAGGTTTGGTTATTACCGAACCTAAAATTAAGGAACCACGATCTCAATATATACACCGCGATTGCGGTTCCTAAATTTCAGGTTTTTATGTCCATAGAATTGTCCACCAACTTTGTGCACTTACCCATTTCCACATTTCTCCTTTTCCAACAGTGGTTCAAGAGCATGGAAGAGTAGAGGCAGGAGCATGGGAGAATGCAGAGAAATGTTGGTAAAATATTTGTATCGAATCATTACTTCCCATCCTACATGGAAATCCCCCACAAATATCTGTGTCTTCTTCATGTTGCTCAACTTGTTCATGTTAATGATGTGTTGTGGGTTTTCTAATCCTTGAGTCCCGTTTCTTGTGGTTTGGTTATTGTTAGCATTTTTTCATTGGCAAAAGTTTGGTATCGACATGTATATGGTGGTGTCATGTGTCTATGTGAGTTGATGACTTATGTAAGTGTCTTGTGTGTTGTTGATTTTCTTTTCTGGGAGCCCTTGTGGTGTCGTGTAGTGAGAAATGTAGTTTGTTTTCATTCGAGAGCATATCACTTCGCACATAGATCCTCATGTGGCGTGATATTCAGCCTCTGTGGATGAGATAGAAAAAACATTTTGCTTCTTGATTTTCCACAAGATAGGTCCAAATCTAAGATGAAATATATATCATGTAGTTGATTTCATGTCATCAACAGATCCGGTGTTGTTCGAGTCGACATATCCTTGTAAGAAGAATTGATCATTCTTCTTATATTCCATACCATAATCAGTTTTTCCTCATACATCTCTCAAAACATGCTTTGTTGTAATCCAATGATATTTCTTCAGCTCCTGCATGAACCTGGAAAGATAGTTGACAGCATAGCATAGATCTGGTTTGGTATATGTCAAATAGATGAGCCCTCCAACAAATTTCTTGTAGAGAGTAGCATCTACTTGAGGTGAGTCCTGGAATCTTGAAAGTTGGAGGCCTTTCTCTATGGGAGTGGATATAGGTTTACAATAAGACATTCCGTACTTTTCTAGGAGTGTCTTGGTGTATTTTATCTAGGAGAAAAAAATGTGATGCTCCTTTTTCCATATTTCCAAGACAAGACAGTAATGTAGTAGCCCCAAATCTATCATGTCGAAGGTTCTTTTGAGATCATTCCTTACAATATCAACCTGATCTTCTGAAATTCCAGTGATCACAAGATTATCTACATACACAACCAGAATGATAATTTCTTTGCCTACCTTCTTTATATACAAATTGGAATCTGAGGGGCTATGAGTGAACCCATGCTACAAAAGGTGATCATTGATCTTGATATACCATGCCCTTGGAGCTTGTTTCAGTCCATACAATGATTTAAAGAGATGACATACCTTCTTAGGATGCTCTTCATAAACAAATCCTTTAGGTTAGGTCATGTAAACTTCTTCTTTAAGATCACCATTAAAGGAAAGCACTCTTACCATCCATCTGTTGAAGTCTCCATCCTTTCTGTGCTGCAAGTGTGTAAACTACTCTAATGGTTTTCATCTTCGTAGGTGCAAAGGTTTCTTCATATTCAATTCCCTCTTTTTGAGCATACCCTTTTGCTACAAGTCATGCTTTATGTTTATCGATGGATCTATCTGCATTATATTTTGTCTTGAAAACCCATTTGCAGCCTATGGGTTTCTTTCATGTAGGCAGATCGACAAGTTCCCATGTCCAATTTTTCATGAGTGAGTCATATTATGTATCCATGGCTTCCATCCACTAAGGTTGACTGAGTGCTTCACAAACATTATCAGGATCGGAGTTATTAATCAGTGAACTCATGAGTGTAAATTTTACCTCATTTTATGTTTGACTCCTTATTTTGAGTCCGGATGATGTATCTGGGAGTTGTTGCAAATGTGAGTCCTTAAAGGTTCTTTGTACCCACTTTGGATGAGAACTTGGCTGATTTTGAGAATAACTATGTCTTTACCATGTGGATTGATGTGGAGTCACATTCTCCAGTTCTCCAAGGTCAAAAAATAGCTCTCCTAGAAACATTTCTTTTCTCTGAGTAGTCTCTTCTGGCTGATCATCTGATTCAGAGACTAGTCGGTGAGAGGTGGTTGGAAGTGGATTATCTATTGATACTATTGAGTCGAAGGATGACTCATCACAAAACACGTCCCAACTCTCATATATTTTCTTTTTCTCAGGATCCATTAGATAATATGCTTTTGAGGTAGAGCTATAGCCAAGAATGATGCACGGGAGTGACTTTGGCGCAACCTTCTTTTTCTTCTGAGCTGGGACATGTATATATGTTGTGCAACCAAATACTCATAAATGAGAAATTTATGGATTTCTACCACTCCATACCTCTTATGGCATTTTATTTTGTAGAATCTTTGTCAGTGCCCTATTGAGAAGATATACAGTTGTTTTTACTACTTCAGCCCAATAGCATTCCTATAGCTTTGTTGTTGTTAGCATGCAGTGAGCCATCTCCATCACTGTGCGATTGTGACACTCAACAATTCCATTTTGCTTGGGTGTGTATGGAGCAGTTAGGATCTACTTAACGTATTGTTGGTTTAGGAAGGCCAAGAACTTATTTGATGTGAATTTCCCCCCTCGATCTGACTGAAGTAGAAGAAGTGATTGTCTGGTCTCTTTCACAACATGATGATAGAAGTTCTAGAAATGTTGAAAATCCTCACTTTTCTTCTTTAGGAAGTATACCAACATCTTGCAAGAGTGGTCATCAATGAACAGTTGGAATTACTTGTATCCTGAAAACAAAGTAGGAAATGGGCCATTCAGATCGGTATCAAAAATCTCCAAACATTTCTTGGCATGGAAGCTGCTCACTTGAAACGGATCCCTGTGTTGTTTTCCTACAAGACAGCCAGGGTAAATAGGCAAGGAACTGGACAATTTGGGTAGTCCATGGACCATTGTTTTTGAACTCATCTAGTGTAATGAACTAACCAACAAGTGTCCATATCTAAAATGTCAAAGGGAAGTTGATTGTACTATAGATGTAGATAAAGCTACTACAAAAGATGAAACATTATCTAAAGCAAATAACTTATCTTTTAGAAATGCTCTAGCAAGAACCATACCTTGTCTAGAGATTAAGCATGATTTAATGCCATTTTAGACAAGAAATTCTACCTTAAGGTGATGATTCAAGAGCTAAGTAACTGACAAGAGGTTTCTAGTCAAGCCAGGAACATATAGTACCTTTGTAAGTGTACATTATTATGGTCCCATAGGAATGGTGACATTTCCTATTCCTTCTACAACGCACTCTTTGTCATCTGCTATCTTAACTCGATCTCCAATTGGCTATTCGTGTAGTGAATCAAAAAAATTATTGCAACCTGACATATTCTTGTTTGCACCAAATTCTATCAACAAGGCTTTCTACGTGGGATGAGATGTTTGAGAGAAAAGTACAAGGCTCTTAACACAATGAGCTCCTTTTGATGTCTCCTAATCAGATTCATCATCTTGTTGGGCTGCAATATGTCCCTTCTAATTTTTCCAGATGGGACGTCGTTTGGAATTTTGAAAATCCCCGTGCCTTGATGTGATTATTTGACTTAAAGACCCTTGTTTCAAACTATTATACCAGTAGTGATCAATTTCATGAGTGTTGGTTCTGGAAATGTGACACCACCTCTTTGAATTTTAATCTTTCTATTGTTGATTTGGTTGTGCTTGAGTAGACTTCTCTGGGGGACCCTTCCGATTCTTCTAGGCACTATATGGCTTTGAGAAAAAGGATTTATCCTGAGTCTCCTCTTGAGCTGAATTAATGGCCTCTTCTTGCTGCAGAAAATTCATGAGTACTTCAAATTCCATTATTTTTTTAGAGACATTCAGTTTCATAACAACCACTCAGAATTATGAAGGGAGTGCTCTCAAGGTGGTCACCATGAGAAGTTTGTTGTTCTCTGTTTCACCAAGTGCTAATAACTCTCATTGCAGCTCATCCATGTGACGTAAGAACTCCTCCACTTTCTCATCTGATGCCATAGAGAGGGTGTCCAACTTTTACCGAAGATGGAGTATCTTAGTCTGATTTTTTTCTTCATAAATAGTTGCCAACTTGTCTCAGGCTTCCTTTGGTTTCTCCGCATTTCGAACATGTGGTTGTACATCATCACTAATACTGAGCATTATCAACATCAATGCTTTGGCACTAGCCATATCATACTTTATTAATTCATCAGGGGCTATGGGAGCAAGCACAGACCCTGTGACAATGCCCCATAATCCTTCAAACTGAAGGATTGTCCTCATTTTTGTTTTTGAGGCCACAAAATTGGGACCTTTCAGAAACTAAGCATTAGAAAGAAGCAACTTCGGAGTAGATGTCGTAATAATTTTTATTTATTTATTTATTTTAAGAGTTATTACAACTTTTACTCACTAATGAGAAGTACTAGCTCGTAGATGCTCTCGATACTCACGTGTTGTGATAAGATGATGCTTTGTGGGGCATTCTTTTTTTTCTTCACTTTCGGTGTCATACCTAGCTTCAAATTATTCATGTACTCACTTTGCTTTGTAGCTAATGTGAAAAAGGAAATATTCAAGAATTCCTCTTCAAACTAGCTCGTCGAAGACTAGTTTTCCAGTGTTTCAAAGCTCGTTGAGAAATGCAAAGTAGGACCCAGAGCTCTCAGGATCTTCTTCACAGTGTTTTGTGGCTTGCCAGTCAACATTGTAGCTTTTCGTAGTCTCGATTGTGTTAGTCACGCTCATCATTCGGCGTTGGCTATTAGAGAGATGCTTCAATGCCATTATAAAAGCTTCATCGCCATGTAATATATAGCCTTTTTTTAACTTCTAGGCTATACAAAGCCAAATTTACCTCTCCTTGTACCGCTCCACCTCTTCACGCAGGTAGCTGGCCTATTCCTCTATGCATTAGCAAGTGATACACTCTAAACTTTGTGTTATTTGCATGCAAGTCTTCACACAATTACATGCAAGCCACTCCTCTACAATTCTTCCACTCAGCAGCAGCTTCTAACAACAAGGCATAGTGTGTGCTCAACACCAAACACCACAAAACATGCAACACAAAAATCCACTCTATTTTCTCCTTCACACAGATCTCCCTCTTCTCCAGTTTTCATGCAGGCATCAAAAATATCTTCACGTGCCAAAGAGATTTAGAACAATAGTAGAAGACAAACTGTAGGAGGTTCACCTTTCCATGAAAAGAAAGTGATAAGTGCACAGGAAGGTTTCCACGCACTTTTCCACCAGGCAGGACTCCATGTACTTTTCCACACTACAAGAGATGAATATTTCTCCACGCAATAGGAGAGAATGAACTCGATGTAGTAGTCCTCTTCAGACTATGAATTCTTCTCTTCACGCAATGATTACCAACCTTCATGTAGAACTCAAATGTGCAAGCAAAATTCCAACGCAACAGTAGCAGCAGACTCCTTTCCACACAAAAAAACAAATCTCCAACAATATTCATATGTCCATGCTGATTAAATAGTCTTCTCGTTCAAACGCATACACACATGTCAGATTCTTTGATAGCTCTGATATCATATTGTGAGGTAGAAATAGAGGAGAGAGAATAGAGATTAAGTATCTCTTATTATTCTATTAAACACAGAAGCACGATACATATCTATAGGTATATGGAATAAACAATAAACCCCTGAAAAGATGGAGAAGTTACAAAAAAGAAGGAGAGGTTAATTGAATAGATAGAAACTAGTCTGATAAAAAAATTAGGTACGTATACTATGCTAACACCCTTATGGTGTTGTGTAGTGAGCAATGTAAGTAAAAAAAATTATCCTAGTATTTTTACTGTTGTATTTTTGTGTGTAAAATGTGGTCTTTACAAATATATAACGTTGAGGGTTCACTTGATCAAAAAGTGTACAAGAAGTCTTCATTATCCTAATGTTCTTATTGCTCAACTATATTTCCTTACTAATGGGTTTTTCTTCGCCAATTCCCTTTCTTCTTCCCTTGATTGTATCTAGAATGTCCCTTATAGGATTGTTGATTATGATATATAGAGTTGCATGATGAACCTGTTATGGTGTAATCACAACACCCCTGATTGCTTGTAAGTGAATGTTTGATGCAGTCAGTGTGATTCGTCAAACATGGAGTTATCCCAAAGTGTGGGGCTTTTCAAATGGGATAACCCTTCAAAGGAGGCCAAATTCATAACATATCCTAGTGCCAACTACTCCGAAGTGCAGAGAGTTGCAAATATAACCCTAATCTAAAGCTTTCCCAAGTATAAAAAGTTAGAGAAAATTCATTAAAATTAAAACCTACTCTAAGGGAAGGTGATGCACTAAGAAAGAGTTTTGAACAACATGAACAATAAACAAAACACAACTAGAATCTTGCAATAAAAACACAACAGTGTAAAATAATTTGCATGTGATGAAAGATGAGAATATCTATAATAAATCACAAAAGGGTGTTTGAAACATCCACAAATCCATTTATATTACACTTTAAATTGATACAGTACACCAAATTCAATCTCAAAGGCACATATTTTTCATTACAATGTCCACTAGGAAGGTTTGGAATCTCAAAAAATTCACTTATAAACAAGAGAAGAAGGGAGGCTACACAAAAGTATTATCCAACCCTTTGAAATGAGGCCCTCCTTACAATATATAGGAAGAATGAGAGAAGGGAGAGAGAAGAATCTTGCTTTAAGCACCCAAAAATGTACTGAAACCTCCTACAACAATGATGGGTTCCACTGCAAAACCCATACCTCCATGTAATTTTCCTTATTAGGAAAGAAAGGAAGCCCATACCTCATCATTTGGGTAGGTGATAAATATTGAAACACCCTCTAAAATAATGGAATGTATTTCTTCATTTTGAAGTACATAGTCATAGTTGTGTAGAGGACGCTGAGAGTTTTCCCAAAATTCCTATCTTGTGCAAATCCGAGCTCCTAGTAAAATGTTATGGCCATATGAACATGAGGGTGTCATTCTGAAATAAACATGAGTAGTTGGCTCTATATTTTTGGACTCCAAATTCACATTTGACCCTCCAAAATCTCAATTTTTGGACGTTCGGGATTCTGATCTTCAGACCTTTTGATTTCAGAGTTCGTGTTACTATTCATCCGCTTGAGTTAACAAAACCTATGAAATTTTGAAACCCCAAAGTCTGAAATTAAGACTTCGTGTTTCAAACTTTGAGTTGTGATTTTTTTGAGCTAGGGATTAAAGGTTCCAAAATTCCAAAACCCTGAAATCTGAAATTTGGAATTTGGGTTATGGAATTTTGTATTTTTGGGGGTTCGGATTTTGGGATTTCGGGGGTTCATATGTCAGGATTTTGCTATCCATCAGGGTACATAAAACCTCTAAAACTCTGAAATCCTGAATTCAAAAATTTAGACTTCAGGTTTCGAACTTTCCTCCCTTTTTTTTGGGCAATGTTCATCATGAGCTCCCAAGACTACGAACCTCCGAACCTCTGAAGTCATAAATTTGGACTTCAGAGTTCAGACTCTACCATCCTTGATCTTCGACACCATTGACCCTGACAAGGGAATTGACCTGAAAAATCCCTGAGCCATTTCATACTTCAGGATTTCAGGATTTTCTATAATTTTTTGCCCTTCTGTTTGGCAAAACAACGAACTGTAAAACCTCCAAAGTCTGAAAAATTTGAACTTCATGGCCCTGATTTTTTCTCTTAGCTTGACCCTAAGATTCCTTCAATTTCTTCTCCTATGAGCCTTTTTTGAAACCATCATTCCATTTCTTTCCTCTGACATTATTTCCATTATCGATCCCCCTTATAACCTGACTGGCTGAAATTGAAATGTGAGATCCCATGGCCTAATGATCCCTTTAATTTATAAGTGTGCAAGTTAATGTTTGTTCAATTTTAACCAAGGGGCAAAATTATATAACATAATATTTCTTATAGGTATTTAACCAACATTAATTAAACTCATGTCCTCTTTTACAAATAGGACATTTATTCTTATTATTATTTTGTTTTTACCCATGCTAATTGTGTGTTTTGGGAATTTTTAGAGGAATGAGATTTTCCTTTTCCTTTTCCTTTCCATTTTTGATGAGAAGAAAGTTCCTGCTCCTCTTCATCATCTTTATTGTGCATTGCTTCCACTTGTTGCAGTAGGTTTACCATCTTGTCAAAACTCACTGTCTGATCTCAAATGTTGAGTGTTGTCAAAAAAAATTCGTATGAAGCAGGAAGCGCTCTAAGACCAATGGGAATTAGAGTGTCATTAGTGACCTCCTCTCCTAGGGCTAGAAGTGAAACTCTCAACTCTACAAATCTTTGCAAGAAAGCTTCTATTTCTTCATTTTGTTTAAACTTCAATGTGTGTAAATGACTCTGCAAATTTAGCATGACATTCTTATTTTTGGCCTTGTACACTATGCTCAACTTATCCAACACTTCTTTGGCTGTTTTGGAATCTTGAATGTGGGGTTGCACATCATCAGACACTGTAAACAAGATTATTATCTTGACCTTTTTATCGAACATATCAAACTATTTTTGTTGTGTTGTATGATTTGCTGATCTAGTTACTGTACTATTTACAACAGTCAGAATATATTCAAACTCAAACTGTGTCTTGTTTTTTTTCTTTGATGTTGCATTGTTATTTCCTCTTAGAAGTTGAGAATCTAGAAGAAATAACTTAGGGGTGTTGGTCCACATTTTACATAATCAACAGACAAAGGGTATGGCTCTTCTCATTTTAGGTATATGGTCTCCCAATCTATATATCGTCAGTCCAATATACTGAATATTTCTATATACGTGCCCTTCTGATATACTTGTCAGTACGTGAAATACTACTTCCCTTTCTATATACTTTACATTATGTGAAAGAGGTGTTAACAACGTGAATGAATCTGATACATGGTACCAAGATAGTATTGAAAAGGGTCTGTGTAATTATTGACAACGGCTCAGAGAAATATCCTCATATGAATGCATAAATTCGCTATACTCGTATAATTTCTCTATCCATATTTAAGTCGAGAAATAATTCAAATACAGATGGGAGGGATCAAAGTGTTTGCTTTGTGTCCTTATAACTCCTCATTGATTTAAAAGGTCGATGCCCAGATGACTTTGTTGTAGCTATATTAGGCATTAAGTGCAGTACTGGTCATGACAGATTTACCCATAAGCGCTTCCTAGAGCCATTGTCTATACCAAATGTTGCGAATGAGATCCAAAGATCTTGTGAGTGATATAGAACAAAATTTGAATTTTTTTGAGTACAAATATCTGCCATTTTTAAAGAAGTTACAATGGTTTTCGGTTGAAACTGGAAACCTATAAATTAGTACTGAAATATACAATTACATAAAAAACTCTAAAAAAGTTGAATGGCAGGTAATTTTTTTTTGTTTTTCGGTGCTCTAGCTATGTTTTGGGTGCCAAATTTGGTTGAAGCCACTATATTATCTGCTAATCTTTAACGTTTATAAAACAATGTATTAGCCAACCATCCGACAACTATATTTTATATATAAAATGAAGTAATTTCTATAAAAATAAATCTTGAAAGGCCTAACCTTTAAAAAATGACATGGCATGCTTGTGACCCACGTGGAAACACTAGCATTTGAGGTGGTTTTAGGGTATCTGTCTAAAGCAGATCTCAGAGATGCCTTTGTATTTTTTTTCCGACTCTGATGATATTTTCTCCAATTTTCTTTCTATTCACATTGTTTATGGTTTTGTGCAGAGCCTGCGATGAATTGTATACCTCTGTATCTTATTCTATTGTGGATTCACCAGTTATTGTTTTGCCTGTTTTTGTGTTTGCAGGGTCTGCATTTGAATGGATTTAGATCTGCTATTACACAAATGAAATTTCTTGTTTTGGCTTTGTGCAATACAAAGAAAAACAAAACTAGCCGATCTCACTATTGTGTAGGGTTGTTCATTTGACCATTGATTGAAATCTTAGCTCAATGGGGAAGAAAACACAGCCTGACTCGCTAGCAACTTGACCTTAAATGCAAATCATGTAGTTTGATAGCTATGTATAATGCTGAAATCATTAGCATAATGTAATGAATGCACTCGGTTTGGACATTTCCATTGAATTTTTTTATGGTTCGGCCTGTCCACGAATCTGCCTAATGCAGACATAGCTCAGTTTACTCCAAGATTGACTCATTGATCAACAATGCAACGAATCGACTCAGTATCAAAACAATGAAACCATATACATCTCGATGAAAGGATCATTGTTTTGACCTATTTTCAAGTCACCCTTTATGGGCTTGGTCAAGTTCTACATCAACCGCAACTATCTCGGTATGAGAAAAATCAGCTCGGTGGGTAGTCTTTGGACTATGTAATGTCCTCAATTTGGTCAGGGTGGAGCTCACACAAATCACCTCAAAATCCAATGTAGATCAAAAAAAGACATTTGTAAATGAAACTTGGGCAAGGTTGGCTGGTGTAGATGCAGAGAATCCTCCAAATTAGCAAACCACTATCCGGGAATAAAAAATAATTTTTTATTTTTATTTTTTATTTTGTGGATCTGATTAATTTCAACAAAGAAATTTTTCCTGGTGTAGGGGACACCAAGGAAAAAAAAAAATATTTTCTTTTTCCTGGAGTATGGTAGGAGGTTGTGGGCTTGTTGGGTGTTTTGGGAAATTTTTGGAGGCAACATAGGCTCTCCTGTAGTGCATAATCTTCTATAAAAACTTTTTCTTCCTTCTGCAACCTTTCTTTAACCTTCTCTGCTCATAGGTCCAAATCAACCAACTCTAGTACCAAATGAAAGTAATGAATAGGGGTGGAAGCCTAATACTTTTATTAATTATTAATCAAATCATTTATAGAATTAATAACTACAATATTTATAGATATTTCATAGTCATGTACAAACAAACAAATAAGTTACATAGGAGCAACCATGAATTAATACAAACATATATATTATTTCAACTAGGTAACAGATAATCCTACGCAAATATAATATGAAAAATATGGTTTAAAAACCATATAACAATAATTAAAAAGAATAATAATTACCTAATACAATGGATAATTACTATGTTACATAATAATTGTTTCATCGAATAAATATAATGATAAACAAAATCAAATAATTGATTAGGAAATTCATTGGTATCTTTTATTCACCGTGATTTACATATATAATTGAAAGTACAACTTCGAGATCCCATGGAAAAAATTGAGGTGGATGGTAAAGCCATGTTTTAGGTAAAGTTGAGGTGCTTGGTAAAGCCATGTTTTGGGTTAATTTCTATTTTTTTTTCTCAAGTATTTGAATATTGATAAGCTTATGACATCCAATGTAGAAAGTGGTTCGGAGGAAGTTGTGGTGATTACCCTACCGAGAAGAAGTATAATTACCTACTAATTTCCATTGAACTTGTTTACGATGGGCCTCCTACAAAGGTAGATAGACTTGAATGAATCAAAATAGGTAAAAATATTAAAGTGACCATCGAAGTCAGAATTTTAAATATTGAACTTCTGAGAATTATGCTTTGTAAAATATGAAGTTCAATTTTGACAATTTTGCTTTATAAACCCAAATATACCTAGTTTGTTACCTTGATTCTTCAAGTTTACTTTTCAGGTGTGCATATATGTAGAGGAAAACACACGAATACTAAAAAATTTATATGAGTGGAGTGACAAGTGGAAAATATATGTTTTTGTTGATCTCACATGGAGTGAAATGTAAAGCTAGTAAGTATTGAGGACCATGTCTAAATAATCGAGGATTTGTTCTATGAAATACCTAAAGCATCAGATATAGCTCTTTAAAATGCTTCAATCATCTGATTCAAGATGATATGGCATGTCAATTTTTTTCACCCCCTTTTCTAATAGGGAACACCTTCAACGTAATGAAATGGATATGATAAAATTTACTTATTCAACTTCCTAGTTTTAAATACTAGATTAAATATAATTTATAAGGATACTTATTACTAATATCTAAACTTATCATTAGACTATATAATACTAAAAAAGGAAGCAAAAAAATATGTAACACCAAAATTGCCAATTGTAGGAGTAATAATCTAAAAATATGAAAGAATAAGTGAAACTTAGGGACCTCTTCAGTTTGGAATCACTCCAGAAATGCTAGAAGCTGCTACAAATAATAAGTAATTATAAATAAACATTAATGCCTGGTATCCCCAGTTTTCACCCTGAAATTTGAGACTACCCCATCTAAAAAATTTCATACTTTTCAAATAATGGGCCAGTTTGTGTTTTAATTGACAAAAAGTGTCTGCATTGTGTCAAGATATTCCCAGAGAGTCATATTAGCCAGTTTCGCCAAATACCTGGATGCCCAAAATCGTTATAATCTATCACTGATGTTTTTCTATGGGAAATTTGTATTTAATTATTCTGAGCCCTGTTTGAGGTAAATTGTGCTCCAGTTTAACCCTATTGTTGTCTTACATGTAAATATTCCCATATACCAGTAGGGTTTTAAAGCAGGGATGAATCCTGGGATTTATCTATGACTTCTAGCAACGTTTTGTGTTTTTGGTGTTTTCCCATTTTGTTTTATGTGAAATTTGTCTAGGTCAATTCCTTTACCAGTTTAGTCTGATTTCTTTCCTAGAGTATCTGGAGATCACCTATGGACGTTATTCCAGAAGGAATTTGTCACTGGAGGTTTGGTTCTCTCTAAAAATATGAAGTCGTGCCCAGAAAAGGTCTCTTCTAGGTAGGTCACATTTCTGGGAAATGAAGGTTTTAAGCTACAATAGGATTTTTCTTAGTAGCAGGTAGGTGGGAATTTTGTACTTGCCTAGCATGGTACATTTTCCCAGCATCGTCATGATAGGATTATTAGAGGCAGCAAGTAGGTGGGAATTTCTTACCTACCTTGCAAGCTGAAAATTCCTATTGTGAAATAAAAGAAAATCACTTAAGGAATTGATGGGAATTTATTACCTGCCTTGTAGGGTAAAAAAATTGATTATTAAATTCAAACAACTTAATTGGATCATGGAATTTTTGGAGCTGCGGTGCAGGGTGAATAATCCCATTAGAAATTGACTTTTAAAAATAGAATTCACCCTTGCCAAAAAAAGTGCGACCCACCTTGGGTGAATAGTAATGAATTTAATAATATTTATTAACCCAATTTTGGCGCCCATGCATGAGGAAAATTCAATGCATGATGGAAGGATAAAGAAGATTAGAAATAGAATTCTAAAATTAAATAAATTTAATTTATTTATTGCAGCCCCTCATGCAAAAAAGTGCGACCCATATTGAGGAGAGATAATACTTTTTAAAGTATTAATTAATGGAATTAATTCCTATTTTTGGTGCATAAGGTTAAAGCACACTGTGAAGTCAAAGTGGACTAGAAGTAGAAAGCTAAAATTAAATAAAATTAATTTATTTAATGGCAGCCATGAGCAAATAAATTTAATTTATTTAATGGCAGCTATGAGCATGCACAAAATAGGTGCCCAAATTGAAGAGAAAAGCATGTTAATTTATTAATTAATTGCCAAGAATAGGAGGGGCAATAATTAATTATAGAATGATGAAGGTTATATAAGGATGGGCTCCCATAAGGATGAATTAATTAATTCTTTAGCAAGGAAGTGCAACCCAGGCAATTTTGACGCTCAATTAAGGAGGAATTTTGCTCAGAAGAAGGTGTTTTCACTACTAGAAAGTTTAAAATGTTGGTGCCTAGGTTTGAAGGAGAATGATTTGTGTCTAATTAATTGTCTACATAGTGGTACAGGTGATCAGGTGAAGTTGACAAAATTCATGTTTACTTTGCATGCAAATAAAACATAAAATTTTGGGGCAGCAGGTTTGATATATGTAGATTTTTATAATTAAAATAGGGTGTTCATGTTTCGGTTGCCATCCTTGTCTGAATTAATTATAGGAATTTATTACAGGTAATTTTATAAGAGAAAGGGAGCTTAAATAAATGTCCAATACATTGAACATATGATTTGAATATGAAGAAATCTCTAGATCTGCATCGGTTATAAAGAATTTCGGTCGAATAAAGAGAAAAAGAATTGCTCAGACAAAGATAGATTCAGCCATGGAAAAGTAGGATGAAAAAGAAAGCTTCGCTGAGTCATACATAACTTCCAGGTTTTATGATATTGGAGATACAGATCTAGGTCCAAAACCTCTTTCTGAACTGATTTATAGATCTAGAGTTGGAAAGACTTCTCTCATGCGTGCAGTCAAATGCAGTGGAATCATTCGAGCCTCAACATTCCCACCCATAACTCAGTTTCTATAATTCATCATGGAGTGTGCTAGGTCTTACCACACATTATCCAGATCAGTCCGAGATGTTGCGGGGAAGACAATAATTCACCTAGATGCACAGTTCATCAATTATTTTCGGAAGATTCCAGCATGATAGGTGGTGACTACTATTAGCATACAGGATGCTGACTACATATGGGAAAAGCATAAAGTTGACTGTGTGGGCATAATGAATAACAGATACATGAAGAAGCCCACATCTCCATCCAAGTTCCCGAGAACTCTTTTACGATCCAATCTGGTATATGAGGTGGATGATATTTCTAATTTGTTATGCAGGATAAATGGTGAAGCTAACGCTCATAACTTCTGCACATGGATGTATGCTTTCATTCGGACCATTGAAATCAACAAAAAAGATTCAATAATAGATTGGTCAGAAATCATTAGTGACAACATTGTTGAGCATCTCAGAAATGTGAGGCATAATTACACCTTCGAAATGACATCGTATTTGGTATATGTAGTAGCTTCACAGGGTGTTTTCTCCAAGCTGGATAGACGTGTTGTGCTTTCCAAGGATCCTATTTTTGAGTGCTATCCATAGCTTACTGTGCCTGCATGTCATAAATATTACTATGTGGTTAATGTTGGATTCGTCTACAAATTCATTTGCAGGCTAGACGATGACCTAAAGTCTAACAGGGTGAGCAAGGAAGCTTAGGAAGTTGTGTCCAAGATTGGTAGTGTCTTCATCCAATTTGCGTACTTTACATACCTCAGGGTCATCAACTTTTCAAGAGAACTATATAAGTTGCCCAGATATCTGAGTGATAGATTGGTCATCATGGAACTGGGTAGAAAATTCATGGAGATACATGACCTACTGTCCAAATGGCACATGTCTCTAGGCTACTTCCTAATCCTTGTTGGCTATTACAGTTGCCAAAGTATTCATGAAGCCTGAGGAATTGAAGCGGAAATCTTCTCTGAGTACAAGCATTAGTTCTTCTCAGCACGGCTAAACTTCGATCCATTTTGAGTGGCAAGGAATACAATCTCCCAGGAGTATGTGCATGTTCCTTCATTGGAAGATTTCTTGATGAAGTGTAGAAGTGACTATGAGGCTAGAAAGAAAGATTTCAGTAGGTTATAAATGTGATAAGTATTTTAATTTGGATTAGCATGGATACCTACGGATCGTAAAGATGACAGGCCTATGTTACTCGATGCATGCCATCAAATGGGAGGAGATAGAGATGTATACTAAAAGATCATAGGTGGTTGCCATATGATAGAGGAAATGTCTGCCGCCGTTCTAGTGAATAATTCAAATTGGTTGCTGACGAAGGGATATTGCCTGGATGAAGCATTGATTATCCAAATCATGGGAAACATCAGCACAGGATATTCCCTCAAGAGGAAGCACGAAGTACAAAGAAACAGGAGCCCTGAAAAGATTAAAGTGCACAGAAAGTCTCATTTGATGGAGAAGATCATTTCTACTACTATGGTGTTAGTTCCTACTTCTCTAGCATCAAGTACTACTTCACCGACTGCTGCACCTCAGGAGGGATATTTTCATTCCTCCATTGAATTTGGCAACATTGGTCTTTTCTCCTCAGCCACTTTTTTCGGCACCTCTAACTAAAGAAATGTTAAAGCTGCACATGGTAGAATTTGAAAGAGCTTTATATTTGGAAAATTTAGAAAATGGCAGCCAAAACACTTTAGTTGTTTCAGATGGAGAGGAATTAGAGCATGAGATAGTTGTAAACTTGGAAACTTCTCATTCTACGAGAAGTAATTTCTTGGAATGGTTGGCTTCACAGTTAGTTCCAGAGGCTACAGAAGAGATCAACTTAGAAGAACATGACTTGCAGTTGCTCCTGAATCTAGGCAGTGAAGATAGAAAACCCAAAGTTGCTAAGGTAACTTCAAGGATGATCATTGAGGAGTCGGGGTAGAAGTTCACTGAGATGTCAGTTCTAGCATAAGGGAAGAGGAAGGATGAGCTCATAGAAAAACATATAACACTAACCAAAGTACCCTTAGGTCAAGCCATCACAGAAGGATTGAAGCAGGATACGTAGATGTTGATAGATGCTTTATTCCTTAGGCTTGATAAAGAAAATGTGGATAAACTTGAACTTCAAAAGTAGGTATCTTAGTTTTGTGATATCATTTCTAAGGTTGCCAAATATTCCACTCAACCAATTTCAGCACAAAATTAGGTGAGTGATCATCTGATGCAAGGAAGTGGAAGATGCAAGTAACCAGGTTAAAGCTATCGACGAATAGAAGAATCTAATCATTCACCAAGCTTATATACATGCTCAGAGAGGTATTAGCCCATCTAAAGGTTATGAAAGATGCATCAGATCAACTAAATCAAATGGTAACGAGCACGATAGATATGAAAAGAGTTGATGAGAACAGCCTGAGTACTTTGGCTGAAATAAATAAGCATACCAAGAGAGGTGTTGATTGTGAAATGAATTTTGCCTGATGGATCAGTTGAGAAGGGGAAGCAGCTTGAATTTGCAATATCTTTCCATTTGGAGATTTATAGAATTATGCTGAAAAGGATGCAGGTACTTGAGAGTATGGCATCATCTTTACCAAACAATGTCATTTCTTTCACTAATGAGGAAGAGGTTCGGGAACATTATTTCATGCACAAGGACCATTCCTAGCAAAGTGCCTAATTCCATGGAAGGATCTGTTCTGATGATGTAAGGGAGAATTTATGGAGCTATTAGGCCTTTCATGATGAATTTCATCAGTTACCTGGTGGCACTGTAGTTAGATATTGAAAAGTTCAGGCCTAGCTTGGAGGATGTGGAAGTGTGTATCAGGGTATTGAACGAAGGCTTATTGTAATTTAGGACAAAAAAGGAAGTTGTGACTAAAATAGATTGGAAGATGTTGAATTACATGTTTGACAAGTATATTTAGTATTAAAACAAAAAGAATATGTAGATGTTACAGTTGTCGTGTCTTTCTTCTTCTACTCTTTCTTTTTCTATTTTTATGTTCTTGGATATAATTGTAAAACTTTAAAGTTATGGTTTTGAAACCATTACTTTGAGTTATGTGGAATGATTCTATTAGCTAAGTGACAAATGTGTATAATTTTGAGTATAGATTCAGATGCATGTCAATTGAAGAGAAATTAGAGGAGGATGATTTCCAGATGTTATCTTTACTTCTTTTTTATGTTCTAGTTCAGTTGAGTTTCCTATTTTTATTTTCCCTTCTACATTCTATAAGTAGAGGAAGAACCTTCGGGTTAGTGATCGGAATTTGTAAGCAGTATTCTTGTGTTCCATATTTTGTGGTGAAACCCTTGATAGATATTTGAAGCAAATGAATACAAAGGAGAAGATTTCTGGAGAACTTTGTGTCATGGTGTATTTTTTTTCTAGCTTTTGTCTTAGATCTACTTATAAACTTTTTGTTATTTTAGATCTAGATCTTAAAGTTGCCTTTTCTTATAATTCTGTGTGTTAATATCTATTGGTTTCGTCTATGTGCATGAAATCAACTCTGTAATCTATTGATTGGGTTGCACATATTCCCTATTTCTTCCCTATGTTTTTATTATTTCCTTCTTCTTTAGATATTTCCTTTCTTTAATAGTTGTTTACTTGGTGCAAAACTATACAACTATGGTTCATGAGTTGCATGGTTAAAGTAAAACCCCTAAATAGATAATAACATGTTTTATTGACAAATCTTACAAGGGAGCCTCACCGGTAAATGAGGGAGATTTATGTCATGACTTCCTAGGTTTTTAGCTATGCAGAAAATCTAGCCAACAGTTTTTGGTGACTCTACTGGGAATGAACTATCTTCACAAATCAAAGCTTATCTCTTGAAGATCAGAGCATTTTTCATTCAACTTTCAACCTGGCTGAATGTCCATTCACCTGATCTATGAAGGCACAAGGAAGGACTGATCATTTCTTCAGATTGCAGGAGCAATTCAATTTAAATCATCCTCCTCAAGTTAGAAGCCACAGATCTAAACTCTCACCAAGAAGAAGAGTACACACTCATCCAGATCTGGATCGCCTTCAACATAATCTGGTGGCTGGAATTATTCACCAAGTCTACACAAGGAGAAGATGTTCCCCACTCATCACGCAAAACCAAAATCAAAATCAGAACCAGATAGTACATGTCCCATGGGGAGCAGCTTTTTGGCCACTAAAATTGAATTCACCTATGCATGATCTGCCTAAAGGATCCAAAAAGAATTTTCTGAAATTATTTAGAGATGGAAAGAAAAATCTTGATGATCATTTGGAAAAATTCTTCATATCTTGTGGTGTGCTTGCAGTGGATCATGAAGATGTATCGGTCAGAACTCTTCATTGAGACTCTACATGACTTGGCTGGCAAATGGTTCTATCGGCTAGCTCCTGGCACCATAACTAACTGGGACACTATGCGAGAGCTATTTTTGAAAAGATTCAAGCCTGTAGAAGACTGCTAGCATGTTTATTACTCAACTAACACAATTAAATAAGGAGCCAAGTGAGAACATGCGGGACTTTATTGCAAGGTTCCAAAGTATTTTATATAAAATCCCCACTTCTTCTACATTGAGCGATGAAAATCAAAAGACATTTTTTTATAAATGCTTTGTTTCCCAAAGTTGGATATCAGATGAGAAGGGAAAGACTTGTGAATCTACTTGAAGCACAAAACACTGCCATGGAGGTTGAAGATGACTTGATCATCGCTGCAAAAATAAAACAATAATCCCACAAAGGTGATGGAGCTTCTTCAAGTACTTCAGATCCTTTGTTGCAAAGGTTGGCTAATGATATGCTACAAATCAAGAAGCAAATATCTCAAGCGGGAAATGTGACCCCTTCAAGAATAGCTCCTACCCAGACCTTTTATGGTCAAAATCTAAATCGAAATAGACTTGTTACTACACCACAATGATTGTCAACTCAAGCTGCTCCAACGAATAACTTGGAAAACTAATGAAGAAGATCTAGGCATCGATGAATCATTTGATGATGAGGAATTTGTAGATCCCAATGGTGACTCCAATATTGGTTACCTAGACTATGAATATGATGAGGGATATTATGAATCTTTTGAAGATTCTGATGATCACACATTTGCGGTGTTCACAAGGTCCCAGGCATGCCAAAATGCCGAATCATCCACAAGCAGCCAAAGAAGAGAAAAAGAAGATCCTGGGTCGTATGTTACTATCCTAAAAAGAGGTAGTACAGTACATTCTTCATTAGCTCCCAAAGATAAGCATGAAAATTCTTTCAATTTGCAGCAGAGGGACAACGTGCATCTAGCTGAAGTAAGTCAAGCTTTCAACATTATTGATCACATTAAAAAGACCAAGTTCTAAATGTCTGATACTGAGTATTTGAGGGAATTTCTTGATCAGCTAAATAGATTGGTCAAGTATGTGAAAAGTAATGGTCCCAACCCTCCAACAAATAATGTTTCATGACATATCTTGTCAAGCCCGAAGATTACTCCTCCTTCAAATAATGTGGCTACAAGATCTTCTCCTTCTACTTCTTCTCCTTCTACATTGGAAAGGATCGAGCCATTCTATGTATCATTTCTTATCAATGGGTACAAATTGAGCAATTACATTTTGGACTCTAGAGCTTCTCACAACATCATGCTTGCCAAAGTTGCTGATGCCTTGGGTCTCACATTGACAAGAACCATTGGAAGATGCTATTCAATGGAAAGGAAAGTACCTCTGGTTGATAAAATCAAATATGCACAGGTAGTACTTACTTCTTTCCCATACAAGAGATTAAAAATGACTATCCTTGTAGCAGACATCCCAGTGTCTTACGACATGCTATTGAGTAGAAATTTCTGTAAAGAGCTGGGTGGAGAAGTCAAGATGGATTAGTCTTGTGCACACATACCAATCAAAATAGTTAATCAGAAGTTAGAACCTGAGAAAAAATACAAATACACAGTATCGAAGTCTGAATATCCTAGATCTCATATCTTGTATTAGGAATATGATCACGGAGTCTATTATCTAGAAATAGATAAAGATGAAGTTCAACCTGTGATCCAAGAACCGACATCAATTTGATAATAAGCTTTGGTCTCTTGAATTTGATGGCAGTTGTTGTTCATTTGGATCTAGTACAGGCGTTTTTCTTGTCTCTCTTGACGGAAAGGTGCATGCACATTCCTTTAAATTGATGTTCGAAAATACTAATAACACGACAAAGTATGAAGCACTGTTGTTACATATGGAACAAGAAAGAACAGTGGGAATCAAGATCTTACATGCAAACGGATATGTTGAGCTGATTGTTAAGTAGATAAGAGGTCTCTACCAAGTAAAAAAGGAAAAAATTCAGAATTATAGAGATCGATTCTACTCTGCTATCCTAAATTTTTCAGATTTCTCGGTATCTTACATTCCGAGAGAACAAAATTCAAGAGCTGATTCACTTGCTGTGGCTGCAGCTTTGTTAAATCTAAGATCAGCCTCCCACATTTTTCAGACAGGGGGATTAAAAAGTTGATATGGTATTCCACCTGAAGGTCCCTAATAACATCTAACAATAGCAATTATTTAATGATGACAAGCAGATTGCTGCATTTCTCCAACAGAAGGAAAACTTTGAAGAAATATACTATGAGGGAAGCGACTCTCCTCCAAGACTAACTACTATGGGTGAAACGGATGCAAAGGTCTCTGGAAGTCAAGAGATTATTCAGCTGAAGGTAAATAAAATTCCTAAAGGTCTGGTATCTCTTAAGGAAATGTTTGACAAGCATGATCAGATGCTTAAAAAGAATGAAGAAAGTGGGGAAGGTTCTTCCTTCGATACACAGTTACTAAATTTGGGAGCAAGCAATGACCCGAAATTAGTAAATTTGGGAAAGTGTTGTTCAAAGGTAGAAAGATAAGCTTTTACATAGATTCTTAAGAAATACATGGATGTTTTTGCCTGGTCTTACCAAGATCTATAAACATATCTGCCTGCAGAAGTTCAACATTACATACCATTAAAACCAGAACAAAAGCCTTTCAAGAAGAAGTGGCAGCGACATAACCCTACTATTTCTGGGACTATCTTTACAGAGATCCAGAAGCTATTAGATGCAAATATAATTTATCCCATACATCACTTTTAATTGTTATCCAACATACTTCCTATGAGAAATAAGAGTGGTGAGATTAGGTTGTGCATAGATTTTCACACCCTCAATCAAGCCTCATTGAAAGATAACTACCCCATACCCAGTATGGATCACACTCTGCAAGTGGTCACTGAATCTGAAATGTTTTCCATGCTTGATGGTTTCTTAGGATACAATCAGATCAAGGTGTCTGAGGAAGATCAATATAAAATGGCGTTCATTACACCTTGGGGAACTTTTGCTTATCATAAAATGTTGTTCGGTTTGATCATTGCTGGAGCTACGTTTCAAAGAGCTATGGATTTATATTTTTCCCATCTCAAGGATGTAAGCATAGTGGTGTACCTTGATGATATAACATTATTTTCCAAGAATAGAATTGCAGACATTTCTAATCTGGAAGATTTTTTCATACTATGCCGCAAACATGGTATTTCTCTAAACCCTAAGAAATATATCTTTGTTGTAACAGAAGGAAAGCTACTAGGACACATTTCCTCCAAGGAAAGGACCAAGATAGATCCAAAACATGTCAAATCTATTCATACTTTACCATTTCCAACATCCAAAAAGGGGGTTCACTCTTTCCTTGGTAAAGTTGATTTTCTTAGGAGATTCATCCCTGACTTTGCTGAGCTAACTCATCATATCTCAAATATGATGAAGAAGAAACAAGATTTCAAATGGAGAATTGAAGGGAAGGAATCATTTGAGAAAATTAAGGAGGCCCTGTCAAAATCCCCAATATTGGTTTCACCTTACTTTAGTAAAGAATTTATTCTTTACTGTTATTCCTTCGAACGCACCATGTCAGCAATCTTGATGCAGAAGAATCAGGAGGATATAGAAGCTCTGATTGGTTTCATGAGAATGCCTCTAAAATATTATGAGTTGAAATATACTCCAATGGAAAAACATGCATAAGTAGTGGTAAAGGCATGTAAAGCATTCAGGTACTATATTCTTTCCTCACATACATTGGTCTTGGTTCCAGATACTGAACTGAAATCTATTCTCACCCAACAAGAGTTAGGGTTGTTAAGAGGCACATGGGTGACAAAAGTTAAAGAATACAACTTGGATATCAAACCTACAAAGCTGGTTCAAGGAAGAGGTCTGTGTGAATTGATGACTGAGATGAAAGCAACAACGCCAAAGGTAGATCAAGAAGAGGTAGATGAAGATTTTCCTATGGTCCTTTTTATAGATCTAGTGGAAGAGTGCTACAATAACATTGCCTATTTTCTGACTTATGGAGAATGCCCGAATCAACTTTCTTGAAAAGAAAAACGTACTATTAAACTAAAATCTAAAGACTTTGTTCTTTGGAATAATGGTTTATACAAAAGAGGGATTAATGGCATATTTCTCCAATGTGTAGATAAATTTCAGCAGGATCAACTCTTAAAACAATTTCATAACATGGCTTGCGGTGGTCATTTCTCATCCTGTGTCACTACTCACAACATCCTATGAGCAAGGTATTACTGGCCCACACTTTTTTAGGATACTGCAGAGTCGGTGTCTAAGTGTCAAGTGTGCCAACATTTTGTTAGGCATATGAAATTTCCTGCATTACCTTTAAAACTAGTTGTAATTGAAGAACCCTTCCAGCAAGAGGGTATGGATTTTATTGGTATGCTCAACCCAGCCTCTAGTGCCGGTCATCATTATATTATAACAGCTATTGATTATTTCAGTAAGTGGGTAGAAGCCATTCCTGTTAAGAATGCCTTTTCCGTGGAGGTGTGTAATTTTATAAAAGAAAATATTGTTGTTAGGTTTGGCGTGCCCAATAAAATAGTAGTAGACAACACTTTGAATCTGTCTTCTGAGTAGATGGTTGATTTCTGCTACACTCATGGGATCTAGCTGGTACATTCCTCCAACTACTATCCACAATGGAATGACTAGGCTGAAGAAAGTAACAAAAATTTGGTGACTATCATGCGAAAGCTAGTAACTAAGAATCAAAGAACTTGGCATAAGAAGTTATTTGATGCATTATGGGTAGATAGGATTAAACCAAAGAGGGCTATAGGCATGTCCCCTTTTCAGCTATTATATGGAAGAGACACAGAGCTACCTCTTACCTTAGAACCGCCTGCCCTACAAATTTCTAGAGCCCTGGAAGATTCTACATTCAACAATGCTATTGAAAAAAGAATGATGTATCTGACCAAATTGCGGGAGGTACAGACTCAAGTCGCAGATAGATTGGCAAAGCTTCAAAAGAAGGTGAAAGTTATCTTTGACAAATAGGTCAGGGAAATAAATTTTGAAATCAATGATTGGGTCCTTTTATGGGACAAGAGAAGAGAAACAAAAGGCATGCACAAGAAATTCGATTAACTATGGAAGGGGCCTTTTATGATTAAAAATATCACCACAGCAGATAGCTTCATTCTTTCCTATCATGATGGAGTTCAATTTCCATTTCCTTTCAATGGGAAACACTTGAAGCTGTTCCTGACATAAAAAAGCAAGATAAAACCTTTATGTACATAAATAAAACTTTGTTTATTTTTTGTTGTTTTTCTGTGTTGTGTTGTTTTTTGTTTCCCTGACCCTGTGCCCAAAAGACAAGATACAAAACCAAAAAGATGTTGGGATCTCATATTTTCCCTTGTCATTTTGATAGAGGAAAATATGTCCACAGATGGAGCTGACTGGTGTCCCCAGATTTCACTCTGAAATCTGAGACTACCCCATGTAAAAAAAATTGTACTTTTAAAATAATGGGTCCTTTTGTGTTTTTATTTCTAGAAAGTGTTTTTATTGTGTCAAGATATTCCCAGAGAGTCATATTAGAATATTTTTCCAAATACCCAGATGCCCAAAATTGTTATATTCTCTCATTGGGGTTTTCCTACGGGAAATTTGTATTTAATTATTTTGAGCCCCATTTGAGGTAAATTGTGCTCCGGTTTAATCTTGTTGTGGTATTACATGTCAATATTACCATATACCAGTAGGGTTTTAACCAGGGATGAATCTTGGGCTTTATCTGTGACTTCTAGCAACGTTTTACATTTTTGGTGTTTTCCTGTTTTGTTTTTCTGTGAAATTTCTCTAGGTTAATTCCTTTTCCGGTTTAGTCTGATTTCTTTCTTGGAGTATCTGGAGATCACCTATGGACGTTATGACAGAAGGAATTTTTCACAGGAGGTTTGGTTCTCTCTAAAAATACGAAGTCATGCACAGAAAAGGTCTCTTCTGGGTAGTCACATTTTTTGGAAAGGAAGGTTTTACGCTACAATGGGATTTTTTGGTAGCAGCAAGTAGGTGAGAATTTTGTACCTACCTAGCAGGGTACTTTTTCCCATGGAAGCAATGCCACTTAAGTCATGATGGGATTATTAGAGGCAGTAGGCAAGCGGGAATTTCTTACCTGCCTTGTAGGGTGAAAATTTCCATTGTGAAATAAAAGAAAATCACTTAAGGCATTGATGGGAATTTCTTACCTGCATTGCAGGGTAAAAAATCCCATTATGAAATTCAAACAACTTAAGTGGATCATGGGATTTTTGGAGTTGCGCTGCAGGGTGAATAATCCCATTAGAAATTGACTTTTAAAAAAAGAATTCACCCTTGCCAAAAAAGTGTGACCCACCTTGGGTGTAAAATAATGCATTTAATAATATTTATTAATATTTATTCACCCAATTTTGGCTGCCCAAGCATGAGTAAAAGTCAACGCATGATGAAAGGATAAAGAAGATTGGAAATAGAATTCTAAAATTAAATAAATTTAATTTATTTAATGCAACACCCTCTCATGCAAAAAAGTGTGACCCATATTGAGGAGAGATAATACTTTTAAAAGTATTAATTAATGGAATTAACTCTTATTTTTTGGTGCATAAGGTCAAAGTGCACTATGAAGTCAAAGTGGACTAGAAGTAGTATGCTAAAATTAAATAAATTTAATTTATTTAATGGCAGCCATGAGCATGCACAAAATAGGCACCCAAATTGAAGAGAAAAGCATGCTAATTATTTTATAAATTACTAGGAATAGGAGGGACAATAATTAATTATAGAATGATGAAGGTTATATAAGCATGGTCTACCATAAGGATGAATTAATTAATTTTTTAGCAAGGAAGTGCAGCCCAGGTAATTTTGGCGCCCAATTAAGGAGGAATTTTGCTCAAA
This sequence comes from Taxus chinensis, assembly GCA_019776745.2. Lineage (NCBI taxonomy): Eukaryota > Viridiplantae > Streptophyta > Pinopsida > Cupressales > Taxaceae > Taxus > Taxus chinensis. The sequence goes on along the minus strand of CM034152.1, from coordinate 602,676,593 downwards.
AGAAGATGTTTTCACTGCCAGAAAGCTTTAAAGTTTCATGTTTAGGTTTGAAGGAGCTTGATTTGTGTCTGATTAATTGTCTGCATAGTGGTACAAGAGTTCAAGTGAAGTTGAAAAAATTCATGCTTGTTTTGCATGCAAATAAACCATCAAATTTTGGGGCAGCAGGATTGATATATTCAAATTTGTATAATTAAAATCAAGTGTTCATGTTCTAGTTGCCATATTTGTTTGAATTAATTGTAGGAATTCATTAGAGGCAATTTTATAAGAGAAAGGGAGCTTAAATCAATGTCCCAATACATTGAACATATCCTTTGAATCTGAAGAAATCTCCAGATCTGCATCAGTTGTAAAGAATTCCGGCCGAATAAAGAGAAAAATAATTTCTCAGACAAAGACAGATTCGGTAATGGAAAAGTGGGATGAAAAATAAAGCTCAACAAATTCATGCATCACTTCCAGGTTTTCTGACATTGGAGATATAGATCTAGGTCCAGAACCTCTTTCTGAACTAATTGATAGATCCAGAGCTAGAAAGACTTCCCTCATGCATGCAGTCAAAAGAAGTGGAATCATTCGAGCCTCAGCATTCCCAGGCATAGCTTAGTTTCCAAAATTCATCATGGAGTGTGCTAGGTCTTACCACCCATTATCCAGATCAGTCCGAGATGCTACGGGGAAGACAATAATTTGGCTGGATGCACAGTTCATCAATTATTGTCTGAAGATTCCAGTACGACAGGTGGTGACTACTATTAGCATAAAGGATGCCGAAAAGAGATGGGAAAAGCATAAAACTAAATGTGTTGGCATAATGAACAACAGATACATGAATAAGCCCAAATCTCCATCCGAATTCCCAAGAACTCTTAAGCGATCCAATTTGGTACAAGAGATGGATGATATTGCCAAGTTGTTATGTAGGATAAATGGAAAAGCTAATGCTCACAACTTACGCACATGGATGTATGTTTTCATTAGAACCATTGAAATCAACAAAGTAGATTCAATAATCAATTGGTTAGAAATCATTAGTGACAACATCAGTGAGCAACTCAGGAATGTGAGGCGTAATTACATCTTTAAAATGACTTCGTATTTGGTATATGCTGCAGCTTCACATGGTGTTTTCTCCAACCTGGATAAACGTGGTGTGCTTTCCAAGGATCCTATTTTTGAGTGTTATTCGCAGCTTACAGTGCCTGCATGCCATAAAGATTACATGGTGGTGAAAGATGGATTCTTCTACGGATTCATTTGCAGGCTGGATGGTGACCTAAAGGCCAACATGGTGAGCAAGAAAGCTTAGGAAGCTGTGTCCAATATTGGCAGTGTCTTCATCTAGTTTGCAGACTTTACATGCCTCAGGGTCACTGGATTTTCAGGAGAACCAATTCAGTTTCCTAGATATTTGAGTGATACATTGGTCATCATGGAACTGAGTAAACAACTCGTGGAGATGCATGACCTATAGTCAAAACGACACAAGTCTACAGGATTCTTCTTGATAGCGGTGGGCTATTACAACTACCAGAGTATTCATAAAGTTCGAGGAATTTAAGCAGAAATGTTCTCTGAGTACGAGCATAAGTTCTTCCCATCACATCTAAACTTCGATCCATTTGGACTAGCAAGGAAGACAATCTCCCTAAGTACGTGCATGTGCCTTCATTGGAAGATTTCTGGATGAAGTGCAGAAGCAAGTACGAGGTTAGAAAGAAAATTTTCATCATATTATCAGCGTGGAAAGTGTTTGACTTTTGATTAGCATGGATACGTGGGGATCTTAAAGATGATGGGCCTGTGTTACTCGATGCATACCATCAGATGGGAGGAGATAGAGCTGTACTTCAAGATAGCATAGGTGGTTGTCATACGATTGAGGAAATTTCTGCTACTATTTTGGTCAATACTTCAAACTGGTTACTGACAAAGGGATATTGCCTTGATGAAGCATTGATGAATCAAACTATGGGAAACTTCATCATAAGATATTCCCTCAAAAGGAAGCACGTAGGAGAAAGTAGCAGGAGGCCTGAAAATATTAAAGTGCAGAGAAAGTCTCATTCAAGGGAGAAGATCACTTCTACTGCTATGGTGTTAGTTCTGACTTCTCCAACAGCAAGTACTACTTCACCGACTACCACACCTAAGCAAGATATTGTCGTTCCTTCGTTAAATCTGGCAACATTCATCTTTTCTCCTCAGCAAACTCATTTGGCACCTCTTCCTAAAGAAACATTAAAGTTGTAGATTGCATAATTTGAAAGAGCTTTGTCTTTGGACAATTTAGAGGATGGTAGCCACAAAATTTTAGTAGTTTTAGATGGAGAGGAATTAGAGTGCGATATAGTGGTACACTCGGTAACTTCTCATTCTTCAAGAAGTAATTTCTCAGAATGGTTGGCTTCACAGTTAGTTCCAGAGGCTAGAGAAGAGATCAACTTGGAATAACACGACTTACGGCTGCTCCTGAATCTAGGTGAAAAAGGAAGAAAATAAAAAGTTGCTAAGGTAACTTTAAGGTTGATCATTGAGGAATCGGGGTAGAAGTTTGCTGAGATGTCAGCTCTTGTATAAGGGAAGAGGAAGGATGAGCTCACGGCAGAAGATATAACAGTGACTAGAGTACCCATAGGTCAAGCCACCACAGAAGGATTGAAGCAGGACACACAGATGTTGATAGATGTTTTATTCTTTAGGGTTGACAAAGAAAAGGAAGAGAAATTTGAACTTCAGAAGTAGGTATCTCAGTTCTGCGAGATCATTTCCAAGGTTGCCAAATCTTCCACTCAACCAATTTCAGCACAAAAGTAGGAGAGTGATCATCTGATGTAGAAAGTGGAAGATGTAAGTAACTAGGTTAAATATATCGACGAATGGAAGAGTCTAATCATTTGCCAAGATTCTGTACACCTCGGAGAGTTTCCAACTCGTCTAATGGTTATGAAAGATGCATGAAATCAGCTGAAGCAAGTGGTAACAAGCACGATAGATATGAACATAGTTGCTGAGAGTAACCTGAGTACTTTGGCCGAAATAACTAACCTACCGAGAAAGGTCTTGATTGCGAAACAAATTGTGCCCAATGGATCAGTTGAGAAAGGGAAGCATCTTGAGTTTGCAGTATCTTTCCATTTGGAGATCTATAGAATTATGTTGAAAAGGATGTAGACACTTGAGAGTATGGCATCATCTTTACCAGACAATGTCATTGCTTTCACTAATGAGGAAGTGGTCAGGAATGTTACTTCATATAAAAGGACCATTCCCAGCAAAGTGCCTAATTCCCTGGAAGGATCTCTTCTGATGGTGAAAGGGATAATTGATGGAGTTTTTAGGACTTTCACAATGAATTCCATTAATAATTTGATGGCACTATAGTCATATATCCAGAAGTTCAGGCCTAGCTTGGAGGATGTGGAAGCGTGTATCATGGTATTGAATGAAGCCTTCCTACAATTTAGGACAGAAAAGGTAGTTGTGGGTAAGATAGATGGGAAATTTTTAATTACATGTTTGATAAGTATATTCAGTATCAAAAGAAAAAGAAGATGTACATGTTACATTTGGTGTGTCTTTCTTCTTCTACTCTTTTTTATTCTATTTTTACATTCACAGATATAATTGTAAAAACTTTAAAGTTATTGGTTTTGAAACCATTACTTTGAGTTATTTGGAACGATTCTCTTAGCTAAGTGATAGATGTGTATAAGTTTTAGTATAGATTCGAATTCATGTCACTTGAAGAGAAATTACAGGAGGATGATTGCTAGATGTTATCTTTACTTCTTGTTTATGTTCTATTTTAGCTGAGTTTTCCTATTTGTATTTTCCCTTCTACATTCTATAAGTAGAGGAAGAACCTTCAAGGTAATGATAAAAATTTTTAAGCAGTATTCATGAGTTCCAAAATTTGTGTTGAAAACCTTGATAGCTATTTGAAGGAAATAAATAAAAAGGAGTAGATTTCTTGAGAACTTTTTGTCACAGTGCATTTTGTTTCTAGCTTTTTTCTTAGATCTACTTATAATTTTTTTATCATTTTAGATCTATATCTAAAAGTTTCCTTTTCTAATAATTATGTGTGTTAATATCTATTGGTTCCAGTCTATGTACATGCAATCAACTATGTAATCTATTGATTGGGTTGCAAATCTTCCCTATTTCTTCCTTATATTTTTATTTTTTTCCTTCTTCTTTAGATATTTCCTTTCTTTAACAGCTTCTTACTTGCTACAAAACTATATAGCTATGGTTCATGAGCTGCATGGTTAAAGTAGAACCCCTAAATAGATACTAACATATTTTATCAACAAATCTTACATGGGAGCCTCACCGGTAAATGAGGGAGATTTATCTCATGACTGCCTAGGTTGTGAATAATTTGATGTCAACCAACTTCTCATTTACAAATAGAATTTGTCTATATATAACAAAAGGAACATTTATAGTTTAACTTGTTTTTCACTATATGATAGACATGTGTGTAACAACCTCAACATGAATACATATACATGAGACAAGTGGACAAGCTATGAGTGTTACTTATCGTAATCTAAGCCTAGGAGGTGTGCAACTAGACTAAGTCAACAAAGCTTAAATAAAGATAAATAAACAAAGTAAACTTAAAATAAATGTATTTTGCTAAGTCCATGTAAATCGTAACTCTATGATATTGGTGTATTGCTTGTGCAATTAAAAAAGAAAGAAACATTCTAGGAATTACAATTACATGCATTTGTATTTGTTTTAAATAGTGTTAACGTGATGTATAAATATTTGAGTTAGAATTTAAGAAAAAAAATTTATTTCTTATTTGTTTGTGATGGGTGAGGTGGCAAAACCCGACAAAGCGAGTGGTCCATTCCAACTTCGAAATCAAACAATTTGTAACCAAGCTTTCAAAGGCAGTGGCCTCGTATCCCCTCAATTCATGACATCAACTTTTTTTTTCCCTCCACCAATGCATTATTACACGTAAGAATGGATCTCTAATTAGTTGTGGGTTTTGGCCCATAACCGGTGAATAGGATGTAGAACTTCCTTGTCATCTTAAATTTTAAGATTCTTCGGGCTAGACCCACTCCATGCATGCATGGAACTCGATGGTCACCCCTACTTTTCAAACGGAAAATTCATGACACTTTGGCTATATATCTACATTTCAATTTACGTTATTAGTAATATTCTAGATGGTCAAAAAATCATAGTTTTTTATACATCATTTTTAAAAGAACTTTAGCATGATGAAATTATTACTAGTTTACATTTCAAGGTTATCTATGTGAATTTATTACTGGTTTACAATGTTTATTCCTGTGTCCTGGAAATTTTTCAGCTTGTATTGATCAAAACTTTTATTTTATTTTTAAATCTTGTTTTACTTTTCTAAAAAAAGAAATTGTAAGATGCAATGTTTCTATGTTATCATAAAAAATTAACATGTACGTGTATTGATGACTATATCAAACTTCTTCTTTGATTTGTATAGAGAGATTCCTAAAATATTGTTTGAAAATTATAATTACCATCCAGCAACACTAAAAAATTGAATTGAAATCTACACATCGCAAAAGAAAAAATTAAGGGTTCATTTTAAGAGACCTATGGGAAATTGAAGTTGGAAAAATACCTAGCGAATATCCCAAGAACCATTTTCATGAAACAAATGATTCTTTTGGATTTTTTGGGCAAAATTATCGCTTGATTTTTAAGACATGTAACATCAAGGTTACTATCATGTGGAAGCAAGTTTACTATCGTACAACAACAACCTTGTTATAGGGTGACAATAAGGTCACTTTCACTCAACAACAACCTTGCTTCCATGCATCAGCAAGGGTGTTGTATGACCCAATAACAAGGTTGTTTTCATACAAAATTAAACTTTCTACCACATGACAACAACCTTTCTTTTGCAAAATAGCAAATGTAATGTCCACATTTTACACATACAAAAAAAATAGTAAAAATACCAAGATAATTGTTTTTTGACTTACATCGCTCACTACACAATGCCACAAGGGCTCCAAGAAAAGAAAAATCAAAGATTGGAAAACACAAAACACATCATTTCCTTAATTGCATCTTAGTTATGATTAAGATTCCAAAAACATTATTGTGCAAGGACAAGTTTCTCCTTTTTCCACCTATCATATTCTTAAGTTCATTCAACCTTTAATTTATAGGGTCGATAATTTCAACTTGGATCACTTTCATCTTTTACAACAACCTTGCTTCCATAACATACATACATTATTTGGCATGTTGTCAAATGACATACAAATAACTTAAGGTCTGTTGTTCATACGTTAAATTAAACTTTCTGCAAACATTTATTCAATGTTTAACCTTTACTTTTGCAATTCAAGTAGCAATCTGACTTGATGTCCAGAAAGAATTATTACACATACAAGGGGGGATAGTAAAATACCAAGATACCTTGTTTTTCGACTTAACATCGCTTTGATGACACAATGCCATTTAGGGCTCCAAGAAAAGAAAAATCATAAGATTTCCAAAACACAATACACATAATGCTATCCTTAGATTGCATCTTAGTATATGATATATAGATATATATATATATATCTTTTGTTTTTCTTGAAGTTTTATCTCACCAACGAAAATTCATATTCTTTGTAACACATGAAAATGTTTAATTGAGTTATAAGGACTCTAAGAGTGACATTATTCCTAACCTCAAATATCATTTTTCTCTTATATGATTTACACGTATATCAGATTATGATCTCATTATTAGCATTGTTTTATAACAAAAGAGTTACGAAAGTACTTTCCTAACATCTTGAAGAAGTACATGATTGGGATAATTATAATCTACACAGGAACCACAAGTGGTCTGTGTTCAAGGTAAGATCCCATGTTTATGCATTTCATGATCCTACATGTGAAATTTTCTTTTATTCTTAATGTCAAAAGGGGCAATAACAAGGAATTACGGGACCAAGATTCCGGTTTCCTAGGTTCTCTAAATTCAATAACTTTCAAATCAATTTTATTTGCAAAGAGTTACCCATTTTCTACCCACAAGTTAACCTCCTAATCAACTGGAGATTTAGTTTAATTCCAATTTTCACCTCAAGGATCTACGTCTCAACTATAAATGAGTTTAAGGTGAAGTACCCAAAATATTTAGTTGCTAAGGAACCTTCATGAAATACCAAGGTGTGAAAATGATAGCGTTATTGCTATAAACCCTCCCAAAAAAAATCAAGTGCGCTATAATCTCACTAGCCAAAGTACACAAATTTAGCTATGAGGAACTATTAGAGGTGATCTAGCATAGAGTCCCAAGTGTTAAAGGTACAACTATTGCACTAGGGTCCATTTGATGATCATCTAGATCACCTAACAAGGAATTCATTCGACTTGATGGAGAAACATTCCTAGATCTAATTTCGTACAGACTTGGTAGACGACAAGGATACTAGAAGGAGTTAGATCTACTTACTCCATGATAAATGTTTGATCCAGGTCGCTCCTAACTGATAGAGTTTCACGACGATAATCGTTAAACATACAAGCCATGACAATAACACAAACTAGGGGTCTTATTTACATAAGACTAGGAGGTGCCATCGAGCATACAAGGTTTAAGATCATTATACGATTTCAATTTTGTTCCACGCTAAGAAGGATCCCACATGAAGACAAGTTATGAATGAATCTTATGTACTAGGGTTGACTAACTGTGGTTAGATTTCTTTATTACATTTTCAAGGTAAGATAACACAACACACCAATTATTTAATCCATCTATTGCACACTAAAAACGCATTAAAAGATATTACATTCATATTCATTTAACATATATAATATTTTTCCATATATAAATATAAATCCTTTTTACCACACATAACTATGAATCAAAATTACCCCTATGATTAAATGTGCATTTCCCAAGGCTATCCCTAAAACTAACATCTCATACATATTAGCAGATTTCAAATACAACATTTCTGTAACATGGGATTACATTATACACATATACACATTTTTCAATAACATATATAAATTAAAATAATAAACAACGAATCACACCACGCCTTTTCACCATCTCACTTCCATCCTGCAAAACCATGTGAGCATGAAATCAGCGATAAATCGTCGGCATGGCATCCACCTAGATCTAGAATAATTAATGTTTTTAGTTTCCATTTGCATACTAATAATAATTTGCATTTGAAAGGAGGGGGTTAGAGACATATTTATTTCATTTCACTTCACTTCCTTTTTTAACCAAGGAGAGAGAAAGAGATAGGGAAGAGAGAGAAACACCATTTTGTCAAAAGTTCCATTTCACACAACAAGTCACACTATAGAGTTTCAAACAATTATTTACAAGTGTCGTAAAAGTTTCCACAGTAGTTTGGCAACCCGATAGGGGTCCTACAAGTTTAAAATTATGTTTTTCCTCCTAGTTGCAAAAACAGTTCAATAAAGACTCTGAGGCTAAGAAACCACTATCAAACGTTGTCTTCTGGGGAGCAAACATAGCACGGTAAGTTTCTATGTGTCCTCTTATACACCAAGAATTCATAAAAACTGGCAGAATTCAGAACTGGCGAACAGTTTATGATTGGCGATCAGTTTTCCGAGGTCATCGGTCAAAATTGGCCTGCTTAGAAACAATCAAAAGTTAGCTCGAGGGCTCACAAAACCACCTCCAAAACTAACATTCGATGGACGAACGTGCATTGATAAATTTCTTACAAGTTCCCCTATATATGGAGAATTTGTCGGAATCGACGGCACTGAGAACTGGCAGATGAGTTTCAAACAGCTACAGGTTTTCCAGAGCCACCAATCGTAATTGGTCCAGTTTGACCTAGTCAAACTGTGATCGAAAGCCTACAAAATGCCCTTTCCAAACTATCTAGAAAGAGTGTTTTTCCCAAAACTGGAGGTTGGAAGCAATTATCTAGTAAATATACTATAGGTTTGACAAGGCGGAAAGACATTTCGTTGCTCAAGGTTCGAACGGTGGTTTAAAACGAAAGCCAACTTTTCAATTTTGGAAACTTCCTAAAAGTACAAAACAGAGCACCGGGGCTCCTAGAAGAAACTGTAAAGAGAGTGCAAACAATCAAACGAGGTCGAGCTATTGATTGATGCGACTCCCTACATAACAAAGGAACACATACGACGCTTAACATAACCTTTACGGGGCTCAGAGTCTTGTTTTTCAAGTCTCTCAAAATTGCATTTTCTAACTTTGTAAGGTAGACGGAAAAGGTTGTTTGATTTGATGACATCATCTAACTCTCGCCGATACCAGCAAATCCGAGCACTTAATTTGGATGCTCTAGTATCATCGTATAAGGTTATGGTAGCGACCACAATTAATGTTTAAAATGGTAAATCAGTTTCAAAAATTACAAGGTGAAGTTTTATTTCCGTACACTATTTAAATTTCGTTACATATCCATTTGTAAGATTATCCAGTGGTTTAACGTTTCTATAATGTTGCAAATGAAGAACCCAAATTACGAAAATTATGAAAGAAAAGGTAAGGGAGACCATGCCTGAGGGACAAACGAATCGGCCAAAGTGGCTCCGAACAGTACAACACGCACAAGCTTACCAGGGTCCGGAATGGTTGCCGAGCTTTGCAAGGGCCATCTCATCTCGCCAAAGAAGTGAATCAAGGTATCGAAGTCGAAGGCCGGGAGGATCCCACTCTCATTTCATTGCTACGCCACTACCATCTTTCCAAGTCTAAACTCAAAAGGGAAAACCATGAATATTGTTTTGGGTGATTCAATGCAACTCCTTCCCTACAAAAACGTCAAATTGTGAGCATGAAGAGAATAATCCTTGGTGTTTTTGACACCAATCAAAGCAATAAGTTGGAACGTGGAACTACAATTACTTCTGCTAGTATTTGATATGTAGGCATTTTGTCAAATAATTCACATGAAATCTTTCCCCCTTTCATAATAGAATCCACAACTGCTCTGGAATTTTTTCCTAAAAGTGAACCACAATATTAGACATGCAACCAATTGGCAAGGAGATGGTGCACGATGTGGATGCTTGGCTTAAACCTGTCAATTGCATTATTGAAAGTTTCCAGTGTCTATTCAACAAACCTATTTTGTGCATATCATGTTGTCCACGTTGTCTACGGAACCCACACCCCCCCCCCCCCTCCCCCCCTTTGTTTAAATTCATTCTCTCAAATAGTTTGTCTGCCTTGTGCAAGGTTCCACGATTTTGCATACGCATCTGCCAAGAGCATTTGCAACTATAACATCTGAAAAAATTCCTCTGCCTTCTATCCTTGGATGGACGATCCATACCATTTTCTAAATCCTCCGTGAATGTGTTGGCTGCGACGGTGCAACCAACTTTACCTCCAATATTATTGCAAGACAAATTGCTTGTCTTTCCGAACAACCAACAATGTAGAAATTAGAGGGAAAACACGTACAATTTTGCAGACACTCTAATCCAATTCAAACTCAATAACCTATCTCCTCTACACGAAATATTACTCTGCAGAGTCTAATTGTTTCTTAGCACCGGCATAGGGAAAAATCCCTATACCAGTTCTTTTGCAAGCCTTCTTGTAGACTCTAGAACACCCTTTTGCATTTAGTATGCACTCAACGCATTCCATAAAGCCATGGAAAATTTATGCAGAGGTAAACGTCATCGGGTAGGCACCTTTTGGATGTATCTGCAAATGTTTTCAAAGCCCCTACGAGGCCTTCATGAGCACAGAACTGGAGATTTTTGGCACAAGTCGACTGAGCAGGTTGGAAGACGTGTTGACTGTCATTTTGGTGGTTGGATTGAATGCGTGTGAGGGAACCCATGCTTCCCAACTGACACACTCAACCGCCCTCTCACAAAATAACCAAACTACCCTCACCAATGCACTTACTTAACCCACACACCACATCTAACTCTCCAGCCACATTCCACACAATTTTTTTATTTTTATTTTAAATTATTATTATTATTATTATTACACCTGTAATGCTACAACTACTTATTTGAATCAGAAAAAATGTGACAACTTGTTCCACGAAATAGGGCTCAGAGTCCTCGTCCACCACGTTCAATAGAATGGGCATTACTACAAATTCACTCTCGCAGGACTGCAAAATGCAAATCCCATATTGTGCATTTGTAGCCTCTTGTTGTGCTTCAACAACACATGATTGTCGCGTGTCAACAACCTCATGTCGTGTGTCAACAACCTTGTGTCGTGCGTCAACAACCTGCCCTGCAAGTTCATGATACTTGATATGTCGGTACCTCAGTAAACTAGTAGTAAGTTAGTAATATACTACTCGACGAATCACCTAGGTTTATATAGGAGATGTTTTCAAGGGGTTGGTGAAGCCCGACCCCTTAAAAAAATATACTCTAAATTTTAGGTGAACAAAATACTGACCTCCTTCGAAAAATTCGCCTTTTCAGATTTTTCTAAAATGGAATATTCACCAAATTATAAATATTCGCCACTAAAAAATCCATGGAAAAAAATGAAATCAAACATATTCACAAAATCTATTATTATTTTTTGAGAAAATTAAAGAGATGGTGTGTGTTCAATAAATTTATAAAATCTTATTTTAATTTCTAAATTTAAACTTGGAGTTATTAAACCAAGTAAATTAAAATTTCAATCTAAAATATTTATTACTTTGACTGACAAATTAAATAAAGGTATTTGTTGAATATTGGATTCCGTTATTTATAATTTTAAACAAAATATTCATTATCAATTGTGTATAATATTTTCAAAATGAATAAAAATAAATTTAATTTATAATATATTTCACCGGTAAGCGTTCTCCTTTGAAGATGCTCCCGCTGGAAAGTGTCAAATTCTGGCGGATCCAATGGTTACAGGTTGCCAGATTTTAGATATTTGTTGTTTGCCGGATTTTAGATATTTATAGTTCCAATAGTATTCACAATTAATATATTTAGTGAAATAGTGTGAGTTGTCTTGCATATTTATTTTTTAAAGCAGTGTTTTTTTGGTGAATAGTGTTTGGAATTAATTAATTTGGTGAAACAACATAAAAGGATAAATAAATATCAAATATATTGTCACACTCAATTCCCTCCATAATAAATTTGCAATCTAACCTCACCGGCATTGATTGCAACTCATGTGCAATTGCTATCCTCTAAAGATACTCCCGGTTGGAAAGTGTCAAATACCGGTGGATCTAATGTTTACAGGTTGCCAGATTTTAGGTATTTGTTGTTTGCCGGATTTTAGATATTTATAGTTGCAATAATATTCACAATTAATAAATTTGGGTGAAATAGTATGAGTTGTCTTGCATATTTATTTGTTAAATACAATGTTTTTTAGTGAATAGTGTTTGGAATTAATTAATTTTGTGAAACAACATAAATGCATAAATAAATATCAAATATATTGTCGCACTCAATTCCTTCCATAATAAATTTACAATCAAACCTCGCCAGCGTTGATTGCAACTCATATACAATTGCTAGTTATTTCTACCTTATGTATTTGACTATTTCATAAACTAGCAATCGCACGTTAGGTGTGCGATGTGAACGCCGAAAGGGATGTGGTAGAAGAAAGAAATGTTGAGAAGGGAAGTAAATAGAGGAGCATAGTTGTGATACTTAAGTTATTTGATTTGTCAATTATAAGGAGGAAGAGAAAGTGGAATAGAAGCCAGAATTAGTGAAGAGGGCGGAGGAGTAATGTGCAGTAATGTTAGAGAGGAGTAAGTATTCATGAAGATGGTTTAAAGGAAAGGACTTGAAATGTGAGTGAAGAGAATGGGAATAATCTAGAGAAAATGTGATGGACATGAAGAATAGTTTTATGCAAAGAATAAAGAATGATAGGGAATAAGAGCAAGAAAATTTTAATATGAGCTTTACATTATTGTCTTCATCTCACTTGCATCATTCATGCGATTGCAGGAAGGGTTAAAGAGTTGAGATAAAAACTTGGGAAATGTAAAGGTTACTCGTTCAAAACCAAACCACATTGGTTGCTACTTGTTTTCCTCCTGTCAATTGTAAGTTTGAGTAAATGCAAGAAAGAAAGAAATTTGCAAACAAACATTGATGATAGAAAGTTACCAATATTGTCCGCACGTGACGGGTGAATTATAAAACACGGTATGTGTTGGTCATGGGCCTCCTCCATAATATACCCTTGTAGTAAATGGAGATGATTGGAAAGCAACTATCTATAGCTAACATTTATGGAAAAGGTGTCATCATCTAAAGTCATCGATAATCGTAATGATGCCTACTATCTACGAGCATTGGTGTCAAGGCTCGGGAATGGGTGGTTAATATCCTTTTGTTAGATAATACAAATACACGAATTGAAAGTTAGGGAAAATTGTGTGAATTAAATGCATACATGTCCCAAACCTTTTCCATGGTTGAAGTCATTCTTACAAAGATAATTTCAGCTATATATAGCTAAGAGGTTAACAATTAGGACTTTTATCAAGAATATTTCTGACGATGGCCATAAAAATCTGCTACCATTAAAGGTACAACAATAATAACCGGTAACATACCTCGAGTGAATTTAGGGAAAAGATTCTCTTCATAACCAAAACCAAGAAATATGTGAATATCATATTCGATTTAAAAAGACCTGTTTATTAAAATCTTTATGTTACGGTTGTCTATATATGAAAATGAAGGGATTCTTTTTAACAAGGCTAAGGTATGTGAAGAAATAATTTCTGTAAGAGCAAGAAAATAATTTAATCTATAATGTGAGTGGATGTCAGTGTCTGCTTGTCTCCCCGCTTAATACTAATACAAATGCAAATGTCCACATGCATTTTGTCAGTGCAAATAATAAGGAAATGCAAATCACACATTTTTGGTTATTGTTAAATTGGAGAAAAGCGGGTGTGCCAAGTTATTGGAAACAACAAACCCCTTGGGAAGTTCTTTGGCAGGTAGAACGCATTTCAAGTTATGTGAAAATCTTGTTTGTATTGACACAATTAGAGAGGGATACAGGAGTGGAACATCCTCCCAAGTCAAGCCATTGTAGTTTATGATTTGCTTAACCACGAAACCAGGGCCAGCCTGTGATTTGTGTCATCTTTATGGGAGCTTATCTTAGCCATCTATATGATCTCTAGGGAATAACACGTTTCATGTAAGGGGGGGGGGGGTTCTTTGGGGGGGAGTTTTAAGGTGCACTAAAACCTTGAGCAAAAAAACTATAGCTTACAACCAATGTAAATGGTTCTAATTTATGTTATGTTTATCTCATGAAAGCAAACTCAAATCACACTACATTTTTATAACCATGTCGAGTTTCTTTATGGTCTACACCACAATGTCAACATTTTCCTTCTCATATACTTGCAAGTGGCAAAAATTTAGAAAATAGTTGATTTTAGTCTCTAGTTCATATATATTATACTAACACCAATAATGCCAACATAAAACTAATAAACTATAATAAGTAATATTGCATTAACTTTGTCATCCCATGATCAACCCGGGCGATTGTGCAAGAAAATTATTTTTATTATAAATTTAAACATAATATTTAAAAGAAATTATAAGTTGGTAATTAAATTTTAAATTTATAGATATTTCAACTTCTATAAGATTTTTTTGTTGAAGTATATAATATGATAGAATAATATATGTACAGTTATTCTTTATCATGCAAGGATTCTCATAAATAGAAATAGATGCCCTGATGTTTTTGGTTTGTTATGGTAAATAATAACATGACTGCCCAGTAAGTACAGTTTAAAGATTTAAATTAAATGAAAGTAAAATACCTCTTATCATGGCAAAGCGTCCAAGATAACATCTCTGAAATGCAAATTTTTCTATATGCATCCTTAAAAAAAAAATTTAACTCTCGTGCCTTTTCGAGTTTTAATTCCCTCCCAACAGTTTTGCCCAAATACATTTCGAGGATGATTCATTTCACAATAAGATGCGGAGTATTATTTACCCTAATCGAAAGAATTTTTTAATCTAAGACAACATAGTTTTATCCTACTTGGACCGTGTAAAAAATTAAATTTCAAATAGAAAAAAAAATTAATGAATAATGTAAAACAATTACTTAATAAAAATTTTCATTTGCTAACAATGAGCATGCCTACTATCAGATGTATTTTTTGATCTAAATGATGTTTCCTACTTACCACTAAGAACTTCTCACACACAAATAATAAAAAATAAAAAATATCCATTAAAGGAAAAAAATGTAAACAAAACTATAGTGAAGAAATTCAAATGAGTTTCCTTCAAATTAAAACACAATACAACTGAGTTTCCTTAATAAAAATTAAAAATACAACACCAATTTATGCCTGAATGCCAGCCAATAAGTTGAAACAGTGAATTCATGAACAACATCAAACCACAATCAAGACAAGAAACAATGTTTCCTTTCCACAAAAAGGACTACAAAAATTATTGTTTTGCCTTATATTTATCCGCACAACAATTTATGAAGTTAACATATTCTTATTGTTATTATATGTTTTTCTAAAAATTAATTCACTCAGTAGAATGGTTGCATGGGTATAGAGGAAATGTGAAAATTACCAAGTAATTATAGTAATTTTCCTCTTACACTCTTACTGACCTACGATTAATCTTCTTTTAAAGAATTTCTGAAGCAAATGTAATAACATTACTTCAAATAAACACAATACAAATTGAGTTTCCTAATACAAATAAAAGACAACCAATTCATGCCTTACATGCAGCAATAAGTTGAAATAGTGAATTTCATGGACAAATGTAAGGCCCGCTGGGGCATTGGAGCTTTTATACCGCCACCATGGCCAACCTGAGCAAGTCGTTATGGCACGTGGGTGCTTGGGTCAACTCTCAACCACCCTTACTGTCGTCGGCATGGCTGTCTTGCTGTTGTTGCGTGAGGAACGGGGTGGAGTCCTGTTTTCCTTGCCGTGATCT